>OX401906.1:4515000-5165000 GCA_947859195.1 Drymonia ruficornis
CATAATAACATAATATGAGTGCTCGCGTGAGGCAAGCGAGGCATTTGGACGCACCAAATGACATGTGCCACGCTAACGTATAGTAAGGCACAGAGGAAGAGTAGGAAGGGTGTGGCGGAACCAGACCACATTGTCAACTTTTCATTTTCATTTTCAACTGGATGGGCAATATTTTGTACGGGGGAATAATCTTTTGTTCTATACTATTACTTATCGAAAAGTGACATTAGCACTAGTCAGTTTACTTCTGCTAAAAAATCTTACTTTAAGCACATAGACCTTAGACTTTAAGCTCTGACTGCTGTATTGCAGACCCTTCATCAACTCCCGCGGCAGAATCTAGCAGCACTTCCGAAGATGTCGTCGACAGCCGGTGCTGCAAGTGCTGCAACCGTAAACCCCCACCATCAGGGTACACTACCTCAGCCCCAGCGTTCACTAACGCGTTCCAGAACTAACGGTAAGGTTAATGGTTGAATACTTTCGATATCTCTCGTCTCCACCCTTTAGGTTTGCTTACAGCAGAGCTGGGCAAAATAAATGCTTTGCTTTAATTAAAATACAAAATACTATCTCGCGTGTACTTATTCTAAATACGAAATACAACATTTAAGTCGTGAATTTTAAATATCAAATACAAAATATAGTATTTTATCTAATTGTATTTAAAATACAAATTACAAAATACAGTTTGGTGTTAGAATGAAAATTACAATTGACAAGACACTTGACAATTTGACGTACAGTACAGGTGCTGTGTTGTCAAATTTAAAGATTGACATATTTAGCGGCGCCATATTGCTTACGAAAGCTATCGAGCGCTATTTTCTGCAGAACGCAACCATTAATAAGATCGCTAAATGTATTTATGTTCAAATGTATTTTGAAGCTAACTACTAAATACTAACTACAAAATACCTCAGCGTCAGGCATAAATACGAATAACAAATTACATTTTTAAGAAGTATTTAATTACAAATACAAAATACGTATTTGTATTTCAATTACAAGTAAGTACAAATACTGCCCAACCCTGGCTTACAGCTATTACATTTATTCTAAATGCATAAGGAAACACCACGTGTATTAAAAAGAGATAACCTATTGAATTATTATGCGAAATCCACCAACCCGCACTGGGCCAGCGTGGTGGATTATGGCCTGAATCCTTCTCGCATTGAGGGGAGGCCCGTGCCCAGCAGTGGGACGTTAAAAGGGCTAAATTTTTTTTTATTTTTTATTATAACCTATTGAATATAATATTTTCTATGCAGCATCACGCAGCGACTGCTCCGATACTAAAAGCGACTAAATCGCCGATCGCCGATGCAAAAAGTAGCATGTCTGCGGTGTCCCTAAGATAAGAAGACGTAAATATTTACTTATTTAGTTATTTTATTATTAGTGAAGTATTTCTAAGGAATATGTAGGTAGGTATTTATATTGCGATGAAATAAACTAGGTATCTATAGTTAACTACCATCAAATTATATCATTCAACAATTATACCTACATATTATTTATGGTAGGTTAGTTTCCTAATGTTGTATTAATAAACTAGAAAAAATAAATGCCTACAAGATGAAGCTAAGATGTAGACGCGGCCATTGGCGAGCGTAATATTTCAAGGCCAACCCATCATGTCGGTTAAATAGAAAAGTGACATAATACAAAAATAACAAATTTTGCAGTATTTTTATTTCATTTAAATCAATTCTTTTCTAATCTATGTTATTAACACATAAGGGTGATATATCATTTTTAAGGTATTTGCACGGGGTTTAAGACAGTGTATTTATTTTAAATAGTTTATTAACATTTTGGTATTTCTAGCTCAAAGTGTCATTTTTCTAAATAAATATAAAAAAAAACTGATATGGACTATCTAAAAAAAATATCACATAAATGTAGAAAAGGAGTTTTATTTAAGTAAATTGGTTTTATAAATATATATATTTAACGAATAGTAATTCTACTTAAAATTATATGAAATAAGAACCTTTATTTCAAAAGTAACTAATGGCAACAATATTGAGCTCAATGAGTTCAAGCTTAAATCTACTCATGCTTGAATAATAATATAAAAATGTATCTATATAGAAATTGAATACGTCTGGTCCCAATCAGCATAGAACTAAAATATCAGTCTAGTCATAACTCAAAATTATTTCTAATTATTTCTAAAAATCGATAACTTAATTTGTCAACAAGTAGTCACATTACAAAAAATGCAATTTTTCTATAAAACATACAAGCAAGCGCAAATAAAATGAAATTTTAAAGAAAAACGTCATTTCTCGAAGGAGTACGTTTTTCTATAAATATTCCTTGCCTTTTTGAGACTGAGACACTTTGAAACACTTTTTTGAGATATGTCGCTTTAAAAACGCACATGCGTTCGGTTTCGTGTTAGGGTCGCAATCGGTAGAGAGACGTTTTTCTAGAATTAAAATGGCGGATTACCACACAGTGGAAAAACGACACATGCGCTATGACGTAAGCATGACGTATAATTTTGTAAAGTGTCTTTTTTCCATATAAAATTCGGATAAAGTAGACTTGTTTTCACTAATAAAATCATTTTACAAAAAAAATGAAATAAGTATGTCACTTTTCTATTTAACCGACGATATGTAGGTATGTAAGGAAAACCTGACTGAAAAATTAAATAATTTAAAAAATTAAAATGACAATGCACTTGTTTTATACTTTTTTGTTAACTTTTTGGCAGTGCAGTCGTGTTTTTTTTTTAATTATTTAAGTTATTTTATTTTATGCATTTTTTTAATGACTAGTTTTATATTAAGAATTTGCAGCCAAAAATTAAATGTTTGTTTTGCATGTACACCCTACCTATACATATTAAATTATGCCAATAAATTATATATTTTTGATTTCAAAATGTCAGAATCAAGGCCTTCAATTTGATACCCGTATTGTAATAAATGAAGAAATTGTGTTTTCACATTTGAAAATGGAGCCATAATGCCGCATGCCGCCATATTGTTATTTTTTTTCTGCAAATAATATACCCAGTGTTCCCCTGGATGATGTAAGGATTCTTGCCATGCCATACATTCAAATCGTTTATGGCATTTAACAGTTATGGTGGAATAAAGAAACATCACATACATACACACAAACATACATAAACCCCAAAACACAAATACACTGTTCTTTTTTGGCAGTCGTGTAAAAATGAGAGGCTAGTGCCTCCGACTTGAAGAACCTAATTCCATGGTTATGGACTGCCCAGACCGTAACGGCGATTGCGATGCGATGGCGATTTATAAACAAATGGCTCGTAGGTATGATGCGGCGTCCAAATTATAGATATATTGGCGGTATTTATAGGGGTTGGTTTTAAGCACTAGCTTAAAAGCAGCGCGGCCTCAGCCTAGCGTGATGTAGGCTGTAAGAAAACGATGTCTTGCATGTTGTTACCACTCGAGGATACCCAAAATAAACGTTAAAAATGTACCTATTGCGTTTTATTTATTTTTCTTGTAATTACCCATAGGTTCCTAACTGAAGCAACAATTAGGGTAACGGGCCTAGGGTTTGCCGAAAAAGAAAAAAAGTAATAATAATAATGCTCATCAATAATGGCTCATGTTTAGGATCTACAATGGTGTCCAACGATTACGCCAAGGTATAGGTAGGTAGCGGGGAGGGAGGCCGCACGGCCGAGTGTTACCACTGTGACACATGTGCCGAGGAGACTGCCCAGCATACGCTACAGAAGTGCCCAGCCTGGGTGGATGAGCGCAGGGAGTTGCGCTCTCTTGTGGGAGCAATCTCGCGCTTGCTGAGTTTGCGCCATGGTAGACAGCGAGAGGTCGTGGGAAGCGGTTGCCTTATTTTGTGAGAGGGTGTACCCAGAACGAGGCGGCGGAGAGGGACAGGGAGGTAGTAGCCACCCTGGCGATCCGCCGTCGAAGACCAGAGCGCAGGAGGAGGGCGATCGCCCGCAACATTCCTCCATAACAGGAGCCTGTGGGTGGCAGATGCGGAGGTGTCTGCCGTTCCGCTGAGAGCTCGTGAGGTTGTGCTGTGTAACCCGTACTGACACAGCACTCCTTGGCCGGATAGAGTGAATTTTACACCCGGAGAGAAGCCCTACATAGGCCGCAGTCGCGCTGGGGTTCGCGGGAGAGTGCGTACTCATGTACCCGCGTCCCCTAAACTTGCGATGGTGGAACGGGTTTTAGTGGTTAGGCTGGGCGCACCTCTGCCGCCTGGGAGCCCCCGAGTACAGGCGGTCTACGTAAAAAGCATTTCCCATCTATAAAAAAGTATTGGTCGGTACTCATATTTATATTGTAAGAGCAGGTTCTAGGAAATATATTTTGCATAAACCAACGACCTACCAGCTGTCGAGGTATGTATTATACCTATAGTCCGTCCTTCGCATCTCAAACACGTTATACTAATACCATCACTCGTCAGCTCGCACTTGGACACGCATAACGCAGTCCGAGATGTACCTAAAATTGTTAATTTATTGAATTTAAAAATATGTCGCGCTATCTTGCTTTTGTTGTCTTTCTATGTTTGGTTTATTGTGTGGCGGGTAAACTTGGTAAGTTTTTTTTTTTTTTTTTTCAATTAATAGATAACGTTGTAGCCTACCAAAGTGTTTCGATTTTATTCTCATCGTTAAAAAGTCATATTATAGACGCTGACAGATCTGCGAGGTGATGAGCTTAACAAATATTAATTTTCTTGTAAAACATCGGAACTGTATTGATCTGTACATTACCTAGTGAAAATTAATTGTGCACCTTTGATTATTAACTTGTCTAGATATAGTGTTCGAGCGCCTAAACGCCAAAAAAAAATATCAGCCAACTGTTAGCTCATAAGCTGATTTCGCCCGCTCAGTAGCGATACTGACATTGTACGGAGAACACGAGTTCTATGGCGTATAAAAATGACGATATGCGCCAATAAAAGTGTGCAGGAATTACAACGGAAAATTGAAAAAAACTAGAAAAATTACCATCATCGGTCTAAGTAAACTTGAAATAACAATTTGTTTAAGAAACAATTAAATTAATAAAGTATACATTTATCCTAAAATTTACCGCCATTTGACGCCATGTTTACAGGGTTGCCTGTTAATTGAATTTAAAATTCCCATGTGAGCGTTACCTTATTTAAAAAAAATGTTTTATCATAATCCAAAAAGCATTATTTCGATTTTTTAAGTCGCCATATAAAGTATTAAATACGAATTAATAAAATTTTAGTTTACCTATTTTAACTAGTAATATTTTACCTAGTAGGTATACCTAGTAATCCATATGCGCATACGGCTAGTATATGAATAAAAATAATTAAATGAATTTAAATTTAAAATAAAAAATATAGATACCTCAAAATCAAAACTCTTTTCCCCATCTTTTAAAATATTATATTAAAATATTCAAAAGCTGGTATCACTCAGAACGCACCGTCAGTGACGCAGAGACAATAATTTACTCATACTTGTGTGCGTGACACGCACACAGCGCTTTCAAATCTGGCCTGTTTTTTTCGTTGCGATTGCAGCACAACAGTCCATCTAGACAAGTAAATAATCAAAGTTGTGCACTTATCCCTACAGGTAGGGAAATGTGGAATTGAATCGTGCACTTAACCCCACAAGTGGAGATACTTTGCTACCTATAGAATAATCATATTTAATATGTACCTACATATAGATAATCACGGTTCGGTTCTTGGTTTAGCTTTAGTATGTCTGTTACCACCATTTATAATAAATTCGTTGAAAAAGTTACTTGTCATCGCCTATTCTCAGACGTAAATCGTAGTGGTGGAAACGTGGAATTTGCGATGTTGATGTTTTTTAGTTACGAGGGAAAAGTTGAACAATATATAATTAATGGGAGGAAGATAACGACTAGATAGCAGAACCAACGGTACATAGCTCGCACTGACTAATCAGTTTATGTATTATTTATTTATGTAATGTATTACAGAATTACATACCGAAAAAAATGCTGGATACAAGTTGTTCCCGTACTCGCAAAAATCAATTCACTTCAAAGTGAAAATAGGACGCGATGCGCACATCGCGCTTGCCACGAAATCTCAGGAGTCCGACCCAATGATCGAGGTAAATAAGCTACGTTTAATCAGCATCCAGGGTAGTAACATCCTCTCACAGAAGATCGGCGTAAAGTAGCTATTACAGTTGCGTTTCGTAAGATGAGTGAGAGAGCCAGAAGCCCCCCTTTCCCCTCCCTCTGTCCCACATACCTTCTCAGTCAATGAGTGAGTTGATTTTCTAAGTAAAATCTAAAAAGGTAAATGCCCATTTCTATTTCTGTATTGATTATTCCAGATAGCGATTGGTGGATGGTCCAATACCAATAGCGTGATCGCGAGGAAATACAAGACCGTACCAATAAAAGCTGCAGTCGAAACGCCTGGTATCCTGAGCGCTGATGAATTCCGTGGCTTCTGGGTCAGCTGGGACGGCGGCGTCATCACGGTCGGCCGCGAGGGTGAAGATGCACCATTCATATCCTGGAAGGACCCCGAGCCGTTCACCGTGAGATACGTCGGAGTGCACAGCTTGGACACAAAAGGCTCCTGGATAATCGAAGGTCATAACAGGTGCACGGGCTGGTGAAAAGTGTTTCATGTGACATTTGTGACGCTTTCTTCACTTGATCCTAGATCGAAACGATTACGAAGGAATACGATTTAAACTTTTATGCTACCATTTTGACATAAATTAGAAAAAAAAACACTAAACACCCGCGTGCGCAAAACAAAGGAGAAAAACAAGTTAGCAGATTATTTTCACTTAAAGAACACTTCCGAACATAACTATTGGTTGTCCCTGCTTACCTGGTTTTTCTTATTTTATTACGCACGCGGGTTTTTGTTTATTCAATATTTTTTTAGTTCCGAATTCCGAACAGGCGGTAATGTCAATGTTCATGGATATGTCACAGTCAAATAGTTAAACCATCCATTTAATGTTCTCCATAAAAATGGGTCAAAATAAGGCACTTTACTAAAAAAATAATACACACTTTATTAGCTGTTGACGCCATAGAAGACTGTTAGCGCTGCTTTGGTAAAAAAATGAACTAAGTTCAAATTACTCGGTGACTTTAGATTCAGCATTTCCCATGAAGCCGGTTTTCAACTAGCCAACCCGTTGGGCTTTGAGCTAACTTAACGTTTTCAATGAACGGCCTAGGCATCTGACTGAACGCCGCCAATTAATAAAATGGCTAGTAATACAATGGAATGGCTGATTTAACTATTTTGCATCAACAGTCATACAATTTTTATCCTTGAGTTTTACGTGGCACATGAAAATGGAAGTTGCTTTTAATAATTACTGCATTACAGATACTCCACCAGCTGCCGAGAATCGGCTATGCAGTAGCGAACCCCAATCCAAACTAGCATGTCAAGGTAAATAAAGAACCGAAAAATCATTTAAGATCTTTGAAATATTTTTATTAACTTGCCTCTTCGCGTAAAATGAAATATTTTTATTAACTTGCCTCTACCCCCGTCCCCTAAACTTGCGATGGTGGAACGGAGTTGGGTTTTGGTGGGTAGGCTGGGCGGCACCTCTGCCGCCTGGGAGCCCCACATAGCCGCCTGGGTACCCCCGAGCACAGGCGGGATGCGTAAAAACATTTCCTAACTATAAAAAGTATGGGTAGGTACTAATATTTTACATTGTAAGAGCAGGGTCTAGGAAATATTTTAAGCGTAAACCAAACCTAACTACTAGCTGTCGAGGCATGTACCTAATAGCACAGAATAGATAAGGAGTGATAATAGATAATGCTAATAGTCCGTCCTTCGCATCGCAAAAATATTAAACACGTAACATCACTCGTTAGCTCGCACTCGGACACCGTAAAACACAGTCAAAGATGTACCTAAAATAGTTAATTTATTGAATTTAAAAATATGTCGCGCTGTCTTACTTTTGTTGTCTTTCTATGTGTGGTTTATTGTGTGGCGGGTTAACTTGGTAAGTATATTTTTTCAATTAAGAGATAATGTTGTAGCCTACCTATGTGTTCCGATTTTATTCCCATCTGTACTGATCTGTCCAATACCTCCTCCCCTCCTTACGTCGTGTATCCTCAATGCTGAGGGTCGTGTCCTCTGTGAATCACTATTTTTTGAACGATGTGTCGCCACGTTGTCGTCCTATCTTCAGCGGTGTGGATCGCCTCGTACACTGTGGTGTTTAGCTCTGTGCGTATTTGGTCCGTCCAGCGCATGGGGGACCTTCCCCTCGGTCTTCGACCTTCTACTTTACCCGTTAGTAGGACCTTTCCAGATTGCCACTTTCCTTGCGGGCAAAATGGCTGAAAAACTCGAAAATTCGGCGTAGGCACGTAGTAGAGAGACTAGTGTTCATTTTGAGTTCGGAGAGTATGGATGCATTGGTCCGATGTTCTGTCCAATGTACTCCAAGCATCACCCTCCAGCACCACATCTCAAATGCATCTATGCGTGAACGGTCTCTCTTTTTCAGAGTCCAGGTCTCTGTTCCGTAAAGGAAGATACGGAAGACTAATGTGGACACAAGACGCATTTTGTCCAATACCTAGTGGAAATTATTTGTGCACCTATCCCTACTATTGTATATTTGGTAGAAATTTATCGTGCACTTATCCCCACAAGTGGAGAAACTTTGCTACCCATAGAGTAATCATATTTAATATGTACCTAGAGAATCACGGTTCGGCTTATGATATTACTTTACTCTTTGGGCTTATGTCTGTTACCACCATTTAATAATAAATTCATTGAAAAAGTTACTTGTCATCGCCTATTCTCAGGCGTGAATCGTAGTGGTGGAAACGTGAATTTTGCGATGTTGATGTTTTCACGTTATGAGGGAAAAGCTGAAAAATATATAACTAATGGGAGAAAGATCGACTAGATAGCAGAACCAACGGTACATAGCTCGCACGGAATAATCAGTTTATGGTGTTTTACAGAATTACATACCGAGAAAAATGCTGGATACAAGTTGTTCCCGTACTCGCAAAAATCAATTCACTTCAAAGTAAAAATAGGACGCGATGCGCACATCGCGCTTGCCACGAAATCTCAGGAGTCCGACCCAATGATCGAGGTAAATAAGCTACGTTTAATCAGCATCCAGGGTAGTAACACCCTCTCACAGAAAATCGGCGTAAAGTAGCTATTACAGTTGCGTTTCGTAAAATGAGTGAGAGAGCCAGAAGCCCTTCCCCTCCATCTGTCCCACACACCTTCTCAGTCAATCAGTGAGTTGATTTTGTTTACTAAGTAGAATCTAAGAAGGTAAATGCCTATTTCTATTTCTGTATTGATTATTCCAGATAGCGATTGGTGGATGGTCTAATACCAATAGCGTGATCGCGAGGAAATACAAGACCATACCGATAAAAGCTGCAGTCGAAACGCCTGGTATCCTGAGCGCTGATGAATTCCGTGGCTTCTGGGTCAGCTGGGACGGCGGCGTCATCGCGGTCGGCCGCGAGGGTGAAGATGCACCATTCATATCCTGGAAGGACCCCGAGCCGTTCACCGTGAGATACGTCGGAGTGCACAGCTTGGACACAAAGGGCTCCTGGATAATCGAAGGTGCACGGGCCGGTGAAAAGTGTTTTTCATGTGACATTTGTGACGCTTTCTTCACTTGATCCTACATCGAAACGATTACGAAGGAATACGATTTAAACTTTTATGCTACCTTTTTGACATAAATTAGAAAAAAAAACACTTAATCACCCGCGCGCGCAAAACAAAGCAGGAAAACAAGTTAGCAGAATATTTTCACTTAAAGAACACTTCCGAACATAATATAACTATTGGTTGTCCCTGCTTACGTGGTTTTTCTTATTTTTTTACGCACGCGGGTTTTTGTTTTTTCAATACTTACATATTATTTTAGTTCCGCATTCCGAATTGGCGGTAATGTCAATGTTCATGGTTATGTTCTCCATAGAAATGGGTCAAAATAAGGCACTTTACTAAAAAATAATACACACTTCGTTAGCTGTTGACGCCATAGAAGACTGCTAGCGCTGCTTTGGTAAAAAAATTAACTAAGTTCTGATTACTCGGTGACTTTTGATTCAGCATTTCCCATGAAGCCGGTTTTCAACTAGCCAACTCGTTGGGCTTTGAGCTAACTTAACGCATTCAATGAATGGCCTAGGCATCTGACTGAACGCCGCCTTTTAATAAAATGGTTAGCCATCCAATGGATTGGCTGATTTAACTATTTTGCATTAACAGTCATACAATTTTTTCCTTGAGTTTTACGTGGCACATGAAATTGGAAGTTACTTTTAATAATTACTGCATTACAGATATTCCACCAGCTCCTGAGAGAGCTCCGCCACCTAGCATAGCTCCCAACGATATTGCCGACAATCAGCTATGCAGTAGAGAACCCCAATCCAAACTAGCATGTCAAGGTAAATAATGAACCGAAAAATCATTGAAATATTTTTGTTAACTTGCCTCTTCGCGTATCCGTGTCCCCGCGTCCCATAAACTTGCGATGGTGGAACGGAGTTGGGTTTTGGTGGGTAGGCTGGGCGGCACCTCTGCCGCCTGGGAGCCCCACATAGCCGCCTGGGGTGGGTACCCCCGAGCACAGGCGGGATGCGTAAAAAACATTTTCATCACTCATACGCGGAAATTAAGTCGAAAGGTGCCTGAAGAGCCGACAGAAAGTGATACTTATCTGATCGGGCAAAATCGTGTTTCGACGATACTGTCTAATTATAAAAAAATACTATTTCTATTTTCAAATTTCTATTGACGTCACGACTTTTATCCCCACTACTACTACTAGTACTACTCTAGTTTTTTTCTGTATTTTTTTTTTTGTATGTTCTTTATTTTTGACTTTTCTTCTTTTTTTTGTGTTTGTCGTCTTTTTTTTTTTGTTGTTCTATATTTTCTTTTTCATTTTTGTCTTTTTAAAATTTTTTTTTTTTTTTTTGTGTTTTTTTCAGTTTTTTCCCCTTTTTTATTTTTTTTGTCATTTTTTTTGTTTTTCAGTTTTTTCCCTTTTTCTTTTTTTCTTTATTTTTTGTATTTTTTTTGTTTTTATTCTTTTCTTTCTGTTTTTTTCCCTTTTTTCCCTTTTTTCTTTTTTTGTCTTTTTTATTTGTTTTTTTATCCTTTTTTCCCCTTTTGTTTCAATTTTTCCCTTTTTCTTTTTTTTGTTTTTTTTTCTTTCCTTGTATTCGTGATGAAAAGCACAGTGTTTACCTCGGGTTAAAGTAACTTATTATTGGTCCCTCGAACTATTAGCGCCCTCGCTACGCTCGGGCGCCAAACCCCGTCTCGGGACCAATAATAAGTTACTTTAACCCTCGGGTAACAATGTACTATTCCTAACTATAAAAAGTGTGGGTAGGTACTAATATTTTATATTGTAAGAGCAGGTTCTAGGAAATATTTTAAGCATAAACCAAACCTACCTACCAGCTGTCGAGGCATGTACTTAATAGTCCGTCCTTCGCATCTCAAAAATGTTAAACACGTAACATCACTCGTTAGCTCGCACTCGGACACGCAAATCACAGTCAAATATGTACCTAAAATAGTTAATTTATCGAATTTAAAAATATGTCGCGCTATCTTACTTTTGTTGTCTTTCTATGTGTGGTTTATTGTGTGGCGGGTAAACTTGGTAAGTATATTTTTTTCAATTAAGAGATAATGTTGTAGCCTACTTACCTATATGTTCCGATTTTATTCCCATCTGTACAATACCTAGTGTAAATTAATTGTGCACCTATCCCTACTATTGTATATTTGGTAGAAATTTATAGTGCACTTATCCCCACAAGTGGAGAAACTTTGCTACCCATAGAGTAATCATATTTAATATGTACCTAGAGAATCACGGTTCGGCTTATGATATTACTTTACTCTTTGGGCTTATGTCTGTTACCACCATTTAATAATAAATTCATTGAAAAAGTTACTTGTCATCGCCTATTCTCAGGCGTGAATCGTAGTGGTGGAAACGTGGATTTTGCGATGTTGATGTTTTCACGTTATGAGGGAAAAGCTGAAAAATATATAACAAAGATCGACTAGATAGCAGAACCAACGGTACATAGCTCGCACTGAATAATCAGTTTATGATGTTTTACAGAATTACATACCGAGAAAAATGCTGGATACAAGTTGTTCCCGTACTCGCAAAAATCAATTCACTTCAAAGTGAAAATAGGACGCGATGCGCACATCGCGCTTGCCACGAAATCTCAGGAGTCGGACCCAATGATCGAGGTAAATAAGCTACGTTTAATCAGCATCCAGGGGAGTAACACCCTCTCACAGAAGATCGGCGTAAAGTAGCTATTACAGTTGCGTTTCGTAAAATGAGTGAGAGAGCCAGAAGCCCTTCCCCTCCATCTATCCCACACACCTTATCAGTCAATCAGTGAGTTGATTTTGTTTACTAAGTAGAATCTAAGAAGGTAAATGCCTATTTCTATTTCTGTATTGATTATTCCAGATAGCGATTGGTGGATGGTCTAATACCAATAGCGTGATCGCGAGGAAATACAAGACCATACCAATAAAAGCTGCAGTCGAAACGCCTGGTATCCTGAGCGCTGATGAATTCCGTGGCTTCTGGGTCAGCTGGGACGGCGGTGTCATCGCGGTCGGCCGCGAGGGTGAAGATGCACCATTCGTGTCCTGGAAGGACCCCGAGCCGTTCACCGTGAGATACGTCGGAGTGCACAGCTTGGACACAAAGGGCTCCTGGATAATCGAAGGTCATAACAGGTGCACGGGCCGGTGAAAAGTGTTTTTCATGTGACATTTGTGACGCTTTCTTCACTTGATCCTACATCGAAACGATTACGAAGGAATACGATTTAAACTTTTATGCTACCTTTTTGACATAAATTAGAAAAAAAAACACTTAATCACCCGCGCGCGCAAAACAAAGCAGGAAAACAAGTTAGCAGAATATTTTCACTTAAAGAACACTTCCGAACATAATATAACTATTGGTTGTCCCTGCTTACGTGGTTTTTTAGGGTTCCGTACCCAAAGGGTGCCATCGGTACCGTATTACTAAGCCTACGCTGTCCGTCTGTCTGTCTGTCTGTCCGTCCGTCTGGCTGTCAGCGGGCTGTATCTAACAAACGGTAATAGCTAGAGACATGAAATTTTCACAGAATGTGTATTTCTGTTGCCGCTACAACAACAAATCCTAAAAATATAATAAAACTTAAAAATAAAGGGGATCCCCATACAATAAACTCGATATTTTTGACGTTTTTATTTATAACTCATAAATTAAACAATATATAAAGAGAAAACTAACATTTTAACCATGAGTGATCATTATGACAGCTTTTACATAAATTGTTGACAAAAAAAAGAAATGTAAAACTACATTTTTGACCCATAAATAAGTTTTAAATTAATAGTACCAGTCACAGTAGCGCCATCTAACATAGTTATGATATCATTGGCATTACAGTGTCTTAAGTAGTATAGTAATTCGATTGGAATACCAGGGATCATCTTAGCCGTATGGTTAAGGCGTTGGTCCACGTGTAAGTGGATAGTAGGTTCGAATCTTCCTATGAGTTGTTTTTTTGAGTAATTCGCATTTTTTTTGTCGCCCACAGGTTAAATTGAAATAATGTTAACACTAAACTGATTTGTGCAAATACATTGTTTACGTACGTAAACATATTTGTAAATCAAGTTTCAAATGCATTCGGAGTTTCAAGCACAGAGTATTAGAACTATAGATGGCGTTGTAATATTTTTTCACAGAATGTGTATTTATTTATTTGTGTACTTTATGTACCTATTATTGCAGGTGTGTACTAACAATTATGGGACTGAGGTGGCAAAAAAGCGTACAGCCCGCCTGATGTTGAGCAGTTTTTTTTATGGGAGTGAGGTGGCGGAGTAAATAATTGTTGCTATAACAAAAAATAATATAAAATAAGAACCTCATTTGCGTTATCTATAGGTTTCGATCGATTGGAAATAGTTGTTTTGCTTTCAGTCTATAAACTAAATTTGACAACAGAACAGAATTATAAGAAGTTTTACTAATTAATATAACGATTTTTTTGATGCAATGAATAGTGTCATATTTGATGGCAGAACACTCCCGTTGCCTCCGACTATAGTGTGCGGGGATTTTAATGTAGATTTACTGGAATCTAATGAGTATGCACCTTTAAAAAAATATTTTGACCATATTGGTTTAAATTCAAAACTTCCTCGTGTTGTTACCACAACGGGTTATACTCAAATAGATAATGTGTTTATCAATATTGACTTGAATGCTGGCACATACTGTGCACTCTTTAGTTACCATAGCCCTTTATGGATACAATTTCGAATTGAGCAATAGTTTTTATCAAAACTATCCGAAAAGTCAGAATAAAATTTCACAGATGATGTATTTCTGTTGCCGCTGTAACAACAAATACTAAAACAGAATAAAAAAATATTGAAATGGGGTTCCCATACAGCAGACATGATTGCCGTTTTTATAGAATGGTACGGAACCCTTCGTGCGCGAGTCCGACTCGCACTTGGCCGGTTTTCTTATTTTTTGACGCACGCGGGATTTTGTTTTTTCAATACTTACATATTATTTTAGTTCCGCATTCCGAATTGGCGGTAATGTCAATGTTCATGGTTATGTTCTCCATAGAAATGGGTCAAAATAAGGCACTTTACTAAAAAATAATACACACTTCATTAGCTGTTGACGCCATAGAAGACTGCTAGCGCTGCTTTGGTAAAAAAAATAACTAAGTTCTGATTACTCGGTGACTTTTGATTCAGCATTTCCCATGAAGCCGGTTTTCAACTAGCCAACTCGTTGGGCTTTGAGCTAACTTAACGCATTCAATGAACGGCCTAGGCATCTGACTGAACGCCGCCATTTAATAAAATGGTTAGCCATCCAATGGAATGGCTGATTTAACTATTTTGCATTAACACAGTCATACAATTTTTATCCTTGAGTTTTACGTGGCACATGAAATTGGAAGTTACTTTTAATAATTACTGCATTACAGATATTCCACCAGCTCCTGAGAGAGCTCCGCCACCTAGCATAGCTCCCAACGATATTGCCGACAATCAGCTATGCAGTAGAGAACCCCAATCCAAACTAGCATGTCAAGGTAAATAATGAACCGAAAAATCATTGAAATATTTTTGTTAACTTGCCTCTTCGCGTATCCGTGTCCCCGCGTCCCATAAACTTGCGATGGTGGAACGGAGTTGGGTTTTAGTGGGTAGGCTGGGCGGCACCTCTGCCGCCTGGGAGCCCCACATAGCCGCCTGGGGTGGGTACCCCCGAGCACAGGCGGGATGCGTAAAAAACATTTTCATCACTCATACGCGGAAATTAAGTCGAAAGGTGCCTGAAGAGCCGACAGAAAGTGATACTTATCTGATCGGGCAAAATCGTGTTTCGACGATTCTGTCTAATTATAAAAAAATACTAGTTCTATTTTCAAATTTCTATTGACGTCACGACTTTTATCCCCACTACTACTACTAGTACTACTCTAGTTTTTTTCTGTATTTTTTTTGTATTTTCTTTATTTTTGACTTTTCTTCTTTTTTTTGTGTTTGTCGTCTTTTTTTTTGTTGTTTTATATTTTCTTTTCGATTTTTGTCTTTTTTAAATTTATTTTCTTTTTTTGTTTTTTCCCCTTTTTTATTTTTTTGTATTTTTTTTGTTTTTTCAGTTTTTTCCCTTTTTCTTAATTTTTTGTCTTTTTTTTTGTTTTTATTCTTTTCTTTCTGTTTTTTTCCCTTTTTTCTTTTTTTGTCATTTTGTTTCTTTTTTTATCCTTTTTTCCCCTTTTGTTTCAATTTTTCCTTTTTTTCTTTTTTTTTCTTCATTTTTTTTCTTTCCTTTTGTATTCGTGATGAAAAGCACAGTGTTTACCTCGGGTTAAAGTAACTTATTATTGGTCCCTCGAACTATTAGCGCCCTCGCTACGCTCGGGCGCCAAACCCCGTCTCGGGACCAATAATAAGTTACTTTAACCCTCGGGTAACAATGTACTATTCCTAACTATAAAAAGTGTGGGTAGGTACTAATATTTTATATTGTAAGAGCAGGTTCTAGGAAATATTTTAAGCATAAACCAAACCTACCTACCAGCTGTCGAGGCATGTACCTAATAGTCCGTCCTTCGCATCTCAAAAATGTTAAACACGTAACATCACTCGTTAGCTCGCACTCGGACACGCAAATCACAGTCAAATATGTACCTAAAATAGTTAATTTATCGAATTTAAAAATATGTCGCGCTATCTTACTTTTGTTGTCTTTCTATGTGTGGTTTATTGTGTGGCGAGTTAACTTGGTAAGTATATTTTTTTCAATTAAGAGATAATGTTGTAGCCTACTTACCTATATGTTCCGATTTTATTCCCATCTGTACAATACCTAGTGTAAATTAATTGTGCACCTATCCCTACTATTGTATATTTGGTAGAAATTTATCGTGCACTTATCCCCACAAGTGGAGAAACTTTGCTACCCATAGAGTAATCATATTTAATATGTACCTAGAGAATCACGGTTCGGCTTATGATATTACTTTACTCTTTGGGCTTATGTCTGTTACCACCATTTTAATAATAAATTCATTGAAAAAGTTACTTGTCATCGCCTATTCTCAGGCGTGAATCGTAGTGGTGGAAACGTGGATTTTGCGATGTTGATGTTTTCACGTTATGAGGGAAAAGCTGAAAAATATATAACCAATGGGAGAAAGATCGACTAGATAGCAGAACCAACCGTACATAGCTCGCACTGAATAATCAGTTTATGATGTTTTACAGAATTACATACCGAGAAAAATGCTGGATACAAGTTGTTCCCGTACTCGCAAAAATCAATTCACTTCAAAGTGAAAATAGGACGCGATGCGCACATCGCGCTGGCCACGAAATCTCAGGAGTCCAACCCAATGATCGAGGTAAATAAGCTACGTTTAATCAGCATCCAGGGGAGTAACACCCTCTCACAGAAGATCGGCGTAAAGTAGCTATTACAGTTGCGTTTCGTAAGATGAGTGAGAGAGCCAGAAGCCCCCCTTTCCCCTCTCTCTGTCTCACACACCTTCTCAGTCAATCAGTGAGTTGATTTTGTTTACTAAGTGGAATCTAAGAAGGTAAATGCCTATTTCTATTTCTGTATTGATTATTCCAGATAGCGATTGGTGGATGGTCCAATACCAATAGCGTGATCGCGAGGAAATACAAGACCGTACCAATAAAAGTTGCGGTCGAAACGCCTGGTATCCTGAGCGCTGATGAATTCCCTGGCTTCTGGGTCAGCTGGGACGGCGGCGTCATCGCGGTCGGCCGCGAGGGTGAAGATGCACCATTCGTGTCCTGGAAGGACCCCGAGCCGTTCACCGTGAGATACGTCGGAGTGCACAGCTTGGACACAAAGGGCTCCTGGATAATCGAAGGTCATAACAGGTGCACGGGCTGGTGAAAAGTGTTTCATGTGACATTTGTGACGCTTTCTTCACTTGATCCTACTTCGAAACGATTACGAAGGAAAATGATTTAATCTTTTATGCTACCATTTTGACATAAATTAGAAAAAAAACACTAAACACCCGCGTGCACAAAACAAAGGAGAAAAACAAGTTAGCAGATTATTTACACTTAAGGACCCTTCCGAACATAACGAACTGCTTACCTGGTTTTTCTTATTTTTTTACGCACGTGGGTTTTTGTTTTTTCTATATTTTTTTAGTTCCGCATTCCGAACGGGCGGTATTGTCAATGTTCATGGTCTTCGTCAAATAGTTAAACCATCCATTTAATGTTCTCCATAGAAATGGGTCAAAATAAGGCACTTTACTAAAAAAATTATACACACTTTATCAGCTGTTGACGCCATAGAAGACTGCTAGCGCTGCTTTGATAAAAAAATAAATTGAGTTCAAATTACTCGGTGACTTTTGATTCAGCTTTTTTCAAGAACCCGGCTTTCAACTAGCCAACTCGTTGAGCTTCGAGCTAAATTAACGCATTCAACGAACGGCCTAGGCATCTGACTGAACGCCGCCATTTAATAAAATGGCTAGCCATCCAATGGAATGGCTGATTGAACTATTTTGCAACGACAGATACGACGACGATACTTTTTTTTATATCCCTGAGTTTTAAGTGGCATATGAAATTGGAAGTTGCTTTTAATATAATTACTGCATTACAGATATTCCACCAGCTCCTGAGAGAGCTCCGCCACCTAGCATAGCTCCCAACGATATTGCCAACAATCAGCTATGCAGTAGAGAACCCCAATCCAAACTAGCATGTCAAGGTAAATAAAGAACCGAAAAATAATTTACGATCTTTGAAATATTTTTGTTAATTTTCACTACGTTTGTTTAAAAAAACGCGTTTCTAGTAAAAAAATCCCTTGTAACTTGTGTATTTTGATATAACTCTTGTTTAATAGTTTGTAATAACACGGATAATGTTCAACCAATTTATGATCCCGTATTATGCAAGCAGGTGCCGTGTCTCTAGCTCTTCAAGTGGTCAAAAAATACCAAACCAATATTAAACAGGGTGTTTCAAAAGTGCAAAATACTATTTCGAGGTTTTAATGAGTATTGGGAATAGAATAGAATGGTATATTTTTTTTGTTGAAATTCGAAAACATTTTTTCAAATATGTTTTTCCGCCAATTTTGAAAAATGTGGCAAGTATCTCAAAAACAATGGATGTAATTTCACAATTTTTTTCTTGAATATTCGTGGTTGCTACTCCTAAATGCAGTTTGCACAGAAAGTTGTCACAAATATTCAAAGGCCTAAAACTTAGAAACTAGTATAGTTACGTAGTAAGTAGTCTGTCTTTACTAAGCATCTACATATCAGGTACGTATGATGTTGTTTAATTATTATTACCTACTTTTAAAACACTAGGTGTAAATAGTTTCATATTTTTCAGATATCAATACTTCGGCAGATGACGTCAGTTACAAATTCTATCCGTTCTCAAGTAGATTTGTTAACTTTAAAGTTAAAACAGTGAACGATGCACATATTGGGCTTAGTACTAGACCTACACTATCCGGCCCAATGATTGAGGTAAATCATACATTTTCGAACATATAATAGTCCGGGTTCCCTAGAACTTTTTTTTTTTATTAGTATCAAGCTAAGTTTCCGTGAGTAGCTTCATTTTAATGAGACGCCCAACAATTTCTGTACAAAAAATCTTGATTGTGGGAGGTAAGAGGGGTGATGATGATGATTTGATGATTCTCAAAAAAATATTACTGTTTTTTTTGTTAAATCTGATGATAATTATCAAAATTATTCGAAACAATATTTGTCCTACAAAATGTATGGTTTGATTTAAGAGTCCCCTCCTTCCAACATGTATCGATAACGAGGTCATCAAAAATGATTGCTAAACAGCTCATAAGATATATTTTTCAATAATTTAGATAATTATCGTT
Organism: Drymonia ruficornis; assembly: GCA_947859195.1. Lineage (NCBI taxonomy): Eukaryota > Metazoa > Arthropoda > Insecta > Lepidoptera > Notodontidae > Drymonia > Drymonia ruficornis. The sequence goes on from OX401906.1 coordinate 4,534,523, forward strand.
AGCTTTAACAAAAAAAAAACCCAGTTAGTAATACATTTTTGAGAATCATCATCATCATCATCATCACCCCTCTTACCTCCCACAATCAAGATTTTTCGTACAAAAATTGTTGAGCGTTTCATCAAAATAAAGCTACTCACAGAAAATTAGCTTGATACTAATCAAAAAAATAATATAATGTTCTAGGGAACCCGGACTATATTCTCGGCTAGGCATTTTTTTTTTTTTTTTTTTTCATTATTCTAATGATCCAGTTTTGGTTTTCATCAAGATGGGCCAGGAGACCCCTTTGAGCTTTTTCCGCTAATCCCTATGGTTTTATTTTGGATTTGACCATGGGATTTGGATACCTTTTCATTCATCCTGTATAATGTTTCAATTTAATGATAGCAATCGTTACTTATAATGGGTACATACTTTATTTTCTATTCCCATAATATTTATGTGCAACTAAATGTGCCTACTGCTTTATAACAAAGAAGAAATAATAATAAATATCGCCAGACTAACACACCAACTGTATGGTCCCAAACTAAGCATTCCTTGTATTATGGACTGGGGGCGATTCGAGTGATACCCAGACCAGGGCAAATTACGAAAAGGCTGTTTCCGAAATTTGCCTCTGATGGGAACTGAACCATCAGATGCAGTAAGCCGAACAGCCTAAAATGGTTATTCTGTGTTTATTTTATTTTATTGAGTGCGTCAACATCAGGCGCATGCCTCGCCCGAGCACTCATGTTATGAGATGATGTCTATGCGTTCCGACGTCAAAACTGAGTGCTCGAGCGGCATGCGCCTGGTGAATTCGAACCAAACAAAAAATTATCTGTGGTAGTAACATAGGATCTTGAAAACATGTCTACAATGATTTCGACCAACTACTTCTTTATTGCTTATTCTCAGGTCGTTATTGGAGGATGGGGCAATACCAAAAGCGTGATCCGACGGATATACCAGACCGTATCCGATAAATTTACGGTGTCTGATAAAATCACGGCGGAAACGCCTGCTATCTTAAGCGTTGCTGAATTTCGTGGTTTCTGGATTAGCTTGGATGACGGTGTGATTAAAGTCGGCCGCGAGGGTGCCGATGTGCCGTTCATATCCTGGCCAGACCCCGATTCGTTCCCTGTCTCATTCCTTGGAGTGCACACCGGCTATGGATCAACAGGCTCCTGGAAAATTGAAGGTAACTAGTCGCGAATGATACTGGCACGGGTCTTTCAATAGCGTAGTAAAGTGAATAAACATTATAATTTAATCTTCTTCATCCTCCTATTCTTTCTTTTGATTAAATTAAAAAGGTTCCAAGACGATAGTAAGCTTTTCTCGGGACTCGTCGAAGGTCAAACCTCAGACTCAGTCGCAGCCCAGCTGTCCTGAGGATGCCTCGTTTAGAGGCGAAACACGTGTCGAATTTATTTTGGATTCGCTTTGTCTGCGGAGAATTAATACCTCCACAATGTGGTGGTGTATGGCCACTCAAGCCTCTGACTACCCCCGAATGGGGATAAAAGTCGTGACGTTATATTTATATATTTATTTATTTATCATTTGGTTTATAATTTTGGAGGTTGACAATTCCGAGGGTGAGTGGTGGGTCCCTCTCTATAATTGTTCAAACCTTGGCGTCATCGTTGGCCACTATTGTCAATCCAGTAACAGGAGGTAGTAGTGTGTGGCGGGCCTAGGCCCATAAAAAGTGTATTAAATAGCACGTAAAGGTAAGTATAATCATTTCCGCGTTCCAGACCCTCCAGCCAATCCCGTGGCAGTACGTCCCCCCAGCACTTCCGGTGAATCCGATAGTGTGTGCTGCAAATGCTGCTACAGAAGACCTTTAATCAACCCCAAAGGTGAATAATGTAGTAGAATCATTATACCTATCCGGCTTTATTTCTGGATTTTTTCGAAATGTTAAACTTGAGTCCAAACATGCATGATATATGCGTCTCATATTGTATTAATAATCTTGTATTTTACAGATATATCTACAGCGGATACAGCCGAGTATACATTCTTCCCGTACTCGAATACGAGTACATCTGTTAACTTTAGAGTTAAAGCAGCGAACGATGCACATCTAGGGCTTAGTACGAAACCTAAGCAGTGCGGACCGATGTATGAGGTAAACCTCCATCAATTTACAAACACATTATTATAAGAAATAGCATACAGTTATTGTTGTGTATTATGCTAATCATTATGGCATATTCGCGGACAATTATTAAAAATAGCAGCTTCATAAACATTTAGGTACTCTGTGATAGCAGTTACAGTTCCCGAACATCGAAATTTCCCCATAGCCCTATTACGAAACCCGGATCATCTGTGTCGTTCGTTCGTTCGTGATTTAGACACTAATTTATGTCAAAATTCGAAGCCCGAACGAAACTGATTTTTGCTCATTCTAGGTCGTAATAGCAAGTAGCTAGGCAGCTTTGCAACTGTCCATATTATGACAGTTTCACTTATCTCAAGAAGTGGATAGTTTGTAGGATTTGAGAGGCACTATAATAAATTAGAAAATTATCATGTCCGCAGAAGTGGCTAGTAGCCACATTCAAAAAGAAATAGATCTTTTGTTGTTTCTCTTTCCATGATACTGATTCAGTTTTTTTTTTTTTTTGTTAATCTTAGATACTTCTTGGAGGCTGGAGCAATTCCAAAAGCATTCTCCGGCGGTTATACCCGACTGAACCGGATAAATTTACGGTGTCTGATAAAGTAACGGTGGAAACGCCTGATATTTTGAACAATGAAGAACTGCGTGGTTTCTGGTTCCACTGGTACGGCGGCGTCCTATTGGTCGGCCATGAGGGTACAGATATGCCGTTTATGTCCTGGACAGACCCCGAACCGTTCCGGATCACACACATCGGAGTGCACACCGGCGACGGATCCACCGGCTCCTGGAAAATCTCAGGTAAAACCAGAATAGTTTCATAGCCCGTCGTGGCTCCCCACCGCCGTGCACTGCGAGGGTGCAGGGTGGGGAACATTGCTCCCCGGGACGAGCTCCCTTCAAGGGAGCGCGGCACATGTGGGACACCGGCGAGGTCTTTTAAGAGCGCCCTGACGATTGATGAGTCCCTCTGACGTGCTGAAGGCGACCACCGGGGATATTTTAGTGGGTAAGAATCCCGCATACCCCGGACCTCTCCCACGGGAGGCCCGGCAAACTTTCTGCAGATTTCCTCCTCGAAAAAAAAAGGTTCATAGCCCGTATCGCAACTCTTTGAGAGTCAACCCTCGACGTCACAGTAGGATACCATTGTCGATCCTCCTGGCTTACATGAGTAACAGTGGTGGGAGTGAGTGGCGATACTAGTCCCAAAAAAAAACCCGTATCGTGTCGTTTATGACCCTGGGCGTTTACCTGGTTGTATATTGAACCCATTGAGCTACTATGTACTACGTACTAAAGGCGCTCTGTTAAACCAATGGCTGGGTATATATCAGGCGCATACCGCGCCCGAACACTCAGTTTTGACGTCGTCAGACTGCATAGACATAATTACATAATATGAGTGCTCGCATGAGGCATGCGAGGTATTTGGACGCACCAAATGACATGTGGCACGCTACGGTATGGTTAGATATAGAGGAAGAGTAGGGAGGGTGTGAGCGGACGTATAAAGGCGGCGGTATAACAAAAAATCAGACCACATTGTCAACTGGATGGGCAATATTTTGTACGGAGGAATAATCTTTTGTTCTATTCTATTACTATCGAAAATGACATTAGCACTAGTCAGTTTACTTCTGCAAAAAATCTAACTTTAAGCACAGAGTACTTAGAATTTAAGCTCTGACTGCTGCATTGCAGACCCTTCATCAGCTCCCACAGCAGCATCTAGCAGCACTTCCGAAGATGTCGTCGACAGCCGGTGCTGCAAGTGCTGCAACCGTAAAACCCCTCCGTTGGGGTATACTACCTCAGCCCCAGCTTTCACAAACGCGTTCACGAACTAACGGTAAGATGGATGAATGGTTGAATATTTCCAATATAAACTGGGCTCTCGTTATTACTGATAACCGAATTAAGCGAGCTCAGCTTATGTTGTTACCATTGGCGACTACAAAGAGTGGGCCTTAGCCAGAAGTGGGGATCGAACTCGAGAACTGTCTGTCTGAAAGGCTCAAAGCAATTGATCTTCGCTTCACTGCTATAACAAACCCGGTACGATAACAAATAATCCGCTTCGTTCGGGCTTAGAATTTTGAATTTTGACACATTTCCTTAGTAAATTAGTGTCAAAATTACGAACGAAAGAACGAATGAAACAGGGGGCCTACCTATTACCAACTCGGACCGCCTGTTTCGTTTGATCGTAATTTTGACATTTACTTACTACAGATGTTTCAAAATTGGAAGCCCGAACGAAACAGAATATTGGTTTCGTATCGGGTTCATAATAACAGCCTCGCTTCTCTGAACACTATAATGGGCTACTAATATGGTCTTATGTTTGATATTTGTTTTTCAGTTTCATGATTAACAATTCAATAACCTCGCTCGCAATTATTATAATCTGTGACCCTAAATGACCTTGATAACAGCTAAAGATAGGGTTGCGTTAGCGTATTTTTAACCGACTTCAAAAAAGGAGGAGGTTCTATGTTCGGCTGTATGTATGTTTTTTTTTTTTTTTTTTTTTTTTATGTATGTTCACCGATTTCTCCGGCATTTATGAACCGATTTGAAAAATTCTTTTGCAGTTCGGTAGATCGTAGCTCCAAGTTGGTCCCATAAAAAAATAATGCCTAGAATCAACCCCTAAGGGGGTAATTTTATGGGGTGAAGGTCGTCTGAAATAAAAATTTTTGTCCGATTGACTTGAAACTTAATATGTATATTTTGCATAACAAATAATGAAACTCATGTTTCAGGATTTTGGAAAAATCCCCCCCCAAAGGGGTAAAACGAGGTGTTGAAGTTTGTATGGAGAGTTACCCTTTATATCTAACGTATATGAACCAATTTTTCTTTTTAAAGTGTTATTTGTTAGGTGACTAAGTCGTTTTGATCCCGTAAAAAAATCATTTCGGAAATCCACCCCCAAAGGGGGAAACTAGGGGTAGAAGTACGGTAGAAAAATATATTTGTGTCCGATTGACTCGAAACTTAGTATGTATACTCCATATAATAAATTAAGAAACTTTTGTTTTGGAATCTTGGAAAAGTCACCCCCCAAAGGGGTCATTTGGGGTGATAAAGTTTGCATGGCGCCACTAAAAAGCATGAAATAAAATTATTTTTATAAAAAAATAAAAACCGACTTCAAAAAAACCTGGAGCACTAAAAAGCCTGAAATAATATTTCTATTACCACCACTGCCTACCCCTTCGGGAAAATCAGGCGTGATGATGTGTTATCAAGTATTTGGAGTCGGTGACAATCTTGGTATGCCGAGTCTACCTACTATAAAAGTAAGAAGATAGATTGGCACCGACCCCAAATACTTGATAACACATCATCACGCCTGATTTTCCCGAAGGGGTAGGCAGTGGTGGTAATAGAAATATTATTTCAGGCTTTTTAGTGCTCCAGGTTTTTTTGAAGTCGGTTTTTTGTAATCTGTAAACAGCTATAGGGGAATATTTTAGAACTAAAGTGGTTTATAATTACAACGTTTCAAGTAACGGGTTATAATTGTATTATTACAATGTTGTAAGTTACCTGCTTGAGTACTATTTTTTACAGCCAAACTACACCTTATACAACATGTTAAGAAAACCCTGTCCGAGCCGAAACCGGTAATTAGGTTCCCCAATCATATGACCAAATAAAATAATAAAAAAAAAATCATGATAGTAAACATATTAATGAACATTTAAAGTGCAATTTTTTTTTGCCTTTTTCCCACATAATGTAGCTAATTTTAAAAATATGACAACACCGTTACCGGAAGTAATTATGTTAGATCGTGTGGCGTCACCTCAGACCACAAAGTATGTGATGACGTCATTTTAAGAAAAATTTTTTTTATGTAAACCAGGTATTTGTATTACAAAAAAATATGGGAGGCCTTTGCCCAGCAGTGGGACACATACTACGCCAAAAAAATAAAAATAAAATTGAAAAATAAAAAAATAAAAAAAATAAAAATGTTTTTTTTTACAAAAATGGAATCTAATCTCGATACCCAACAATACGTTTTCGGGTCGGACAGGGTTTTTTTAACATATTGTATATGGCGTATAGCACCTAAAGTTTCGTTATTTATTCTTAGTTCAAAGTTTTTCTTATGGAAATTTAGACTATATCGTTTATATTATAAGAACGATGTAAATTTACGAATATTTGTTACTATTTTGTTGCAGATGATACTAAAATAACGATAGATAGGTTAATACCTGTGTAATTAGTGTGATTCATGAAAATAACACACACCTACTACTTAATTATTTTTTTGCTAATCGAGTCAATAGATAAAGTGTCATTAAGACAAACAAGTTTTGAAGTTTCGTATATAATTACAGATTTAATCGGCCAATTAAATTAATACAGTTTTTTTTTTATATTTACGAGTTAGTAATAGCAAAAACGATAGGGTTGGCACATTTCATAAAAAATAACATTCAAAATATACACCTAGTAAAACATCCACATTATTAACAATTTTAATATTTTTTTAATCAATTTAAAAAATACATTCTTTGCTGCTGTTCTTATAAACTAGGATAATTTGTAATATAAGATGAAGCTAATCTGAAAATCACGAATAAATGATTTATGTGCGTAAATAAAGACTGACCCATCATAGTGCATTAAGAAAACCTGCTGACCTGGGTGCATCTACATCAAGCGCATGCCGCGCCCGAGCACTCAGTTTTAACTTCGAAACGCATAGACATAATGTCATAACATGAGTGCCCGCGCGAGGCATGCGCCTGATGTAGACACGGCCATTCGCCTCTCATTATATGTATTTACTCCAATGTCGACAACCCTACAGTACGTGTGACGTAGAGTATAAGATATCTATGTCTCACTTGTTGAATAATGTTCACGTTTGTGAATTCCCCGGTGACCGGTCAAACCGCATGATAAATAATAAATACATAAATTTATTGCGTTTTATTTACTCGTACAAGGAAAACTGTTGAGATTTCTGTGAGCGTCTGTGTCAAAATCGCCAGATAACTTTTATCCACCAGATAAATATGGCGTTTTACCAGTTTTTCCATAGAATATCTGTATAAAATATCATATTTATTTGGTAGATAAAAGTTATCTGTAGAAGGATTCTGAAAATGGTCCTTAGCCTGATAGAAGCCTGCTTGCCACCTGATTTTCTCATTGCGTCACTCGCCATCACTCGCTCCGTTACGTTCCTGGCCATATATACTTAGCCCTTTGGAGGCTTGCAGTATTTTTTTTTATTTCTCTTCACTTAATCCCCCTCGCATTGAGGAGAGGCCCGTGCTCAGCAGTGGGATGTCAAAGGTTGGCACTCATCTATCAACTCGGCACCCGACCAGCACAGCCTCGCCGCTCGGAGTCCACTCGTTGTCGACAGGTGGTCCGCGGGCGGACGCTGCTTTTACACCTTAAACGTCACGTGATCAATCAGTGGACCGCGCGTGGTCAACGAGTGAACGCTGTGTGGTCAGCGCGTGGTCCACTTATTTCCGGTTCAGTTAGTGGATGCCGACCGACGAGGCGGTGCTGGGTGGCTACTTTGAAAAACGAAACGAAAGCTTCGGCTGACGGATCGGGCGATTTCCTACTCCGAAAGTGTTATGGATCCGAAGTACGGATTCGATTTACAATCAAAACCATGTCAAACGCTGAAAACGTAAATGTCAAATAACTTTCAGAGTAGGATCCACGAAAGAAGAAACGTCAAATCACGATCATCGAATCCGTACTTCGGACGATCCGTCAGCCGAAGCTTTCGTTTCGTTTTATAAAGTGACCCCCCTGGTCGGGTGTCGAGTTGATAGATGAGTGCCAACCTTAAAAGAGCTAATAGGTATTATTATTATTATTCTCTTCACTAGTTAACTAGTTAACCCATAGGTAATAATTTCTATTGATCGATATTTTACGGGATTATAGTGAAAACAAAATTTTCCTTAATAATTGTATTTTCTGTAATAAATATAATATTCAAATAGGTATAAGTACATACATACTTACTTGCAAACATCAGATAATTCTTTCTTTTAAACCAGTTCGTTCCATAACCTTGATTACTTATATCAAATTAGAGGCTTATAATTATTTTCTTCACCCACAATACTTATACCCAAAGCACACATAACTATAAAATATCTAATAGCACTCATAAACTCGATTATAAACTTATAAAAACAATGTAGACAATATCCTTGTGCTGGCAGTTAACTGCAATCTCGGGGGAAGGTTTCCAGCTTAAGCGAGCTCTCTTTATTATTGACAAAGTGATGAAGAGAGATCAGTTTATTCTGGACGAGTTCCTTAAGAACCTAGTGTTTCAACAACAACACAATGTTCCTAGGCACTGATCATGTAGATATACTTGTAAGCATAGACTTGGAAGTGCCTAGGATGCAGATGTACCTCATAAAATAACTTTAGTTAGTACCTACCTAGCAGAACTAAAATGAATAGCTACCATCTGTAATTTCTAAAACAATTTGGCACTGTATTGTATGTAGAATTTTATAGCCACATTTTTTTTTCTTACCGTCGAATACACGGGTCTTATGAGCTGACGGTTAAGATGAATAGGAATAAAGTTCACGAACACATTAATGGACCATTGAATCACAAAACGACTGTTACCAGTATAATAAAACAATTCGTTACTATTCTCACAGTACGTTAATGTGTTGGTGAACTTGGTCTTTAATAGATAGAGGTTATGATACAAAATAACGGAGCGATTCATGTTAGGTAGTAAAGGAGGCTACTCACGATTCAATTTTGTATTCAATCTGTCGATTCAATTTGTTGAAGTCAATAATAACTGTATTGAAATTAGGTGTGAATTTGCCTCCTCACCGCGCAATCTGTCAAATCAACTGAAGTTGAATCAACAGATTGAATAAAAAATTGAATCGTGAAAATGCTATGGTGGGTCTCTTGACGATCCTCAGACGTTTAGCCAGTTGCGGTATCCTTTCTGTGGTTGTGGTGTTTGTGGTGCAGACGCAAGGGACCGAGGTAGCCGGAACTAATATACGGGCTCGCGAGTGGAAGGTAGTCCTGCGATGCGAAATATTAAAATCAATAACATTAAACATACCTAGGTACTAGATTCTCCAGACATGGTACCTTCTTACATCGCAATGACTAAACTTGTGCTCAGCGCATTACATGCAGCGAAATTTACACATAGTTTTGTTTCTTAAGTTAAAAACACCTTTGCACAAGAAGTCATTTTGGCGCATTAACATGCCTTTGAGATGATGTCCCGCGCGCGACAGATTCATACTTTGCCACGGTAACGAGGTTAAGGATCTGCAACTAGAGGCAATATTCTTCCCAGTTGTCGCTTCGATCTATTTCGACCTTCCTATTTGTCGAAGCGCGTGCTGGGCAATCGCGCCGTGAGCCGTACTATGCGGTTATCACCATAGAGGTGAGCATACAGAACTAGGCTCGATAGCACCTAAATCGCGGATAGAGAAAGAGACATATTGTTACCCTCAATTATCCAGGAGCCTGATGATCCAAAGCCGGTGTGCATGCCGATGTATTTGACTTTGAACGGCTCGGGATCCTTCCAGGACATGAATGGCGCATCCCCCTCGCGGCCGACCTCGATGACGCCGCCGTCCCAGCTGACCCAGAATCCACGCAATTCACCACCGCTCACAATACCAGGCGTTTCAGCCGAAACTTTTTCAGGAATGGTCCTGAATCGTCGTCGGATCACGCTGTTGGTATTGCTCCATCCTCCGATAGCTATCTGGAAATCATCGAAACTTCATGAAAAATTGGGTTAGAAAGAATTTTCAAGATTTGTAACAACCAAACCTACAATCTTCAATCTGATGGATTTGTAAGAGCGGAGATAAAAAAGAAGATAGTTCTTTTTTATTCCCTACTGGCCATGATAATTTTGTTCACCATAATAATATATCTCTCAAACTCGGGCTAACCTCGGACTCTTGTAGGGCCACCATGCGAGGGGTCTTCAATCAAACTGGGTCCAACACAAAGAGGCTCTTTGAGAGAAAGAAAGATGGCTGAAACTGGTGGGATATACACGCAGCTGAACCCAAACTGAAGATCTAATTGTTGGTGAATTTCGATCAGGGTTTTTGTTATTTTAGTTCAAGAACAGGTAATTATAATAATGGCATTGATCGGTTCTTTGCACGAGGATTTATTGACCATAAAATAGCTAATGGGAACTTTATTAAATACCTCGATCATTGGGTCGGACTCCTGAGGTCCCGTGGTAAGCCCGATGTGTACATCGTTCCCAGCTTTAACTTTAAAGTGAACAGATGTATTCGAGTACGGGAAGAATTTGTATTCGACAGTATTCTCGGTATGTAATTCTGAAAACATAAAAAAAATAAATGATATTTTTACACTAAAGTTTGTCAACTAGAAATGTTTTCATTGTAGAATCTATGTTTCCAATATACACACAGATTAGAAGTTCCTGACTCACAAACGTGTTTAGCTAATAGATATTAATAATTATATTATTATAATTATTTCCTATATCACTTACACATGAAACGAGTTTTGTCGTTTGTGTAGCCTTCGCTCTTCTCCAGGTTGGTCCGATCTGTACCAATATTGGCAAAACTATTGGCCAACGCTAAAATGTTTTACTACCACGTGTAAATTGTATTGTTTTTGGTAATTTACCTTTAGGGATGAATTGGGGTTTGATGTCGACTTCGCTGGACTCGGATGGTGATTCTGCAAAACATTACGCTATTACGATTGGGGATCGAAGTTCTTCGCTAAGAGAACTATAAAACTGTAACTGTAGCTGTATTTCGAGCATCATGGAATAACTATTGAACCAGTTTAAACGGGTTTTTTCTTACGTGAAGTTAAACGATAGAATAGGAAACAATATCATTACGCTATAATGAATTGGTAATTGAAAATCTTCTCATCGAAACTGTGGGCAAAAATTTCAGAATCGTTAGATAATATTGTTATTCCATTAAATAAAAGTTAACGTCATGAAAAAACTGTTTAAACGGCACATTTATTTCAAGAATAAACTTAATCTGACGATTCTGAAACCGCGCCTACAGTGAATTAAAAGTGAGAGCCATACAGGGTTAACAATACCTACTCTGATTCTACGTCATCCGAGAAGTAAATAAATGATTTCCTAGTTACCTCCAAATTTCCAGGAGCCAACTGAACCAAATCCGGTGTGCACTCCGACGTATGTGACTTTGAAAGGGTTGGGATCCTTCCAGAACATGAATGGCGCATCTTCACCATCGCTAGTGACCGCGATGACGCCGTCCTCCCAGCTGACCCGGAAACCACGGTATTCACCACCACTCACAATACCAGGAGTTTCCGCCGAATATTTCTCAGGTATGGTCCTGAATCGCCGTCGGATCACGCTATTTGTGTTGCTCCATCCTCCGATAGCGATCTGGGAATAATCAATATAGGAATTGGGGTACCGATAGTAAAAAGTTTGAAATTGTTACGATTTATATCAACCAGTGTTAACCTACCTATAAGCAATCGTCAACTTGATTGAGCGGATAGAGAAAAAACAGAAGAGCATAAAATGTCCTTAAAATGTCTTGTGTAGAGAGAAGTATTAAGATTAAGACTGCAGGACTTGTAGGCTGGTGGTAAGAGTTAATTAACTATGCTGTTAATTCAGATCTGGGGTTTCGCTGGTATGCCGTAATTACAAACACAATATAAAATCAGTTGTGTCTCGCGTAGATCTGTGTTCCGATATACAGGGTGAATTTGAAATCGTGGGCATCCTTTTAAACTATGACTATACACATGATTCAGAATATTTTGGGAAAATAAATAAAAAAAACTATTGATAAAAAATTATTGCTTCAGTAAGCAAATAAGCCAACCGGTTAACTGTTATACCTTACATGGGCCATAAATTTTTATCAATTGATTTGTTGATTAATTCCCTAAATATTCTGAATCATGTGTAGAATCACCGTTTAAAAGGATGCCCATGATTTCAAATTCACCCTGTATAAGGTTCTAAATTGTATTTGTAACTAACAACAAGTTTCTAGCCTTAATAACTAAGTACCAAAGTTTTATCAAATTTACCTCAATCATTGGGTCGGACTCCTGAGGTCCCGTGGTAAGCCCGATGTGTACATCGTTCCCAGCTTTAACTTTGAAGTGAATAGATGTATTCGAGTACGGGAAGAATTTGTATTCGACATTATTCTCGGTATATAATTCTGGAAAAAAAGAACGTTGGATCATCCACAGTTTAACACTTTGAGTATCTTATCTTTCAATGTAGGGTAAACCGGGGGGTAATTAGCCATCCGGCAGTAATAAGCCACTTTAAGGAAATAACTTATTTTTTGTTATTTACTGTCAATATAATTCAATGAAACTTGGCTAAGTGACCCTGTTAGCCATAGACAATCGATTTTAATACTCCATGAACAGCATTTAAAAAAATAAAAATACTTATGGTGGGTTTTATCAAGTCGGGTGTGAATTTCATTGAAAAATTTAAGAATCTTATCAATTTCCTTAAGGACTTACACTTGATTCATTAAAATTATTGAATGTTTTTTAAACAGTAAATAACTATTTTGTATGTTTAATGGAACGGGAAAAGGTTATTATTCATAACGTAAGTGGCCAAGAAGTATCTAATATTAGTATTTGTTTTGGTTTAATTCAACAATTTAACACTTTATAGCACTGGCTAATCACTACACCTGGTGCGGCTAATCACTGCAAGAGGGTGGCTAATAACAGAAAATGGCTAAAAAATGACATATTTTACCATAATGTCTATAACTTCCATAATAATTGGGTTTTCCTAAAAACTGTTAATACAGTCCAAGTTAGTTTATTAAGCAATCAGAAAATAATATTAATAAGACTGTAGCTATTATACAAAATATTTGATATACTGACAAAGTGTTGGCAATCCTTAAGTGGTCAATAGCTACCCAGTTTACCCTGCCTAATGTACATTGTGTAGTGTTCTATGATTAAATTTTACAATACAAGTTTTTTAACTTTGAAAGTTTTCATCGCAGTCTAATATTTCCGACAAACATATAGATTGTTCCACTATGACTCACAAAAGTATCCCTGTAGCGCAAACAATAGATAATTATTTACACTAAAGAAACAGGTTGGCACAGAATATTAGGGATTAGTGCTCTTCTTAAGACACATCTCAAGGTTGGTCGAATTTGTGCCAGTGTTGGCAATTCTATTGACCAGCACCAACATGTATCATTAACGACGTGTAAAGTAAATTGTTTTTTGGATAATTATTCACCTTCAGGCATGGACTGGGGTTCGACGTCATCATCAATCGCAGGGCTGCTGGCGGGGGGTCCTGTATCGGAATCGGACGGAGGGTCTGAAATGCGGCATATATTATATCTACTTCTAGTGTACGCTGTACCCACGGCTTTACCCGATTAGCTTTACTTAGCTTAGTTAGACTTAGATTTTCTCCGGGACTTGTCGAGGGTCAAACCTTTGCGTCATCGTTGAACACCATTGTCCTGGCTTACAGGAGTAACAGTGGTGGGAGTGTGTGGCGGGCCTAGACCCAATATTTTTTTATTAACTCGGTTAGATTTCATCATAAAATAAATGGTTCTGACGCCAGATCAATTATAAAATTGTGATCATCTCCAAACATCGCAGTACACCTAGCTCGCTTTATAAGTAATGTCATCCTCAAAGATTGGATTCATATCTTATAGCATTTATAGCTCACTATATCGGGTAGTTGTAGGCTCGATTCCCGCCAGAGGCAATTTCGGAAACTGCCTTTTTGTAATTTGCCCTGATCTAGCTAGGTGTCACTTGGATCACCCTCAATCCATTTGTACGGTACCTTTAGACCATACAGTTGGTATGTTTGTTTGGCAATATTTACTTAAGTATATTATTGCTTCGGCGGGCACGTAAAAAGCCGGTCCTGGTTGTATTCATCTAAGCAGCAGTCCTTAAGCCTTGTCAGAGGCCTTCGGGCGGCTTGAACAACTCTGAAACCAGGTTGGCCACTGACCATACGATAAGAAGAAGAGTATATAATATCCTGATTACCTTCTATTTTCCAGGAGCCTGTTGATCTAAATCCGGTGTGCACTCCGACGTATGTTACAGGGAACGGGTTCGTATCGTTCCAGGACATAAACGGCGTATTTGTACCCTCGCGGCCGACCGCGATGACGCCGCCTTTCCAGCTGATCCAGAAACTACGGAATTTACCATTGCTCAGAATACCAGGCGTTTCCGCAGAAACCTTGTCAGGTAATGTCCTGAATCGCCGCCGGATCACGCTGTTAGTATTCTGCCAACCTCCAATGACTACCTGAGAATCAATAAATAGTCTGTCAGAAATGCGAGAAGTCACTCGCAATGCTACGTCACCACTTAGAATTAACACTGTTCCAGACTCGATCTCAACCAAACTGAGCTTGTTCTAGAGCTCACAAACTGCTGTGTTCCTAGCTAATTCCTAGTTAGAGAATTAATTAATTAATTGGATGGATTAATTGGATGGACGGGCCCGTTAGCGTGGTTGGCGCGGAGGCGACTTTCACGCTGCCGGTCGTAGGTTCGATTCCTACCCGTGACATGCATTTGTGTGCATGAACATGTCTGTATGTCCGGAGTCTGGGTGTATATGTATATTAAGTATGTATTTACAAATAAAAAAGTAGTATATGTAGTAATATCAGTTATCTGGTTTCCATAGTACAAGCTCTGCTTAGTTTGGGATCAGGTAGCCGTGTGTAAAAAATGTCCCAGGATATTATATATTATTATAATTCATTATTTCTCTATATATTTACAAGGACTGTAATAATTTAAGGTCAATAAATTATAAATGAATGTGGTCTGGAGGTAGCTGTAGCCAATTGACTGCAGCTCATATGCGGACTTGCTCGACTGGGGTAAAGCAGCTATTTTAGGTGCATTTCGTACGATTAGTGGGAAAGCCGGAAGCTTGGGCCCTTTCCCTTTCCTCTCTCCCACTCCCCTTCAGCCGGCAATGTGCGAGCGAAGCCTTTGGTATTACAAGCATCTATATGCAATGGTAACTTATCTTATCCCATAAACTTGTTTACCACGTTAGTTATTAAAAAAACAAACAGCCAGTGATTTAACTATTAGGTACAGGTTATTGCTGTTACGTATATAGGTTCAGCTCGCAATCTTAAACCGGATTGCACGCGGGGTGGAAAGAAAAAAATAATACCTAGTCAATTATATCATGGCAATGATAATATACTCTTTTCTAAAGAACTAATAAAATATAATCTGTTTTTCAAATTCCGGCTATACTCGGACCTTTGGAAAGCCTGGGTACGTGGGGACATGGGTCTAACTAGGTCCAACGCAAACAGGAAATTTGAGAGGAACTCAACTACGGAAAATAACGGAAGATGTCAGGATTTCAACGAGAACTTGGCTGTTGTTATAATCCATGCGTCAAACTGTGTCGTCAAGGTAACTGTTAATAATTATGTACCTATACAATAACGCGATAACGGTACTATACTCAATGACGTTTTATATTATAGACCTGGCATACACAAACATTAGTTCTCTAAAAATAGCTCATGAAACTATACCGACATATCAATGAATACGTAAAACCTGCTGTTAGGAAGAGATGGATATAATGATATTATTGCGATAACGCAATAAAATTTGAAGAAATGAAGAATTACCATTTGTCTTAATGTGGTCATTGGTCAGCTCTTTTGCTAAATAATTAGACATTCCAAGTCGGGCAGGTCCTTTGGAAGGCCTGCGTGAGTGGGGGTCTTAGATTAAAAAATCTATAAGTAACTACCTAATTCTGCTTACCTCAATCATGGGTTCTGTCTCGTGTGGTCCCGTGGTAAGTCCGATGTGTACATCGTTCGCAGCTTTAACTTTGAAGTGAATAGAAGTATTCGAGTACGGGAAGAATTTGTATTTGACTTTATCTTCAGTAAATATATCTGAAAAAACACGTAAATTGCTCAGTCTCGCATATTTGGATTCCGTATCCAGTCATTACTGCCATGGTCGTTGGGCTACCAAGGCCACTTAGCAATTCTGCAAAAGCAATTCATTTTTAGGGTTCCGTACCTCAAAAGGAAAAAACGGAACCCTTATAAGATTACTTTGTTGTCCGTCTGTCTGTCTGTCTGTCTGTCTGTCCATCTGTCAAGACGTGCACAGCTCAAACCGCTGGAGTTACAAACATGAAATTTAAACAGTAGGAAAATTCCACTCCTAAGGGGTAAAATAATGGGTGGAAGTTTGTATGAAAGTCTCTCATTTCTGAAGTTAGAAACATGAAATTTTTTATTTAAGCTACTAATTACAAATAAGAAATAGTAATTACAGCGATTTCGAAAATTCTTCCCCTAAAGGGGTAATATAAGGGGTGGAAGTTTGACTGGGAGTTAAAAATTTTTTTGAAGCTAGAGACCTGGAAATTTGTATTTAAGCTACTAATTAGAAATAAAAATAGAAATTTCAGCGTTTTTGAAAATTCCACCCCTAAGGGGGTAAAATAAGGGGTGGGAGTTTGTATGGAGGTCCCAATTTGTACGGAACCCTCAGGGCGCGAGTCCAACTCGCATTTGTCCGGTTTTTTCTACTCTGTCTGTCTGTTATGTTTTCACAACTATGCTTGCACACATGCTACTTTTTGTAGCGGAAGTAAAACTTGAAGGGGGTGAAATAGGGGATAAATCTTTGTATTCCCATACAAGGTTTCATGCCCTATTCAATGTTTGGATTATTGTTACGTAATCAGGCAAAAACGGTTGAACGGATTTGGATGAAATTTGGCACACGTTATTTATTTTACTTGGATTAACATATAGGATACTTTTTATCCCGGTAAAATTTAAGGATCCTGTGGGATTATCAAAAAACAAACTACAGGACGTTCTAAAGTCAACGCAAAGTCGCGGGCAAGTTATTAATAAGTCAAATAAATACTTACCAAGTCTACCCATCACAGCCGCACAATAGACCACACAAAGAAAGACAACAACAGTAGACCTGGACATTTTGGAATTCAATAACTTCCTATTTCACATAAGTAATAAAAGTCTTTTGTAAATTTCGTATTCGCAGTGCGCAGTCGGCGGTGACGAGCTGCGTGGCCGAGCGCAAGCTTACGAATGATGGCATGACCTCAGACTCAGAACAATATTAACCTCAAATGAGGCGCCCCCGTCGCGCTTCGCACGCTCTGGGATATCTACACACGTCACCTCTGAATACCTGGTACCCGGAACCGCTGGTATTAGGGAACCCCCAGAAGTGTGTACTTTTTAAGGAGAACAATATACCGTTAGCTAACATTACATGTAAAGCTCGGGATACATCGAGTGTCTGCGTGTGTACACCGCGACACCTGGCTACAGTTGTAGTGGCGGTGTCGCTACACTGAGATACACTGACTGTTGAGTGTCGAGTGTCGCCGTATATCCCGAGCATTATATAAACATATTGCAAAATGACGAAACTTTAGTATGCACGTCCGAATTCAAAAATGCCCTTATGGGAAGAACACAGTCATTTGCTTTAGCGCGCAAAAGCAAAACGATATTATTGATGTCGTATTAACATAATTTATTGATTACAACACCCTGTATAATTTCAAAAGTGCTAAACACACCCAGGGGCTTGAATATATGTATTGGTCATAGATTTAAGGGTATACATTTTTTCTCGAAATTCAAACACTAGTAGATACCTACTACATTTTTTACAAACTATTCCCTAATATTAATGGCTAGACTGCTAAGGCAACACTACTCAATGGCTGCGTCTAAATGTGGCGAGCATCGCGCCCGAGCAATCTGTTTTGACGTCTGACCACGTAGACATAATGTTATAACATGATTGCTCAGGCGCGCCGCTCCATTAATCCATCGTGGCATCCCTTGAGTCAAAGCCCAGGGGCGAACAGGCAAAGAGGGGCGACTGAAGCCGCCCCTCGCGCTCAGCTTTGCGCCCTGTTTTACTATCTTTTGCAATCAATGTTTGTAATATAAAAAATAGGTTGCACTCCGGGAGTGCCGGCAGAAGTGAAAACTTGAACATTAACGTTGTGCATTTTTAAATATTTTGGAATGGTTAGGGAATAATTTCGCATGAATTACTTTATTTATCAGTATAAAAGTACTATCATTTATGTGGTTAAATACGATATTCATTTATTGCGCTATCGTACACAAACATGACAATTTATAATATATGTAGTACAAACACACACGCACTCTTTTTTTTTTTATTCAGAGATAGGCAAGTATTTGACCACGAACTCACCTGATGTCACTCCCTTTGTCTTACGAATTTTCGATCAGGTCACGTGTCCTGACGCGAGTTTAACATTTTTTACCCATCCCGTCTTACGAATTTTCGATAAGGTCACGTGTGTCTTACAAATTTTCGATCAGGTCACGTGTCCTGACGCGAGTTTAACATTTTTTACCCATCCCCAGGATAGTGCACAACGCCGCTAAAGAAGTTTTCACTTCAAAAAATTCGCCCGCATTGCTGTAGTAGTAAGTATGTATAGAGAGTAATTTCATTCTATACCTTTAATATATGGGGGGCCGTAGAAGGGTTTTCTGGATTTACTACGGCGCGTCAGATTAAGATAAGGGCTACCTTACATGTTGATAAGAACCTCCAACCAGTATGAGCCCTTAATATTGGGGGAAAGTTCAGGGGAACCATAAAAAAATAAAATAGACCATCTTAAAATACTCGAACTCGTCAGATTAAGATAAGGGGATTCATTACTAACTAAGAGGTGTCAAAATTGTCAATTTTGCTAATTTGATCGTCAGTCTAAGAAATGGGAGCATCTGTAAGTTTCACTGAACGCCCCCTCTGAAAATCTGACGCGCTCAAGTAATTTTTATTTTATTCAATTTATCATGTTGGAGCATGAAAAATGCAGCAATGCATGAAAAATATCAAAATCTGACACGCTTGAGTATTTCCATGTCATTGCATTTATTTACAATTTTGAAATTATCATGTGGGTAGACGCTTACCCCACCACTGAAAGTGGAAACATCTAAAACCATTTATTCTATCATCCTATCATCTAATCTACCATATCTCATAGTTTTAGGCGACACCGGAGTAAATCCACAGTTTGCATCAAGGGCTCCCGGTCCATAAAGAGGAAAAAACAATAATAATTCCTAGTATTTGTAGCCAATTATTATTTATCTACGGTGATAACTTATGACTTGTTGTTTTTAAATATTGTATGCTCTCTGCGATACTGGCTCATGATGTCAATTTCATGAATTTATATACCTACTCACTGTAATAATAATAATATCCTGGGACATTCTTTTACACACGGCTACCTGATCCCAACTAACAAAGCTTATACTATGGAAGCCAGATAACTGATATTATTACATATACTACTTTTTATTTGTAAATACATACTTAATATACATAATTACACCCAGACTTGGGACATACAGACATGTTCATGCACACAAATGCATGTCCCGGGTAGGAATCGAACCTACGACCTGCATCGTGAAAGGCCGAATCTTAGCCACCCACGCCAATGAGCCCGTCAAAGTGTAGACCTCACATCTCGCTTCATACTACGACGCCACCAACAGATGGCGCTGAGTGCACGCTCCAGTACAACATGCGATTCTGCATAGCAATTCTGAATCACGATATCAAGATTCACGAAGCACAACGCTATAATTTGAAGACCCCCGACAACAGTAATTAGGGATCGGTGGCCGGCCCCGCCAGACATACCTTTCGCCTAGGCTGGAAGCTCTTTTCTAAAATCATATTGGTTTTCATTTGTGACAGTATATTTTAAAGTTAATTAAAAAACGAATATAAACGAACAAAAACACCAAAGTTGTACCTTAAAATTTATTTTCCATTTTAAAATATCCTAAATTAAGTACGATAGTATAATTTTAAATTAATTATAACAGTTATTAGGTATTTATTATGAATTCACGTTTATATAGTTATATGTAATACATAATATCATACAATATAAATTGTGCTTATAATTACTGCGAATGAAATGCACTATTATGGACTTTTCGGCCATCAATGACCAACCGATAACATCATACAATTGGATGATATGTGTATGTTTATTATATTTTTATAATATATACCTAAGTTTATCTATATGTATATATGTTTAAGGCAAGATGGCCACAATTATGGCTAACATACTATGACATTGTTTCCTCTTGGTATGAGCTATATTATTCTACTTACATTACAAATTATAGTAATGAATGTGTAAAATTCAATAAGTATAAGACCGAACCTCGGTTTTTGTAGCTCTGGCAATATCGTGACGAGAGATTCGATTCGGTCAGTAAATATTTAACAATTTTTTATTTCTCTCCCGCATAATAAATAGCAACATGTAGATTTACAAATATCAACAAAATAAATTACGAATAACAGCATATTACAATTAAAGTTAGCTTATATACTATGTATCAGTGATATATATCTACTCGGTCTAACTTGTACTATGTCGCTGGTCAAACCCTCGTTCGAGATGAAACTCCCGTAGCTAAATACTTTTTCAATCTGATATAAGAATCGTATGCAAATATGATAAATTTATAAAACTCATCGACCACATTCTCGTAGACGCCTAATGCCTATTATTTCACAATGCAAACTTTTCAGTCAAGTTCTGAAACCTGAATAATATTAGTAAATAACCAAATCAGGTAGATTGAAAGCTGAGCTGGAAATTGGCTAAAATAACATTATTTGGACATAAGGTTTGCCAATCAGTAATAGTATCAACCCAGGCTGATTATTATACAAAATATGGTCGTGTACATATAGCTACCTTGCCGTATGACCACAAGGTGACCAGCGACCGTCTAAAATTCATTAAATTAAAATTACATGGACTAGTAATTGAATTATCCTAACTAGTAAGTACCCTATACCGCTTTGGAGAACAAATCGCAGGATACCCAGTTCAAAAGAATCAGCACAGTTTTTTTTCTTTATGGCTTAGCTTATAGCCAGTGTCAGTTAAATATATATTGAAATATATATTTATTTAGTTAAATATAACTTCAAATAAATATATTTCAAGTTTTTGGCTGCGTCAAGCACATAAATTTTTGTGTTCACCAACGCTAAATAAAATAAGTTCACCAATAGTATATTAACCAACAACGCTAACTGGTTGCTTGCTATGATTCTTTTGAATTGAGTATACCGTACAATAATTAATAATACAAGGGCATCATACAAAAATATTGTTGATTTTCTTCACCGAGATGATAATAAGTACATTACTTTAATAATTATATTAATTACTTAGCCCTTTATTGCTCCCCCTCAATCTTAAGCTAAGCAAAGTCCATTTTAGGACTTATTGAGCAACATGGACATGTTAATACAGAACTAGGAAACCTAGGAATTGTCTACGGTCTGATATAACCATAGATATCGTAAATAACCATAGACATTGATAGCTCCATTTTAAATGAAGTCAGCTGAGAGATCTTGCTATATTTTGCTGTCTATAGATTACGAGTGACCCAAATTTGACACACCTAAAAGTATTGCCATCTTGCTTATACGTTATAACGATGAGAAAGAACACAATACATTTAGTTTAGTTCGTGTGCCATCAGAATGACCATTGTCTTGCAGTTATTAACCAAAGGTCTTGCATTTAGGTATATTGCATTAAGAAGCTTACCTTTCCCCAAATTTGTACAAATTTTAATACATTTACAATATATTTAATATTTTTTCAGTTTGTAATGCCATTGTAAGGACTGACTTCACCAATACACTTGCAGGCTGTTACAGCAGTACGGGCTGTCAACAATCGGTTACTGCTTTAACGAACCGTTAGTATGTTGGTGAACTTGATCCTTAATCGATAATGACAATAACTTTCTATAAATTTGGGGATAGTCGTAAGTTTAACATATTTTTCGTGTTATTAACATGTTCAATTTCACATTAGAATAACCATTTCTAAATGTAAACAAGTTAAGTACAAGACCTGAATACCTATGCGTCGAACGATATTTTCATAATTATAATTAAGTAATTAATTGCATCTTATTAAATTAAAAAGCTACGTAAAATGGAAATAAAGGATAGGAAGTAGATGTTGATGATACACATTCAAATTTATAGCTGTCTGGGATTCATTCCATTCTTTCAAATATGATGCGAGGACCGCGTTCTGAGGCTAGGAACCGAGTGCAACTATTTACTCTGACCCCGTCCTGTACCTAAGGCCCGTATTAATAAATCGATCTCAAGATTGAGATCGAACTTGAGATGCTGTTTATGACAGATGTTCCATACATTAAACGTCAAAACTGCATCTTAAGATCGATCTCGGCTTTCGAGATGCATTTATTAATACGGGACTCAGAGTGACATGCGCAGTTGCGGCATCAACAGTTGCACTCGATTCGTAGCCTCTGAACGCGGCCCAGTTGTTGCAAGTTGCAACGTATTCTTTCAGCGATTCATGTACAGTCTAAAAGCAAGTATTATATGCTTTATATATCTGTATTATATCTTATTCGCGCTTACAAACACTTGTCTAATAACCCTGATGTTATTCCTTGAGAAATATAAACCTACAGTGTAGACATTATAATTCTTTTAAAATATTTATTGTCATTCAACAGCTGTTTGCCTTTATATGTTATTTTTCTTACATATCAAGTATGAAGGGTATCTAGATTGAAAAATATAATATCTTACTAGTCTATACAGTAGATACTCGTATATAAAAATATGTGATGTTAGGAAGATAATGCATGAGGCAAGAATACTTCAACATAGCTATCGTATAGTGCTTTTTAAAGTAAAAAGTACCGCCGAAATTTATAAAATTTATGATGGGCTTACAGTGGCATTACAATGCTTTGTAAAACCATTGTAAACTGGCTAAAACTCTCCATAAATTTGGCGATACAAATTTAAGTACAATAATGTTTAGTGTTTAAGTACCTAGTAATAGTTTCATCATTGGAAACTAGCTAACGTTCTTACTTCTAAAAAGCTCATAGCCTTTGGTCATTCCTTAATATTTTTGGTTTATTGACTCTACATGTTTCCAGACGTCATGTCTAAACCCGTCTCTACATATCAAGTCATTATTTATTCATAAGTAAATTCTGAATTGAATCTAAAAATCCCTGTTTGGCAATTCTGATTTGACAGATTCTATGGAAAACGAGATTGTGAGCACGGACTTCATAGACCTAAAACCTATCTTACCATCGAACCTAGAATACAGGTTCGTGATTGTGAGATAGGTTTATTGCTTAGAATTTTACTCAATAATAAGTAATGACTAGTCTATAGAATAGAGGGTAAATATTTGGCTTTCCTTCCTTCGGTATATAGCATTATCTAATGACATGGTTCGCATTCGTCTTTATATGACCGACAAAGAGGCCGAACGGTTCGCTGTAACAGCTGTGTCATTGTTTTCTCATTCAGACCTATACGCGGTTCAATTTCATAGCTTCATTACTGGTGATATATTCCAATTCCAATTGTACCTTTACTAAGTAATTCATACATACATACATACATATACAACGTCACGACTTTTATCCCCATTCGGTGGTAGTCAGAGGTTTGAGTGGCCATCCACCACCACATTGTGGAGGTATTAAGCCAACTCAACGCCCACGTTTCACCAGATAGTCAGAACCCAACGTGACAGGTGGTGAACCTTGTCGCCGTGTATACAGGAACTGACTATTACCTAATCCCGAGGGATAGGTAGGTTTCCTCACGATGTTTTCCCTCACCGTCACCGTAAGTAATTCAGATCTAGAATTGAAGGTATTTCAGAGGAGATCGCATTGGTATTCGCAGTCTACCTACTCTACCATATCTTACTATCGCTGGCTCTAGGCTCTACGTAAAATATTTGTACTCGTCTCGTGTCGAGATATTTAATATGGAAAAATGTAGAGCGCCTTTTTTAGCTACGCGAGGAGCTAACAAATTGCGTAACAAATATTTTACGAAGATAATAGCGACTAGCGACTCAACCAAATGGACTCTAGGTAGAGCCACAGTAGAGCTATGTCTATAAAGTTACCGGTCAAACTCGCAGATGGCAGTTGCTGCGTTGCACACGTGTGATCGGCAAAAACAGCTGGCCTACTCCGAAATACGAACCTAAAGTTTCGGCTGACGGATTGTCGTGATTTGACATTTCTTCTTTCGTTTTTTTTTTATCGTTTTCTTCTTACGTATTCGGAGTAACCCGGGGGTTACTCCGAAATACGTCGCTGACGGATCGTCCGAAGTACGGATTCGATTTACGATCAAAACAATGTCAAATCGTAGAGAAAAACGAAAGAAGAAATGTCAAATCACGACAATCCGTCAGCCGAAACGTTAGGTTCGTATTTCGGAGTAGGCCAGTGATCTGATATCTGTGGTATGAACAATTATTGTAAAGCTAAGCGAAATACATTTTTTGAAGGAACCCTAATGAGGGTGGACCATATTAGGAAGACCCTTAGGGCACTTACATATTAGAATCGTGTAAGAAGCGTGCGAGTGTCACAGATAGTGGGCTTGTGGGATAATGCGCTTTTAGATATTGTATGGAAATTGGTAGCCGCGATTGCCGCGCCACAGTGGCGCCACTGTGGTGCTTCTCTTCTTCTTAGACCTTTGTCGGTGTAGATCATTCTCAACGACCCTAATTTGAAAGCGTCCCTATACAAATTGGTGATTGGTTAGAAATAATTAAAGGTCCACCGGTATGGCTTGTTGGTCATCAGTAATGGAGCCAGGTGTCATTTCTACTGCATCCGCGCCTCTTGTAGCTGTGGGGGGTAGGAGAGGGGGGGCAGCAGAGGCCCTTGCACCCCTCCGCTGGGTAGAGCGTAGTACTGAGACATGTAGCCGGCGCCGCTCGCTGCTGCCGCAGCTGAAACAGATTTTATACTAACTTAGTAAGGTAACCTTTTATCATGTAACAACCTACTGCTAGGTATTGATTTAACATAATACTTTTGGTCATAAAAGCCAGTGGCCAACTCTGGAGGAGTATTTTCATTTACTTATTAAGTTCTTTAAATTCTAAACCGATTCCTTCGTGACATAAAACCTTCTAGCTGGAGCGATCTAATATAAATTCACAGGTGACTAAATTTCTTAACTTTTACCACATTTAATTTAAGAATACAAACTCTAATATCCGTAGGTGACTAAATTTCTTAACTTTTATCCATGGACCAATTACTAAGGGGACTAGCCCTAAGCAACTCGGCCGAGTGGTCGGCCTAGTACTAACATCAACATAAAACGAAGCGAGTAGTTCAACTATTTACCGGTAGATAGAACAATGAAAATGAAAAAACAATGACCACGTTTTTTTTCATACATAATCTAATAAGGGCACCTCTTTCTTTAGTCTTTACTCTGTGCTTTTACCACATTTCATTTAAGAATACATACAAGAAGTTGTACCTAATTGTCATAGATTTTTTGATTTGCACAAACTGCCGATGTTTGTTTTATGGCGGCGAAAACCGGGTCGGATCCCTTCGTATCCCTTCTACGTAACCGGAGTTTCGCAATTACTACAGGGGTTACCACACCACTCGAATGATCCATAAGTTAACATCGATCGATATTCTACATAAAGAAACGTTCGATTCATAATAGATCGACAGTCAATCGATTGGTGTAGTAACACCCTTAGCCATCCATAAATTATGTCACACGTAAAGCGGGGGAGGGGGTCGACGAAATGTGACATTGTGTGACAAGGGGGTGGGAGGGGTCCTAAGTTTTGTGACGTCACATTTAAAAATCTAATATATCTATGTATTAAAACCGAAATTTGAATTTTATACGTTTTTTTTTTAATTCTTAAATTTGTAAAAATATGTGACGTCACACAAGGAGGGGGGAGTCTCGCAAATGGGACCAGCTGTGACAAGGGGGGAGGGATCTAAAAATCATGAAAATCGTGTGACGAAATTTATGGATGGCCCCTTACGTATCTAATCTTAGAGACGTAACCCTACTCGGTCATTAGTTTGAGTAAACACGCAATATTTTCTATGATACGCACCAGCGGCTGTAGCATAAGGGTCGAATCCCGCTGCGGCGTACTGCTGCTGATACGCCGCTGCCCCCTGCGCGGCAGCAGCTTGGTACTCATACAGATGGTTGGCAGCGGCCATCGCGGCCGCGTGCTGCAGTTGCGGCAGCTGCATGAGCCCCCCCGCGCCCCCGCCGACACCCGCACCCACCCCGCTCATCGCACCGACGTAACTAGGCGTCCCGTACACGTAGCCAGGAGACAACCTGCCAATTCACGATAACATTCAATACGATATCGACACCAACTGTAGAGACACCAAACGTGTGATCTGACGCCTCAATTCACCCTCAATGACCCCTCACTAGATCTCTCCATCCGTGAGAGGCCATCAATATTAATACTGTACCCTAGTATTAGTTTTGAAAATATTCAAATAGCGATGGAATGATCTAATGTTTCCATATATAGTACGTTTTTCTATACTTGTCCTATTTCGTAAGCAAAGATGGCGTCCAGCGGGGCGATTGCGTAACTTTTTTATCAATGTTAAAATGGTTTCGTATATAATTGACACAGGATGAACGAAACCAATTGAAACATTGACAAAAAAGTCACGCAATCGCCCCGCTGGACGCCATCGTTGCTTACTAAATAGGACAAGTATAAAAAAACGTACTATACCTACGTTTAATAGTAGGTGCACGGTTCCGCTAGGGCTGTGAAATTTATAGAAAGATTCGATCTTTCGATCGAAATTTGAATACTTTCAAACTCATACTAAGGCCGGTAATAAATCGATCTCGACTCTACGAGCTAACTTGAAAATGTCATGTAAATTTAGTCAAATATTGAAGTGATTATGCTTTTGGAGTACAATATGAAATCTCAGAACTCTCAAAAGCGTACTCAAGTTAGATCTCAGTGCCGAGATCAGTATTAACACCAGCCAGGGCCCTGTTCAACACTGTCACACTCTACCTAGCCCCAACAGCCTGAACAGTCACGAGCATCAAGTTTTGTTATGTTAGTAGACATCGATAAACGGTTATAAGTAAGTATGCGACTGGTTGCCTATGTCGCCGTGTGGATGTACCGCCGCCGTGCGTCATTGCCAGGAAAGTCGAAGAAAGCGTATTAAAAATATACAACGGACGGCACTTCGCTTCGACCAAAATACCCACCGGCTTGCCTACTTATCGTTACATCGAATGTCGGGAAGATTAAGATTTAGATGGCGGTCCGCATTACGAAATAGAAATAGCGAGACAAGAATGTCTCGACCAGCGGATGTCACTTAGATTAAATATTAAAGGCACTTCTCTGAGCGGTGGTTTTTGTAGGCAAATGTCTAGTCTGATGTAATAAATACTAGAACTACGACGCGACCTAAATACGATAATATGTTTTCTACGTCAAATTATCAGTGTACATTTCATTAATTACAGTGGTAGGTATACGATAGTTGAAAATGGTGTTGAGGAAAATTTTGTCGACTTCGCTTAATTCGCTTATAAAGGCGGTCAAGTATTGACGAGGGCATCTTCGAAGCGCTGCGGGCGTCAGCATTACTGAAGGGCCCTCCTAACCGCCGCACCACTCTACGATGCAATTATCTATCCTTTTCCGACGTCAGTAATTGGACAGAGACAGCGTCGTCGTTGTTTGTGATGCTATTCGTCTTAATTCGCATGGTACAGGAATTTAAGAGCATCGCGCATGCGTTATCCACGCCCGCCTTAACGCTCCGCCCGCCCAGTAGGTATGCCCGCCCACCTGTGGTCTATTGTGTGCGATATGTAAATACCTACGCTGATGTTATTTATTCATATAGTTATCAGATAGTACATACAGTGGAAATTGAAGAATTTACAACGTAGAATGAAAGAGCAGACTTCGAACTAATAAGATCTAATGAGAAAGTAGGTAAAAATGTATTGTTTCCATGTCCTACAATTGTATGCTAGATATAGTGTCTTATATAATTAATAGTTTTATAGTAGTTAATATTGTTGAAAGTATAAAGTCATAAGTAGGTGAAAACAAACAGCATTATAAAACTGGCATATTATAATCACACAAGCTGAGCTGAAACATCTAGATACTAAAATACACAACACAATCACTTACTATTCCGACAACTAATAAGGGTCAAGTTAGATGCCACTTTCAGAGATTCTCGGCGAAAGTATATGATTACACATTACATGCAATAAGTAACCGCAAGAATAAATTAACTAAGCTTAACAATGCTTTTCAGGTCAACATTGATCTAAACCGTTATGAAATAGCCTTAGCTAAATGGGCAACTAACATTTTGGGCTCTAATTATGGTCTCGGACAGACAAATGTAGTTAAACAGCAATCATAATTACCAAAAGAACCTTTATTTGATTGGAAACGAAAACATAGAGCGTCAATTTGTCCGAAGGTTTCGCTTGATTATGTTCCATTAAAACGAGAGTGCCGATGAATAATATATGGGCTGTTGTGTTGGCGTGGTGGCCCTGGCCGAGCATCGATCGGGCACACGTGATTGTGTAATTAACCGGGACACGGGACAGCGGGCTGGCCCGACCGGTGTGGCAATTGTGGCAAATGTTAGACAGCACGGCGGCGGCGGCGGCGGCTCGGCCGCCCGCCCGGCGCGGCCGCCCCCGAGGGCGCGCTCACACCTACGCACACACAGCGCGCCCTCGAGCGCCGACCGCACCGCCGACACACGAACCGCGCACCATACAGTAAGTGTATTAACGAAATCCACCACCAACAAAACTCAGAACAAAATCTTACACGAACACGGCATAAAACATAAAAAAGTAAAGAAAACATTGAGTGTCGAACGATGCGTATAGTGTGACGGCGGTGGGCGGCGCCCGCGACCGACGGCGTCGCCGCCAGCGCCGCCCATGCTCCGGTATAGCTTCATAAAAACGTAAACATTAAAAAACCCAATCGACTAATTCACACCCAAAACGAAAAAAATCCACTCTCACGCTCACGCTTGCCATAGATACCTATGTGAAAGGTTTGTAATTTAGTCTAGGTGTGGTCCGCCGGGCGCCACGTCGCTAGCCGTCCGGAGACGCCGCTCGCCTCATCTACCGAGACAAAAGTCAGCTCAGCATACTGTCCATACACCTAGCGGTATAGTCCTGGCTATCATCCCTAGTTCACCTTAAATTTCCTTTCAATTTCGGACTAGTAAACTTTGACTTCAGAAAAATACTCGCTGCTGACAATACGTCGACTGCCAGAAAATATTCCATATCCACAATTACCTTCGTCCTGATACTCGCTTTTCTATACGCTTAGACCTCAATATTTCATGTCGTAAGCAATATCACCTAGGTCCTAATAAGGAATAGCAGACCGCTCGTATTTTGTAATTCGCTAAATATACGTCTGATTTTTGTCTCGTGAGATGTTTTCTGAGCGGCATGCGGCGCCGCAAGTGCTGGTAAATAACGGAGTGTTGAACCACTGAACATTGATACATCATACACATAATTGGAGCCACGAGTAAAGTTGGTACTTACCCATAATGCGAGGGCAGAACTGTGGGGTAACCGGCGCGCACGCCAGCAGCCGCCGCGGCAGCCAAACCAAAACCTGAAACAAAACCGCTTATTTTTAACAACGTGTCAACCGACATCAAACGAGGTGTTACAGAAAAGAGGACACGGAATTCCGTTAAAAAATATATTAACCACATAACTCTTTCGTCATTAGCGTTCTTAAATTGTTATTTTCGGTCTCACTTAACGGAAGTGGCTAGAGTGGAGTCCAACTAAAATATATCACGGGAGATTGGACCCGTTCCAAATGACACGAGAGTCAACTTAGCGCAGGCGACGTCAATGTTAATTTCTTTTTATTGCATTGTTAAGTCGCGCGAGGCGGTCTATTTCGGTCGCTCGCCGCCCGCCCGGGCACCGGCATCCAGGGACATGACAAGAAGACGACAAACACAGGCTATAAATGGCTTTCGAACGTTGGCATCAGCGACGCATAGTTGTTGAAGAGCTCGCAGAAGGCTTTCTTGATTAGCAACCGCCGCCAAGTTTTCGACATTTCCAGAGTGTGTTTTTGTCATGCGAATCTATCAATTATTTCTCGTTGCGGATGGTTGCACACAGGGCTGGTGATTGTATACTTTGGGACCAAACTAATGCCATATTTAGGATATGTGCAATCATCATAATTGCGAGTTTGTATCATAATCTCTGATTACTGGTCAGAAGAGCGTGACCATAGTGAGTACAAAACGAGTTAACTATTGTGTGGTGAAATTTCACCGGTGATTACTGCGGATCACATCCGCAGGTGTCCGGAAGGTGTCACGGTTGGCCTGCTACAGGAGGTGGTCATGACGACCTTGTAGCTATCATGATCCTATAAATTTTTTATTAGAAATTATCCGCCGCATACTCGCACTAGAAGTTAAATAATTAACAGTCCCTAATGCCCTCGAGAGAGATTCACGCCGCAGTTCAACACATTGGCATTGTGCGTATAGGAACCTCACACACTTCTCTAAATCTAGTGAGCTTCTCACAGACATGAGGTTTTCAAGAGTCTTTACCGTTTCAACAAGTGAATTTGTAAATGAAATTCAAAAATGCGATCTTGGATCCAACATCTTCGAGAACACCGCGCTTTGCATCACTATCT
This sequence comes from Drymonia ruficornis, assembly GCA_947859195.1. Classification (NCBI taxonomy): domain Eukaryota; kingdom Metazoa; phylum Arthropoda; class Insecta; order Lepidoptera; family Notodontidae; genus Drymonia; species Drymonia ruficornis. The sequence goes on from OX401906.1 coordinate 4,565,455, forward strand.
ATCACTACTGTATTAGGAATAACAAAGGTAATTTTAAGTAGAATGCATGAAAGAAGGCTTTAAAGTAATTCACGACTGGATTTCAGTCTAGAAGCCCTTCTATAAGAATCTGCCGCTCAGCAGACAGAGGCTAGAGGTAGATTTAACCCGTGGAATGATCCAAAAAAAAAAATTCAGTACATTGTCTATTGAACTTATGCACATGCGTATGTGCACGCATCACTCGAGGGGTTAAAATTGATCGTCTCCTGTCTCTCTATGTCGGGCGGCCGGTTGATCCTCCATGTAAAATGCTTTATAACCACGGGGTTGGTCGCGTGCCTACGTGCGCGTGATGTGGACCTTATTAGTTCGATCGATGCGATGCCATTTGACGGCCGAGGTCGCACTGTCCATAAGCTTATCTTGATTCATTAAATTTTTCCTTTTATACCCTGTGTTACGGCCTAAATGCGACGCGTTGGTCTTTTGTCGCCTATATGTGACCCAGATAGATTTAGTCGCAATCGATTGTCCGATGCCATACAATAGCCGAGTTGATTTTATTTACAACAATGTAGACCTGTATGACGCGGCTGTAATACGGTTTGCAGCTGAAAATCCAAATGAATCATAGTATGGTTAGTCACGGGTCGTCTCCCGAAAACATCATATGATTGCGTAGGTAAAAATATAAATATACTTTTCCTCGAAAGGGTATGTAGAGGTGGATTGCAGTGCATCCACATTTCGCTGATGATGTTCGATGTAAAAGGGGACCAGCCTATCCTACTGGGCACATTCTCCATTAATGCGAGCGGGATTCGGGCCAAAGTCCACCACACGGGTCCGCACAGTGTGGGTTGACAAACTTCACAAGTCTTTCGAAAGACACTAAGCCTCGCCATACACGGACTGCTTGTAGCTGTCGGAATCGACAGCTCTAAAGCAGTTGGTTGCAGTCGACCGCATCGACAGCCCGCCGACAGCTTCGACTGCAACCAACTGCTAAAGCTGTCGGTTCCGACAGCTACAAGCAGTCCGTGTATGGCGGCGCTTAGGTTTCCTTAGGATGTTTTCAACACCATTCAGCAAGTAATATGTAATAATCTTTGTTGGTAAGTAATCCGACCGATCCGTGTGACGATGCCTTGGTGCAGTGGTTCGAGCGTAGGTCGCTCGGCTCACTGCATCGAGTGCATGCCGGTTTGATTCCCGCCAGAGGCAAATTTCGGAAACAGCCTTTTAGTAATTTGCTCTGGTCTGGGTGTCACTGGGATCGCCCCCCGTCCTATGTACGGTATCCATAGTAAAAGCGTCGATTGTTTGGGACCATACAATTGCTGTGTAAGTCTGGCGCTTCGATCATAGAATGATCGAAGGTCTGGCGATTCAATCCGAAAATCCCAAAGGTGCGATCTGCACACGTTGTTTCGAAAGCCTGCGTGCGTGCTTGCAAATAGCTACATCCAGATGTGTCACATACCGCGCGAGGCAAATTGCCTCACGAAGTTTGACTTGCCTCGCGCGAGGCAAATGCGCGTCCTGCCTCACCTGAGCGCTGTCATTTGCCTCGCCTAGTTTGGCATAGTCATCAAACAGAACGATGTCAAACGTGTCAAACTGATTGCTCGGCTATACCTTTCTCTGTCTAGAGTGTCAGCTGCCTCGCTATTTGCCTCGCGCGGCATGCGACTGAAGCAAACGTCGTGCTTGGCGAGGCATGTGGGTGAGCAGCCTCGCGCGGCATGTGTATGTTGTAGACACGTCTAATGAATCAAATGTTCGTACATGTGATTGTTTAGTCACAAGTCCTCTCGTCCAAAAACATCGTACGATCGCGTAGGTATTACAAATAAAGCTTTGTTTTGAATTCCCGTGCGCTTTTTTTTTCAGGACGCCTCAGGTCGTCGAACTGCAAAGCCGACAGTAAGTGCTTAACGTCGCTTGTAAGGATTCTACGGAAATACGATTTTAGACGCGCACGGACTTAGCGGGACAGAAAGAGAGGTGTATAGCTACTTCTAGTACCAGGCTCATGTATTATTATGTATTTCAATGCCGCCTTATACCATGCGAATAACTTCAAAAAGAGTTTTAAGTGTTCTTACTTCAAACAACAAAGCGTTTGTGAGTAATTTCATTTACGACTTTGAATCTGCACAAATACTAAGCAAATTCAATAAAATTTAAACCGGACGTGTGTAAAACCTTTCGTTATTAAGAACACGGTTTCGTGAATACATTGTAGAATAAATATGTCGTGTTAGTTTATCGGTTCAAGAATAGAAATACATGTGTCGTGGCCCAGTTTCGTATGGCCAAACTGGCCGTGTTCTCGCGACCGTCACGGTTTCACGTGCGGCCTTTGATCTGACCAGTGTCGGCTCCGACAGCGTCGCCCATCTATCCGATACTATAACGATTTATCGCAAGCCCGCCTCCGATTACCGGGAGCGATTAATTACTCCCCTCCTTACAACGCCAGTTCCTGGACACTTATTTTTGGACAAAACACGTGCGGAGCATGAGCCGACCATTTTTATGCTCGCTACACACTCCAATTTACTTGGAATTCTATAATTGATAAAAGTAATCGCTTCTGCCCTCGATTTATATGCAGCGGGTGGATAAACTATTTCAAATCTTTCAGCGGCATCGCCGAGTCTATAAGAAGCTTGGTGCTTTATAGGTCCCGACAAAAGATAAGCTGGCGAGAAAAGATGAGGTGCTGGCTCGCCGCCAGCGCTGGTGTCGCGGCGGAGTCGGCCGCGACGACGTTCCCAAAACTGCGTATATTTAGACAAAATAAAGAGCGCGCCGAAGACAAAACGAGACGCAAGTCTGTTTTATAAATAACCGCGTCGTTCGCCGGACGGACTCAGCCTCGTTCGACCAACCTCTGCTCGCCAGCTGTTGTACATAAATAATAATTAAGACACGTAGAAAGCTCTAGCCGTCTATCTTTTGAGGATCACAGACATTGCTTGTGTAGATGAAGCAAAAGTTGTTGCGATCACTGGATTTTATAAATGGTTTCAACTGTGTCTATGCGTGGAGGATTATGGGGGATCGAAGGGCTTCGTGCGGAAGTCGCGGCTGCGGATCGTGTTTCAGATGGTGACAAAGGGAACGGAACTACTACAGTGGAGTGTTCCTGTGTGAACGGAGGTCGCCGCCCGACACTAGGAATATGAGCTGATACTATCCACCTACGCGCTGTTTTTTCTACAATAAACAAATCTTTAGTAGATCGTATATTTGCCCCGCTTATAACAAGTCAAAAGGATTACAGTTATGTTTCGAATCTAATAGAATAAAAACTAAGACGAGACAACGAACAAAATAAGTTACTTATTTAATCTTCTCCATAATGCAATATATCTTCCACAGTTATTAATTACTACATTTTCTATCGCAACACCGTGAAATGAACTGAGATTTTCGGGCCAGATGCCACACATCCGCATGATACGGAAGACGCTGTTATTTACTTGGACCGCGTTCAACAACTCCGAGGTTATTAGTGCGGCGACGTCGCAAATTAATTTATCTTCGCACACTTTGCTTCGCAAATCTGGTTTGCTTCTAGTTTACACTAAACACGAATATATGCGGATTTTATTTATAAAAGTGGTCCTAGCGCATTCCCCTGAGCGAACCAAACTAATTATTCGTTATCCTAATTTACGGGTAGGTAAAAAATATGCGGTGTTATTACAAAAAAGTTAGCTTCGTTTTGAACGCGTGTCTAGTCAAATTTCACTTGTAAATTTTGACATAACTCGTGTTTAATTTTTTGTAGTAACACCGATAGTTGTCAATTAAACATGATTAAGTTTTCAGTCATTTCAGTCCAGAAAATCAAACAGAAACGCTCTTTTATTTTCACAGGTGCACTGGGTTAATGTGTCAGAATTATTAATTTGATGAAAATATCATTCCGGTAAGTATCACGATTATTTTCAGTGTGTATTTGAAATTTCATAAAACTGGGATACTCACATATATTGATACTTATATATTTCGACTGTTTAAATGTAGATAGATTGATTCAAATAAAAATATTCATATTTCTTGGTTCCATTGTATGGGAATCAAGTCTAAGTAATGATGTATGTCGCTTTTCATTATAAATAATTACATGATACCTCCTATCAAGACCAAAGTATTTGTGAACCAAGAGTGGCAAAACGATGCCAAATGAGAAATCCAAATCAATGCGACTATGAAATAAAGACGGTTCATAAAATGTTTGATTGCTGCAAGTCACAGAGCGACAGTGATGTAGGTAATTTCAAGTTTCCGGTATAAACAATAAAACGAGGATACGTTCGCGTTGGTGTGAAGATCGTATCAGCGACCACGCGACCAGCGACCATTATGGCTTCGCTTCATACAATTATAAACGACGCGCAGACCTATTGATTTTTTAACGATGATTTTTGGAGCAGTATTTCGACATTAACATGTCATGTCGTGTCCATGAACACGTTTTAGTCGGACATACTATTTTCGACAGTAAAATGTCTCTATTTCTTTGTTAATGTCTTTGCCTAAAGCAGAATTAATTATCTTCTTAGGAACACCGCAGTCATGCTACTTTTTGCATCGGCGATTTAGTCGCTTTTAGCATCGGAGCAGTCGCTGCGTCCGACCTCAGAGTCGCCAAAACGCGATGCAGTCGCAAAATCGCTGATCGCCGATGCAAAAAGTAGCATGTCTGCGGTGGCCCTTATAACCAAATTACATATTCACTAACTAACAATCGTCATATCGATCGCGAAAACCAGCGGCGCGTGCGGACTCATCAGTGCATTCGTCGGCTAAATCCCAAAGTCGAAATAAAAATAGTTCGTAGGGTGTGTTGGTCACCGCGTGGGGCGCAGCACATGCATAAGTAATGCACCGGCGAAGGGCGACCGGCGCACGCGAGCCTGCAACGCCAAACACAGGGACAACCCCTTCGGAACCACAAGGACCAGCCATTCATTAATCAATGATGAACTAGTGTCGAACTACCGAGTAGCCTTCAAGTGCCCTAATTTGAATCGAAAAAGAGTTCGAGGCATTTGAATCATCATTGATTAATTTTATCGTGGCTACCTACTTTATAATTATCTCTGGTTCTTTATTTTGCTATGTACCTATACCTATGTTTTGATTACGACTAGGCTCATTGCACCGAGTAGTTGCTGGTTCCTGTCAGAGCAAATTTCGGAAATGGGTTCGTAATTAGGCCACATAGCAACTCTGCAAAAGCAAATCATTTTTCTGATTTTCTAGCGAATCCTTAGCAATACCATTAATGGCCGGCGCAGACTGGGGACGGCAGGGCATGGCATTAAATTTTTTATCAATCGAATTTAATACTTATCCAATCGAAATAAGGTGCTTTGGTGTGCCCTTCGGTGCACCGAGAAAACGCTCCTTGATGCTCCATGGTCGATCACCGAGCATTGAAATATATAGGTACCTTATTTAGATTGGATAAGTATTAAATTCAATTGATAAAAATTAAAATCCTCTGCCCTGCCATCACCAGTGGGCGCCGGCAATAATTCCGTAAAATGAATGGTGTGCTCTTCCCTATTCGATAGAACGATACCGTATTAGTTTCAACATTTCGGACCGTTAAAACTGGTGTGTTAGATTATTATGAACTGGACTTCTTGGCTCATTTGCTCTCATATTTTGATCATAGAAATCGGTGTAAATAGAGTAATGACAGCCAGTAGGAGTAGACGATCCTCGCATGTCTTCTGTAGGGACCTCTCGTAGACAGGTGTGAATCGATTAGTGCGGCGTTCGCTCCACTCAATAATGCATAGTGTCGCTCCGTATGTTTGGACAAGTGGCTCGTTCGGCCTTCATCAACACGCCCATATAATAAAACTTTAACAATGTTTTCATAATCGACGCCAGGGCGCGCTGGAGCCGACCGCTGGTTGCAACCAACACGACGTATTTAGAAACTGGGCTACACAAATTTCTTACCACGGCAGTAAACGTGTACGTTATGTGTGTAAACAAAATACCTATCGTGGTACAATGTAACAGCAAAATTCATTTACAATTAATATTTTATTGTGTAAAAGTGAAACACCTAATCAAACACGAGGGGCTGTCGTCATATAACTTATAGACTACGTTAATAAGATATAACATTATGAATCAGACTATTTCAAAGTGGGGACCGCATGATACTTATGCAAGGTGAAACATGGGCAAGTTATACAACTTTTTGTAACTCTTTGGGGGAAAGTTGATGAACAAAAGGTGTAGGGATCTAGCTGCTTTTGTTCTTCAACACTGTCCCTCGAAGCCAAGGATACAAAAAAATGCAAACATTGATGTAGGTATTTTAGCAGATATGCTCCTAACATTGCAATCATTAGACTTTTACTCAGCAGACCACTGCATGCAGTGAAATTCACGCATCTGTTAGCACACTCGCAATTCGACGATCAACTTAAAGTCATTTTGATGCATATACTCACTAGAAGATATTATTGGCAAAACCGAGATGTTTTCAACAGTATTTTCCGCGAACGACTGAGTCGTACTGTGTCCATGGACTCCGCTTAATACGACGTACTATTTTGGACAGCCACATGTCTCCCTCTTTCTTGGTAATATCTTTGTTGCAGAGCCCTTCTGTTTCACTTTTTTTTGTTCTTGTTCATAGAATGGTATATAAAAAGATAGTGTTCATTGAACGATATGGATTCCCTTCAACGCTGCACGCTTTCAACGCTTATTTATTTTGGCGCGAGCCGCGATGCGCGAGCGGCGAAGACAGACAGGCCGTTACGCCTCCATCAAATCCGGTGAATGGGTTTCCATAAAAATAATATTATTCAGATATATTTTAACGGGAATGAATTAAAAACCCAGTGCCAATACCGGTGGATACTAGGCCTTTAAGCTTCCTTAGACATCAGTCTATTTGCTTGTTGTATCAACATACACTGTTTTGTTCATTCTATTGCATTGTCATTCAAATCGTTCAAAAATAATCTTATTTTTTACAAGCCAGCCGGCTGCGCATGCGTCTCTTTCATAGCAAATCGCAGCCCCTCCCGTAACGGTAACGACCCAAGCGTTGCACACATTATAAAAGGAGCCAAACGGCCTCCCTAAAACCGGCCTAGTTAACGGTCATGTTCTTTTGAATGCGCATACACCGAATCTAGAATATCCAGATTTTGCTCGCAAAACAGACGCTGGGAACGTTATTTCAATGTATTTTAGTGAGAAGGTACACAAATGAAGGGCTCGATAAACAAACGGAAAGGCGTAAGCTAAGCAATTTGGCAAGACACAGAATGTAGACTAAACAGGTCATGCGGCGGCAGATTTAATGCGTTGCCCGCTGTATCGGTGATGCTAAAACTACAGTGTTTGAAATACACATAAACAGATCAAAAAAGTCTTGTCGAAATTATAAACAAGCTGAGAACAATGAAATCTATTTCACACGACGCGTGGAATGCTCACCGTGTCGATTGAATTCGGACCCGTGCACGTGCCATTTACGAACACGATTAACATAATGAAAAACCTTTTGACAAACATTAGAACTGTCACAATGTTCACTGGTAGGTACAATTTTTTTTCTACTAGAACACAAGCGCCCCATTGATCTTCATTCTTCAGATACGATCAGAATTTCAAATTATCGCTACATACGAAACCTATGTTTGAATAATGTAAAGAAGCAAAAAAACTTAAAGACAAGCATACAGTAGAAAAGTGGGATCAAAAGATACTGCAAGCTAAGCGGTGCCCGCGATTTATAGCCTAAGTTACTTTTGCGTTAAAAGTTGCCTTGCATTCAGATTGTTTATGCATATTATGTTACCTACACTAGTCGTGGTCTGAAACGTACCAACGTAAAATAATTTAGTATCAATTAAGTTATTTAATCATATAAGTACTGAACTCTTTGCCTGATCTTGACACTCAACGTGCTTGATTGCGGTCAGAATGGAGATTGCTTTCGCATCAGCTATCACATTTATCACGTGACGTGTGATCATCGTGATGATCCAACGCCACACTATCACTCGCTAACAGGATCTAAAATTTCTCTTCTGCGCGATGCCCCCTGTATGTCACAGGGAATGTGGCATATGGCGAGGCCGGTACACCAAACCAGGTGTCTCGTCATGCGCGCCCGCACCCATTGTGTGCGGTGTGCCCTCCCCCTGCACCCCCCCCCCGCCGCCGGAGCCCGAGCAACTGTTTTCAATGTGTGCATTACCCGACACGAACAATGCTGCGACCTCCAGCAACACGGTGAGGATGCGAGCCATTCATTCGCTCTTTTCTCAGACTCAGACTCGATCAGCTGTTCCGAATGTGTAGGAACGAGTTTCGGTAACGGATTTTGGTATAACGCGTTTAACTTTGTAATGTACAATCAGGTGCGAAAGTGATAATCCGTATTCGCTCTTCCACTATGAGTGCGGGGAACTTTTAATTGCAAAATTCTTACATAATTGGTTTAGACACTACTTAGGCCCGTATTAATAAATCGATCTCAAGATTGAGATCGAACTTAAGATGCTGTTTTTGACAGATGTTCCATACATTAAACGTCAAAACTGCATCTTAAGATCGATCTCAACTGTGGGATGGATTTATTAATACGGACCTTAATACGTATGTTATAGATAAAAGCTGGGATAGATTCAATCAGCTAAACCAAAACACATTATGTGGTACTAGATGCGATATTATTTTTACACCTTCCAAGATCTGCAAACGTTACAACACCCAACATGTAATCTTCCAAGATAACAATCCACAATCAGTTATACAACAAAATAAGCTAACAATTAGCAACTTCAATCGCTTTACCTGTAATATGTCTTTCGCATAAAATTATATGTGCCGCGGTTTGTTATCAAGGTATTGTTGTGTGCGTACGCGCGGAAGTTTCATTATGCTATGTCATTCGTGTTCGCAGTGACCGTGGTTGTGGCAATTTAGTATATGTGGTGGACCGTAGGAAACTCTGCCAATCTGCGCAGTGACCGGTCTAAACGAATTGGTTATAGAAATCACCGATTATGTTTATTGCATGAATTAATAAAATTCTGAATTATAAATACGAATTACCAATAACAATAGTAAGCCCATAGACTTCATATCCATAGAGATTTTTAGCTAGTTTACAATGGTATTACAAAGCATTTTTAGATACCTACAAAAGTGATTTATAAGGCTAGTGTAAGTCCATCATAACTTTCTATAAATTTGGGGGCTATAAAATTGGGAGCGAACATTTTCAGATGCCACAAGAAGAGTTTTCCTAAGAAGACAGATCTAATATAAACCCACGCCCACGAATCTTTGACCAGTAACGATTGACCAGTGTCTGTGTGCGAGTATGTCAGGAATTGTCGTGATCTTGTCTGGACCAATGAGCATCAAGTACCCCGCGCTCGCGCACCTCAGTTGACTGGAAAGTTTGCATTGCGAATTAACCTGTTTATATAACTATACATATTAGGCGTCTACTGTCCTTGGTAATATAAGGACTGAGATTTCATTCTGATCGTATACCTTTTGTACTCATTTGCCAGTTTTTAAGCGAATTTTTAAAACAATTTATCACTAAGCAAATTTGATTAACGCCGACTTTATTCAATCGCCATAACATCGCGAATGCTATGATTACATGGTTACAACATGTCACCTTGCAAGGGTTGTCGCAACCGTGTCCGTAGGGCGCAATCAATTAGCGGGCCGAGCACTTCCGTTTCCGAGCGTTTAGGGACTTCCGGCGGGGGCGGAACGGCTCCCCACCGTACAGCCGACCACAAAATCGCTATTTATACAAAGCAAAGGTAACTTAAATTAGATACATTAAAGTTAAAAATTATTTTCTTGGTTTTGTTTCCGTGATCGACTGTACCTAGTGATCACGCGTCACCTCATAGCTTGCAATCGTTTTCATTTTATTGTTCATAAAACTGTCTATTGTTTTATGTCGTGTTTACGATGTCATTATTGGGAATACAGTGTTTTGGACGTAGTTTTAGAACATTAATGTGGATAACTTTAGTCTGAATTGCATTAATTTACTTTAACCAAATTCAGCTGCCACTTTCAGTTATCTATTGGGACTTTATTAATACGAGCCTGCCGGTACAATCACGTTAAATATTATTTTATCGTAAACCACTCGCTATCTGATCGCTATCGCACACTCATCAAATGATATGAATAATACGACCCACTTATGCGCGTGCCTGTAATTGATTATTATATTTTCAGTTTTATTAACGTTTTTAAACAACAAACTGGAAAGTGTGGGTGATATATTTAAGTTATAATAATATTTGTCTTGATACCTGTTATAAGTAAAAGAACAGTAAAACGACTACCGCTAAATTTATAGAGATTTTAACCAGTTTACAATGGGCTTAAAAACCATTTCAAGGAACAAAAGTGATTTGTAAGTCCATCATAAGCTTCCATAAATTTGTGGGTTAGGTTATTAATCAATTTTAAATAACAGAACTTGTCACTGGGATCATCCCAGTCTATTATATGATAGCTATAGTATAGCGTTGCATAGTTCGTCTGGCGATATTTATTTTATATGCAGTAGATACAAATATACAGGAGACAATGATACAAGGGTTGGGTTAGGTTCCTTTGGAAATAACAGAACTGTGTCACTAGGATTACCACATCCTTCCATCCATGATCCATGGTAGCCATAGTACAAGCATTGCATAGTTAGTCTGGCGATATTTATTTTAATTTATTTTTAAAATTTTATTTTTTAATTATTTTATACCTATGCAGTAGATGCGTACATATGTATAGGAGACTCTGATACAAATACAGTGGCATGGTCCTCAGATTGCAGTTCCAAATTCAGGGTCACATTTTATGCCCGTACATCCTACTATAATACATATTCAATGAACATTTAAAAAATGTTAATGTACGCGCATATGCATTGACCCCCGCGAAGTGTCCATTGTCCCACACGGCGCGATCTCACATTTTTTTGTCGACGCCACGCCGACTTCGAAAACGAAGGCGGCCGACAAAAAAAACGACAAAAAATGGATCATGTGTACGCGCAACAAAAACGCGTCTTGTACAAACAGCTGAGCGGTGATAAGCAACCCGAGACGTCAACCCTTGAGGATGTCAACTAACTAGAACGTTAATTTGTAGTAATACCGCTCTACTGAGATGGTTTACCAATAAGCCACAATGTGCATCTTAGAGTTATATGGTAGAATTGAACATAAATGACACGACAAGACCGGAAGGAATAGAGTGCCATGGAACAGACCTACACTGAGCATTGGGTGGCGATAGGTTGAAAAATAAAAGACCTTAAATATATAGGTAATAGTCAGTTCACGGCGACACGGTTCACCACCTGTCACGTTGGGTTCTGACTATCTAGTGAAACGTGGGCTTTGAGTTGGTTAATACTTCCACAATGTGGTGGTGTATGGCCACTCAAGCCTCTGACTACCCCCGAACGGGGATAAAAGTCGTGAAGTTACTTTTTTTTTTAAATATATACCCCAGGAATATTGAACGTGTACCTCTTGCAACCAGATTGCAGACCTTGATTCTAATTATACTGAAATCGGTCAAACATTACAAATTCAAAGCGATCATTTGACGACAAAGAGGATTTTTACATGATAATACAGGCTTCGGATGCGTCATCACCGTTGTAGGTTAACTTTGTTATTGCGTCTATTGTTACGAAATTTGTAGGACCAGAAACTAGGTATTCTTCTAATTGGCAATGAGCTTTTCGATTACACTAGGGGCCGTATAATCATTTGTAGTTTAAACCACGGGAGAGAACTGGATCTCCCATTATCCCTATGTACATTCCAAGTACTAAGTAATAATAATAATATCCTGGGCCATTTTTTGTACACACGGTTACCTGATCCCAAACTAAGCAGAGCTTGTACTATGGAAACCAGATAACTGATATTACTACATATACGACTTTTTATTTGTAAATACATACTTAATATACATATACACCCAGACACAGATGGATGTCCCGGGTAGGAATCGAGCCTACGACCTGCAGCGTGAAAGGCGCCTCCGCGCCAACCACGCTAACGGGCCCGTCAAATCTCTTCAATCTCTAATCTCTTTCAAGATACTAATCTCAGTTTCAAAAATTATAATCACTTGCTTAACGGTGAAGATAAACTTCGCAAAAACCATGTCCTGAGTTGCTAAAGAAATATTATTAAGTTTGCAAACATAATACCCTGGGCTTGTCAGTAAACTATGGTCCGAACCTCCCATTAAGGGGGAGAGTTCACGGTATAATAGGTCCTCAATTAACCATAGAAATACCACTCGTCTTAATATTTACTTCGTGAATTCTTCATTGTAAATCGTAAGTTCGTGGCGATCGGTATGTTGTCGACCATCTGTTAGCAGTTCTATGGCCAACCGCCAAGAATTTACGGTGGTTTACCAGTGGTTTTCCATTGGTTTAGCCGTGATTTTCAGAGGTTAAACGCTACCAAACTCGGCGCTCAGGTCCCATAACATTAGGACGGTACTTAACACGATCAAAGAACGGGTGTTCATCGGTGAACATCGCGCTTGTTTCAGGGAATACATAACTACAATAGATGTTTATTACAAGATTTGGCTGAAAATCAACATCAGATCATGCTGAGTTTCGACACAGGTAACGTTGTGGTAAACATTATAGTATAGCTTCTACTACCAATGTTGCGAATGTTCTGATTTCCTATTTATATCCCACTGAGTCCTTTTGTCTATACAATTTTCATTGCATTCCTCAAAATGATCATACGCCTAAATTCCGATTAATGTAGATTTAACATGATTATGATTACTCGGCCCCTACCGCGAGAACAAGATAACTGGATAAGATAAGCAGGGTTGCCACATTTTTTTAAACAATTTAAAGTACCTATAATATTCGTGTCTTGGGTTGCTAAAAATAGAGTACAGAAAGTATGTACGAGATTAAGAAAGTAAATGGACGTTTTGAAGTTTCGTTGTATGAACACTTTTTTCGGTTGGAATCTATCTTGCACAGCCTTGAACATATATAACAGAGTAATAAAAGTATGCCAGAAGAGACTTAATTAGTAAGGTAAAAAAGAGTATTGTATCGAAGGTATTATATTCGTAGATAGAGTACGCCTACGCGAAATTGAGTACGACACTTGTAACGTCAAGGCTTTTATCCAAATTCGGGAGTAGTCAGAGGCTTGAGTAGCCATACACCACCAAATTGTGGAGGTATTAACCAACTCAAAGCCCACGTTTCACCTGATAGTCAGAACCCAACGTGACAGGTGGTGAACCTTGTCGCCGTGTATACAGGAACTGACTATTACTTAATCCCGAGGGATAGGTAGGTTTCCTCACGATGTTTTCCCTCACCGTCAGCGAATTGTAAATTATGCACATAGATGAAAATTCATCCATTGGTGCATGCCCCACCGGGGATCGAATCTGGGACGTTCTGATTGCTAGCCCAACCTGTTCACCCCTAGGCTACAATAGCCTATATAGAGTATACAGGTGGCAACCCTAAAGATATGACTGATAAGCACTCACCGGGCGCCAGGTTCCCTCGAGGCTTGGCTCCGAGGATGGCGAGGTTCACGTTCGCTTTCCTTCCGTCTATGATTGGATTTGGGTCCTTACACGCCCGCTCTGCCGCCGCTCGGTCACCCATTATCACCTGAAAGAAAGTGTATTTCAGAACAATTTTTCATACAACGGCGTCATCGCCGTCGTCAAGGCAGACCCAGGAAACATTTACGTAACATTGATGCACTTCAAAAGATTTCTGACAATTCGTAATTCAGTACTTAGGAATGATCTCTAACGTATCTTTTTCTACTTATGAAATTTTAACGATCGCTATCAAACACCAACCAAATCTAGAAGCATTAAATTATGCTCAGGAGTTCCTTGATTATCGTTTTATACATTCATCCTATAAGGGGATGGAAAAGTTAGGAATGAAAGTTTTTATGGTAATACCATTGCGCTATCGCTGATCCTCATTCAAAATATCCTGAGTCCTATTTTTACCCGGCACCACACATATTTTTTGAATTTCAGTATAATTTTGTATTGAAATGTGAATTAATTTAAATACAAAATACATCGAACTATGACGTCGGAGCGACATTACCTATTGTAATGGATGCGTGAGGCGCGGGTCGCCACCTCGAGCGTAGCACCGACCAGCTCATGCTGACCTTCCTGGTGTACCGCTTAGATATGACAAAATAGAGGAGAGAATTAAAAATGCGGGAGTTCAACGTAAATTGGTTGGAATATTATTCAGTAGACTACTGACTGACTGAGTAGACGCATTGATGGAACCGAAGCAAATGCCTGATGACCTTCAGATTGAAGGTCTGGTACACTGAACATTTAAATAACTACTATCCAACTTCGTATACTCAAACAATTTTTATTATACAAAATTATTTCAGGCATAAAGACAATGTGACACACAAAATTAAATTTTAGTTTTTTGTCTGTCTGTCTGGATGTTTGTTCCGGCTAATATCCGAAACGACTAGACGAATTTTGACGGGACTTTCACTACCCGCTAGCTGATGTTATAAGGAATAACTTTAGCTTAACTTTAACTTTTTAGACTACGAAAAATAATTAGGATTCCGTGCAAAAAAAAAAAACCACGCGGACGTAGTCGCGGAGACAGCTAGTCTAATATAAATATTAAACTAGCTAATACTTAATTTGGATTTATTTTATTTTTAATCCAGTACCTACTTCTGAATGCTCTTTTTTTTCAAGTAATTTCAGTCAAGATATTATTTACCACGTACCTAAACGCCACAACGCACGCGAACCGAAAATACACTCAGAATTATAGAATACGATAAGCATTGTATGTAAATTTTCTTTGATACGAAGAAAAACAAGTTCGACGTTGCAACCGCCTTATCAACGACTTGTAAAGCGTACAAAATTGTAGTTAGGCGCGACGGCGCGGGCGCAGCGATAAGAGAACTATCAACGTGCACCGACTATACGGCTGTTATGATTGGCTATGCATTCTATTGATGACGTTCTATCGCTGTCTGTACCTAGACAGCAGTCTTACCCACGAAGAAGTTCCATGGACAGTAGGAAAACAATCATATTCAGTTAACTTCACCGTATCATTCTGACCATAGATTAATTTTAGTTTCCGCGGCGCTCCAACTAGATGGAGCATGCGCACTAATAAAATGCGGCAACTGATAATGCTCAAATTTTTGAGTACTTCCGTACATCTGACAGCAACCATTGTATGGAGCATGCGCACTAATAAAATGCGGCAATTGATAATGCTTTTTTGATTTTTGAGTACTTCAGTACATCTGACCGCAACCATTGTATGAAACTGACAGGCCGCGTCGAAAATAAGTTGCCTCATTTCTGGAAATGATTTTTCTTAGTAGGGCGGTATCTAGTAAATCTATGATTCTGACATTTGCTACAAGATTCAAGCCTCGAATAATCCTCAACATAAAACAATGAAGAAAAGAATAAAACAATATAGTGCTATTTCTGTCGGCTGAAAAAACTAAAGACAAGACGCAAATAATTGCTGTTTCATACTTATGATCATTAAAAGGATGGTAATACCATGGACTAAATATGTTTATTCGTGATTCAAGTATTAAGTCAATAGATTCGGCACCAATGTCTACCCTCCTACCTAAAGATGGACTATAGGTTCCTTTCTAATCTGTGCTATAGGTAACTAAACCAGAACTCGATTGATAGAAAACGTTTCTTATCACACATTTTATGAAACCAATTAAAACTTTATTCACAATTTGTTTGTAAGTCCTATATAGGACTTGGAAATTTTGTACTAGGCAAATATGGTATAGAAGAGGTAAGATTGTATCAATTAATATGAGTATATTTTTAAAGCTTCAAACTCAAACTCAAAACATTTTTATTCATGTAAGCTACATGTAGCGTCTATAAATCATCAAAAAAAAATTGGTATTATATAAAAAAAACTAGTCTATAGTCGTCGAGATATAAGATGAATCTGAAAGCAGATCTTAAAGGAAAAGTTCATCATCATTTTCTGGCTCATTCATCGATGAGCCAGATAAAAAACTGGTAAGTGTCATGTCATCAAAGAAGCTGCAGAAGAGCTGCTCTAGATTGAAGTTAGTGGAAAGAGCTTCATCAGCTAAATCGACTTGTTGACCCTTTTTGTTGTTGTTGTTGTCAAGATCCTTGGGTCTTGAACCTTAAAATACCTCAAGGTCCTTGAATCAAGGAGAAGAAAGAACAATGAACAAGAAGCGAATTCTGTGCCGTTTCTTGTAGCTTCGATGAATCTGTAAACTTTTGTTTTATTTTTCTCATAAATACCTACTTTTTAAATTTAACAAACGACTGCTCGCGCAATAATGAATTAATTAGTAGCTACACAAGTTTTGGCCTAAAGTTTCAGCTTCAATTGAAACCAGAGTCAGAAAAACACTAGCTTGTAATTACGTGGTGGTGAAATAACGGCTAATGGCTAAAAATTACAGAATAAAACCCATTTCATTTTTAACTAAACGCAACAACTTATCAAATGTCGGTTCAAGTTATCGTCGTCATTCAATTTCAGGTGCGAGGTGCATTTTACATATACCGGAATATAAACTGCTCGTTTTAATTTACATTTTCAATGCTGAAAATATTCATGACTACCTACCTACCTATATTCAGTGGAAAGCGAAATGTATTCTTCTTTTATATAGTACAAGCTTTGCTCAGTTTGGGACCATACAGTTGGTGTGTAAGTCTGGCGATATTTATTTACTATTAATTTGCAGTCAGAGAAAAAACTATAATAATTATTAGGTATATTGTGAGATGTAAGTGGTTACGCAGTGACGTAGACGGCTCAGTAGTCAGAGGTCTACGGCGTAGCTCGTAGCCGCGGAGGCGGGGCAGGGTCCGCCCAAGATTGCCGGCTGTACACTCCACGCCTTTTTAATATCACAGTAATTATATTATAATTTAATTAGACCAAGAATGTAGGATCACTTGCCTTAATTGGGTTGAGTCTACGAGTTTGCCACAAATTAAATACTTCTAGGTACATCTATATTTGATGGCTCCTGATCAACAGGATTTATTTTATTAATTGTAAATATATATATTGAATTAGTTTTACTGACAAAAGACACCTAGTAATTAGGTCGCCTATGTGAAAGAATTTTATAGGTACTTACTTATTTGATATTTCGAAATGAAAGTTAGTAGAATTCAAAGATGTTGCATTTAGCAATTTCTACCCCGGGATAAGTTTACTGTGTGATGTTCGAAGAATCCATACACTTTGCGAATTAATAAATGTATCTACAGTGTATATCATCCAGTGTGTATAAATCCTTGTGAAAAAAAGATGAAAGTGGACGGGACAAGTTGTAACTAAGTAGTGTTATAACTTCTCATTACAACTTGATAATCTTTTTTATTTTTTAGTTTGAATTATCAACACTAAATGTTTAATTTATTTATTACTATTCATTTCTTGAATTAATTCGTGATAAGATAACGAGAGCTTAGATAACGATAGCCATCGTCTACCGTTATATGTGCTACCTACTAAAATTACGTTAGGTACCCACCGTACTTCTCTTTACTAGGTATATTATGTAGAAAATTGTTATTGTTATTTATTTAGGCATCAATCATTTTCTTGAAATCAATAGACCTAGTGCCGAAAATATAGAAGGTAATTATAAGGACAATCATTTTTCGATTTACATAGGTAACGAAAATAAGAACGAAATATCATCATACCGGTAAATAACGAAATATTGTTTCTTATACCGTTTCGTTATTATTATACGTGAGCCCGGTTCTCTCGGTGTACACGGTATTAGATGGCAACTATACAGTCCTCGGGTGCTTATCAGATGACACTCTTTTGTTTTCGACAAGTACTTCAGCACGTCCGGGAGCCGGTCTTGTTTAGCGAACGCTATATAGAGCCAACTAGTAGAGCTGGAACTCGAAAATTTTAACTTCAGTTTAAAAAGTACGCGTTCCCTCATTTACTCATTTCATGACTTTCTTTAAAGGACAGAACATTTAGCAAATGCCTGCGTAGTGTAAAGAACTTTCTTACTTAAGGTTAGTTTCTTCAACTTGATAAAATATGACGATGACATAGTGAGTAGAAATTCAATTCAATGAGGACAGGAATGGTAATTAATTAAAATAGTCCTTCCAATTTCAAAATCACGATAATTTCTTAGTTGTGACTGCGAAGTTCTAATTAGCTCTGCTGAATTGAAAGTTAAAGCAATAGTAGTTACCTACAAATAAATTTCATCCCTTAGAACGAGACATTCGTCTACTCACACACACGTTAGTTCATAATGTCCTCCAAAAGCAGCTAGGTAGTATGTTTACTTAGTTCATATAAAACATTTGCTGTCGCGAAGTATTACGCACGATGAATTGCGATTATTACAGCTAGATGTCGCGGGAAGGGTGCGACGCGTCGTGTTCCCTCACGGTGGAAGCCACCCCAGCACGAATTGAAAATGGGGTTGTGATTCATTTCCCACGAGCCCCACGCCGCGCCAAACAAAAAGCCTCAAACTTTATTACATTAAACTAGTTGCATCCAAAGCGTCGTTTACTGCATCTATTGTTTAATAACAAATTTCATATTCAAATGGCCAAGAAGTCTAACATCAATCATCAGAACCAATTTCCTTTTACTTTTTCAACCTTTGATGAATTTCCAGTTCAATCATTCAAATTTGGTTTTTACGTCTCCACCGTTTACGGATTACTTTACCAACAACAAGTTTAATAATTTCCAGATTCTTCAAGATTTTTGCGGTGACGTTTCTGTGACGAGCTTGGCAAATTTGCAAATGATCTGATTCATAAAATAATGCGACATTGCAACGATAATTGTCTGCCAATTTTCTGGAATGATGCATAGTATTGCATACCAACTGCGCAACATGTCCCTAATATCAGCGTTTAGCTTGCCGTTTACCACTGTGTGGTACCACTTCCGCGTTAGATGTGATTTCGCGATATGTATGTATTGTATGTATTGCTGTACTTCGCCGTCGGTGGGTTAGGTACGATATAGGTAGCATTGAGGTGCGATAACGCGCTAACCGTGCGATACGGTCGCTGTTTCAGAGCCGACACGAGTCGACTGCGTACGAGCATTAAAGGTTTACGTGTCAATTCATTTCACATGCACTTCAGTTTACGGGAAACTGAAATACGACTTAGAAAGTAGAAAAATTGGGCAGAGACTACGGATTCAAATAGATATATGTAGAAATTAAGCTAAAAGTAATAAGAAAATATCTTACAAAGCCATATCCCCTGCTCTTGCTGGTCTGTCTGTCTGTGATGACGACTGCCTCCTCTATGTCGCCGTATACCGCAAAGTGTTCTCTTAAGCTCTTGTCTGTGGTGTGGTAGGGTAGTCCGCCGACGAAGAGCTTCGTCCATGTCGTGTCCTTCTGTCCCGGCAGCGCGCCCAATGCCAGCAGCCCCTCGGGCTCGCCCGGCAGAGCGCCCGCCATCAACATGCCTTGCACCGCCTCCGTCGCGCCGGCCACCGTTGCACTCCTCAAACACTGACACTTCGCCGCTGTGGCGGGTACGGTCGGGTCGCGCGAGCGTGTAGGTTATGTTGCAGTAGTAAATACGTTGCGGGAGCGACCGACTGTTATGGTGGTTGCGCGCGGACTGATGCTCGACGAAGGCGCACGTGGCGCTCCGCTACTAATTTTAGCCCCCGCCGCGCCCCCCTCGTCACCAGATGCGTCGGGCCCGGCGGCGGCGGCCACATGCGTTGCGTGCCCTACCATGCCCTACTGCCTGCTACCCTCCACTCACGCTTAATGATATGCCTCGTTATCACTGTAGACTGTAGGTCCTCCGTTTAAGTTGCGTGGTGCAAAAATGGTTTGCGACATTTTAGTCGTATAGGTTCTTTAATGGGTGCAGACTTCCTGAGTGAATGACTCCGGGGACCGGGGTCGATTTCCTTTTTTTCTTTTTGTGCATATAAATTAATTATAAAAGCATGCATAAGTATTTTAATACGCTACCGGCGGTTCCAGACCACGATGACGGTATCATACCTATGCGTTCAATGGTGTATTGTGTTGCCAACATTTTACAGCACGCTGGAACAAATACCACTCGCCACTCACATCTGAAAAAGCTACTTATCCACCGACCACTAGATGGGTTTTCCTTACAATCGAATCCTGCTAAATTAATCTCATCATCATGCAAAATTAAGTACCTATACCTATTTTCAGTTACTTACAGACAATTAATATTATCTTTGCCTTAGCTAATTCAGGTATTAGCTAAGGCAAATTCAGGTCAAATTCAGGTTCAGATTTCAGGTTTTTAAAATTTATATTCCATAATGATTCTATGATTTTCGTTATGATATGTGATTGTCGATCGGCTGGTACGCCGGAAGCGAATGTTTGCGGCGCCTGCGTTGTGGGAAACGCATTGTTCTTGTCAATATACTATAGTTAGGTGCACCATACGCTGGATTTTTGTCGGGACTCTTTAGAACCTTGCTAGAATGATTGGACACATGGGTACAAGAGGGAACCTAGCCCTTCCTCTCCCTTCTCGCTACACCCATGTCCTTGGTCGAATACAGTCCCTAACGATTTAGTTAAATTTCAGAAACCTGTTTGTATTTTCTTTAAAAAAATTTTTTTATGAAATACCCGTTTGTATCGATTTAGTTAAATGTCAGATACCTGATTGTATTTCCTTAAAAAACATTTTTTTTTTGCGATACCTGTTTGTATTTTCTTTAAAAAAAAATATTTTGTGGTATAAGATCTGAATAAATAGAAAGTGCCTAATTATTAAACGGATGCACTTTCAGACTGGGTTATCACTATGAATTTCACAGAAGATTATTCTAACTACACAATCTGGGAATCAAACGCAGGATCCCCAGTATCAGTAGTTATCCTGATTTTGTTAATTACATGGTATTCCTAACTATGTGGAACCAATCGTTTCCTCTACATCGGTACCGAGCTGTCGGTGATGTTACGATTCATAATTACATACCATTTCCTTAAATACTCGATTATTTTGATGCCGTGCGAATTGATTAAAGTTAACCTATGTTAAATTGACGACTGCTTGCGCAGTGTAGGCCGCTCGGCTCATTGCATCGGGTGGTAGCGGGTTCGATTCCCGCCAGAGGCAAATTTCGGAATCGGTCTTTTCCTAATTTGCCCTGGTCTGGGTGGCACTACGATCGCTCCCAGTCCATTGTACGGTACCAACCGGTATAGTACAATTTTTGCTTAATTTTGGGACCATACAGTTGGTGTTTGTCTGGCGATACAATGTGAATTTTGTTTAACTTATAAAATAAAATAAAAATAAAACAAAAAATTAAATAGCCTTTTATTTCTTTCTAGTATAAGATACATGATAAAACTTAAATATTTGTAACAAATAGTTAACTATACTAAAGTGTTGTTTTAATTTGAGGGTTAAGGTAGTCTAAATGAACTTATATACCAGAGTTATTTTAGTTGATTGGTTTAATACCCAATTAATTAATCAGCCGGAACCCCTTCGCGGGTGAAGGCCTCCTCCAAAGAAGACCATTTGTCTCCATCTTGAGCGATTTCTATCCAGTTCGGGCCAGTCGTCTTAGTTATGTCGTCTTAACTTATAAATATTGAAAAGTATATACTTATTAGTAGCGACTAGTGGGATCTAGTCACTCTAGTTAGTCACAACGAACGACATAAAAGCAAAAAGGGACAAACGCGACTGATATTCACAAACGCATCAGCTGTGCAATCAGCTGTTCCCAAAAGGTCTTTTCGGCGCATTATTTAAGGGTTCCAAAAATATATTACATAGGAACGGTATGGTACCTGATAGTTGAAGGGTGAGGGGTGCCTCGGGTTCATTGATCGCGTCTATTGTCGAATATGCGCGTGCGGCGACAGCTGCGCGCCGCGCCGCCCCGCGCGGACGTAGGGCAGATGGCAGATATTGAAAATTAGTTTTTTACATCGAATAATACCTATTGTGTTTGATAAGTGGATAAATCAGGTGATAAATGAGGATCTTGTTCTAGACGTATGACTACAGACTTCCTTTTCTCAGACCTTTCCTAATTTGTATAGCCCCGGACAGAGATGTGTGTGTAGACAGAGTTGGGCAAAATTTAATTGCAATGAATTAATTGCAAATTGCATGTGGTGCCACAATTAACAATTAATTTTGATTTGTTTGTCAATCGCGAACAAATCACAATTAATTGTTAATTGTGACAACACCTGCGATTTGCAATTAATTAATTGCAATAAAATGTTGCCCAACTCTGGTGGAGAAGTGTAAAGATAAGGATACACGACGACTCTGGACACTCAGTGTATCGACAGACACTGCCACTACAACTGCAACAAGGTGTCGCGGTGGTGGACACACGTAGACAGTCGATACCTATCTATACACTGATTTCCAAATTTATAGAGATTTTAGCCAGTTTACAATGGTTTTGAATAGCATTTTTAGGAACAAATGTGATTTGTAACTCCACTGCAAGTCGATCATAGCTTTCTATGAATTTGGGCGTGAGTGTCTTAGGCTCGTATTAATAAATGGATCTCAAAGTTGAGAACGATCTTAAGATGCAGTTTTGACGTTTATTGTATGGAACATCTGTCAAAAACAGCATCTTAAGATCGATCTCAACTTTGCGATGCAATACGAGCCTTAGTGTCTAGTGTCGTCCGTGTATCCTGAGCTTAAGAGAGGCATTTACCCAGGAGTGGGACACTTAACGAGGTAAGGTGGAGGTAACGAGGCTGTTTTTTTAATAGAAGCTAAAGCTATGGTTTCTTCCGATAGCGGTGCCGTTATATAGCGGCCGTCACTAGAACGTTGGCTATTGCGTAGACCGGTTGGTATTGGATACAGTTGTTTACATAGTCAATGCCCTAGTGACGGCCGCTATATGACGGGACCGCTATTGGTGAAACCATAGCTTTAGCGGCTATTAAAAGACAGCCTCGTTACCTCTATTTCTACCACTTAATTGCAAACCTAAACTGGACCCATAGATTGGAGTAGCGATTCAGTTTAGGCACAGGGGGCTTACCACAAACTCTTATCGCGATTCAATTACAGGAACGCTTTAACGTTTCAGCGACTTTTTGTGCAATGACGTACCTTATTGTCATGACAATAAGAAACGTCATTGCACAAATGGCCGCTGAAACGTTTAAACAAAACTGCTATGAGAGGTGGTGGTAAGCCCCCAGAATAGATAATTTGCAACTAAGTACGTTGCAATAGAGATGATGGTAAGCGGGCTGTGGTTATTATCTATTTCGCTGTTTCTACCTTTTGGGTTGAAATGGGGAATAAATATTTTTTTATTTCGTCATTTCTACCCCCGGGATAAGTATTCGTGGGATGATATGAAGAGAAACTCTAAAAGTTAGAATAGGTTTTTATTTATGGTGTACCGTCCGCCCGTTGTAATGAAGGGTGTTAATGCCACGTGGCGTGGACTGCGTCGACGCACCCTTTGGGCAACGCGCGTACAACAATAGCGCACTGGCATTATTGATCCGTTTGTTTTGTAGACGCTGCAATTATTATTACCAACATTTACCAACTAAAAATGGGCCATTACGTATCCAGTACAAAAGCAATGATCCATATCGGTCGAGCTTCTAATAACGAATTTTGACACAACATTTCCATAGTAGATAAATTAGTGATAAAATCATGAACCATAGAAACCACAGAGTAAAGACTAAAGAAAGAGGTGCCCTTATTAGATATATGTATGAAAAAAAACGTGGTCATTGTTTTTTCATTTTCATTGTTCTATCTACCGGTAAATAGTTGAACTACTCGCTTCGTTTTATGTCGATGTTAGTACTAGGCCGACCACTCGGCCGAGTTGCTTAGGGCCAGTCCCCTTAGTAACTGGTCCATGATACAAACACACAGATGGTCGGGGTTCGTAACAGACAGTGTTTTGTTTCTTTTTGAGTATTTGTTTTATTCATCTTTAGAGCTTCAAATAGAAAATAATTTTAAAAAATGTAAAATAGTCGCCTCCACACTTGTTACAAAAGGTATATGTAGGTACTAGCTTTTTAGGGTTCCGTACCCAAAGGGTGCCAAGCGGACCCTATTACTAAGCCTACGCTGTCCGTCTGTATGTCCGTCTGTCAGCGGGCTGTATCTCACGAGCCGTCTCACTACCTATTGGTAGAGAGTTGAAATTTACACAGAATGTGTATTTCTGTTGCCGCTACAACTACAAATAATAAAAATAAAATAAAAGTATCATGTTCAAAAATGTATGGAATCCCGTATCATGTTGCAACAAAACCATTCTTTGTTTTTTATAGTCTATATTTATCATATTAACCCCTATAAAAGTTTTTTTGTGAACAAAATTCGGGTTCCAAAGTAATTTAATAAAATCGAAGATAACTTAAAACATTGTCTATACTACTTTGAGTTTGCTTTGACCAGTTTGAAGTAGGTAAATTATAAGATATAAGAATAAGTTTATTCATCAGAAAAAAACTTACAATAAACAGTTCTGTAAGTACTAATATTAGGAGTAGACGGTAGTTAATAACAGATAAAACAGAAATTTGGGAGACAAACATAAAACGATAGTAGGTAAGTATACAATTAAAGATCTTTAGCTCCCGTGCTAGTTGTATGCACGAATCGTAGGTACCTACTTTATTTTCAAAGCAATAATAAATTCAATCAATACACTTAATTAAATAACATGGAAGATGCAAAATATCTCCAATGGCTTTCGAAGTCGATTTATTTTAGCGGGAATACACGTTCCTTTGACGTTTCTGCGTCTGTGACAGCAGTGACAACAATGACCGGACCGTCCAATTAACCATAGACAAAAAACGTTTCATTACATACAGCATAAAAAACGAGCGCATTTAATTCAGTACTACTGTAAAGTAATGTAGTTGTTATTACGTAATGTACTAAGAAATGACAAAGTACGATTATTTTAATACGATTTATCTATTTTCATGGGCGTTATTGTAGAAATAATGTGAACGGAACGTCTTTTGAAGAAAGTCACATTATGTAATTCTGCATGTAATGAAACGCAATATTTGTTTACGACAATGTGGAAGTGGAAACAACAACTTTTTTATGCTAAATTAAATCCCCTATTCGAAAATCCTAATCCCGTAAGCAAAAGGTGGTAAAAAAATAAGAAATAAATTACTGTAATACTTTTATTTTGAGGCGTGAGAAAACTTGATACCAAAAATGGGCATGATCCTTTAAAAATAAAGGGGGTCCCCATACAAGAAACTTGACATTTTTTTCGTTTTAATTCTACGGACGGAACCCTTTATGTGCGAGTCCGACACGCACTTGTTTAACCTAATAAGTCAGAATGATATTGTGAGATTTTTGGTTTTAGATTTAAAAGCCAAAACTTTTGGCATACCTACATTACTATCGATTTCATGTTGCTTGAAGATACTGTAATTGTGGTTAATGGGCCCAAAAATGTACCTACTCTGTTGAAGAACTTTCGGTATTGTTCCAGCAAGTCTTAAGCCGGAAACCCACCGCGGCGCACGGAGAGGCCACGCACGTGGGTCAAGCTTCGCTTTGCAAGAAACTGTACCTATGAATGACGTCATTTCGTGCGTAGCCTCTCCGTGCGCCGCGGTGGGTTTCCGGCTTTAGCCATTTTGCAAATCAGTGCCATCTACCGAACCACGTGCAACTTATTTATAACCAACCTCGCGCCGTGCCTCGAATATCATTTTACAACACTGGTGTAGCCTGACTATACTAACGTATAAATTGAATTCTGTCGAATTCCACAAGATGGCACCACTATACAGAACATGTCTTTAATTATTTGAACCGCGAAATTCGAGCTTTACAAATCGACCTTAATAAAATTCTGTTATAGAGTTGTTACAATTACAAAGATTCCGAAGTAAGGTCCTAAGAACCGAGATACACTTGCAGAACACCTTTAAATCCCCATGATATTTTTTTTTACTCTATATCCTACTAAGTAATATTATAAATGCGAAAGTTTGTGAGTATGGATGGATCTTTTACTCTTTCACGCAAAAACTACTGAACGGATTTGAATGAAATTTGGAACACAGATAGTTTATAACCTGGATTAACACATAGCATTCTTTTTATCCCGATAGTATGTTCCCGTGGGACAAATATGCGCAGACAAAGTTGCGGGCAAAAGCTAGTAGATAATAATTGTAGATTTTTGAAGTTTTCAAAAGTGCTATTATAACTGACCTTTACCATTAGCTACTGAAAATAATGACGCGTTCATTATCACGTCACTAACACAAATAAATACTGACGATAACTGAGTGACCTCACGCAACCGGCCCTTTTGCAGCAACCGTTGAGACATTATACCTACCTATTGTGCATGACATGATACAGCGCAATGATTCATCATAGTTGTAATGAAGACCAAGGTCGTGGGGACAACTGCGATTGTACTTTGTAGACCAATTGAACCTTTGTGATGGCATCTAGCTACCCCGTGATTGCATCTAATAGGTACAATACATGCCATATCTAGTATAATCTGAATTATGTACAGTCAAGGACAAAAAGTAATATAATAATATTAGCCCTTTTTATCGTCTCACTCCTGGGCATGGGCCTCTCCTCAATTCGAGGGGGAGTCAGGCCATACCGTATCCACCATGCTGGCCCAATTCAGGTCGGTGGTTTCACATGCCTTTCGAAAATTTCACCAAGTGATAATCATATATGTACTATGTTATGATTCGCACATGGATTACAAAAAATCCAGAAGTGCGAGCAGGGGTTTGAACACTAGACCTTAAGCCTGCAAGACGGTACTTAACCAATCGGCAAGGCAAAGATAATTTAAAAAAATCATCTGGTCATAGTCAGACCCTAGAAAAACTGGGTGTTAGGTAAGTCGAGGAACGTATTGAAGGAGGGTATTCAATTCAGTATTCGATTCTCATTGCAAATAATATACCTAAAACAACATCTTTTTTGACGCCACTTCAGTCAGTACCTCAAGGTGACCTGACCCGATTACGTCATACTGACGAAACCTTGCCCTTTAGCTTTCCACTAGTTTATACACGACACGGCCAAATCGCCTAACTACACCGGTATAGGTACTGTACTCCTATTTCCTGAAGGTTATTTACCCCAATAAATGCCAGAATGGGTCGTAAAAGTCTGATCGGCGTCGCGGGCACTGTATTATTGATTGGCTGTCGCCAGTGGTAAGCTTTTGTTATGCGTATTTTATAACTTAAGTAGGTAAGAACTTAGGAGGGTGTATACGGCTGATAACAGCCAGGGTACTAAAAAGGTGATGACGTTTGTAGCGTATTCGCTACCAACGATTTTTATTGAATATGTTTATGTAATTAATTTCCAAATCTATCAAATAGATAGGTATTGTTGTAAAAGGTCTTAAGCATTCTTTGGAACTTATAGATTTCACATAGTAGCTGTGAATCGTTATGGAGATAATTTACAATTCTGGTTGAAAACAACATATTTTTAACATGTTTTCTACAAAATTTGGTACCATATAAAGATAAATTACCAAATACATTTTATTCCTGACTATCTGAAGTTTAATGTGGTATATTTTCTAAAGCATATGGGCCAACGGATTCATCAACAGTTTGCGTAAAGTCACCGTTTTGAGCCTTAGTAAGTAGAGCCCTTAAGTAGGACTTCGCTTCTACTTCTTGTAGTAGAATCGGTACCCTCTCCTTATGAAGATTATCAATCATTAGTTGCAATTATCCACTTTGGAGACTGCAACTCGGTTGTGCTGTCATTAAAAAGTACCCACTGTCCTTAGTTTGGGGGCACTTTATATACTCGTATTATCCTGAAATTTGTTTGAAAATTTTTCGTAATCTTGTTCCAATTTTTACATCATTCTGTCTTGAGCTGCCTCTTGTGCCTAAAGATGTATAATGGCTCCATCATCAGTGACTACAATAGGTACGTCAGCAGATGCAAAGACTTATCTAAAAATAATACTGACTTGTAATGAGTTATAAGTATAGAGTCATCAAAACGTGTCCTATACTAAAATGAGTCACAAATAATAATGTGTGTAGCTATAACCTTTGATTATTTAATAATCAAAGGCTATAACTTTGTACGTGACCTATCATCACTCCTAAAGAAAATAAAAATAAACTATAAAATATCACCAATTTTTTCCTACAATTATAAACTTCTAATTGGAAAATACTTTAAAATAAGTTGAACCCATAATTACTACCTAGGTAGGTATTAAGCCATACAACATGTCGACATCGTCTATCTTGAGAGCGAGATTATTATAATCTTCTAATCCGCTTAAAATAGCTTTCTCAATTGATTTACTTATTTCATTACCTACCTGAGTTACATAGTTTGGCTATTACCATGGACTAACTAATTAGATAAGTACAACATTAAAATAATCAAGTGTCCACTATTATGGATAAACCTTGAGCATAGCAAGGGCCTGTGAATGAAGGTCTTGTATTGTTTTATTACAACAACATTGATGCGCTGGAAAGATTATCGTACTTTGCAAGTTTTTCGCTCAGCCTAAGCACTCAGGCATGCTATATGCATGTAAGAATAATAATGACAGTTGCTTCTACAACGTAAGAAGGGCATTGTAATGTGTAAGGCAAATTAGACCTAAAATTTTAATAGCAGAACTTATTTCCACCCAGTATGACATCATTTTGTATTACGTCGCCGCGTCGGCGTCGAGGTCACAAGATGTGGTCGGACCGACTCCGTTCTGCAGGTCGCAGTATTGAAATAGCATCCGTGGGGAACACTACGCACGATCAACTATCAAGTGTGGGATAAATAATTACTTTTTAAAAAACATGGCCAACATAATGGGTGAGTAGATAATTTAAATCAACTATTTGGAACAATTTTTCTTAAACAGGTAGACTTGTGTTACTTTTTTTTAGACTACCAATGAGTTGTGCGCAAAAATAATCGTCGCATTGAATTACAATTGATGTCTAAATCATTGCGCATATTTGAGGATCTACATCTTGTTTTTGAGGAGCCGACGCCTACGAATTCCTACCGGCCGGCGTTTTGTTGGCGCAGTGCCAAAAACGGGCGTGGTGGTACAGAAGAACCGTTGGAATCAATACAAGCAGATAGTTACTTACTATCCTAGGGATAGCTACAATATTTCTGATAGATTACGAACATTATTATCCCGAAACAACACTTTTGCGAAGCACTAGTTATCTTGGTAAAGTTTTAAAAGCAAATCTCAGAAATTTACCATGTTTAACCGGTTTTGTGTTTGTGTTCGCCATGTCATAGTATTTGGCTGCTGTAGGTACATGGATATGTTATGAGATCATCATCAATTTAGTATAACGAAGGTTACCTGCATAGCTGTTTTCACAACACACCCAAGTATTTATTTTCTTGTCTAACTTTAGAATATTGTAAACATTTCGTACTTGATGTACGCGTACCTATGCTCTTATGTCACTTCACAATGTATCTTAGGTCAGTCTGATTGCTCTAATTGACCCAAATCATGTTCAACTAGGCGTAGCGAAATTTTCAGCGTCAACTCGATAACGAACAGCGAACATTGTTTGAAAACATGGACCTGTCAGATAGGTAGTATAAATATTGTGAGACGGATTACCTATCAACTCTATTCTAATCTAGTTGAACAAGTACATAACAATGTCAACTACCCACTTAAAGATATAATAATGAAAGAACTTAAGTATAATACTGCCTAAACCTACCGAAAAAGACTTAATTACCTACGCAATTTATTTGTCCTAGAATCCTGATACAATTTTTGAAATTCCTTTGCTAAATGGGTTCTCCCGAGAAGCAAAAGCAATCTATTTTCGTCCGATTTTATAATAACTTCATGCTGAAAGAACCTTTGCTGTGGCTATTGTTCGAGTTTTCAGCAAAAAAGCGCAGAATCTAAAATGCTAAACGTATTTCATCGCTAGACACGTCGGTTTCACTCGATGTGCCTGAAAAATAAATAAAAACAAACGACAACACGACAAGCGAGGTCATTCGCTTGTCGTGTACATCCCCAAACACCTATTACCAAAACATGTAGATTAGAAACTGGCTATGTAATATGTATTACCCAAAGAAATTGGAATGAATTTCCGCATAGATAATCGTCTATGACGCCAGCAACGTAAGTCTCTGAACATTCTCAGTTTTTCAATCACTTGCACACTTTTGTTTTGTATCAAATCCACTATTGAAATATTATTATTTAGTTGCAATAACGTTTACCAACCCAAACGTTTGTAAAATAGAGAGTATTGCTGATATGGAACATTAAGAATGTTCAGCGACTTATGTTGCTCACTGTAGGTACCTACCTGTACCTACAGTCAGTGTAGCAGGCCCCAGATTATATCGCTGTAAACATACTGGGGCGTGGAACAGTATTGATTGAAATTGCTAGTGGACTTATGAACACCACTGTACTTACACCAGTTTATTCTGAATGGACGCGTGTACCCGCTGGAGAAATGTCAAATTTCAATGTACAAATGTTACCATTTCAACCGCAGATTCACGCGTGAGATACCTATGAGTTTACTGTTCATAGTAGCACCGCTGGTACCTAGATACCAGCGTACCTACAGAATCTAGGTACAATACAGAAGTGTGACAGAAGCCATTCAAAACGAACTGATAAATAATGTTTAACACGAATTCGTAATAACTACTTCGAAGTAGGGTGATAAAATAACAGTCGGTAGACTAATTTATCTTGTTACTTGATTGCTAATTATGGTAACACAGCACGTAGGTAGTCTTGAAAATACGCGAATGAACTCATAGATCAATACTAACGCAGAATATTGATTGCTTATAAATGTAACCACTTGACTTTTACAATAAGCTACTAGAACTACCCTCGTCCCTAGACTACCCTCAGATTTCAATCTAATCTATCCAATGGTTCACCCGTTTTTGTAATAACAAACTTACAAACAACCCCGTTTGTAATAAGTATGGATAGTCTCTGAATGCTGGGATTATTTCCCATGCTATATTTCAACATGAGATATCAATTCAGTATATTCTTAAATGATTACAGTCATAATAATTAATAAAGCTACCTATAACCAATCCTGACTCAACTCCTAAATAATATAACCCCACACAACAACTGATAAAGGCCAAGCAACATTGATTTGTAAGGATGACATCATCGCATTGGACCACTTTATCGTTCGAATAGCGACTGAGAGCCAATGCAGCTATCTATGCTGTTATTTGCATCGTACGGCTTTATAACAACGCGTACTAAACCAGCAATGTAAAGCTTCTAACGGTGACAACATCAAGATAATAATTAATTGGTGGGAGCGACGCGGAGCCACCTCCTTGCTCGCATACCAATAGCGCCGGCCTATATTTAGAGTCGCGTTAGACGTCTAGAATGGTAGGCCGTATAATGTTTAAGCTAAATAGGAATCGAGGAAAGCATACGATGATCACAGAATTTTAAACAAGTCATTGACCTTGAGATAAAAATAGTTAAACAAATCACCCAGACAGGAGTGGTCGGTGATAAAAATGAGTGTTTTACTTACACATTATATTTTGCAGATGTTAATACTGAGGATAAACTCGAATACCAGTTCTTCCCGGTGTCGAGCGGGTCGGTGCAGTTCAAAGTTAGAGCAGCTAATGATGCCCACATTGCGCTTACCATGGGACCGCAGGAGTCCGACCCAATGGTTGAGGTGAACAAACATTATATTTAGTTAAGCATTTGCCAGCAGTTGCCATACCAAAGGCATCGCTCATACGTATCCGATGTGAACGGGAATGGGACACAGGGAGGTAAGAAAGGGAGTCGGGGAGTCCCGGCTCCCTCACCCGTGCGAAACGCAGCCAAAAGTTATTTTACACCGATTTTCTGTGAGAGGGTCGTACTATCCGGGTCGAGCCAGCTCGTATACAAGCTACAGCTTGGCTCTACCACGTCTAAAACCTATGGCACCTCTACTCCTATGGCACTCTTTTATCATTATTTCATGCCTGGAATGATTCTTATCAGGTCTTCATTGGAGGATGGGGCAACACAAAGAGCGTGATCAGGCGAAACAGAACCAAACCTGAGATGGTCGAGATCGAACTGCCCGGTATTCTGAACGGCGGTGAATTCCGTGGATTCTGGGTGCGCTGGGACGGCGGCATCATCTCGGCCGGCCGTGACGGCGAAGCCATTCCCTTCATCTCCTGGGCTGACCCCGAACCGTTCCCCATCGCTTTCGTCGGCGTGTGTACCGGCTGGGGAGCGACCGGCTCCTGGAAAATTGAAGGTAAGACTCGGACCACTTCACCCTCCCATACCATGACCATACCATGATAGTAACTGATACATAAAATGTACCCAACAACACGAAATCATTTATTACGCAGATGGGGTCGAGTTTGATACTCCGGACAAGTTAGAGTATAAATTCGGACCCGTCGCGGCGGGCTCCGTGCAATTCGAATACCGCGGTCCCCACAACTGCCACGTTTCCCTGACGCCCGCCCCTGGTGAGGTGGACCCAATGTACGAAATCATCCTCGGAGGCTGGGAGAACACCAAGTCGGTTATTAGATACTGCAGACAGAAGCCCGACAAGGTAGGGTGGAATGTCGTGATCGCCGTTGCATCTTGTTCGTAATTCGTAACGCCACGAGACTGACAAGTAGGGTTGCCAGGTCTCCGGGAAGTCGAGGAAAGCTAGTTTAGTAATTACATGAATATGTACCAAATGATGTTTTAACCAATTTTTGTTTTAAGTTCAGTTAATAATAGATACCTGATGCATTTTACTTTTCCCTTTAAAATACCACTAAAGTTATAGATATGCTTAGTAATTTTAATAAGTATAATTTTCTACGTCAAGCCAACAGTTTGAGTTAAAACTTTGACTTCAACTCTGTTCGTAGCCCCTACTCGAAATGCCCAAGAAATTATAAACATGTATCTGGCAACCCTACTGACAAGTGAATGTTGACCCGTAGGTAGAGGTGCCGACTCCGGGCATTATGAATCCTAACGAGTTCAGGAAGTTCTTGATCGAGTGGAGGTGTGGCAGACTGATGGTGCGCGACAGGACCACTGGGGCGATGATCATGGAGTGGTTGGACCCCGCGCCCTTCCCAGTCTCGCATTTCGGCATTCGTAGCGCGTGGGGCGCCCGTGGACAGTGGCGCATTTCGCACTTCAACAGGGGCGGCGCCGGCGCTCAGCCACGTTGAGTTTCCTCCTACTAGAGAATGTCGATGCTTGGATGTTAATTGCTGATTACTGATCTGCATTATATTTGTTTCTTGTATTGGTGTTATTCAGGATTGTTTACCGTATAAAACTAACCTAATAAACGTCGTAGAGGAAATTGCGTGTTTTGAACCTGTTCGGTAATGCTCAGTCTGCGTTCGGATGTTTGATTTCAGTCTTTTGGTATGTTGGGTACATTTTGTGACTAGCTTTGTTACTTTATTTTCTTTCTTCTTGGTGACACGCATTTTCTTGTTATGGTTGTTTCATGTCGATAACTTTACGTCAGCATGCAGTGTTAACCTGGAATTATTATTTGCTACTTACTTAGCTCTTTATTGACATAATACCTATTTTGTATTCTGCACCAAGAACGTATAGATAAAGGTACCGCAGCTCTCAGGGTTATCCAGCATACGCTGAGCTCTTTATCATGGGTGTAAATAATAAAGAGAGCTCAGCTTATGTTGGAAATGTTCCTTGAGATTTGCAGCAACAGTACCCAATTGTTCATGTTCCCTGAATGGAGAATGGAAAATCGTTTCTTATTTTAGAGATTTCGAAACGAGACCCAAAGAAACATTTGTATGACCATCATCGTTGTTCTTTGGACTACCAGAATCCCTTTTTAAGAAACAAACCCAGTTTAATTAAGAACCCACGTTCTTTATACACTAATCCATACCTGCAGAAATGTGGACCCGAAACGAATACCGAGTGCATAAAGGCCCTAATAAAAATCACTTCCTTGATATTGTTCCCGAAAAGTAAAGTCAAAATCACAATATTTTTATTCATATTGGCCTACAAAGCACTAACGAATAGACAGAATCAATAGACAGAATCTTCCTACACCGGTTCGGAATATTCATTCCAATGAGAAGTACCGACAAGTTAATAATAAATAAGATACCTATTCCAGACTTGTCGTACTTGACCGCTAAACGTGTAAATTAATATTCATATTATCTAACCTACCTATTATGTCGGCTATGCATTTACTCAGCATACACGGCTTTATCGCATGCTACCTATACTCTTGAGGAATTTTATTGTGCATAAAACCATTAATACATTTTTTATTTTGTTTTACAAAATATTCGCGTTATTAAAGCATTGTCATCATTAATCTATTGCTGTATTACTCTCGTATACTCTTTTGGTCAAGATTTTAATATAAAATATTTATTTTGCACAAATAAAGAAAATAAAATAAAATTACAGTTCCACCTTCCGCCCCGGTGGCCGCGCCCCTGTACAGCAGCCCCCCCGGATACCCGGGCGGCGCGCCCGCCGGATACCCAGGCGGTGCGCCCGCCGGCGGCGCCGGCAACTGGGTGAACGCGTCGGCTGGCCAAGTCCCACCCGGTGCCGTCGTCGGCGGCCACGACTGCAATGGCGAGCCCCTATACGTCGCCAGAGCCACACACGAAGGTGCCACGATCCCCGGAAAGTTTGTGCCATCACACGGATGCGCTTTCATACCATGGGGAGGCTCGGAACACGGAAAACCTGAATACCAGGTATGTTATCTGGAGATACCTAAGTACCGAGGTACTAGGTACCTATTTTTTTTCTAACTATAATTATATTCATTCAGAAGTCCTCCCGTGGAGGGCACTATGGAGGACAATAATTGAAGCTGTGGTGGTCTCGGTTACCATTCTCAGGCGCATATATTATGACAGGCGAAAGCTTGGTCGTTTCACGCAGAATTTGTCTATCTATAGGATTGGCAGATTTCCAAGGGCAATTTACTTTGCAATAAGATAGATTGGGAGGAGGGAGGGGCGGCACAAAGTTAAAAACCTGCCTAAAATCCGGCACTGGGTCTATGTTACCAGTGCCTAGTCTTAGGAACTAGACCCTATCGACTAAACGAAACACTCGATGTAAACTGTAAAATGACGTTAAATATTATATAGGTATGTAAATCACGTATTATACCTTGGTCCCTGCTTAGTCATGGGTTACCACTTCCCAACCATTGGGTTGGGGCGCGCCCTTGTGGGCGCAGAGTTACGTAAGGTGCGGCGGCCCCAAAAATAACTGTAGATTCTAGACTGTCCAGGAGAGGTCATATGACGTAGCTAGGAAGGCGTGATTTTAGGACAAAATTGGGGATACTCCTATGGTAACGGTTGCGAACCCCTAGAGGTACCTCTGTATTTTACAATAAGTGGTACTACCATCGATTGTATCAACAGGTCCTAGTCGGAGGTCCGAACAACTGGGTGCCCACGAATGGTTCCAACGTGCCTCCTGGCGCGTTCGTCGGTGGCGAGTCGGAGGACGGGGAGCCTCTGTACGTTGGCCGCGTGCGACACGAAGGCAGCATCACCACCGGCAAGGTGCAGCAGTCCCACGGTGTCTGCTACATCTCCTTCGGCGGACAGGAACTCGGCTTCCCCGACTACGAAGTCCTCATGCCTTAAGAAAACGTATCCTCAAACATGAATCTCAAAATAACTCCACACAATGTAGGATTGCTTCCACAAACATCTGTATGGTACAGAACAAATACACGCTGTGCCTATGTGTAGCGCCAATTAAATTGCACTGCATAATATTATTTTATCTGTTATTATTAAATTAAAATAATTACACGTATGCATGTGTAATATTTTTGTTAAATTATTATTAAAAGTATTTACTTACCGATAAATAAAATATTTTATTTTGTAGTTAGGTACCTACGTACTTACCTACCAGTGACCCCCACCACTATTCCCACCACCTACTTACAACAAATAAACCTAGGCCAACCTCAACACGCATCACACAGACAGAAGCCATTATGTACCTAGTACTTCTGTGCTAGTACCAAAGTGAAATAAATAAATAGGTAGGTATTATATGGGTTATTGTAAATTAGCCACAATTAAAAATATGCGAAAACTCGCCACAAGTCATGTCATAGCTACACACGCGAATATTTGCCACATCTTTTAAAAAGTACTACTAACAAACGAAGTAATCCCAGACTAACACAGTACCTTTTTTACTGTAACTGTATGGTCCCAATCGAACCCGCAACTGCCCAGCCTATGCTCGAACCAGTGGCGTAACTTGCCTTAGACGGGCCTTGTATTGTATCAAAGCTTGTTAGGGGGCCCAAATTAATCGTAAAGATTTTTCACACACGTTTGGGGCTCCATACGGCTGATACGGCGGTAAATACGCCCCTGGCTCGAACCCATGTCTCGAACCAACCAATTTGGTCCAGTCAAAGTCTATAGACCTGTGCTATAGACCAGAGGTCCCCAAACTTTTTTGTCTCATAGACCCCTTGCCATGATTCTGGTTTTGGATCCCCAGCTTAGCTAATATTATATTTTTGAAACAATGTTATGAGATTTATGTATGTATGGGTATTAATTCGTTACTAATATTATACAATTGCGAAAATAAGTTTGTTTACAAATTCTACAATCAGGGATGCGAATTATTTAATATAAAAAATATAGATTTGAAATAAAATTAATAATAATACTTAGTTAATTAATAGAAAGTCAAAATTAAAATTGCGACCTACTTAAACGAGATTGACTATCGTGGATTCTTGGAACCCCATTTACATCCCATAGACCCCTAATCCTTTTTTTCGCTCACATGGACCCCTTGTAGGTCGTCGTCGACCCCTGGGGGTCGATATAGACCATTTTCGGTATCATCGCTATAGACTGACCAAGCGGTAGTCAACTACCTACAATTAAAAGTTCCATCGCCAAAGGTATGGTCAAAAGACACGGCACACAGACAGTGGTCAAATGGTGGGTGGTTCCACACTCCACACGAATTGACGACAAACAAAGAATTCTTCGAGCTTCGGTCTAAGCTCGAATTATTATTCTTCTGAGAGTAAAATATGAAGACGGACCTAAAGACTGATATGTACCTAAAGCCGCACTCGGCAATATAATTTTTTTATAAGGTTAGTCATATTTCACCACTTTGTTCCAATTACCCACACTCACGCACATCTATGAACATATAATGGTTAATATTCCAACAACATTACACATTATAATACAAGAAAGCACAAGTTTTGGAAATTAAAACAAAAATAACAACATGACTTTTCCACTTCCCGCCAAAAAGCCCCGCACTCGGCAAGCAAAGCAAGGAAGGAAAGGCCCTGGTGTTCCTTTCTGTGGTCACACTTTTTGCATTTAGCCAGTGTCTAAGTTAAATCATTATTTTCAAAGATTTTATGCATCGAGCATTCTCAGACCATAGGCCCTACTCTGTTACAAACTTGAACAAAGTAACAAAATGGACTCGCAACACGCATAATTCAACGAACAAAATGTTCTGTCAATTCTTGGGGGAGGGGAGGTAACCACTACATTAAAATTGACGCACACTTACTCAAAACATTTTGTGTCATTATAAACGCACACGTAAAGAAATGTGCAACACTAGTATATTTTACGCACACTAAAACATCTAATACGTCAACATACAAAATTTTACTACCGTAGGACCATCGGTGTAATAGGGTGAATACCACTATCGATATTTCTAATTAGCTATATCGATAGTTTCATATACTCATTATTACATTTATAGCTGTCATTATAATCTACTGAATTATCTCTACTGAAACAGCTGAACAAGAAATAATGAGTAACTCACGAGGCGTAAATATTCAACGGAAACAAGATGATTCCGGGTACATCCCAATTCAGTTCCTTGAAAATGAGATTATCTAAAAAATAAGTACCTAATGTTCCCAAATAAGCTGTTTCATCCCCCCCACTCCCACTCGACCAGCGCCATCTGCTACCACTGGCCTGGCTGATATCTTTTGTTAGGTAGGTACGTATAAACGTAATAGGTATTATTATACTAATGTCATCATCATCATCATTTCAGCCAAAAGACGTCCACTGTTGGACATAGGCCTCTCCCAAGGTTTATTATACACTATATATATTATATTTTTATCGATACCGGTCTGCAATCATAAATAAACACTACTACAACACTGTTCAAATCAAAAAGTATTTAATTCAAAATCATTCTTGCAACATTTACTAATACGACGGAATAATTTTGATACTTGATTTATTATTTTCCATATTATTTATTATTCATAATGCAAGCGCAAGCACTTTTAAGTTTTCTTTGATGTTGGTCAATAAGATAATATTTGTTATACATATATTTATGCCATATGTGATTCATCGCCTCAGTAGCAGACGCTGCCTGCTTCTGGGTCATATGGACCCGGAGCAGTGTCAGGTTCGATTCCGTTTATCAAGATCAAGAATTTATCGAGATCGTATTTATCTGAATTGTTTCGATAGTGGGTGTTTTTGTTTCAACATGAGTTAGTTATTTTTTTTTGTATTTTAGGAAAATAAAACAAACATATCATAGCTACTGCGTTTTTTAATTATTTTTTTATTTTAATCTTGGTCTAAATATTCCACTCCTGATAAATCCATATATTGGCGTGGGCCTGCCGCTGCCTCATCAACTCATCATCATCAGTCTCCACAGCATTGCTGTCATCTTGAAGATTTATTATTAATCGATTAATGTCATCGTAAAGAGCAATTTTCGACTATTCTTCTAACGGTACCTGAAAAATAAAATAATTCAATAAAAGATAATTTCTTTAATGCTTTAAGATTATTTGTTTATTTAGTAATTAAGTAACGATGTTAACTGACAAGCAAACATAGAAAAATAAAGCAACCTTAGTTTATGTATTGGTCGAGATGAAAGGAACACATAAAAATAATACCAAGTATCAAGTGTGTTCAATCGAATGTACCTCTAAGCGATCAATGTATATTTACTGAAAAACCTGTAAACTGAAGCTTTGAGCCTGCCTTTGTATACAATAAACACATTATTTAACTTAAAAACTGTAAAATAAACTGCTTATATACCTATAATATCAGCGGTTCTTTGGTAAACATGGTCGAGTTCTGACAAAATATTTTGCACCTCAAATTCCGCGAGACACCGCCTGTAAACTTTGTGAATCACCTCTCTTGTTGAATTACTAATGATTTATTCATTGTAAATCGTTTTTAACGTCCTGCGACTGGTTTATCACCGCGTAATTCAGTATTTATCCGTTTGTTTACAAAGTTCAAATACTTGACAATTATTTGACAAATAAAAAATACAGTTGCCAGGGTAGAAAAGATTCGTCTATGGTCACAGTAGACTATTCGATTAATTCGTACTCGATTAATTGTATCGATAATGTTTTCGATTCTTATGACATTTAATATTTTAATGAATTTAATAGAAAAATTGCATTAATTACATCAAAAATACTTACATATGAAATGTTACCCCATCTTTTTGTGTATTACTATTTTTTGTAATTTCTTTGCACATGTTTAATGGGACAATTCGGCATTTTTCACGGAGCACCTTACACCGCGAAAACGATACTTACTCTGATCAAATCGATTTCGAAAACAGTTTTTATATACGTGTCAGAGATTTTTGGTCTAGTACCTATAAAAAAAAGCTAGAGGGGAAGATCATGCGATGCGCATCCTGAGTTAATACATCCATGGTTACAAACGATTACGAAATTTCGGACGAAATTCACGTATTTCCTACTACGTTTCTCATTGATTCCGATATTTCTTACGAACGAAAATTGTTTTACGTTTAGATTCGACGACGACGAAGACGTCAAACAATTTTCGTTCGTAAGAAATGACGGAATCAATGAGAAACGTAGTAGGAAATACGCGAATTTCGTCCGAAATTCCGTTTTCGTTTGTAAAAGAGTAGGCCCTCTGGTTTAAGGCCTTTGGCTAGGAGGAAGGCTGCCTAGCTTAGGCATAAGATACCGCCCAAACCCTATTCCTAATAAAGTTTAGTGATGGATGGATACTTCTTACCTTCCACTTTTTGGGGGGGAGCCAGACCACTCTGTCTGACAGTCAGCTGGCTGCTGACAGACGGACTGAATGTCAGAATTCTCGGAATTCAATGAATGGATCAATGACCTAAGAGAGAAAGGACGAGCCCTATGTGACGTCATCTGTAGCCAAACACGAGCACACGACCGTCCAAAATGGCGCACAGCAAAAAGTGTTGTACTTTTAGTTAGTTGATAGTATCCATATCCATATACCTAACGATCATGTCGCGGGAAAAGTGCTGGGTCCTGATTAGGTAGGTGCAGTTATGCTGGGCTAAATCAAATAAGGCAAAAAAGGGGGGAGACAAATCTGTAAGGCTCAGGTCAATGTCAAGCGTGTACATTAACGACACGATGGAGGCGGGTGCATTTCCAGGGTGGTATGGCTGGATCGTCAGGTTCTTCTGCGCAGGCACATCACTAGAGCACTCACTTGGGTTTATCCAGTTCACACAACACAATTACACAAAGGATTGAGTAGATTTCGTGCGATTAAGGTTTTTAGACACAGGAGGCACCGCGACGACGAGTGTACCAAACGAGTCGGTCAGTCAAGTGTCATGAAGGGGGGAAAGAGACCGCAGTACAAATATCACGTTAATCGGGGGTAGGCAGTACAAAATTATGTTTTGATGACGGCTATTATGTTATTTTAGGGCTCCGTGGAGCGAGTCACCCTCTTCCCTCTAAAATGGTTGTGCAGAGTGACGCTGCTGCTCAAGTAAAGTCATTTTCACATGGCAACTCTTCGGGGTTCGCAATTTAACGTTAGAGACCACCAGAATTTCAATGTCTCGGCCTTGTTGGCGCCCCAACTTTACCACGAAAATATGCACGTGTGGAGAGCCTCATGCATACACGGCCATCATCCCTACCTACCACTGCCCAGTGTAGCAAAAGCGTAAAATTAAAAATCGTCAAATTTATCAGCTAAAAATCTTGCAAAATCGGGAGATTTTGAATAAACTCTATTTTAACGTCTTTAAGCCGTTTTAGCAAATCCCACATTTAATTTTAAAATGTTCACTATCCATAAATCAACTTGTTATCTCTGTCACGCATCTTTATGTTCGTGAGTAGTGATGACAAATATTATATGTAAAACAAATTTAAGGCGGCGCAGTCACGCACCTTCCAAAACAAAAATAATTTCTTTGTGGTCACCCCGGGGTGACGGCGCGGCCCAACGTGTAGGTGAATAGAATTTGTATCGATAACTTTGAAACAAAACTTATAAGAACAGCACTACGTTTTTATGTAAACATAGCAAATATTTGTTAGTTCTATTTTATTTGAAAATATGAATTCGAGAGTACGATTATAGACGGGAACTCAATTAAAAATTAATATAATGTATACGAAAGGTATTTTCACACACTATAAATACACTTAAATATGAAAATAACACAACTAACCTGAAAAATGACAATCCTTCGAAATTCTTTAGAGAATCAGAACTGCATGCCCTAACGGAACACTAAACTATATTGTTTTTTCCTTAATAATCCTAAATAATATAATAAAGAGTCACAAAATACACACAGTTCAGCGTAAAATTTAAAATAATTTGTATAAGACGCTGACATGACAGATGAACTACTAACCATAGTAACCCGACCATAGCCGACGACCCAATATGGCGGTCCAAAAAGGCCCTCAGGGAGGCGGCTTACTGACGGAACTAACCAAAAACTTCCAGAAAAAAGAAATATATGACATATACTGTACTGTTTTACATAGCTAAATTGTCACGAGTAAGAATGAGACGGATATGTTTTCGTTAATGTGGTCCATATTTGCATCAAATATGTATACCATAAACAATAGCTTCGTATCTGCTAATAATAAATCTATGGAATGGATGGATTGTTTTCTAATTTTCCTGGTACCTGTTTTCGCTATTGTTTGTTTGTGAAAAATACTAATATTGTCAGTCCCCGTCGCGTCGTCTTTAGTAGTTCTTTATTGAAAACAAAATTAAATACGTACCTCGCTATTATACACAGGTCGTTCGCAGGCTTGTTTTAAAATAACAACTTTTTGTGGATCAATAATGGGTGATTCAATTGGTAAGCTTTAAAAGTATTTTCAAATTAATTACATATAATAACATGAGCATTGATATATATAAGTATACCAAATAACAAGTTACGATAAGTATGAGATAAAACTTTCAAATATTAGGTATGACTCATATCAAAGTGAATCACTGATTATATTTTCAGAGCTTACAACATGGCCAAATCACCAGAATGTGTTCTACAAGGTGACCAACAGTGCTTTCAGCTTCAAAGTAAAAGCTTCAGGGAATGCATGTATTGGGTTAGCTAAACAACCGGGACGGAATTGTGATTTACAAGTGAGTATCGTTAAAACGAGTGTTTGAACATTGCTTTATAAACTCATCAGGTAAAGGTACGTAGGTACAGTCAACCAAATAGTAACTATTTTATATCAAGCATGACTCACAATAAGGTTAAATTTTGCATAGCAATTTTGTAGATAGAATTTTTCTAAATTTTTCTTGGTAAAAAACTTTCAAGTAGGTATTTACGGTGACATTTTGAAATATGGAATATCATTTTGGTGGGTTACTCAGTTACTTTACCATCCCTCTATTTAACAAAAAATATTTTCAGATCGCACTCGGTCAGCGTCGTTCATGGATCAAAGTAGTTGTACCGGGTGGAGCCAAAAAAACTGTGGAGACACCAAACATTTTATCCGCAGAAGAATATAGAAGGTTCTGGATCAAGTGGTACGGGGGGGAGTATGTGTGTGTTGGGCGGGATGGACAGACCAATCCTATAATCATTTATAACTGTAAAATGCCAAATTTGAAATATGTTACATTTTCTGTAATAGAAGACAACAGAAATCCTGTACATTGGAGATTTGAAGGTAATGTTGAAAATGTATCTTGTACTTTATATTCATTTGGATGCGACAGAATTGGTTTTCTATTGTGTCTGTGATTGCCTATGCGGCAATCACTTAGCAAGGGCTTAATATTTTAGCTATCCTTCAATTATGTTCCATGATTCAATGATGTGTTGTGTTTCAATAATGTTCTCTATAGTTTTAAGCCAATTTTATAATTTTATTTTCCAGTACCACCTTTGTTAGAAAAACCAAAACTAAAGCCTATAGTAGATGGGGACCTACATTGGATAGAAGTTGATGCAGATAATCCTTTCCCTGATGATGCCCTCATTGGAGGTTTTGAGAAAGAAAATCTGTACATAATAAGAGCCCCCCATTCCGGGTCTCTGACACCTGGCAAGTTTGTGTCGTCAGAAGGCACCGGTTTTATATCTTGGGGTGGTGAGGAACATGAAAAGGGTGCCTTTGAGGTAAGCATTAGGGTAATTTTAGCCAGAACAGAAAAATGCCCGAGCAATTTACTGGCTCCATTGAAAATAGGACCATGTTACCATAGCCTAGAGTACAAAACTGAATATCGACACAGTCAACTCGCGATGCAGTGTAAATTACGTCCAGAGAAGGCTCAAGCCTGTGCGTTGATTTTTCCCTTCTGCCTGAACTGAACCTTAAGATATACCTATACAATATAAATAATCATGATAAAACATCATAATCATATTGTTAGGGTAAATAAAAAAAAATAAAAAATTATAAAATTAATTTTATTTATAACAAAAAAAATTGTTAAGTGTGTTATAAATAAAATTAAAATAAAATATTAAATAAATTAAAAATAAAATGTAAGAAATTTGCAAGTCTATTTTGTTTGTATGACGTCATCAACACTTTGGTTAGCCGTCGCAAGCGCCGATCAAGCAATTTCATTTCTTACTAAGTAATTTAAGGAGCATCCACTCCAGACATCTGGGCCCAGAGTCTGCTAATAATTAACTATTGCGAAACACTGGTCCCTAATATTATCTCCGTGAATTCTTCCTTGTAAATCGTAAATTTTTGACGGTCCACATGTTGTCGGTCAGAGGTCTACTAACAGATGGTCGACAACATATCAACTGCCTAGTATCTAAGATTTATAAGGAAGGATTTATGTCGATAATATTGGAGACCAGTGGTTAAATGCTCGAGGCCCTGATCTGTCGCCTGACAGATCCATAGGAAGAAATCAGATGTACTGTGA
The DNA here is from genome assembly GCA_947859195.1 of Drymonia ruficornis. Lineage (NCBI taxonomy): Eukaryota > Metazoa > Arthropoda > Insecta > Lepidoptera > Notodontidae > Drymonia > Drymonia ruficornis. The sequence goes on from OX401906.1 coordinate 4,609,912, forward strand.
CTGTAGGGCCCCACCACTTAGACATTCATAAGTATCTAACAGAGCATATTTTATATACGTAGTTGCCTCGATATTGTGAACACTAAAGTTTTATTATCTTCAGGTCCTATGTGGATTTGACTGTACATGGGTCCCAACGAGCCACGATAAGATACCAGTTGGAGCAGTAATAGGTGGCCAATCAGAGAATGCCCAACGAGAGAAACTATACATAGGACGAGTTAAATACATGGGCCATGTTATACCAGGGAAAGTCCAGCCCTCGCACAAAGTCTGTTATGTAGCATACGACGGAAAAGAAATAGGACAAGACAAATATGAAATTCTGGTCCATCCTAATAAAATGCATACTGCAAACAAACTATTAATACCACACATTGAGACAAATGCTGAGGATTCAGACGAAGAAGATGAAGATGACAATGATGACAATTATGAAGATCATTATTATGATGAGTACGATGAATATTGATTTTTAATTATCATCATATTATATGTGCCATGTACCTAAAATTATGCTTTATTATTAAGATAAGTGATGTATTGTACCTATAGCTGAACTAAATTATCACATAAGTAGGTAGGTAGTACTGTTATGTATTCCTGTATAGGTTTATTACATCATCTGATTTCAATTACAATAGATTTAAATAAATATTGTTTTAACATAGATCTGCCTTTTGTGCATTCTATGTTTTAATAGATAAGTTTTATTAAAAAATATATAATGCATTTTTTTTTTAATTTCTTAACTTATTGAGAATTACTATAATCTTCAACATGATGTGTATTTTTGGGTACTGTTAATATCACATTATGAAGAAACGGCGATCACTTTGCCGTAACATGGCGAATAAAATAAAATCCTTTAATAAAATAGCACGATTGGTAAAGATGAGTCGTATTTACTAGAACAGGTCCGAAGAACAGGTATTTTACGAGACTAGGCGGCACCTATTCCAATTCTGACAGTACTTAGTCCACCTAGTATGAGCGCTCACGCGTATGCAGAGATCGCGTATTATTATGAGTATTACGAATTGCTTAGTCTACATAGTATGGTACCTAGCTAACTAGTCTTCTAGTCCAAGTATACAGGGTGGATTTTTGAGACGGGGCAGTAAGGGCAGCTACTTGAACCGTTACAGTTACAGGAAAACGTTCGTAGGAGACCATCCCTAACTTTTTGTAATATTCTGAACTGCATTCACAGATTTTGGATAAAATGTACAGTCAGCGAGAAAAATGCTAAAATACCAAAATATTTTTTTTTATTCCCATCGATCCCATTTTATGTAGGGATCAAAAGACTATTGGATTTAGAAATTACAGAAATCGCCAAAAACATTTCCCATACATTTTGTACTGAAAACCGATTATTCAACTCGAAATATTTTTGTTGCCAAACGATCCTACTTCTTACTTTGATTAAAAGACTCTTTGAGGCGAACTGAAGTTGAGTACAGAAACTGTAAAATTTATCTTATAAACTGCCCACTGCATAAGGTGCCTGCGTGTAAACCCGGTCTTGTGACTTTACCGTAGTTTCTGTACTCAAACTTCAGTTGGCGTCAAAGAGTCTTTTCATCACAGTAACAAATAGGATCGTTTGGCACCAAAAAATATTTTGAGTTCATTAATCGTTTTTCAGTACAAAAGTTTTTGGCGATTTCTGCCATTTCTAGTACTCAAACCTTATATGGTCCAATAGAGCCTTTCGATCCCTACATGAAATGGGATCGATGTGAATAAGTTTTTTTTTTTTTTGGTATTTAAGCATTTTTTTCGCTGACTGTACATTTTTTCCTAAATCTATGAATGCAGTTCAGAATATCTCAAAAAGTTAGGGAAGGTCTCCTACAAACGTTTTCCTGTAACTATAACGGTTCAAGTAGCTGCCCTTACTGCCCCGTCTCAAAAATCCACCCTGTATGATTTTTTTTTGTTAAATTATTGAGATAACGTATTTTTGTCTTTATAATAACAATGGCTCCAAAGGGAAGAAGTCATCATCATCGTCATCATTATCGTCATCGTCATCATCGTAATCGTCATCATCATCGTTGTCATCGTCGTCATCATCATCATCGACGTCATCATAATCATTATCGTCATCGTCATCACCATAATCATCATCATCATCGTCGTCGTCATCGTCGTCATCATTATCATCAGCATCATCATCGTCGTCGTCATCATCAATTCATCATCATCAGTAAGCAGTAGCGAAGCGACAGCTAACTGAAGTGAGCAAAAGTCAGTTTTTGTCACCATTTTGATCTCATGTATCGAGTCCTGTTATGGATCTAAGGACTAAGTATGCGAACCATAGCCGATAAGTACCTGAGACTTGGTGGACTAGGTGGAACAGGTGTTTGGATCACGTATTTGTAAATACTAGGAATAGGTGCACCTAGTCCCAAATTTGCCTAGTACAACCCATCTCTACTTTGGCTAGGCCTAAAATACCTGCCCAAACCCTATCAGTAAAGTGGCGGATACTTTACTGACAAATTACTAGACTTTTTGGAGGAACCCGAAAATCATGTTTTACCACTTTTGTTATAATTGCCCACACTCACGCACATTTATGAACATATAATGGTTAATATTCTACCAACATTACACATTATAATACAAGGAAACACAAGTTTTGGAAATTAAAACAATAATCACTTTTCCACTTCCCGCCTAAAAGCCGATTGGTTTATAGAGAATAATTTCGTTATGGTATCATACTTATCGCATTTAGCCAATGTCTAGTTAAATCTACATTTTCAAAGATTTTATGCATCAAGCAGTCTCAGCCCATGTCTTAAGACTTTTGTTAGGGTCTAAGCCATAGTCTAAGCCAATGTTAGGAAGTATAAGTTGCCTAGCCTGGGCATAAGACACCCCAAACCCTCAAGTTTAGTGATGGATAGGATAAGGTATTTTTTCCTATCACTTTTTGGGGAAGTCTGTCTGACAGTCAGCTGGCTGTCAGACAAGACAGAATGAATGACAGAAATGAAATGACACACTTCCATAGATTTATTATTAGCAGATACGAAGCTATTGTTTATGGTATACATATTTGATGCAAATATGGACCACATTAACGAAAACATATCTGTCTCATTCTTACTCGTGACAATTTAGCTATGTAAAACAGTACAGTATATGTCATATATTTCTTTTTTCTGGAAGTTTTTGGTTAGTTCCGTCAGTAAGCCGCCTCCCTGAGGGCCTTTTTGGACCACCATATTGGGTTGTCGGCTATGGTCGGGTCACTATGGTTAGTACTTCATCTGTCATGTCAGCGTCTTATAGAAATTATTTTAAATTTTACGCTGAGCTGTGTGTATTTTGTGACTCTTTATTATATTATTTAGGATTATTAAGGAAAAATCAATATAGTTTAGTGTTGCGTTAGGGCATGCAGTTCTGATTCTCTAAAGAATTTCGAAGGATTGTCATTTTTCAGGTTAGTTGTGTTATTTTCATATTTAAGTGTATTTATAGTGTGTGAAAATACCTTTCGTGTACATTATATTAATTTTTAATTGAGTTCCCGTCTATAATCGTACTCTCGAATTCATATTTTCAAATAAAATAGAACTAACTAATATTTGCTATGTTTACATAAAAACGTAGTGCTGTTCTTATAAGTTTTGTTTCAAAGTTATCGATACAAATTCTATTCACCTACACGTTGGGCCGCGCCGTCTCCCCGGGGTGACCACAAAGAAATTATTTTTGTTTTGGAAGGTGCGTGACTGCGCCGCCTTAAATTTGTTTTATAATATTTGTCATCACTACTTACGAACATAAAGATGCGCGACAGAGATAACAAGTTGATTTATGGATAGTGAACATTTTAAAATTAAATGCGGGATTTGCTAAAACGGCTTAAAGAAGTTAAAATAGAGTTTATTCAAAATCTCCCGATTTCGCAAGATTTTTAGCTGATAAATTTGTCGATTTTTAATTTTACGCTTTTGCTACACTGGGCAGTGGTAGGTAGGGATGATGGCCGTGTATGCATGAGGCTCTCCACACGTGCATATTTTCGTGGTAAAGTTGAGGCGCCAACAAGGCCGAGACATTGAAATTCTGGTGGTCTCTAACGTTAAATTGCGAACCCCGAAGAGTTGCCATGTGAAAATGACTTTACTTGAGCAGCAGCGTCACTCTGCACAACCATTTTAGAGGGAAGAGGGTGACTCGCTTCACGGAGCCATAAAATAACATATAAATAAAAACATAATTTTGTACTGCCTACCCCCGATTAACGTGCTATTTGTGCTGCGGTCTCTTTCCCCCCTTCATGACACTTGACTGACCGACTCGTTTGGTACACTCGTCGTCGCGGTGCCTCCTGTTTCTAAAAACCTTAATCGCACGAAATCTACTCAATCCTTTGTGTAATTGTGTTGTGTGAACTGGATAAACCCAAGTGAGTGCTCTAGTGATGTGCCTGCGCAGAAGAACCTGACGATCCAGCCATACCACCCTGGACATGCACCCGCCTCCATCGTGTCGTTAATGTACACCTGTTGACCTGAGCCTTACAGATTTGTCTCCCCCCTTTTTTGCCTTATTTGATTTAGCCCAGCATAGCTGAACCTACCTAATCAGGACCCAGCAATTTTCCCGCCACATGATCGTTAGGTATATCGATATGGATACTATCGACTAACTAAAAGTACACCACTTTTTGCTGGGCGCCATTTTGGACGGTCGTGTGCTCGTGTTTGGCTACAGATGACGTCACATAGGGCTCGTCCTTTCTCTCTTAGGTCATTGCACACTTCTCATTTCACAGAATTCATCAATCAATCAATGTATTATTTTCATTCACTGTTTGTTTGTAAAGTGAAACAATTCTCTTTGAAGTGAAATATATTAATATTGGCACTCCGTTGTCTTTAGAAACTAAAATTCATAACTTGTTATTAGGTATATGCAGGTCGTTCGCAGGCTTGTTATAAAATAACAACTTTTTGTGGATCTATTATGCCGCGCTCACTTTGGATGCGTTTTCGTCCGAATTTTACTCGTGCATACACGTACGAACAACACGAATGATCCCGACCTTCCAAGTAGTGATGTGCCGAGTACGCTATTTTTGGTACTCGAGTATTCTGGTACTCGTTAAAAAAAGAATCGAGTAAGTACTCGAGTACTCTGGTACTCGGACAGGTACTCGAATACTTTTATGAGTACTCGAGTACTTAATAGTACTCGAGTACTTAATGGAAATTTTTTAAAATTCTCCTAGAAGGCGTCTGTAATTTGGGTTCAGTTGTTGGGAATATTTTCGAAAACCTTCATTTTCAACTATAGAAAGTGGCTGCACCCACGCAAATCATATTTATTAACTTTTTGTCGACACTCTTCGAGTTAATCTTTATAGCATCTTTTGCCATAAAGGTCATTTGTAACTGTCTTTTCTTAAATGTAAATATTCCTTCATCATCCTTGTCACTGTCGTCATTTGTTTGTGATTGACTAGTAGAATCAGATGCCACCGAAAACGATTCCAAATCACTAATGTCCAAGATGTCACTTTCATTTTCGTTGCTGTTTTTTTCTATGGAACTTGTGTAAATTAAAGGATGCATTTTTTTAAAATGTTTTAACAAATTCGTTGTATTTCCATAATCGATAAATGTTTTTTTACATTCCCTACACTCTACTTTTTTAGTATTCTCCAATTTGCGGTAAAATGTATCTAACTTCACAATAAATAACCTTTCGCTGTCGCTGTGGTTGGGTAAAAATAGACTTTAATTTTGAAGTCATAAGGTAGCGATTTGAGTACCCGCTTAGGATTCGAAAACCATGAAGTACTCGGAACCCGTACTCGAGTACCCAGTACTCGAGTACTGGGTACTCGAGTACTATAATATGAGTACTCGAGTACTTACTAAGTACTCGAGTAAGTACTCGAGTAAGGCTGTACTCGGCACATCTCTACTTCCAAGTACTACGGGAGTGCGCACACTGGGTGCGAGTTACGTACACGTACGACCAGCCTTATGGGTGATTTAATTGGTAAGTAAGCTTTTAAAAGCATTTTAATTAATTAAATGAGTATTGATGTATCTATAAAAGTATACGAAATAACAAGTATCTATAATTATAAGATAAAACTTTTAAAGGTTAACAAATTATAAATCATCAAATTGAATCACTAATTATATTTTCAGAGCTTACAACATGGCCAAATCACCAGAATGTATTCTACAAGGTGACCAACTGTGCTTTCGGCTTCGAAGTAAAAGCTGCAGGGAATGCATGTATTGGGTTAGCGAAAAAACCGGGACGGAATTGTGATTTACAAGTGAGTATTGTTAAAACAAGTGTTTGAACATTGCTTCATAAAACTCATCAGTATAGATAGGTACCTACAGTTCACAAAATGGTGACATGTCATGACATGACTCACAATAAGGTTTTGTACATTATGATTGAATTTTTCAAATTTTTTCTTGGTAAAATTTCAAGTATTAGGAGTGACAGTTTCAAATATGAAATATTATGTTCGTGGGTCACTTTGTTACTATACCATCCCTATTTAACTTTTGTTTTCAGATCGTGCTGGGCCAACGTCGTTCATGGATCAAAGTAGTTGTACCAGGTGGAGCCAAAAAAACTGTGGAGACACCAAACATTTTATCCCCAGATGAATATAGAAGGTTCTGGATCAAGTGGTACGGGGGGGAGTATGTGTGTGTTGGGCGGGATGGACAGACCAATCCAATAATCATTTATAACTGTAAAATGCCCAATTTGAAATATGTTACATTTTCTGTAATAGAAGACAACAGAAATCCTGCACATTGGAGATTTGAAGGTAATGTTGAAAATACTAATAAAAAAATACTAAATACTTGTACCTACTATATATTAATAATCGGATGAGACACAATTGGTTTTCTATTGTGTCTGTGATTGCCGCATACAAGGCCTTAATATTTTAGCTATCCTTCAATAATGTTCCATGATTTTCAATGAAGTGTTGTGTTTCAATAATTTTCATTATAGTTTTATTTTCTATTGTGCTTATAAACAAAGCCAATGTTAAAGTAATGTATTTTATAATTTTATTTTCCAGTACCACCTTTGTTAGAAAAACCAAAACTAAAGCCTATAGTAGATGGGGACTTACATTGGGTAAAAGTTGATGCAGATAATCCTTTCCCTGATGATGCCCTCATTGGAGGTTTTGAGAAAGAAAATCTGTACATAATAAGAGCCCCCCATTCCGGGTCTCTGACACCTGGCAAGTTTGCGTCGTCAAAAGGCTCCGGTTTTATTGGTTGGAGTTGGGAGGCACATGAAAAGGGTGCCTTTGAGGTAAGCATTTAGGGTAATTTCAGACAGAACGGAAAAATATAAATAGGGTAGAGAATTGTATGAATATCGACAGTCCGGGTGAAGTTGTAGAGGCCACTTTGGCCAACAACATACAGGGTGGATTTTTGAGACGGGGCAGTAAGGGCAGCTACTTGAACCGTTATAGTTACAGGAAAACGTTTGTAGGAGACCATCCATAACTTTTTGAGATATCCTGAACTGAATTCACATATTTTGGAAAAAAATGTACAATCAGCGAAAAAAATGCTAAAATACCAAAATATATTTTTTTATTCCCATCGATCCCATTTCATATAGGGATCAAAAGACACGGACCATTTAAGTTTATTAAAGGCGAGCGAGCTAAACCCCCGTCATTTCCTTCGTGTTAAGTTACTGGTGACCCCGAACGCAGAAATAGGGGACTTTGTCATAGACGTCATGGTCACCCTAACAATATTCACAAATGTCATTCACCCAAGCGGCTAAGCAACGTGCAGCCCCTTTATTAAACGTTGCATTCAACAATTTGTCTAGGCGTCCTTTAGCCATTCTATTGAGTGCCGATTAAACCAGTTGGCGTCGACATATACATAAGTAGGTGCGTAGATATTGTCAACACTAGTTTTTTTTTTTCAGGTACTATGTGGATTCGACTGTAGATGGGTCCCAACGAGCCACGATAAGATACCAGTTGGAGCAGTAGTAGGTGGCCAATCAGAGAATGCCCAACGAGAGAAACTATACATAGGACGAGTTAAATACATGGGCCATGTTATACCAGGGAAGGTCCAGTGCTCTCACAATGTCTGTTTTGTAGCATATGACGGGAAGGAAATAGGACAAGATAAGTATGAAATTCTGGTCCATCCTAATAAAATGCATACTGCAAACAAACTATTAATACCACACATTGAGACACATGCTGAGGATTCAGACGAAGAAGATGAAGATGACAATGATGACAATTATGAAGATCATCATTATGATGAGTACGATGAATATGGATTTTAATTATCATCATATTATATGTGCCATGTAAAATTATGCTTTATTATTAAGATAAGTAATGTATTGTACTATTTTATTTTTTTATTTTATAGGACTGCGGTGGCAAAAAAGCGTACGGCCCGCCTGATGTTAAGCAGTTACCGTAGCCTATAGATGCTTACAATACCAAAGGTATTGCTCGCACATTGCCGACCTGAAGGGGAGTGGGATGGAGGGAGGGGAGGGGGGGTGGGCTTACGGCTCTCTCACTCATCGTACGAAACGCAGCTGTAATAGCTGCTTTACGCCGATCTTCTGTGAGCGGGTGGTACTACCCCGGTCGAGCCAGCCCGTTTATGAGCTGCAGTCAATTGGCTACAGCTTGGCTCTACCACCTTCGAAAATTACCTATAGCTTAGCTTAGCTTAGCTTAGCTTAGCTTGTACCTATAGCTGAACTAAATTATCACATAAGTAGGTAGGTAGTACTGTTATGTATTCCTGTATAGGTTTATTACATCATCTGATTTCAATTACAATAGATTTTAAAAAATATTGTTTTAACATAGGTCTGCCTTTTGTGCGTTCTATGTTTTAATAGATAAGTTTTATTAAAAAATATATAATGCATATTTTTTTTAATTTCTTAACTTATTGAGAATTACTATCAACATGATGTGTATTTTTGGGTACTGTTAATATCACATTATGAAGAAACGGCGATCACTTTGCCGTAACATGGCGAATAAAATAAAATCCTTGAATAAAATAGCACGATTGGTAAAGATGAGTCGTATTTACTAGAACAGGTCCGAAGAACAGGTATTTTACGAGACTAGGCGGCACCTATTCCAATTCTGACAGTACTTAGTCCACCTAGTATGAGCGCTCACGCGTATGCAGAGATCGCGTATTATTATGAGTATTACGAATTGCTTAGTCTACATAGTATGGTACCTAGCTAACTAGTCTTCTAGTCCAAGTATACAGGGTGGATTTTTGAGACGGGGCAGTAAGGGCAGCTACTTGAACCGTTACAGTTACAGGAAAACGTTCGTAGGAGACCATCCCTAACTTTTTGTAATATTCTGAACTGCATTCACAGATTTTGGAAAAAATGTACAGTCAGCGAGAAAAATGCTAAAATACCAAAATATTTTTTTTTATTCCCATCGATCCCATTTTATGTAGGGATCAAAAGACTATTGGATTTAGAAATTACAGAAATCGCCAAAAACATTTCCCATACATTTTGTACTGAAAACCGATTATTCAACTCGAAACATTTTTGTTGCCAAACGATCCTACTTCTTACTTTGATTAAAAGACTCTTTGAGGCGAACTGAAGTTGAGTACAGAAACTGTAAAATTTATCTTATAAACTGCCCACTGCATAAGGTGCCTGCGTGTAAACCCGGTCTTGTGACTTTACCGTAGTTTCTGTACTCAAACTTCAGTTGGCGTCAAAGAGTCTTTTCATCACAGTAACAAATAGGATCGTTTGGCACCAAAAAATATTTCGAGTTCATTAATCGTTTTTCAGTACAAAAGTTTTTGGCGATTTCTGCCATTTCTAGTACTCAAACCTTATATGGTCCAATAGAGCCTTTCGATCCTTACATGAAATGGGATCGATGTGAATAAGATTTTTTTTTTTTTGGTATTTAAGCATTTTTCTCGCTGACTGTACATTTTTTCCTAAATCTATGAATGCAGTTCAGAATATCTCAAAAAGTTAGGGAAGGTCTCCTACAAACGTTTTCCTGTAACTATAACGGTTCAAGTAGCTGCCCTTACTGCCCCGTCTCAAAAATCCACCCTGTATGATTTTTTTTTGTTAAATTATTGAGATAACGTATTTTTGTCTTTATAATAACAATGGCTCCAAAGGGAAGAAGTCATCATCATCGTCATCATTATCGTCATCGTCATCATCGTAATCGTCATCATCATCGTTGTCATCGTCGTCATCATCATCATCGACGTCATCATAATCATTATCGTCATCGTCATCACCATAATCATCATCATCATCGTCGTCGTCATCGTCGTCATCATTATCATCAGCATCATCATCGTCGTCGTCATCATCAATTCATCATCATCAGTAAGCAGTAGCGAAGCGACAGCTAACTGAAGTGAGCAAAAGTCAGTTTTTGTCACCATTTTGATCTCATGTATCGAGTCCTGTTATGGATCTAAGGACTAAGTATGCGAACCATAGCCGATAAGTACCTGAGACTTGGTGGACTAGGTGGAACAGGTGTTTGGATCACGTATTTGTAAATACTAGGAATAGGTGCACCTAGTCCCAAATTTGCCTAGTACAACCCATCTCTACTTTGGCTAGGCCTAAAATACCTGCCCAAACCCTATCAGTAAAGTGGCGGATACTTTACTGACAAATTACTAGACTTTTTGGAGGAACCCGAAAATCATGTTTTACCACTTTTGTTATAATTGCCCACACTCACGCACATTTATGAACATATAATGGTTAATATTCCACCAACATTACACATTATAATACAAGGAAACACAAGTTTTGGAAATTAAAACAATAATCACTTTTCCACTTCCCGCCTAAAAGCCGATTGGTTTATAGAGAATAATTTCGTTATGGTATCATACTTATCGCATTTAGCCAATGTCTAGTTAAATCTACATTTTCAATGATTTTATGCATCAAGCAGTCTCAGCCCATGTCTTAAGACTTTTGTTAGGGTCTAAGCCATAGATGTCTAGGAAGTATAAGTTGCCTAGCCTGGGCATAAGACACCCCAAACCCTCAAGTTTAGTGATGGATAGGATAAGGTATTTTTTCCTATCACTTTTTGGGGAAGTCTGTCTGACAGTCAGCTGGCTGTCAGACAAGACAGAATGAATGACAGAAATGAAATGACACACTTCTCATTTCACAGAATTCATCAATCAATCAATGTATTATTTTCATTCACTGTTTGTTTGTAAAGTGAAACAATTCTCTTTGAAATGAAATATATTAATATTGGCACTCCGTTGTCTTTAGAAACTAAAATTCATAACTTGTTATTAGGTATATGCAGGTCGTTCGCAGGCTTGTTATAAAATAACAACTTTTTGTGGATCTATTATGCCGCGCTCACTTTGGATGCGTTTTCGTCCGAAATTTACTCGTGCATACACGTACGAACAACACGAATGATCCCGACCTTCCAAGTACTACGGGAGTGCGCACTAGAGATGGGTTGTACTAGGTAAATTTGGGACTAGGTGCACCTATTCCTAGTATTTAAAAATACGTGATCCAAACACCTGTTCCACCTAGTCTACCTAGTCTGAAGTACTTATCGAGTATGGTTCGCGTACATACGTAATCCAAACACCTGTTCCACCTAGTCCACCTATTCTGAAGTACTTATCGAGTATGGATCGCGTACTTAGTCCTTAGATCCATAATAGGACTCGATGCATGAGATCAAATGGGGACAAAAAATGACTTTTGCTCACTTCAGTCAGATGTCGCCACGCTACTGCTTACTGATGATGAAGACGATGATAATGATGATGATGATGACGATGATGACGACGATGACGACGATGACGATGATAACGATGACGATGATGATGATGATGATGATGATGACGATGATGATGACGATGATGATGATGATGATGATGATGATGATAATGATGACGATGACGATGATGATGATGATGATGATGATGACGACGATGATGATGATGATGATGATGATAATGATGATGACGACGATGGTGACGATGACGATGATGACGATGATGATGATGATGACGATGACAATGATGGTGACGATGATGATGATGATGATGATGACGATGATGACTATGATGACGATGACAATGATGATGATGATGACGATTACGATGATGATGATGATGATGATGACGATTACGATGATGATGATGATGATGATGATGACGATGACGATGACGGTGATGATGATGATGGTGATGATGATGATAACTACTTCCCTTTGGAGCCATTGTGTTTGTTAAAAAGACAAAAATACGTTATCTCAATATTTTAACACAAAAATATCGTACTACTTGGACTAGAATACTAGTTCGCTACCATACTATGTAGACTAAGCAATCCGTAATACTCATAATAATACGCGATCGCCGCACGCAATCGAGAGAGCAACACGTCCGCTGGGACGTGTTGAGTGAAATACTAGGTGGACTAAGTACTTTCAAAATTGGAATAGGTGCCGCCTAGTCTCGTAAAATACCTGTTCTTCGCACCTGTTCTAGTAAATACGACTCATCTCTAGTGCGCACACTGGGTGCGAATTACGTACCAGTGGGTCGCAACATAAAGAAAAATAAAAATGTAGGTACGGCTTGGATAAGATATTTTAACAACCTATAGACAAAAAAACAAAACAATCATGATTTATCTATGGTAACACTCAGCAAAACAAAATGTCTGCTGTCTGCCTACTTGACGTCCGTTGTATTTTACTAAAAACCTTGTTATTTTCGTATTAATTCGGCCGTATTTTGATTAATACAAAGAGTAATCAACGTGTTATTAAAATTATGAAGTGTAAAGTGTGTGTGTAAGTAAAAAGTATGAAAAATAAACTGTAAAGTATCAGTGATAGTTCTAAAAGGGTATCGTGTAATTTGCACATTATTGAATTGTTTTCACATCACAAACAGGTATGTACTATTGATTTGCCCATTTATTTACATATTTTCACAGTCTAAATACAATATAAACAGGTACTTGCACACGTAGTGTTGAACATAACCTATACCTGTAAACATCAACAATACATAACCCTGTGTTCTTAGATTATATATTAGTCGAGCGCTGTGTTAGCTTTTTCACGCAACTTACCCGCTCTATTAACTGTCTAGATAAAGAATGAATAGGTATATCAGAATGATTACCCCGCAGAGCTTAAGCTCGCCAGGATGAGACCAAACTCCTATGATTATTATTCGTTAGATACCAATAAAAAGCCTAATAAAAGTAGGAATGGCAGAATTGCATACTTACCTAGTTGTTAGATGCCTTAGATGCCCTAGACAAGCTATAATATTGTAGGGAATAAATACTTATTAAAGAAATCAATTAATTTTCCTCAGATCCCGCATTCGCTGGTACGAGTAATTCTCAATGTTGAGTGCAGAGCTTCCCGATGGAATTAACATTATTACCTATTCAGGTATATTACACAAGTTATTTCAGAACACCTGTAGATTTGTATAGAAAGTTACAATTGCACTGGCATTACCAATCACTTTTATTTCTAGAAATTATTTTGAATACCATTGTAAACCAGCTAAAATATCTATAAATTTGGCGGTTGGATTTTATGAAATTTGGCATACCTAATAAATCTACGCTAGCGGACTTGCGGGCACAGCTAGTAATAATATTGTGAAGAATATTATAATATTAATTAATGCAATTTATGAATTTTCCTCAGATGGCGATTCTGTATTCGCTGGCTGTATTGGCTGAGTAGAAGATCTTCGCTTTGCCATCAAATAAAGCCGTATCAAAATTTATGAAATATTCTATAGGAAATATTTACCCTGTAGGTTGTGAAACTATGTATAACAACAATGTTACTATTAATTTATAATGTTATTAAAAATTTCCCACAAACGGCGTATTATTGTATTATTTAAAAGTTTATAAATTATGTATTTGAGTGGAGATCCTGGTTCGGTTTTTATCGTGCAAATTGTCGACTAGTCACTTCACTATTGTTTAAAACGATATCGATATAGTATTTGCACGTCCCTAACGTTGACAGATCTTTTTCATTCTCTTGGGTTTGGTAATGGTTTGGGACCCAAGCCGATATGAAGCAAACCAAAAACAATATTCGAACTCCGGTCTCTTACTCTTACATTCTCTTTGTTACGTACACGTACGACCAGCCTTATGGGTGATTTAATTGGTAAGTAAGCTTTTAAAAGCATTTTAATTAATTAAATGAGTATTGATGTATCTATAAAAGTATACGAAATAACAAGTATCGATAATTATAAGATAAAACTTTTAAAGGTTAACAAATTATAAATCATCAAATTGAATCACTAATTATATTTTCAGAGCTTACAACATGGCCAAATCACCAGAATGTATTCTACAAGGTGACCAACTGTGCTTTCGGCTTCGAAGTAAAAGCTGCAGGGAATGCATGTATTGGGTTAGCGAAAAAACCGGGACGGAATTGTGATTTACAAGTGAGTATTGTTATAACAAGTGTTTGAACATTGCTTCATAAAACTCATCAGTATAGATAGATACCTTTGATTATTAATTTGTCTAGATATAGGGTTCGAGCGCCAAAACGCCAAAAAAAATATCAGCCAACTGTTGGCTCATAAGCTCATTTCGCCCGCTCAGTAGCGACACTGACATTGTGCGGTGAACACCGTTTTTTTGCCGTATAAAAATGACAATATGTGCAATAAAAGTATGCAAAAATTACAGGAGACGAATAAAAATAATTAAAAAAATTACCTATCATCGGTAAGTAAACTCGAAATAATTATTTGCTAAAGACACAATTAGATTTATGAAGTGTAATTTTATTCAAAAATATAACGGCCATTTGACGCCATATTGACAAGGTTGCCTGATAATTGAATTTAAAATTCCCATGTGAGCGTTTGCAATTTTTTTGGGGAATTATAAATCCACGAAATTTGACTTCTAATTTTATAACTAAGCCACAGAAAAATATGAAAGCTTCTAATAAACTAATTCGTGTTATTTACATAAAAAATTAAATGTAACGTCACGACTTTTATCCCCGTTCGGGGGTAGTCAGAGGCTTGAGTGGCCATACACCACCACATTGTGGAGGTATTAACCAACTCAAAGCCCACGTTTCACTAGATAGTCAGAACCCAACGTGACAGGTGGTGAACCGTGTCGCCGTGTATACAGGAACTGACTATTACCTAATCCCGAGGGATAGGTAGGTTTCCTCACGATGTTTTCCCTCACCGTCTTATTTACAACACTACCTAAATAAGAACATCAAATAAAGAACACCAGTTATTATTACTTGTCCGTCTGATTTATAAGTCGCCATCAAATTTACTAACTCAGCCACCGATTTTACAACTCATCAATATTTTTACATATTGAAGCTTCAACATGTTCTTCAAAAAATGTAGTTCAAGCCAAACTAGGAAACATCAAATAGACGGGCGCGACTGACATTTGCACCAATCAGAGAGCTCCATTCAATTCGTGCGAGCTCGGGACTTCGGGGCATTTGACTTGTCTGGGTTAGGTTCGAAGGGAGTGACAGGGGTTAGCGAGCGAGCGAGCTAAAACCCCGTCAGTCCCTTCGTGTTAGGTTACTGATGACCCTGAACGCAGAAATATGAACCCCGCGTTCGCGGGGCTCCGTCGACTTTGTCATAGAGTGTTATTATACTAATAGGTATGTGAATAATTAAAATCATTATTAAATGAATTTACATTTTAATTAGACACCCCAAAATCAAAACATATTTTTTCCCTACTTTTATGGGAAATATTCAAAAGCTGGTATCACTCAGCACGTATCAACAGTGACGCAACGCGCTTGACAAACAATAGTCTACGAATACTTGTATGCGTGACACGCACACATCGCTTTCAAATCTGGCCTGTTATTTTCGCTCCGATTGCAGCGCAACAGACCATCTAGACCATAATAAATCTATGATAGATACCTACAGTTCACAAAATGGTGACATGTCATGACATGACTCACAATAAGGTTTTGTACATTATGATTGAATTTCTCAAATTTTTTCTTGGTAAAATTTCAAGTATTAGGAGTGACAGTTTCAAATATGAAATATTATGTTCGTGGGTCACTTTGTTACTATACCATCCCTATTTAACTTTTGTTTTCAGATCGTGCTGGGCCAACGTCGTTCATGGATCAAAGTAGTTGTACCAGGTGGAGCCAAAAAAACTGTGGAGACACCAAACATTTTATCCCCAGATGAATATAGAAGGTTCTGGATCAAGTGGTACGGGGGGGAGTATGTGTGTGTAGGGCGGGATGGACAGACCAATCCAATAATCATTTATAACTGTAAAATGCCCAATTTGAAATATGTTACATTTTCTGTAATAGAAGACAACAGAAATCCTGCACATTGGAGATTTGAAGGTAATGTTGAAAATACTAATAAAAAAATACTAAATACTTGTACTATATATTAATAATCGGATGAGACACAATTGGTTTTCTATTGTGTCTGTGATTGCCGCATACAAGGCCTTAATATTTTAGCTATCCTTCAATAATGTTCCATGATTTTCAATGAAGTGTTGTGTTTCAATAATTTTCATTATAGTTTTATTTTCTATTGTGCTTATAAACAAAGCCAATGTTAAAGTAATGTATTTTATAATTTTATTTTCCAGTACCACCTTTGTTAGAAAAACCAAAACTAAAGCCTATAGTAGATGGGGACCTACATTGGGTAAAAGTTGATGCAGATAATCCTTTCCCTGATGATGCCCTCATTGGAGGTTTTGAGAAAGAAAATCTGTACATAATAAGAGCCCCCCATTCCGGGTCTCTGACACCTGGCAAGTTTGCGTCGTCAAAAAGCTCCGGTTTTATTGGTTGGAGTTGGGAGGCACATGAAAAGGGTGCCTTTGAGGTAAGCATTTAGGGTAATTTCAGACAGAACGGAAAAATATAAATAGGGTAGAGAATTGTATGAATATCGACAGTCCGGGTGAAGTTGTAGAGGCCACTTTTGGCCAACAACATACAGGTTGGATTTTTGAGACGGGGCAGTAAGGGCAGCTACTTGAACCGTTATAGTTACAGGAAAACGTTTGTAGGAGACCATCCATAACTTTTTGAGATATCCTGAACCGAATTCACATATTTTGGAAAAAAATGTACAATCAGCGAAAAAAATGCTAAAATACCAAAATATATTTTTTTATTCCCATCGATCCCATTTCATATAGGGATCAAAAGACACGGACCATTTAAGGTTTGAGTACTAGAAAAGACAGAAATCGCCAAAAACTCCTATTTCTTACTGTGATGAAAAGACTCTTTAAGGCGAACTGGAGTTTGAGTACAGAAACTACGTTAAGTTTTACGGTTAAGTTATGCCCGCTGCACAAGGTGCCTGCGTATAAACCCGGTGCTTACCGTACCGTACTTACCGTAGTTACAGTAGTTTTTTTTTACTTTTCGAAGTTTTTTAAAGGCGAGCGAGCTAAACCCCCGTCATTTCCTTCGTGTTAAGTTACTGGTGACCCCGAACGCAGAAATAGGGGACTTTGTCATAGACGTCATGGTCACCCTAACAATATTCACAAATGTCATTCACCCAAGCGGCTAAGCAACGTGCAGCCCCTTTGCATTCAACAATTTGTCTAGGCGTCCTTTAGCCATTCTATTGAGTGCCGATTAAACCAGTTGGCGTCGACATATACATAAGTAGGTGCGTAGATATTGTCAACACTAGTTTTTTTTTTTTCAGGTACTATGTGGATTCGACTGTAGATGGGTCCCAACGAGCCACGATAAGATACCAGTTGGAGCAGTAGTAGGTGGCCAATCAGAGAATGCCCAACGAGAGAAACTATACATAGGACGAGTTAAATACATGGGCCATGTTATACCAGGGAAGGTCCAGTGCTCTCACAATGTCTGTTTTGTAGCATATGACGGGAAGGAAATAGGACAAGATAAGTATGAAATTCTCGTCCATACTAATAAAATGCATACTGCAAACAAACTATTAATACCACACATTGAGACACATGCTGAGGATTCGGACGAAGAAGATGAAGACGACAATGATGATAATTATGAAGATCATCATTATGATGAGTATGATGAATATGGATTTTAATTATCATCATATCATACATGCCATGTAAAATTATGCTTTATTATTAAGATAAGTAATGTATTGTATAGCTGAACTAAATTATCTCATAAGTACTGTTATGTATGCCTGTATAGGTTTATTACATCATCTGATTTCTATAACAATATATTTAATAGATGTAATATTGTTGTAACATAGTGTCTGCCTTATGTACGTTATTTGATTGAATTTTAATTAAACATAGTTAAGTTTTATTAAAAAATATATTTAGCAATTTTTTTTATTACTTTACTTATTGAGAATTACTATAATCATCAATGTGATGTGTAGTTTTGGGTACTGTTAATATTTCGTATGAAGAAACGGCGATCTCTTTGCCGGAATATGGCAAATAACACGATTGGTATAGCATGTGAACCTTGCCAACCACTAAACAATCGTCGTGCATAGCTCGACCTACATACAAGGGCTCTTCCCGCACTTCAGAATAACCAGCAACGAACGCGTCTGGCGGTATAAAGTTAAGTTTGGTTTTTACCCACTTTGCATTGTGCCCACACAAAATCTGAAACAAAAATAAGTATATTTTAAATCAATATAATAAATAATATACCTAAGGGGGTGTCCATAAATTACCTGAGGCGATTTTGGTGATTTTTCGACCCCCCGTGGTGAGATGTCATGAGATTTAGCTCGACCCCCTCCCTCCCCCTCTAATCTCACGTGAGATTTTACATAATTACATATTATTAATTTATTACATTTACATGATTTTACATATTCTAAAGTCTGTTTCGATCAGAAAAAAAAACTTTGTAAACAAACCATCACTCAACACAAAATCGTCGATTTCACACTTATTTAGTTTTCACTACATTAAATTCTGATGTGGGAATCTTCGGAAATACTGTCGCCTTCATATTACACTCGTTTTCGATTGTAATTTCAACTAAAACACGTAAAAATTAAAGAACTTATAAAATTGTAATAAGTTTGTTGTTTTTTTTTTCCAATGCTTTAGTGAAGTGCCGATTTGTACCATATTGAATGAATGAAAAACAGATTCAAAAAAGTGTAAAGGCAAAGGAATTCTAGGCCATTATGCCAATATGCCCACTGCATTTTCAGGTAGTTTTTAAAACAGAAATTAAGAAAATTCATTTAATTTTTATTTCTTACCGATTTGTTCCTACTTCTATGTACAACGAGTGCAATTTGCAGTTTACACTATATTTTAATCTCAAATTTATTTTACTTGTCTTTTTGGCTGTATATTGAGTTTTAACTTGAAATAAATAATTATTATTATGTTTCTCTATTTTGACCACTCGGGCTAAACCTGGACCTTTGGAAGGCTTGCATGAGGACATGGGTCCATCACGTAGAGGCCCATAGAGATAAATTTGATTTTATTAGGTCATCATCATCATTTCAGCCAAAAGACGTCCACTGTTGGACATAGGCTTCCCCCAAGGTTTTCCACAACGACCGGTCCTGTGCCACTTGCATCCAGCGGTTTCCCGCGACCTTCACTAGGTCGTCGCTCCACCTTGTCATGAGCCTACCCACGCTGCGCGTTCCGGTACGTGGTCACCACTCAAGAACCTTTCTGCCCCATCGGTCATCAGTTCTCCGAGCTATGTGCCCCGCCCACTGCCACTTCAGCCTACTAATTCGCAGTGCTATATCGGTGATCTTGGTTTGTCTACGTCAGGGCTCGTAAACCGGTTAATTTTTCAAACCGGTTTCGACCATTGACCCCAGACCGGAATGGATTGCGGTTAAGGTTTCGGTTTCGGTATGATGAAACCGGTTTTACACAAATTTCGGTTCTATTGAGCAAAATTAACCGGTTAAATTGAGATTTGACGGTATCAGCGAGCGATCGAGTTGTGACTTAGGTATGCGTCATCTCTTTCCATTAAAAAACTCTCGCGCTCTGCAAACGAATATTACTATTATGCTTTCGGGCAGTAGTGAAGCCAAACTATCGATAGTACACTATCGATAGTTGACCTTGAAAATCAGTTAGGATATCGAAAGGGCTATCAATAGCATATGTTTTTAGCAGTTTTTTTAAGAGGCTGAGGTAGCAAACAAGCATAAGGCCCGCCTGATGTTAAGCAGTTTTTATGGGACTGAGATGGCAAACAGGCGTACGGCCTGCCTGATGTTAAGCACTTTTTTATGGGACTGAGGTGACAAACAAGCGTACGTCCCGCCTGATGTTAAGCACTTTTTATTGGTCTGAGATGGCAAACGAGCGTACGGCCCGCCTGATGTTGAGCAGGCCGTACGCTTGTTTGCCACCTCAGTCCAATAAAAAAATGCTTAACATCAGGCAGGCCGTACGTTTGTTTGCCACCTCAGTCCCATAAAAAGTTCTTAACATCAGGCGGGCCGTACGCTTGTTTGCCACCTCAGTCCCATAAAAAAGTGCTTAACATCAGGCGGGCTGTATGCTTGTTTGCCACCTCAGTCCTTTAAAATAGTGCTTAACTTTAGGCGGGCCGTACGCTTGTTTGCCACCACAGTCCCATAAAAATAATTGCTTTACATCAAACGGTAATATAGATCACTCGGCCGCCAGCCGCCACAGCAAGAACAATGAAAAGGATGCAATGCAAGATGATTACTTGGTTCCCTTTGCGGCAAAAACGAAAGAAAACACCAGAAAGCGTGTGAATTAAACATACGAACCAAGCTAGCGCGTGCTAGAAAGGGATAGTGAGCGCATCTTATGCGCAGAACTCGACCTTGATCGCTAGTCGGCTGCAGCACGCGTCTGAGTTTAACCGGTTAATTGAGGTCTTAATATCGGTAAGCGTTCCTTTCGCTGCCATAACCGGTAACCAAAATTATTTCGGTTTAGTTAAAACCGGTTTCGTATTTAACCGGTTAATCAACGAACGGAATTAAACCGGTTTCATGAACGATATTAACCGGTATTTCAAAACCGGTTCCGAGCCCTGGTCTACGTATCTCCTCATTTCTGATTCGATCTCGTAGAGAAACCCCAAGCATAGCCCTCCCCATAGCTCTCTGAGTGACCTTGACTTGAGCCTTCTTATGAGGCCTACAGTCAGTGTTATTAAGATTTTTTTTTAAATAATTTTGGGCCATAAAACTTAAGCATATTGCGCGCTCCTTTGTACTTATGGGCCCGCCCATAAGATCCGTAAGTGCAAGGGAGCGCGTAATATTCCAGCAACGTTTTATGGTCTCGTGTACCACGAGCGTAGTTATAATCATAGTAAAAATTACCTCTTTTGTTTATTATTTTGTTGATTTATTGTCCAGCCCGTATTTATCTCGACTGTCGGCATCATACGTACTGATGATTCTAATAAATTAGTTCTTTTGTTTGTTGTAATTATGTACACACACTATATTTTAATGCATAAAAATAGTTAAAATCTAAGAAAAGCCCTATACTAATATTAAATTTATAATAAGTTTTATTATGCATAGGTTATTGATTTCATTTCATAACTATATTTCTATAAGTTGACGTAAAGAAGCCGATACCTTCTAATCAAGTTTATTCCATCGAATGAAAATAATCCATTCACTCATTCGTTCATATTCGTTATAGTATACAATAGGCACATCACTAAAACTATTTAAGCACTTTGACGTTTCTTTGTTTACAAAGTTTTTTTTTCTGATTGAAACAGACTTTAGTGGAGTAATATATTTTACTTAAATTAACCCAGTTTTGTGGAAAACCTTGGGGGAGGTCTATGTTCAACAGTGGACGTCTTGGCTGTAATGATGATGATGATGAACCCAGTTTTCTCGCAATTTTACACTGTTTCTTGCGGTAAAATAATTACGTGATATTTGGCTCGACCCCCCCCTCTCCCCTACGTGAGATTTGGCTCGACCCTCCACCCCTTAATGCCTCACGTAATTTATAGACGCCCCCTAATGATAGATATTAGTAATTTAAGCAGTTTACCTCACAATCCCTGGTAGCATGCTCTCTGTGGCCCCAAGGCACAAATGCCTTTTGTTCGCCTGGTACGTACTTCCCCGGTATCAACGAATGAGCATGATGGGCTCTGGCTATGTAAATGGGTTCTGCCTCAAACCCACCTATGAGTGCATTCAGAGGTAATTGGTTGTCTGTCATAGGGACCCAAGTCAGTTCGTCATCAAATATCTTGCATGGTAGTGATTTAAATATAACTGGTGTCTCTAGAATGATGAAAAAAATCATATTAGAAGTGTACAAATGCAGGGAAATGTAACTTCCTGTATTGCATATGATAGACATTTTTAATGACCTACCTAAGGTAATTGTTTTACAGTACATGATACTGCTGGTCACATTTGCGAGACTCTCCCCTCCCTGTGTGACATCACATTTTTTTTTTTTATTTTAAGAAATTTTTCGTTAACAGTTCAAATTTCGGTTTTAATACTTGGATATATTAGATTTTTAAATGTGACTGGCGGATAACCGCGTCCTTTATCGAAGGTGGAAGCCTGATCCCCGTGGGTGGGAAGTTTTGTCTGGCTCACCCGGGAAAGGTTGGAATGAATAGGTTTGAGAAACTCACGGCAAGGTAGTTTTGAGGATGCTGGCTCTGCGCAGGTGACGCCGAGACACGCCGACCAGGGCAGCGACGGAGGATCTTCTTCGGCGGTGCACTGTCCACACTATATGGTATTTTCACAGCTCACACACTCACGCACACGTATTCACGATAAATATGCTTAAATATTGTCCAAGGGTCGACCCAATTACAGTCCAAAACCGTGAATTTCTTGTTATTTAGAATTATTAGAATTAAAAAGTTGGAACACCGCGAAAAACACAGCCGTCTTCAAGTTGTTGGCGCGCTGCGAGAGCTTGCTTCGTCGCTATTGGTCGATTCTTCGCGGCGGAGGTAATCTCTTCGATGATTGGCCAGAAAATGGCGCCATGAGTTTGAAATTGGATATGGAATTGGTAGAGGAAGGAATATAGGAGCGGCAAGCCAGAACATTTCCCCCCACTTGAAATCGTTCCAGATTTCAGATAAGGAACTGCCTAATGAAATGATGAAATTCTACCTATCAGAAAAGTATCCTATCATTATATGAGATGATTCGCCTAATTAGATAGGAAATGAGATATATAGATAACTATCCAAAATGAATTTAATTGAAAGATAAATCAAATTACTGCTCTACTTTTACGGTTTTATTACTTAGATACTAAAATTATAATGTAAGGTTTGGTTGTATAAGTAGTTTTTTTTTGTTTTTTTGTTATTTATTGACTGATAGGTAAAGGGCAAAGTTTATTGACAGGTCTCCGAAGGAGTCCATTGGCAGTGCGTAAGGTGACGACACGCACTACGCCGTCATTTCCGGGATGCAAGTTGAGTACCCTGCCAGAACGCCACTCTAGAGGTGGTAGGTTGTTTTCAACAATTAGAACAATGTCTCCGGTTTGAATATTGGCACGTTCCTGGAACCATTTTGCGCGTTGTTGCAAGGTATGGAGATAATCCTTTTGCCAAATACGCCAGAAGGACTGGGTAATTTTTTGGAGCATTTGCCAGCGCGCAAGAGGTGGAACATATTCATCAGCGAGTTCAGGCTCAGGTAACGATACCAAGGGACCGTTAGTCAGAAAATGTCCGGGAGTTAGAACGTCGACTTCTTCCGGATCAGAGGATAGACAGCACAGTGGCCGTGAATTTAGGACTGCTTCGACCTTGGTAAGTACAGTCATCAGTTCTTCGAGTGTCAACACCTGTGAACCTACCACACGCTTTAAGTGAAATTTCATGGATTTGACACCACTTTCGAAAATTCCACCGAAGTTACTACCGGTAGGAGGGTTCAGTCTCCATTCAATATTTTGTTTCGCGAGGTTAGACTCAAGCGAATCGTGGTTTTGATGAACGAGTTGTTGTAGCTCGTTTATAAAGCGCTTTGCACCTATGAAGTTAGTGCCACAGTCGGTCACTATGAATTTGCAGAGCCCACGGCGCGATACGAATCGATCTAACGCAGCTAAGAAAGCCGGAGTCGATAACTCAGTTACCGCTTCAAGGTGGATAGCCTTTACAGCGAGGCAAACGAAAACACACACGTAGACCTTATAAGTACGAGCATTTCGTCTACGACTCTCCTTCACAGTGAAGGGACCGGCGAAGTCTATCCCTACCTTTTGGAAACACCGTGTTGGTTTTACTCTCGATGATGGAAGATCTCCCATCAAAGGTTGACAAGCGACAGGTTTGACCTTAAAGCAGGTGACACACTTAGATAACCGGGATCGAATTAAGTTACGGATACCAAGTATCCAAAATTTACGTTGAATGAGAGATTGCAGAGTACGAGGACCGCAATGAAGGTAAGTTTTGTGATAATGATCTATGATCAACAGTGATAATCGTGAAGATTTTGGCAATAGTAAAGGATGTTTTACGGCAACAGGTAAATCAGAATGTGTAAGACGTCCCCCCACTCGCAAAAGACCCGCGTTGTCAACAAACGGATGCAGCCTTTTAACGGCTTTAGAGGCTTTGACTTCGGCCGTCAGATAAAGTCGTTGTTCGTGTTGAACCATACACATCATTGACTGCTCCAGATCTGGGGAACTTAAAGTACTCCTATTACCGTAGTTTCGCTTGAAAGCTGCCAAAGCACGCAAACACCAAGCTAGCACACGTTGAACGCGCGGTAGCGTAGAGTACCGCTCTAAAAATAGACTAATGAGATCAGGCTCTGGAGAGCTAGGATCTGCTTGAGATACATGAGCGGCGGTACGCAACTCAGGTACAGATTCGGGTGATTCCCAATCGCACTTCACTGGCCAACTGGAGGAATCGTTCGAGAGCCAAGTTGGACCTGACCACCATTGCGAGCAAGCCGACAGCTGTGAACAGCTGAGCCCTCGACTGCAATGATCAGCAGGGTTGTCATGCGTCGAGACGTGTTGCCAGTTCTCCACTGCTACGTCATCAAGGATTTTTACGACTCGATGAGAAACAAAAGTCTTAAGTTTGTGAGGTTCAGTGTGTAGCCATGATAGTACGGTGCTACTATCTGTGAAAGCGATAACTTTACTAAGAGGAATTTTATCTTGAAGCAAGTTGTACATGTGTTTAATAACGCGCCCAAGCAGGACAGCACCGCATAGCTCGAGGCGGTTCACAGTGAGCGGCTTTATGGGAGCCACTTTGGATTTTGCGATCAACAAATGCGCGTCACAATGATGAGCACCGACCCTTCTCAGATACACGCAGCATCCATAGGCCTTCGAGGACCCATCACAGAATCCAATCAATTGGTAAGTATTACTATCATCTGATGTGAGTCTACGTGATAGTTTAATGTTTTTAACGTGCTCCATTTCAGAAGCAAAGTTTTGCCACTGAAGAGCAATCTCCGACGGGACAGGCTCGTCCCAGCTGAGCTGAAGGCGCCACATTTCTTGCAGCAACAATTTGGCAACCAGAACAACGGGGGCGAGCCATCCAACCGGATCATAGATGCGGGCGACATTTGATAAAATGGCACGCTTGGTTAAGACGATACAAGAAAAAAATGAATTTTAGTTTCGGGGTGTGGCTAGCGTCGCGTGAGCTGCCGAAGGATATATCCCTCTCGCTTAGCTAGGACAGAACAGCTATGGAGTAGACTATAGTATAGTTATTTTTTGAAGGAACAATATTGTTTAATTCGTACAATTAAAATAATATGTCCCAGTGCACCTTTTAAAATAGATGAAATGGATGAAAATATTCAAATATATTTTTTTCGTTTTATATGGGATTTTTATGTCGAGTGTATTTGAAAAAAATAATTTAATTTCTATGTTGTTTTTATTGCTGAAGACAAAGTAAGTCAAAAGAAGACAAACGATACCTACAATATGCTGATAGATACGTATAACAATATTTCGATCGTATAATAGCCTATAACCAGCGGACGATCCAGACGCGTCCAACGATATCTCATTAGTCAAATTATTATGATATAAAAATAGTTTGGACGTTATACGGGAGCAGATGAACATACATACATATCGGTCAAAATCATAACCCTCCGCCCACCGTAGTCGGGTAAAAATTTACATACTCTGTGTCAGTGACTGACTGCCGGATATGAGTATCTTTTTCATGTTTCGTAGGCAAAGGAATACTTTGGTACTTAACTTCGATGCCGATCATGAAGTCATCAGCGGTGTCATAATATTTTTTTTTACCATATTTAATTTATTTTTTAATGTATTTTCAGTTTTTATTAATTTTATTGATTTAACCATGCATTTATTTTTTGTTTATCTTTTTATCTTTATTTTTTTATCTATCAAAATCACCCTTAGACTGGTTACCGCCACAGGTGACAAGAGGGCTGGCTCTTTCCTTGCTCAAAAAATTCGCTTGACAACAGGAACAGCTTGAATACAGGGAGGACATGCAGCCAGTATCCCACGCGGACGGTATTTGTTTAATTAGGGGTAGGTTTTTATTTTATTGTATTTTATTTTAATTTATGTTATATTATATTGTATTTTAATGATAAAACATGAAAAATTTTTTTTTTTTTTTTTTTAATTACTTTTACTTTTATTTATTGTTTTATATTTATTGTGAAATTATAATAATTTTAATAATCAATATTGGACTATGTCTGAAACAAATACATTGAATTGAATAATTTAAATACAAAAATTATCACATTAACTCGTTAAATCACGGTTTACACCCCTAGAACGAAAAAGATCCTAACATGGTAGGTAGGACCTGAGGGTTGGCCAGTTAATTACTTAAAATACACTATATTTATTTCAAGAAAACATTCATAAGATCTGAAGGCGTCGGACTCGCACATAAAGGGTTCCGTACCACCGTAGAATAAACACATCAAAAATATCAAGTTTGAGACTTGATATTTATTTTTAAATGTTATTATATTTTTAGTATTTGTTCTGCACCGGCAACAGAAATACACATTCAGTGAAAATTTCAACTCTCTACCTGTTACGATTCGTGAGATACAGCCCGCGCTGACAGACGGACAGACAGACAGACGGACAGCGTAGGCCTAGTAATAGGGTTCCGTTAGCACCCTTTGGAACCCTAAAAAGTAGCCTATGTTCTCCGCCAAGACCCAGTCTATCTCCATACCAAAATTCATCAACATTGGTTCAACGGTTTAGCCGTGAAAAGGTAACAGACAGAGTTACTTTCGTTTATAATATAATAGATTGAATAGGACGGACAAACATTTTCCTATCCATATCTGTAATGTTATTTTTTTACGATAATTTATTGATGTATGATATATTTATTACTTGCCCATCCATACCTACAACAAACGCAATAAAGCGACTCCATTGTTTTGACAAGCAATGTATTCCCACTGTCGGCCCAAGACCATGCTGCAAGTATATAACAGTAAGCGAAATAGGGAGTTTTTACAGAAATGACACGAATAACTATGAAATGACAAGAGATGACACAAAATGACAAGAGATGACACAAAATGACAAGAGATGACACAAAATGACAAGAGATGAAAAGAAATTACACAAGACAAGGAAAAGCAAACGAAAATCACGCTGCAGTGCAGGTCGTAGGTTCGATTCCTGCCCAGGACATGCATTTGTGTGCATGAACATGTCCGCATGTCCCGAGTCTAGGTGTAATTAAGTGTATATTTAGTTTGTATTTACAAACAAAAAGTAGTATATGTAGTAATATCAGTTATCTGGTTTCCATAGTACAAGCTCTGCTTAGTTTGGGATCAGGTAGTCATGTGTAAAAGAATTTCCAAGGATATTTATTTATTTATCATAGGCGTCGGCGGACTGTAAATACTGTACTGTACCTGTAATGTGGCACGACCGTAATATTTTTTCGTAATATTTTTTAAAAAATCCTTCACAGGTCCGGCGTCGAACAAGTCCGACTGGACACTGACAATACAAAGTTAGAGAGAGACATGGTTAGTTCAAGTACTTAAAATGTGAGATGGCGATATTGTGCGCGCGCTCGGAAATAAACAACGTAAGCGCCAAACCACATATTCTTGAATTAAAAAAAAACTACTTCATGAATTAAAATATGGTTGAAGGGTAGTTTAGATATCATTATTTGCTATGTTTCAGAAATAATTTCGTGATCTAAATCGTAAAAACATCGTGGTAGCAAGGAAAATTGTAAATAATTAGAGCTCATTTCATAATTTTTTTTTATCGAGAAAATTTCATCAAATCGTGATTTGGATTTAAAGATACTCAAGATAATATAGTCAAAAATCATACATCTAAATATAAGATTCCTAGTCCACATACTTACTTAAAGAAACAGTAGAATAGAAAATCAACCAAATTTCGAACCCTCCTCTTAAACTTGAATTCAGCTCCGATATCGAGTACGTAAAGAAGTCATCGATGGGGTCCCACTGAACACCGAGAATTTTGAGAATGTGTTGGTGATTTTCATCACAGAAGGCTTTCGGTACCTGACAATGTTCAGAAGGTAAAGCCGCAATGAACTCGGGAGCATTGCTACTCCATTTACGGAGCTCGAATTGGGCACAACTCAGTAGCTGAATAAGCTCATTTTTAAGTTTCAGTGCTTGGCCGATAGAGGGCGCTCCAGCCACCACGTCATCCATGAATGTATCATGACGTATGATCTTCGCCGCTTGAGGATACTGAGAGCCATGATCGACCGCAAGTTGGTGCAGAGTACGAATGGCCAAATAAGGTGAACTGGTCACGCCATACGTTACGGTATTTAGTTCGTATTCGCACAAGGGATCAGAGGGCGAATCTCTCCACAGCACGTGCTGCCACACTCTATCTGTCGGACGTAAATCTATGTTACGATACATTTTTGAAATATCCGAAGTAAACACAACTGCGTGGAGACGAAACTTCGTAAGAACATCGACAATGTCGTTCTGCAGCTTAGGGCCAGTATACACACAGTCATTCAACGACTTTCCGTTGGTTGTGTTTGCACTTGCGTCAAAAACAACACGAAGTTTTGTGGTAGTACTCTCAGGGCGGAGTACACAATGATGTGGTATAAAAAATCTGCCGGAACCCAGAGTTACAGGTTGCATATGACCGAGCCTCGAGTACTCGTTCATAAAATCGCAATAATCACCTTTTAAGTTACTATTACGCTCAAGTCGTTTTTCGAGTTTGAATAAGCGTGATTTTGCCATGACGTAAGAGTCACCGAGATCGTTGCACGAATCCTTTAGTAATAATGGAACGACGTAACGACCGTTAGGTTTACGGGACACTAGCGTAGAGTATAACTTTTCGCACTCGACGTCTTCGGGGTTCGACACAACTGTACTCGGTGGCTCTTCGACCTCCCAGAAACGCTTGACCACGTTGTCTAGAGCGCGGGTGGAAGCGACGAGGGAAGAGACCGAACGCGGAGGGTGACAGTCACTATCCACCTTGCCAGTGAGCACCCACCCGAAGATACTATGTAAGGCGACCGGTAAGCCCGGGCCTATTTCTAAGCGTGGCCCATCGTATATTTGATGAAACAGTTCCGCGCCTAGTAACAAGTCGATGTCAGTTGGTTTGTCAAACTGTTTGTCCGCCAGTATTAAATGTTTGAAATTCGCACGAACATGGGAAGGTAATTCGACCACTGGCATTTTATTTGTTATTGTATTCATAACAATTGAATTAATAACGAAGCTTGGATTTTCAGAGTCCGAAGGGAACACAGTGCACGAAGTCTCCCCCTTCACTTGGTGAACGACGTTGTTGCCCAGACCTGCTACAGCGAGATTACAACGGCGTATAGGTACACCTAAACGTTGAGCGAGCGATGACGTCATAAAACAATCCTGAGCTCCACTATCAATGAGCGCGCGGGCAAAGACGGGTTGAGCGGAGGAACCGCAACCGCGGACGCGCACTACGCACGTGCCGAGCAAAACAAGCGCGCGACTATGACCGACGTGAGCGGTAGTCGTCGCGGAGCTCACACTGGTGGGGAACTCGTCGGCCCCAACCTCTTCAGCAGTAACCTCGATGGAGTTACACGGAACCGAGACAGTGGAACTGTCATGGAGTAGACTATGATGACGCATACCACAGGTCGAGCACGTGCCCTTTGAAAAGCATTTATTTACGTTATGATATTGGCGTAAACAGTTAACACAAACATTTTTGTCGGACACAAATCGGTACTTTTCAGAAATATTAAGTTCTTGAAACTTAGAACATTTAAAAAGTGCATGAGTTTCACCGCAACACGGACACTCAGCTGTTTTATTTGCCGCGTTCGAATCCACCGCAGGCGCAGTGTTGGACGGCAATGATGTAGATTTGTAATTATTATTCCTGTTCCGCGTATCCGTGGCACGCTCAGTATTTTTATTGAACTGTTTTGGTTGAGAACCAGAACCGGAAAGGTTACCCGATTGACTGACCTCAAGCACTTTGACATACCCCTGTAGGAAGATCAACAAATCAGAAAAGGTAGGTATTTGTTCGCCATTTTGCAATTCGAATCGTTTACGAGTGTCAATGTCTAAAATACGCGCAGCTAAATAAAATAAGACAAACTCGTCCAACTTCTTAATTTTCATCGCCTTAAGGGCATTAACAGTTTCATTTAACACATTTGTTAAATTACGTAAATCTTGTAAGTTACCAGACTTTAATGGCGAACAATTACTTATTTTATCTAAATACGTAGCAGCCAAAATACGTTTATTTTGGAACCGCTCGACGAGAGCATCAAAGACGATTTGGTAATTATCAGACGTAACAGGCACTCCCTTCGCTATCGATAACGCTGAACCCGAAAGACACGATAATAAATAGTGGAATTTTTCAATCGAGCTTATATTATTATTATCATGTACAAGTGACGAAAACGTATCGAAGAACGCTTGCCAATATTCAATATTTCCGTCAAACTTTGGTAACTCAAGTTTAGGTAAGCGCGTTTGCGCGATCGGTTTCGCGCTATGATAAGAAAGCCCGGATGACGTACTCGGGTCCGGCTCGTAATCGGGCCGGCCGGAGCCGAGCGCGGCGGCGCGACTCGCGTCCGCAGCTGGGGTGCTACTCGCTTTCAAACGAAAACGATATTGCGGACGATATTTCGCGTGTTTCCTACCACGGTTCTCATCCGTTCCGAAATTTCTTCCGAACGCAAATTGTTTGACGGATCGTTTCTCTAAACCTACTCTAATTGGTAAATGTTCCGAACGAAAATTTGATTTTGACAGATGATTTTCGCGATATTAACCTCAAAATCGACGAAACCAAAAGTGTTATCGTTTGATTATCGTTTGTGTTGATTTTATTAGAAAATTGTATTAAAATGGCTGCAAGATTAGTTTTAATCGAGGCTGCTCTATGTAAGGAACGTTTAGAGCGTAGAAGAAGTCGGCGTCGCCTGCGGAATCAATTAAATGTTAGCCAAATTCTTGACTCAAAGAGTTTGTGGGAAATTACAGACTCAGTCGGCAATAATTTGAGGAGTTGTGTAAGGAAATAGTGCCGTTGTTACCTCCACTTCGGAGGTGTTATGGAATCGACCTCACAACTAAGGTGGTGTATATTTTTTATCGTTTTCTTAAATAAATATTGGCATTTCTCTGTTCATAATCCTCATCTTTTTTTCAGGTCCTTACGGCCTTGAATTTTTATGCCTGAGGCAGTTACCAAGGATCTGTGGGACAAAACCTAGACGGGCCCATGGCACAACAGACTGTGACTTGTTGTATGCAGGAGGTTACGACTGCCCTCAATGCACTCCATATACTAAGGAAATACATAAAATTCCCGCAAAATATTAATGAAAGGCATCTCATTAAGCGGCGGTGAGTACCTAGCTAACATGTATCTAAGTTTTATTATTAATATTGGCTTAGTGTGTTTTGAATAAATGTGATATCATAATGTTCCATATTTAATGAAAAATATGGGCTTCCGGGTGTGATTGGGTGCATTGATTGCACTCATATTGCAATTATTGTTGCACCTTCGCAGGAAGAGGAAAAATATTTTAATTGAAAACATTTTCATTCAATTAATACTCAAGTTTTGAGTATAAGACCAAATATTAATTATTGTTTGAATGTTGTTGGTGTAAGATCTAGGTACTGTTGTATATGATTCCCATTAATCTCTATACTTACCTTCTATTTATGTATATTACATTGAATAACTTTCTTTTCTAGATATGCGACAGTGGGTGCTATAATGTGGACGCTTCATTTTGTGGAGAACACATGATGCATATATTTGGAGAGAGTGTGACATAAGAACCCACATGGAGGGTCTCCAGAGTGAAATAGTTTATCTATTAGGCATGTTTGAATTGATTTATTTGTGTAAAAATATAATATAATAATGTATGTAATGTAACTCACATTAATATTTATTTTAAAATTTTAGGCGATTCTCGTTACGCTCAAAGGGAGCATATGATGATACCTATAGATAATGCTGTTGAAGACTCTCCTGAGGGAAGATACAACTCTGTCCAAAAGAGTGCACGCACCACCATAGAACGCACATTTGGCATATTGAAAGGTCGATGGAGATGTCTTTTGGCAGCTCGGCAGCTCGCACTACATTACTGTCCTGAAACAGCAGGTAAAATTATAATAGCCTGCTGTGTTTTACATAAGTTATGTATAAATATAATTCATTTACTTTAATTTATTTTTACTTTGTTTTAGGAGATGTGAAAAAAATGCCAAGCGCTTCCTGCCCCGTTTCTTTTCAACAGCTACACCTTTCAAACTTATAAAAAGTTGTACTTTAAGGTAAAATAAAAATAAATGCCTTATTATAATAGTTTTATTTATTCTAACCCCTACCTACAAAGTTCATGGTAAATAACAGTAATTACTGCCCTAAGCATGTATAGAAGTTTGTACCTATATCCATTGACGTAGGAATTTCTACGATTTTATTTTCTCTATTCAGCATTACATATTACTAGGTACAATATTTATGCATAGCTAGGGAAATCGGTACCTTAAGGTAAAATAAAAAAAAACCCTTATTATAATAGTTTTATTTATTCTAACCCCTACCTACAAACGTCATGGTAAATAACAATAACAGTGTACATGCTGTGTGGAGTGACTAGACGCTTCCTGGCTGTATACGGCAAACTACATGACTTCAGGCAAATCTTGAAACAAACTGAGGCTGTGGGAAGCTCGGTGGTTGGCTTGTTTGACTGGATGTGGATGGCGTTGGTTGATTGGTCTGAAAATAAAGCAAATTTAATAGCTAATAGAATCATGACATATTGTAATCAAATGAGATTTGATGGATTTAATTTAAAATAGATTTAAATTCTTACATAAAAATTCATCTTTATAATGACATCAATTATCGTTGAAGAAATATTTTAACAACAAAGATGTAGAATTATTTGATGAGATTTGAAGAATGACTTCCTCACTAAAGGCTGACACTCTGGCTATAGTAAGGCGTCCAACAAACCCATCTCCCATGATAGACAGGACTTAATTGCTGAATGTAACTCATCTAATTCTAAGTATCTTAATTACTATTCTCTAAGAAGTCCACACAGCTGTAATAGGGCAGCCCCTGATGCCT
Source organism: Drymonia ruficornis (assembly GCA_947859195.1). Taxonomy (NCBI): domain Eukaryota; kingdom Metazoa; phylum Arthropoda; class Insecta; order Lepidoptera; family Notodontidae; genus Drymonia; species Drymonia ruficornis. Next base: position 4,643,695 of record OX401906.1, read on the forward strand.
GCGAGCTCGGTGTTCCTGACTGTTTATCTCTCTGCACGGTCCTCTTCCAATTGTATCAAGCTTCTGACATCACAGCCAGCAGTTGATTGCCTTTTCCTTCTGGTATGTGTAGGTTGTGAGTCTGCAAAACAACATTCCAATTTAAATACTTCAACAAAAAATGCCTCGGACACTTAACGGGTTTAGAAAAATAATTTTAACTAAATGGACACTTTTTACTAAGTTAAATAGTTGCCCTGATTATGCTTAAGGGTACCTACTATGTCCAGCAGTGGACGGCCTTTGGCTGAAATGACTTATGAAAGATATTTCATACAAATCCATCATGTACTAAAATATTTATGATAGCATTACTGAAAATACCATTAACAAATACTCACAACTTCTGGAGGTCCGGGATTCTTGTCACATCGGTGGTAGACTCGGGGGTTCTAAGTGGCTCGTGGTTTCGTGGCGGATTTCTACATTCCCCATAACCCGTTTGTGTAGCCATTTTAAACTGAAAAGATGTAGATATGCATTGTTATTATTAAGGAAATGAGATATATTTAGTGAAATAACTAATTACTATGTATATTTATAATGTTTACTTACATGTTTTGGAAGACAAACTTTTGGAGACCCAAAATGCCGACAAAATGGCTTGAAGCTTTTATACGGAATGTGTATCACGATTCCGAAGTATGTAAGAAGCACTTGGAAACATCATTTATTAATACAACACTTGAGAAACTAACTTCAGAAAACATCAATTAATTCAAACGAAAAATCTCACAACATAAACATTGACTGACAGAGTGTGAATATACGGATAATTTTGATTGTCATACGTTACTACCAATCGTTCGCAAGAAATAGTACTCTTCAATTTAGTTGGTTAACAATGTCCGTAAAAGGGAACACCATAAACACTATAGAGAATTATACTGTCTATGGTATTTTTTGTTCAAAATATAAATTTTTACCCATATATTAATATTTTCTGCATGAATATTACAAGTAATGCTTGATTTACCACATACTATACGTAAAATTTAAAAATAAAGCTACCTAGTTTAATTATTTCAAGATAAAGTAAAAACCGTAATTTACCGAAGTTGACGTCAAAAAGCAACCACACTATTTTGCTCGTCCCATTCGTTCACGAAAATTGTCTATGGATCCGTACTTCGTGTGCCCATCCGCAAAAGAACAAGAGTAGCAAATTAGCAAAATTTCGGATTGAATATCGTTCGTTAACGTAAGTTGCGTTTCGCAAACCGTGGTAGCACCCCTGACTTCACGGCGCTGACGGCGTAGTACATGTCGTCAAACGCAATCGCGGCGTTCATGTCAATAACGGCATCTGGCTTTAATATTAATTTTAAATCGTTTATTTGAGACGTATATTCCAAGTATTCTTTACGTAATAAATCAATGCGCTTAAAACGTGCCTCAAATTGAGATGCTGCACTCTTATCAGTTTGAATAAGCTTAGACAAGTCATATAAAATTTGAATATCTCGAAACGCGTATTCGCGTTGAGTAGTAAGCAACTTGAGTTGTCTTTCAATTTCAATTGTTTTCGAACTTGTTCCGTCTGTCATTTTGCTTGTTCAATAGGTACCTACCTAGGTAGCTATCTATGCGAAGAGATGCAATGTTGATGTTATGAAGTATGTAGGTACCTACGTATTTCTAACGCTTGAAATAATAAATACCTATAACTACTACCTAGTAGATACCTACTTATTAGGTACCTAAGTATCAGTCTTAAATCAGTGAATGTACCTACCTAGGGACTAGAACAATTTTACGATCCAATGGTAGTTAGGTACCTACCAACTAGCTGTCGCGAGGTAACCTGAACAAATTATGGTTAAATATCGAATAAAATTATCCATCTACCTACGTAGGTATCTAGGTACTTTCTTGTGATACACAATGTTTGTAACTATGGTTTGAAAACTTGTTATTTAGTTTGAAAACGCAATAAAAACGAAAGAAAAGGATTGTTAGTTAGGAATGAACTATAGTTTCGGAGTTTTCTAATGAAATTGAACCCAAAATTCCATAGGATATCCGGCTCGAAGGACCACTTATAAAATGGCGGATAACCGCGTCCTTTATCGAAGGTGGAAGCCTGATCCCCGTGGGTGGGAAGTTTTGTCTGGCTCACCCGGGAAAGGTTGGAATGAATAGGTTTGAGAAACTCACGGCAAGGTAGTTTTGAGGATGCTGGCTCTGCGCAGGTGACGCCGAGACACGCCGACCAGGGCAGCGACGGAGGATCTTCTTCGGCGGTGCACTGTCCACACTATATGGTATTTTCACAGCTCACACACTCACGCACACGTATTCACGATAAATATGCTTAAATATTGTCCAAGGGTCGACCCAATTACAGTCCAAAACCGTGAATTTCTTGTTATTTAGAATTATTAGAATTAAAAAGTTGGAACACCGCGAAAAACACAGCCGTCTTCAAGTTGTTGGCGCGCTGCGAGAGCTTGCTTCGTCGCTATTGGTCGATTCTTCGCGGCGGAGGTAATCTCTTCGATGATTGGCCAGAAAATGGCGCCATGAGTTTGAAATTGGATATGGAATTGGTAGAGGAAGGAATATAGGAGCGGCAAGCCAGAACAGTGACGTCACTTAACTTAGGACTCCTCCCCTCCCTTGTCACATTTTTCGTCGACCCCCTCCCCCTTTACGTGTGACGTAATTTATGGATGGCCCCTTTGTCTGCACACTGTTTCTAAAGGTGTCCAGGTAATGATGTCCCTAATAGTACTACACCTTAATGTTCATAAAACTTACCTTCAATGATCCACTCTACTGCTAAACGATCCACACCTACCATATCAAACTGAACATATCCAATAGGCTCATTATGTTCATATCTATGTACAACTAAAGGTTTTTGCTGTCCAATTATGCCCATCTCAATTTTTTTATTGTACCATGTCACCCAGAACTCGGTGAAAACACCATCAATATTGATATCACTTATTATATCTCTTGACGTAGTTTCCTCTGCATTTATTAAATTGGCAACTTTGCATACAGGCCCTATAGTAATCTGAAAGAAACAAAAGCAACATAGTGACCATTTTATAATAGAATATTTTGCCTTATATTATCAAAAGAGACTACATAGGTACTAAATTCTATATTGCCCAGTATAATGCCAATTTAACACCCCTTATTACAATGAGACCATAAAATAAAACACAACTCGCGAGATTTGGGTGCATTGCTATGTATCTCTGCTGACCCCAGAGAGGAGTTCAGGTGCAATGGTAAAAAAATATGAAATATAAGTCACAATTTTTATCCCCATTTGGGGGTAGTCATACACCACCACATCGAAGAAGTATTAAGCCAACTCAAAGCCCATGTTTCACCACATAGTCAGAACCCAACATGACAGGTGGTGAACCTTGTCGCCATGTATACAGGATCTGACTATTACCTAATCCCGAGGGATAGGTAGGTTTCCTCACAATGTTTCCCTCACCGTAAATGGTACAATGGTACCTATATTATACTGTCAACTGCTGTATGTTGGTATACTTTTCTAAAATGAAGTTATAGATAATTTTGATTCCAATACATATTTGAAACATCAACTTAATAAAAGTGTGATAACCACTGCTATAATTCCAGACACAATAGTAAATCATATCTTGTGTATATCTGTTCCGGCATGTAAATAAATAAATACTAACTAAATATATGGTCCCCTAAGCAACACTTGTGCTATGGCTACCGTACAATGGACTGACAGACTGACAGACCAGGGTAAATAACGAAAAGGTTGTTTTCGAAATTTGACCCCGCAATCTTGCGATGCAGGGAGCGGAAAGGCCTACGTTCGAAACTCTGCGCCTTGTGGTGGTGTAGAGGGTAATAAACAAAAAACTTATTAAATATTAGTAGGTATGTAAGTAAATATACTGATAGGTACCTATACAGCGATCAAATATGGGAAGTGGAAAATACCAGCCTTAAATAGTTGTTTCAGGGGATCATGTTTTGAATGAAATACAAATACGGGCCTCAGGAAGCGTGAGGCCTTCACTTGGAATCTCATGGCCCCACTGTCAGCCTTATGGAGTACATAGCGGTCCGACGGTTCTAGCACTGCAAATAAAATATTGGTGTGATTGCAACTATACCAATAAAAATAAATTATACCTATCAACCATCATAGTACAAAATATTACTCACCTTTACAGTCTCCCATTTTAAATAAAAACAACTTGACTCATATAGTATTTTGATAAATAGGGAACAAGTCGTCACAAACAGAGCACTGTAAAAGATTTGTTGTTAGTCATCGCCTATCAAGAAATACTCGAATTTTCACTTCAAAACTCGTGAAAAGTTGCGCGATTTTCGTACGATATATAAATAAAAAGTGGCTGACTAGAGATGTGCCGAGTACAGCCTGACTCGAGTACTTACTCGAGTACTCAGATTATAGAACTCGAGTACCCGGTACTCGAATACGGGTTCCGAGTACTTGCTGAAACAGTTGTAATTTTTTAGAAAATACGTTATAAATCGGGGCTCTCGCCAAAATTTCCGCCATTTTCTCCAATTTTCACGAGTGCAAGTACAACGCAATAATTAGATGTGAAACTCGGACGTTTGAGTGGTTAAAAATACATAATACAAAAGTACTCGAGTCCTATTAAGTACTCGAGTACTCATTACAAGTATTCGAGTACCTGTCCGAGTCCTCTGACTCGAGTACTTACTCGATTCTTTTTTTAACGAGTACCAGAATACTCGAGTACCAAAAATAGCGTACTCGGCACATCACTATGGCTGACAATTTGACGTTGGCGTAGAAAACTGTGACATTAACGTTCCGTTTCACATCAATGACGAAAGAAATGTTTCACATACATAGGTCCAACTATTCCTTTATATAGAGTCTATATAAAGGAATACACAATAAGAAATATTGATTACTAGCTTCATTTCGTCTTTAGGCTTGTCCGAATCCGAACCCCCGAACCCTCACCTCAGATTCCACTTAATTATAGATTATAGTCTGTCATACCCAAGGAATTTATAAGTTTACACAGTCATTACTTTAATTATAGGTAGGTATGCAATGTTCTCATTGATGGTATCCAACCAAAAATCCTATCCCAATGAGTGTGTATCACGTAGTCTGGTAAGTAGATAAAGGATCCCACATGACTCTCCTGCAAAAGGTTTGGCTGGAAACTCGTACAAGTCTGGGCATCTTTAGATTTCCTTGCCGTCAAAAAAACCAGCTCTAAAGCTATGGGTTCCTCCAATAGCGGCGCCGTCATATAAAGGCCGCACTAGAACATTGGCTACGTAAACACGTAGCGGTCTGGGAAACCGCGCCATTTTGTTTTCATAGCCAACGTTCTAGTTACGGCAGTGGCGGCGTAGCATGGGTTGGCACCCGGGGCGGTTTTTTTGAGCACCCCCAAAATGAAACAACAATAGTATATTACAGCCGCGGTCTGTAATGAGAGTAATGCTGGCCGTGGTGTTGATGGCTGAAAGCGCAGCCCCAGGCCACTACAGCGCGGTCAACATTGCAAACCTTGATGGACAAGCTGGTGGAGGCCTTTATAGTGCGGCCGGCGAGGGCTGCAATGCTTAATGCTTTAAGCTTAGCTTGCGGCCATCATAACGCGTTTCCTTTGGCTTCGGTGGCAATAAATTTTCAATCACTAATTTTGCTTCATTTTGAACTTCCGGCGGTGTCGAACACACTGAATTAGAAGATTCGTCACTAGAAGAGTTCATTTCTACAATTCTATTTTTATTATTAAGATTATTTATGGGATATTGAGATCCTCTTCACCACGCTGCACTTTTGTCTCTTTCCCGCGTTTTAATTATTTTTTAGGGTTCCCTACCTCGAAGGGAAAAAAAGAACCCTTAGGCCGCGCTCACTTTGGATGCGTTTTCGTCCGAATTTTACTCGTGCTTACACGTATGAACAACACGAATGATCCCGACCTTCCAAGTACTACGCGAGTGTGCACACTGGGTGCGAGTTGGTCGTACGTGTACGTAACTCGTCCGTTCGTCCGTCTGTCAAGACGTGCACACGCTAAACAGCTGGTCTTACAAACGTGCAATTTGAACAGTGGATACATTTTAAAGCGTAAAAGAAGAGCATAGAAAATATTTTGGAAAATTCCACCCCTAAGGGTGTAAAATAGGGGGTGTAAGTTTGTATGGGAGTCCCAATTTTTCTGAAGTTAGAGACATGAAAATTTGTATTTAGTCTACTCATTACAAATAAAAATATTAATTGCAGCGTTTTTGAAAATTCACTAATTCAAAATACCTACTACATTATTGCAATGTCATACAAGTTTGCCGGAGCCTTTTTGTAGCGCAGCAACATCGACTTTGCTCGAAGAAGGTTTGCAAAATAATGAACATTATAAGCATTTTTGAGTATAATACTAAATTTGCTTACGTGACTTTATTTTGCTAAAATATTTGATCACATCTTCCAACCGCGTCGTCCTCGTCGGGCAGATGAGATGCGCCAGTGGCTACTAAGCTGACGAGTGAGTTGTCACCAAGATGCAACGTGGGCACAACTCACTCGCGCAGTTTACCTAGTTTGTCACCCCTTTGTGCTTGGCACCCGGGGCGAACCGCCCCCACCGCCCCCCCCTTACGCCGCCACTGAGTTACGGTCGTTATTATTATGACGGCGCCGCTATTGGTGGAACCCAGCTCTTTAGCCAATGTTTTAGTACGACCGTTATATGACGGCACCGCTTTTGGAGGAAACCAGCGCATAATAGGTAGATTAGGTAGGGGAGCGTCCATAAATTACGTGAAGCGTTTAGGTGGGGGAGGGGGTCGAGCCATATCTCACGACATCTCACCATGGGGGAAGGGGGTCGGAAAATCACTAAAATCACCTCACGTAATTTATGGACGCCCCCTAGGCACCAAAATAAGTAGAATCCAGCTGAGGTACATTACACATACGTTTTAATATTTATACCTAAGGTCTTCAATTATTTTTTATTAAAGTTCATTCCTCAATTTCTCGGAAAAGTTAAAATTTCATACGACGAAACTTCAATCACTTGACCATGATACGGCAGATAACACATGTTTTCAGGACCCTGGACTTTGCCAATAACTAAACAGCCGTCGTGCATCGCCCGTCCGATGTAGATAGGTTCATTGTCGCCCTCGGAGTAACCAGAAATAAGGGCATCGTGCGGATCTAGTTACGGTCGTTATTATTATGACGGCCAAGCTATTGGAGGAACCCAGCTCTTTAGCCAATGTTTTAGTACGACCGTTATATGACGGCACCGCTTTTGGAGGAAACCAGCGCATAATAGGTAGATTAGGTAGGGGAGCGTCCATAAATTACGTGAAGCGTTTAGGTGGGGGAGGGGGTCGAGCCAACTCTCGACATCTCACCATTGGGGAAGGGGGGTCGAAAAATCACTAAAATCACCTCACGTAATTTATGGACGCCCCCTTGGCACCAAAATAAGTAGAATCCAGCTGAGGTACATTTCACATACGTTTTAATATTTATACCTAAGGTCTTCAATTATTTTTTATTAAAGTTCATTCCTCAATTTCTCGGAAAAGTTAAGATTTCATACGACGAAACTTCAATCACTTGACCATGATACGGCAGATAACACATGTTTTCAGGACCCTGGACTTTGCCAATAACTAAACAGCCGTCGTGCATCGCCCGTCCGATGTAGAGAGGTTCATTGTCGCCCTCGGAGTAACCAGAAATAAGGGCATTGTGCGGAATAATGTCTGCTGCTGTTATTGTTACCCATTTTGCATTAAATCCACACAATATCTGAAAAAATAAATAATAGGCCAGTGTAGGTTGGTATTTACCGTAGACATCTCATTTTATTACGTAGGTATTTTCCTGATAAAGAGGGGAAAAAACCACGGGGTTGGTCCCTTACGCGCTAGGCTTTTCTATTGCGAACCGACGAAAACATTATAGTATCAACTTAGAAATAATAAACAAATAAATAAAAATAAAACAATGTAAAAAAGACAAGCCCGCTGAGTTTCTTGCCGGATCTTCTCAGTCGAGGTCGTTTCCGACCCGGCAGTAGAATTTAAGAAAAAATGTGAAATGACAATTTGTAGGTGCCCCGTAGGCCTAAACAAGATAAACGTTTTGAATTTAGATTTTTTGAATCCTTTTCGTTTGGACTTGGAATTTTTAATTTTGATCATTGATTTTTACATACTCATTCACATTTCCAATGTAAACTAATGTCAAAATAATGAACGAAACAAATGATTCGGGTTCGTATTAGATGATAATGGACGCAAAATCTACGTATCGGTCAAGGTATTAGATTATACGGAAATGAAGAAGAATACGATATTGATGATTTTTTTACCTCAAACTCCACTGTAGCACATTCCCCATCACCCCAAGGAATTAACGTAAGCTTCATAGACGGGACATACTTCCCTGGACATAGCGAGTCTCCATCTGATCGAGCCACATAAGTCGGTTCATTCTCAAATCCACCTGCCACTGCGTTAGCAGGCAAGCGATCGTCAACCATTGGGACCCAAGTGGGTGGTGCTAAAATTAATAAAAACATGACGTATGTAGACACAACATAGGTAGGTAAGTAGGTATACATAGGATCTTCGGTTAGCAAAACTAACTGGGTTGGGCTTCCGGCTTGGTACATAGGAATCTTAATTGAAAGAAAATTGATACTTACAGTGGAAATCGTCCATTATTTTGTTGTATCTCTTGTTTTATTTATAACAAGATAGTCAGTTAGGTAACACTGAATAGTGTTTATCACTGTATTTACTAATACCTATCTATCATGTAGGTAGGTGTAGTTCTTAAGTACTCTTCTTAAGTTAAGTACTTACAATTATTTTTAGGTACTTAATTACGGGCAATCACAGAAAGCTACAAGTTAAACAGTTAGATATTCTAGAATAGTTGGTAGAATACTGGATCTAGTTACATTAGACATTGCTAAATTTAAATTTAGTTAACAAGGTCGAACGGAGCGCAGTGTCGTAGCTCTATCATGACGCCTTTCTCGATCGCTAGTCCCTAGCGTATACGTTAATATTTATTAATATTATCGAGCCAAATCTCACCTAATCTCACTCATTTTTTACCGCTAGAAACAGTGTAAAATTGCGTGAAAACTGGGTTAAATTAAGTAAAACAAGATTCTCCACTAGAATATGGCTTTTGAAAAATCTCACGTATGTTTAGAGGGGGAGGGAGGGGGTCGAGCAAAATCTCACGACATCTCACCAAGGTGGGAGGGGTCGAAAAATCACAAAAATCACCTCAAGTAATTTATGGACGCCCCCTTATCACTGGCTGTGTCGAATTAAGGAGAGGCAGGGTACGCTCACTGACGCGATGGACACACACACCACTCAAGCGCAATTGGGGTATGTGGGATTCATACCAACTGAAACCTCCCCGGAAACCACCTTCATCTAACACCTGGTTAACACTGGCTGAAAAGGATCTGCCAGCAACTAAAAAAAATGATTATTCTAAATGTCATTCTTAAAAATGTTAGCTCACCGAATGAATTGTTAAACAAAAACCAATATTATTTCATGAAAAGGTTAACATACAAAGACTGTTTCTATAACGATAATAATGGCTGAAGCAGGGGCGCCAAGTTCCGCTACACCTTCGGAGTTTGCAGGTAGCGAGCTGCCGGTCGCGGAGGCGGATGAAGGTAATCACCCCATTACCATTATATTATGTTTTTCCAACGGTTACGGCCCGGCTACGACTTCGCACTTCAGCGATGGGCGACAGCGCGGGGACACCAAAATGTTGCATCACGCCACGAGCTGGGGCGCTCACGGCAGCAACGCGCTCGATGCAACATTTTAGCACCCCCGCGCTGTCGCCCGTCGCTGAAGAGCGAAGTCGTGGCCGGGCCGTTAAGCTTTAGCATAGACGACAACAATATGTTGGTAGCTTACGCGCCAGAATTTCGCACTAAGAAATAGAATATTGGTCATTGTCATTTTGGCAGATATGGTACCTGCTAACATTACAGCCACTAGACTTGTGCTTAGCGCACCACGACGTGCAGCAAAATTCACACATCTGTTATCACACTCACATGTTTCCAACCTTATTTTCAAAGAACGACTGAGTCGTACTGTGTCCATGGACTCCGTTTAGTAGGTCATACTATTTTGGACAGTCACATGTCTCCCTCTTTCTTGGTAATGTTAGTGTTGGCCGACAGACGATCCGTCCCGAATATATTTGTAGCTATATGCAGACCTAAAGGTGCACCCAAAGACCATTATGATTTGTCGAAGGTTATACTATACGGCGAACGGTCGAACTGGCTGGACACGATCTTTCTGGTAGCGTTTTCTCCCGCCTACAGGACTTTCATAAATAGAACTGAATATGAATGACAGTGCGACCACGATTTTTCTATGAGAATTAAGTAAGTTAGAAAATTGACCTATTGGCTATGCACTCATTCGAATGTCGCATTGTGGTTTAGCCGTTACGTTGCAGTCGAGAATGGGGCATACCACCATCTATTATATCCACTATTTAACTCTGTTCAACATTCAAAATTGATTGTTTTTTTGCAAGCTTGTCAAACCTCCGATCTACTCTCTTTACTACTTATTATAATTAGGACCAGAGCCAGGGCCTATGGCGTTCCCGCCATACCCACCATATGCGGTGGAGCCAGCGCCACCGTCGGTCGCGGATACCATCATGGCCGGCCGGGACATTCGGCGGCAACACAAGTCCTTACCGAGGAAGTCTGTACGCCCGGTGCCTAAGCCAGCAAGACCGAGGTAAGTTTACAATGGCTTTTGAAAAATGTCACGTGAGATTAGGGGGGAGGGAGGGGGTCGAGCGAAATCTTACGACATCTCACCATTCGTCGTCCTGTACACCAGCTAATTAAGGGGAGCAGACGCGATGCCGACCTTTTAGGGACCTGTAAACTTGTCCTTTAAAGAAACCTATAGGGAGGTCAATCCAAAACTTTCACGTGCGCAGCAGGCTTGTGATGTACATTTGTGGTATACTACCAGGAATCGAGATATTGTGTGGCGTGCCTAACTCTAAAACTGTCCTTATATGTCCTCAGGGGCCCAAAGGCGACTGATGTTAAGATGTCGAAACGGGCACTAAGAGCGCACGCCCGCTGCTTGCGGCGCCACGGAGCGGTGCTCACGGACCGCTTGGAACGCATATCGAAACCACGCCGACGCGACGTTATATACTTATGGCGTGATAATGCACACAGACTACCTCCGGAAACTGTAAGTTAACGTTAATGGCTTACTGACACCTCATCATACACACTAAGGGTGCGTTTTCACTGACGCGGAGCTGGGCGGAGCGGAGCGGAGTGGACCGTGAATTGGCCAATCGCAGTGCTCGAAATCTCCACTCCGCGCTTGGCCCATCACAATTGGCCAATCACAGTCCGCCGCTCCGCTCCACTCCGCCCAACTCCGCGTCAGTAGAAACGCACCCTAAACGTCTATTTGAGTACATGCCAACTACTAACATACGGAAGCGTAGCGCAGAAAAGCTCCTAGGCGTGCTTCTTGGATAGCCTGCGCTGCTATGCATATAGACGGCATAATAGATACCACATAATAATATTTAATACGGATCTTCCCAGATCGGCCGCCTGAGATCCATGTTGGATGCAGACGAGCCATTCAAACCAGATCAGGCTTACGAGTATTTCATCAATTTGAAAAAGTCTAAGAAGAAGAATGTCGCGTGAGTTCTTATTTACGATGCAATTACTTAAACACAATTTTATACGGCACCCTAGCCCTAGGGTGCAAATCACGAACTTCGCGCCTATTATTAGTGGATTGAGATTACGGAATGGCTAATAATGAAGTTTTATTACCGGTAGTACTAATATTTGAAGAATTGGTACGTAACGTTTTAATATAAATTTATCTGTTAGGATACGTGTGAATCAAATAAAGAGGGACGTGGCGGCGATATGTGGCGACAAACGATTCGTGTGGGCGCGCAACGCCACTGTGGCATTCGCTAGAGGCATCCAACAACGACTGGCAAGACCTGGACGATACGCACTTGCTGACGGGTTTGTTTTCACCTCTCTTCGCTCATCTGCCATTAAACCATCCCCACAATCCATTTCCTCATCGGTTCCGCTTCGGTTCCCGAGCTTTGAAATCTTGGAATACTATCCTGCATGATTTCTGCACACTTTACTATCGTAGCATTTAACAAGTTTCATATTCCAACCAGAATGCTGAGACTGTCCAACATAATTTTGGACGAAATTTGTGGACACATGCACATGAGAACACCTTCTCGACGATGCACACATCCGAAGGCCAAGTTTATGATGGAAATGGCTGACAAGGTACTTACTATAAAATTTTGATGTGTGCAGAACTGGTATTCTGATGTATGTAATAAAGAATTGTTATAAAATATAGTGTTGCGTTTCAAACAGGTGGCAATATGGATCGACGAAATTCTTTCTGAATCTGATGACCGTATGCTAATGATGGACTTCGATGAAGACGAGGGTGAGATTTTCATTTAATTAACAGGCTAAGGAACAATTGTCTTCAGTTTCAATCGAGTTTCTCTATTATCTAAGCCGTACCGGATAAAAGGTAAGCTGCATGAAATTGTGGCAATTGTTCATCATCATGTCTTAGTTTTCGATTTTGATATTATAATATGTATTTAAGCTCTGAGGAAATTGAGTTGCAGTTATAATGTTGAACAATTGTCAGCAAATTCAAACTCTTTTTACTCAATTTTCTCGGAAGCCCAGAGTCGTCGATGAAGGTACATTTTAAACTGTTTATTGGTTACGAGTAGAAGTCGAACAGAACAACGTAGACGAACTGAGGCCCGAATCTGAACCGGAACGTGAGGTAGAACCAGATAACGCGACAACCACGGCATCTACACCGGCGACTGCGGGTGATTCGCCTACTACGATCACGCCTGGTGATACGCCGGGCGCTACTGTCGCCACGAGCCGGGAACCATCTCCCGCCATTACACCTGGCCAAACACCGAAGACCTCCAAGACCAATTTGCAACAACAATAGTCAGTAAATATTATTTACCCACCTTCCTCTACAACGGTTGACGAGAATTGTTGTTCTCAGGAACTTATTTTCTTGTCCACAGATATTCTTAGAGTTGACGAAGCTGGAGGTGATGCTGGCTTTGCTGATGATTTTCTCAATATGATGGCAGACGTAAGTACAAACATTTTTGATAACATAGGTGATAATTGATTACTAATGAATGAACATAATCATTAAATAAATCATTGATTTAATAGGGTATCAGGCCAGCTTGTAACAAAAACAAGCGGAATATGGGAGGATTCCAATATAATGATTGCGCAGAAACAGTATTTGAAAGTAGCTTTGTATATAAACCTGAACCGACCGCTCCAACTTGATATAATTAGTAATTTTACAATGAAAATTGAATAACTTCTGTACCTTGATACAATGTTAAAACTAGCTCTTACAAATAAAAATTGATAAATAAAGTAACATTCATATAAGCATTTGGTTTTTAATATTTATACCCAAGGCGTTCCCTCTGATACAAGTGAACATGGCGGTGCAAGGTAATTTACAAAACGTAACTACTGAAATCTCTCTTCATTTTCCGAACTGTGGTTAAACTGTTAATTTTGCTTTCATCCGTTTTGATTCATGTAAACCTGTTCATTTGTATCCAGAAGGAGAATGAAGATTGATTAAGAAATATGTATTTTACAATCGTTTGTTTGGCTGCTACACGAGCACTTTCCTTTTCAGGGAGGCCTTCTATCAGGAGGTGAGTATCGAGATCAATATCATCGCCACCTCGTGGGTTAAACTGTTCCAATATCCTAATACAATTTCTGTTTTAGAAACACCTGCTCATCTAAAATTTACTGGTAAGTCAAACTTTAGTAGTCTCAAGTTTTAATTATCTTTTGTTGTTTTCTCCCCCCATTCATTTACATGCAACTATTAACCACGCACAGGTGAAATGCTTGAAGCTTTTACGATATTAACTGACGCTATGTATAAGAAGGGCGATCAACAGTTGATTTCGCACGGAAAATTCACTGAAACTTACTCAGAAGCAGCAGACGAGTGAGAATGATTTTTTAACTAAATATTTAAATCTAAGGCAATAATATGTCATTAAATAATTATAATCTAATTTTAATTAATTTAATTTTGATTTTAGATTGAAACAAACAACAAGTTTTCAAGCACCGGATTATAATATAACTTTATCGAACCAAATCAACTCTGACTTGTCGGATTTAGTTAAATCGATCACGCCAAAAAAAATTGAACCCCACATGAAAAGTTATTAAAGATTTGATTATTTTAATTTTACGTCCTTTTTATATCTACAGTAAATACTTTAGTTAGTAAACCAAGTAGGTACTTTAGCTAGTAGATTACTTGTAGTACCTACGAATTACCGCCATCTACATTATGCTTTTCTTTCAGATATGCTTGAAATATGCTCCAATTATCTTGCACAATACGCGGAATATAATAGTATGTTCAATAATCTACAAAATATAATCAGTTTAGGTACTTACGATGTTAAAAATGTCTCAATTCCTGTTATAGAGGACAAGGGTCCGGCGTTTAAGCATTTGGTAAAAATGTTGCGTGGTAAACCGAACGAGTTGCTGTATCAAAAGGAAAAGGCTCGACGTACTTATGGGACTGCGGCTACAGAGTTTGTTGCACCTGATAGATTTATTTATTTAATAACAATTATAACGGCCTACGCTTATTACAACTATGGATAGACAATAATTGCAGTTAAAATAATGATAGTCACTTCGCATGTAGTCTTTGTTAAACACTTGACTCACATAAACTCAAGCTGTCAAGTTTATGGAGATTTTTAGTCAGCTTTTAATGGTTTTACAAAGCATCTCTACGAACAAAAGTGATTGTAATGCCAGTGTAATAGGCCTGCTATACGGTTTCAATCCAGCGTTCCAACAGGGGTGACCTTGCTTGTTGCCATCCATGTAGACAGCAGATGTAAACCAAATTAAACACAAATCCGCGGATGGAAACAAATTTCCCACCAAGGTCACCCCGGTTGGAACGCTGGATGGCAACTGTGCGGCAGGGGTAGTGAAGTCATAACTTTCTATACATTTTGGGGGTTCATTCCAACGGCATATTCCATTCATCCGTAAACAAATCACATTCAGGAACTATATATTAAAGACAATAAAATGTTAAAAATTATAGTATCTATACATTTCTTGTGCAGACTCGAAAATGCCAAAGGACTGGACAGCAATCACGACGATCCTAATTTGTCCCAAGCAGTCCATGCAAAACTGACCAAGCTGGTCGAGGGCCCTACTCCTGATGATGTAAAGCCTGATGATTTGAAAGGTAAACACATTGTTCAAATACCTACATCAGTTAAATTGCATTACATTACTAATTCCAATAATGTTATCTCACAGAAACACTGGATACCTGTTCTAAATATATATCACAGTGCGCTGTAGACGAGAGTAAGACCATTTTTAAATATATTAGTGCCAAATATGTTGTAAAATTACAACTAAACCAAGTTTGACCAATCTAAATTATTGCTTCCTTGCCTTGCTTATATTTTACGACCATAAGGATGGTTAATATATATAGATACAGTTTAATCACGTTTATTTAGTGTAGGTTAGCACTATTTTCTAGTTGTTTTTCTTACTTGCTAATTCTTAGCTTGTTTCATTTGCAGTCGAGCGTGGGCCAGCGTTTGACATTCTAATTTATGAATTGGACCACGCTGGAGCCGAGTCTTTTCACCCAGAAGTCCCATGTCTTAGCACGAACCATGCGGCTGCATATACGTTAGTCTACTTTATTATTTGTTCTGTCACGTCGTATCTTTTTTATTGCCTAAGTAGAGTCTGCCTTCTGATGATAAGTGATAATCGCCGTCATCTGCGCCTTAAGGGGAGCAGACGCGGTACAGGTCTTTTTGGGACCTGTTAACATACTTTTTGAAGAAGCTTATGTTGAAGCGCAGAGAGATCATTCCACAACATGCGCGTGCGCGGAAAGAAGACGCGAATTACATTAGTTGTATACCAGGCATTCAAATGGTGTTTCGTATTCTGATTTAGGTTTATTCCTAACATTTTTCTAGATTAAAGTCTGCACCTGGCTTCTCGAGCGTAACTCCAGAGCCAGCGTCAGTTCCCATGTTCGCAAATTTACTGCATCGTGTCGTCGACGCGGCTACACCGAAGGACAAACAAAAGGATATGAGCGGTAGCTATTGTTCCTTATGAAATCATTTTCGTTTTATCGTCTTCAGAGCTCTTCACATAATTTTGTAAATTTTCAGAGGTTATTCAACGTTGCGCCAACTATTTGTCTGCATTCGCTCGTGACAGAGGTTTGTTATATTGATAAACCTATTTTTATTTACTAGAATTTACCGGAGCCGTGGTAGCCGATTGGTTAAGCACGCGTCTTGCGGCTTAAGGTCATGGGTTCAAACCCTGGCTCACACCTCTGGATTTTTCGAAATCTATGTGTGAATCATAACTTTAATATGATTATCACTTGCTTACGGTGAAGGAAAACATCGTGAGGAAACCTGCATGTCTTTAGACATGTGAAATCCACCAACCCGCACTGGGCCAGCGTGGTGGATTATGGCCTGAATCCCCCTCGCATTGAGGGGAGGCCCGTGCCCAGCAGTGGGACGTTAAGAGGGCTAAATTATTATTTTTTACCGGAGGCAGTGCCCGCCCGAAGAAAAAATGTAGCCTGCAAGTTACTCTTACTGTCTTATGTGCTCAGTAAAACTTACAAACACTTTTGCATATAATAAGTGATGATTATTCAATTACAGAGAAAGTATTAGGGTCCTTGCTGAAAATGATGAAAAGTAATCCCACAAAAGTATTTGCTAAAAGGAACAACTACACCATGACTTATGGCATCGGTGCATCAGAGTAAGATAATTCGTTCACACATTAATTCTTTGAGAAGGACCTTCCTATTTTAGGGATAAATAAGATGAGGTTTTGCCTTTCGTTTACACTGACTAAGCGTTCACGTTTTAGAGCCGACACATTTTTGCTATCAAAAAATAGGGACACCACTAAGTTTGTGATATGAGATGTCAATTACTAAAAGTGCTATTCTGGCAGTAAATGCTATTATAAAGTACCTCTATAGCTCTACGCGTATTTCAGAATTGAAACAGCTCCGGCACTGACACCCTTCCTTCCTGTTAAGGACATCGCGGATGAGGGCAGAGAAAAAATAACTAAAGATATGGAGAAGAAAACACCACCTGGACTCGAAGTTGCTATGAAAAGTACGATGACTACACATGTTGACGATCTGCCTTAGAGTAGATTGTTCAATGTTCTTTTAAGGCTAGTCGTAACTTGTTCTTTCTTACAGCGGCAATCGACGACGTATCGAAACATTTGTCCCAGGCCACTGCTGTTCATAGTAAGTTCAGATGATAACATATAATTGTATAATCAACTGATTTTCATAAACAAACTTTTAATATACCTGCAATATTTTGTATTTATCATCTTAGGTGGATTCGGTGGCGACAGATATCCATTGCATCTATTAGCTGCGGTGAAAAAGACATTGGGCAAGAGACCTCTGTATAAATATAAAGTTTACGGCCAAACTTATTCTGATGCAGCGGATGTGTAAGTTATATTTTTATCAGGTCATTGACACTTCCACAATGCTTGCTATGCTTACTGAGAAATCTATCAACATCGCTGAAAATTGCCTCTCATGTCCTTGTCACCTTAAGCCCTAGATCTGGTGTTTAGGATTGCAGTGCCCATGCAGTCTATCGGTCTGTCCGTCCATCTCTCCATCCGTACGTCTCTAGCATGTAACAATGCCATAACTTGTACAGATTTTCAAAGCTTTGAATAATAAATTTTGAAAGAGACTTTAGTGTGAAACAGGCTTGAATATGTTGTGTATTTGCATTGATGATTTAATAATTTAACATGAGACAGATTGAGACACGCTGGGCCTTTGGAATCTGATGAGAGATCAGAACAACTGAAGCATCAAATTCACTCGGAAATGAAAAGAGGCGTTCCTTTAAAGCTGGCGCCCACCCTTACCCAGGGATTGCATCGTAAGTTGCTAACTGAACTACCTTCACCAAGAATTTCAAGAGCTCTATTTCTAGTTACACTCCCGAATTTATTTTAACACTTCATTATTTAATAAAATGACGTTTTGAAAACAACATAGCGTGCAATTTTCATAATAGAAATCGCGTAATTTCATGTGCCATTTAGCAAAATAATACCGGTCTTAATTTCAAAATGTGAATTAGGTAAAACCTTCACTCATTTCACAGTTACAATGGACGATGCAGCAAAACATTTGGCAAAAGTAGGAATGGAGAAAGGTAAGGTTTTGAACTTATATGATGTACCTAGATTACAAGTTGTAACTAACATAAATTAACGTTATTGTAATAAGGCGATACGTTGGAGCATCTGGTGAATTTGATGAAGGATAAAGGCGAAGCCCCACTTGGCCAGCTGCAAGGCTATCCACAGACTTACACTGACGGTGCAAGGAGGTATGTTTTGCATCCTCTTTAAGAACACACAAACTCATAAGAGGATCTACTATCACCTCTTATTGCGACTCATTTAGGTCCGCAATTATTTGATAAGTAATAATATAAGTTAATAATAATATAAGATGATGGTGTACTCCATGTACCCTCGATGGGTACTCGATGGGTACAGATGCATCGATTTGATATTTCGGCCTCCCAATATGGGTAAATCTAGGCAACCATTATACTTGGCACTCCATGCGAGAATATTCCTGCCTAAGTCCACGACGTAGACTTAGTGCAAGTTGATAAGCTTTCGAAAAACGTGCAGATTTCCTCAACTTTCCTTCCTTTTCTATTTAATATTCCCAGATTTTCTTTTCTACTTGAAAAGAATGGTTATTACATTACTCTTCTCTAAATGCAAGAGCTAACTATTACTTAAATATAACCGTTTAAAATTCAGGGTAGAAGTAGCTCCAAGTCTGTTCAACGAAAAAGTCGACAAAGGAGCATACGAAGGTGTAAGAGGCAAATTGACAGACTTGGCCAAAGCACCGCCACCACAACATGAAAAACACATGCCTGGTACCTCATAATACCTATTCAGACTTATCTATTTTGTCAAAGTATCTAGTTTTCTGCACGTTTATGGTAGCTTTTCCAACATAAGCCGAGCTCTCTTATTTATGGGGTTCAATAATAGAGAGAGCTCAGATTTTTTTGGAAACATTACCTTACAAGTAGCTATAGTAGATCTTCAGAACCCCTTCAATATCTTTAGAGATATATTGATTACCTACTACAATTTCATTAACTTGGTGTGCAGGGCTCATAGATGAGACGTCCAAATTCTTAGCGTCACCGTTTCCCGAGAGTAAGTATGCATATTCTTACTCAATTGATATTTATGTTCCAAATATTTCAAATACCATTAACATGATTGCAATTCTAGCCGAAGCTGAGAAACGTCGCGTATTAGCCGATTTGATGGGTCGAAAGGGCGATGAAATTTTGGGCCAAGATGGCCCTTACAAAATAACCTACGCTGAAGGTGGTCAAGAGTAAGTTACGAATATTAAAATACTTAAACCTGTTCTTGCTATTGTGTGCAAATTGGAACGATCAAATTTATATTGCAAACTAACTACAGATTAATGAAAGCTCCTGTCGGTGTAACGACATCGCACGATGCAGCAAAGATGAAAGGGATTCAATCTCAAGTGACCGGTGTGATTCCGGAAAAAAAGCTTCAGAATTTGCTAAAAGGTTTTGATATTTCATTTGTATTGAATTAGATACCAAGCCACGTTAAAATTGTTCAACATCATACACCTTCCACCCGAAATCGCATCGCTCGATATATCGAGCGATCCGATTTCGCAACAATTAAGCTTAATAATGTTCAGGATAAGTAGTAGCAAGTCTTGTACTATTAGCAGCCATTGCTATTTTCTAAATTAGTACCTACCTATTTACTTTTATTTGCCTGCCTAAATGCTGTGTACATTTTCATCTTACAGATCCAACCAATGAAGGTTCAGCCTATTTGACTGATGTTATTCAGGGGAGAGGTTAGTCTAACACCATACTTTCAGATACTTATTACTGTTGACCTTAAAATAGACAAGTCAATTTAAAAGAAACTCTCATTCCCGTCTTAATTAGGTGAAGCTATGAAAGTGATCCACGCAGGGATGAAGAATGAGAAAGACAAAGAGTTCCTAAACGTGGGTAGTTTTCGGAAGACCCACGAGCAAGCAGCAGATATGTAAGATGATTTTAAGTCGTTTGCGTATCTTTTGGGAAAACGATCCTACCTAACTTACTAGAATCACCGTAATAGAGTGTCTATTTACATCGGACACTTGAGGGTATAACTACTTGGGTATAATGCTTCATGAGATTTTAATTGTTTTTTGCGCGCTTGAATGTTGTGTTATTTTGTAGATCCATTTGCTCAACATTTATGTCTCTTAATATAAATGTCGCGATTTGTTATCCATCCACAGTTGAAATTGAGAAATTATTTTCTCGCATTCCCAGGATCTCATCAGCGCCACATTTCGGCGGTCATGATTATCCGTCGCCAGTGATCTACGATAAAGTGACTGGCAGTGTGGACGCGGTGCCTAAACACACTAATGACCCTTTAGCTAAGAAGCATATGACTGGTACTTATCTGCTATACATATATCTATGGCATTCTATGTAAGATTCCTGTAAGAACCCGGTAGCCAACTGCTTCCAACAAAGCCGTAGCCATATCATTCACCACACAACCAATAGTACACGCATCTCTATGGGCTCTTCTATCTCTTGCTCAAATTTTTTGGAAACTTCCAAATTGGCTACTTCATTAATAATTTACAAAGTATGATTTTAATTTTACATGAAACTTTTCAGATGCGCGTGGCATTGCCTCGCGATATATTGCTGATGTGGCAACTCAGAATTGTAAGTTTGAATCCGGAATATTTTAATGAAGTGATCTGTACAATAAAATCTGCTTATCTGCTCATCCTTTATAACTCTCACTTTGTTCTAGGCGGTTTAGATCCGAAGGCTCTAGCGGCTATGGATGCCAGTGGTTTACCCATGAGTGAGGCTGCAAGGTACACAATGTCAGAAAGTATAGTACTTACAATAATAAAGATAAAAACACCCATAGGTACAATACCAAACCTAGACGCGTAACTAATACTAATACTAGATACCTACTACTACTTAAATGGGTCAAAAAATAGACGTAAGAAAATATAAGGCAACGTCTAAAAGAATGGTCTCCTTGCTTCTTGTCTTTATTTCTTACCCTTACTTTGGTGATTTTAGGAAAAAAGCCGAAGAGGAAGAAAGGAGACTCCGAGGAAGCGGTGCTTTATCAGAAGAAGAAAGGAGGCGCTTGGAACTGGAAAGGAGACTCCGAGAAGGCGGTCTATCAGAAGAAGAGAGAAGGTGGTTGGAGGAGGAACTGAGACGCCTAGGAGGCGGTGCTTTATCAGAAGAAGAGAGGAGGCGGTTGGAGGAGGAAAGGAGACTCCGCGGAAGCGGCGCTTTATCAGAAGAAGAAAGGAGGCACTTGGAACTGGAAAGGAGACTCCGAGAAGGCGGTCTATCAGAAGAAGAGAGAAGGCGGTTGGAGGAGGAACTGAGACTTCTAGGAGGCGGCGCTTTATCAGATAAAGAGAGAAGGCGGTTGGAACTGGAAAGGAGACTCCGAGAAGGCGGTCTATCAGAAGAAGAGAGAAGGCGGTTGGAGGAGGAACTGAGACTCCTAGGAGGCGGCGCTTTATCAGATAAAGAGAGAAGACGGTTGGAACTGGAAAGGAGACTCCGAGAAGGCGGTCTATCAGAAGAAGAGAGAAGGCGGTTGGAGGAGGAACTAAGACTCCTAGGAGGCGGCGCTTTATCAGACGAAGAGAGAAGGCGGTTGGAGTTGGAGGAGAAAGTGAGACTCTACGGAATGGGCGCTTTATCAGAAGAAGAGAGGAGGGAGTTGGAGGAGGCAAGGAGACGCGCTGGTAAGAATCACCTCGATGCTAACCTTTGAACCATACCTATTAATTTTAGTATTTATTATTATACGGTGAAGGAAAACGTCGTGAAGAAACCTGCATGTCTTAGAAAATCTAACAAATGGAAAGACATGTGAAATCCTCCAACCCGCACTGGGCCAGCGTGGTGGATTATGGCCTGAATCCCCCTTGCAATGAGGGGAGGCCCGTGCCCAGGAGTGGGACGTTAAATGGGCTAATAAAAAAATTAAAAATACTTATTTGCAAACTTATTTTGCTCCAAAAAATACATTTTGACATCAGCCACACTATTCTCATAAATATGTTTACACTTTATATTATTATTTTTAGGCGGACGTGGAGGAGCTTACGGCGCAGGTATGAAACAATGAGCTGCATTAAAATTATTTGAAACCCAAAAATTTATTTTTCATCACACCCATTCGAAAAACGTCAATTGCCTTTCAAGGCTAGCGGGAGCAAAATTCTATTTTGCTCCCACGGGAGTTTTTGTTTCTCCTTCCTGATTGGTCAGCGTTCGTGCTTCTGAATTGAATGTGAAAAAAAATCGAACGCTTAATGTATGAAGAAGTTACTGGCCGGTTAGGATTACGCGGCGACCAAAGAGAATGTAATGGCAACGCGCGCTGAAAAAAATTGTCATGTACATTTTTCTTTTAATTTCTTTTGTCTCGGTTTAGTAAGTTTAAGTTATTGCAAATAATAATTAAAAATGAGTTCGAGTAATGATGTGATGATATATTATTTGTTTGGATACTACATAATATTATGAGAGTTTCGAGTAGGTAGAGGTACACGTAGCTTTTATTTTTCTCATAGGTAGTGATGAAAAATAGTATGTATCATTCGGGGCCAACATATTTTGTCCTCGGGCGGAGTATTTTGAATTCCTCGCAAAGCTCAGGATTCTATTTTAGAATCCCTCGCTACGCTCGGGATTCTACTATAGAATCCTTTGCTTTCCTCTGAATTCAAAATAACGCCCTCGCGGAACAAAATACCCCACTTTGGCCCATATAACACAAATAACTATTATAAATTAGTTTAATAATTAATGTTCTTTGTAGAATTCGATCCAGAGCACGAGGCTGCGTTGAGTATCTTACACAAGCAACTCCGCGCTCGCGGCGGTGAAATATTATACAAACAACCACACACGGAGCTCACTCACACGCAGGCCTCCGATTGGTTAGAACACTTGAATATAAATAGAATTGCATAAGTAACTTCTTCGGTCTAACCAGTAAAAGATGGCGTGATGACCTCGACTGTTTTCTGGAGGGATGGATAGAAACGGCGTCTAATAGAGACATGTGAAGTATATTTGGGGAGACCTTTACCCAGCAGTGGAATAATGTAGGTTACAAAAGTAACTTCAACAAATTTGGTACTTAGGGTGGTGATACCGCTACAAGCTACAAATCCCAAATGCTAGTAGATGTAGTAAAAACTAATACTGTTAATCATTGTTATAACCACAGGATTGCGATGAAGCCTCCTATGAAAGTGGATAAGACGGTGAGGGAATCGGGAGATACAGCGCGCCTCCACAAGAAGTTTGAGAGGAAACTCGGCGCCCTCGTTAGTAAAGTTACGCCAACGGAAATGTACGATGCGATGCAAGGTGATTATCATTGACGAGTCTGATAGTCGAAGTAAATTTGAAATGTAAAATGTAACGTCACGACTTTTATCACCATTCGGGGGTAGTCAGAGGCTTGAGTGGCCATACACCACCACATTGTGGAGGTATTAACTAACTCAAAGCCCACGTTTCACCAGATAGTCAGAACCCAACGTGACAGGTGGTGAACCTTGTCGCCGTGTATATAGGAACTGACTATTACCTAATCCCGAGGGATAGGTAGGTTTCCTCACGATGTTTTCCCTCACCGTCAGCAAACTGTAAATTATGCACATAGATGAAAATTCATCCATTGGTGCATGCCCCACCGGGGATCGAATCTGGGACCATCTGATTGCTAGCCCAACCTGTTCACACCTAAGCTACAGTCGCTAGTAAATAAATTTGAATGGTGCATTATGTGATGTGTGGAAGATGTGGGGCGCTATTCAGTAAATTCACGTCATTGGAGTGAGCAAGAGTGGAAGTGAGTGAGAATTAAAGCTGAGTCTGCGCTTACAAGCGAAATCCTATAGTCCTATAAATGGGTGTAAAACGTCATTGTGTTAAAACAATACTACTTTTTTTACAGACGTCATCGTTGAAAGTTCTCGAATTCTTTCCGAATACTTTGTTTCAAGGAGTAAGTTGATCGTTATTTTTTATTATAGGTAATATAAATGCCTTACTGTTTACAGTGGAAAATTAAAAATCATTCGTAATTTTAGACTACAAGGCCCTCGTTCGAGAGGCACTAGTATCAGAAATGCAGAGGCGTGGCAACGAGATACTGGTGGAAGTGGATGGTGCCGCAGAAACATTCTTCTTTGCTGCTCAAAGGTAGGTAACCAATGATTTGCCTCTCCGCTCATTTTGGCGACATGAATGCGAGGTAACAGCCTGACATCCACTTAGTCGCGCACCACCCAGCGTCGCGGCTGCATGTCTGCACGTGCGCGAGCGCCAACGATTATGTACTCTCTAGAACACTTTATAACAACAGGTCTGGCGTATCAGGCTTGTATTCATTGATATGTAATCATAGTTCAATGTGCTATTTTTAAGAGCACTAATGTTCGTATATATCGTATCTATTATTATATAATAAAACAGCTAAATTTAAATGCCATTTTTTTACACTAGTAAAAAGAACGAACATTCCTATTATACACGATAACTTACAATGCATATTAAACTCTCCTACGTTAGGTTGAAGAAAGCAAAAACGTTGGAAGTAAAAGAGCCGTGCAACCAAGTTGCTTACTATCTGACGAAGAAATTGGAAGACGCTATACGATGTCGCTCAATGGCCAGGAAGCTAACGGCAACTATGAAAGGTAGTGTATAACATACAGCATTAACTACAGCTCATATACGGGCTGGCTCGACCGGGGTACCACCCTCTCACAGAAGATCAGCGTTAAGTAGCTATTACAGCTGCGTTTCGTACGATGAGAGGGGTCCTGAAGCCCAACCCCCTTCTCCTACCCCTCTCTTTGTTCCACTTCTCTTCACATGGGCATCGTGCGAGCAATGCCTTACATTAAAAATAAACAGCGTTAGTGTTCTAATCACCTTTCTATAATTTTACAGATCATATCAAAGACGCGGCAGATTATTTGTCGGAGATCGTGACGAAGCCAGGTAAGGATTTTCACACACTGATCCCATTTTTATCCTGTTTTTATAATTACTAGAGATTATTTCTGTTGAATTCTATGTATTCCAGATCAACAAATAGAGGCTTATGTTTCTTTGCTCGGAGAAATGGAAGTGGCTGGTGACGCGCTGCTCATAGAAGGCGATATCCCCAAGTCTTATAAAGAGGCAGCTGCTTAGTAAGTAACCTTATAAGAGACGTTACACCGTCAGTAATAACACAATACGGATACAGATTGATAATGTAACACATTGTAGAAGCCTTTGGTATTAATTTACGCCGATCTTCTTAGTGTTTCCATTAAATGTTATTTTCTAGTCTTCGTCAACTGACGTCTTATGATGACCAAATCAGGCGTTCTAATTCTTCCTTGCAATCGTCCACTGAATCCAAACTAAAGAAACTCATGGCAAACGTGACTCCAACGGGATATAAAAAATCTATATTGGACGGTAAATGTTTCATTCACAATTCAATTATAGGACGTTGTACAAAGAGATTAAACTTTATATGTATTTTAAGGTGTAATTGCTGATTCCACACGCTTCCTAGTGTCCTACATAATGCTGCAAGGTATGGTTTCCAATTATCCTTAAAGCCGAAAAAACCTTGTTTTTATTGACATACTGACCAGAGGGCGTACACTGTTTCAAACGAAAATGAAATTTCGGACGAATATCGCGTATTTCCTACTACGTTTCTCATTGATTCCGACATTTCTTACGAACGAAAATTGTTTGACGTTTAGATTCGACGACGACGAAGACGTCAAACTATTTTCGTTCGTAAGAAATGTCGGAATCAATGAGAAACGTAGTAGGAAATACGCGAATTTCGTCCGAAATTTCGTTTTCGTTTGAAACAGAGTAGGCCCTCAGTTCTATTTGTGTAGGTGAAAAGACGGAAGCTCTGAAGGTATTGATAGAGCAAATGGAAAGAGCTGGTCCCAACGTTTTGTTGAGACATGGAGCTATTAGAAAGACTTATGCAGAAGGTGCTAGCATGTAAGTTAACCTCACACACAATTATATATTAATAACATTCAGTCAAGGAGCGCGAGGGTTCAAGATACAATTACTTGTAGATTGCATGGCAAGAATACGGATCAACTGGCAGTATCCAGCGCGGATCCAGTGGTCGTGAGGAAAATAGAAATAAAACTAAATAACTTGATGCAACGATGTACGCCCGACAAATACCAGGCCGTCATGGATGGTAAGATTACGACGTTATGCATCCGATGTCATATTGCTTAGTAAGATAAAGCTGATGACACTGTCCTTGGTTAGACTGATGGCCGTGGTCAGATTAAAAAGAAATGTAAGCAGGGACATTAAACAGTGGCCCTAATTCGCCTTTGTGGGGATAATGTACATGAGTCAAAATGTCATAAAATATAGAATATAGGTACTAAAACACTTAGTGAGAATTGTACAAAGGAAATCTGAAAAATTTGGTTTTTCTTGTTTTGGAATTAAGATTAATCTTCGTTTTCAGATGTTATCGAAGATGCAACAATGTATTTAGCCGTCCACCTCTTGCAAGCACGTAAGAATCATCAAATGACTTTTCAACACTAAGTACTTACCTACTTCAAAACGGCGCACAGGTTCACTGATCATTCATATCGCGTCCAACAGAGGTCATCCAAGTGTGCAAGTGCATGAAGAATGTGTTCGTGCAGTGCGAGCTGTGGTGCGACGAGATCCTGCGGCGCGTGGCGCGGCCGTGCTGCACGTGCTCGCGGCACGTGTCGGCGCAGGCGCTCGAGGACCTGGTGCCCGTGCAGCGCCTGCGGCTCAGCCCCGGCACCTCGCACCTCTTCGCGCCGGGAGTCGAGATCTCTCTCACCCAATGCCCCTCCAAGCAACTCAGAAAACAAGGCGACAAATCCCAGCCGTGTCCGGCTTCGAAACCGACGTCCGGCTGCCTCCAGGGCCCTACCACTTCCTACCTCATGTACTCGTCGCTTTACGGGCAAAGGTTCGGTTACGGCAGCCCCACCAACCTCCCGGGACCGATGCCATCGGACGCCTTGCCGTCTAGTCAGTCCCCTATATCGCTCTTGAGAGGAAGTCCCACTTTCGATGCGACGCCGACTAAGTCGCTCATATCCGATTTGTACAGCGACAACGTTAAAAACTTACCGGAGCAGCAGCAGGCGAATACGAATGAGATGCAAGGGTCGTCAGACAACACGTCGCCGTCATACTACACTCCGCGTACCTCGAGCACGTCTGGCATGTCGCGTGATGGCAACAATTACGCCTCTCCTTATTGGAAGAGCCCACAGTTGAACATAAATCAACCATCGCCGGTTGAAAATAGAAGCCTATCGATCACACGCCATAGGAGCCCATACAATACAAGTAAGCTTAAACTAGAATATTTGTTGTACAGAGTTATTCCTAAATAATAATAAAAGAACGGGTTTACAATTTAGATAAATAACTTATCCCTCCCCACAATATCGATAGGCCGCTTTTAGAGAAGTATACAAAATATAACACAGATGCTCCTATAGTTACGACAGACCAAATGTCCGACTGGCACGCGATGATGGTGAGCCTGATGTGGAACGTGCAGGCGTGGCGCGACTGGATACAGGAGAACATAGACCGCGCACTCAAGTACCAACACGGCACTTCGCCAGGTACGTTGACCTCCACACTCTTCCACTGTAACTCCAATAGACCAAGATCTATAACAGTAACACTAGTAACCAACGAAGGAAGACTATTCGAATTTTTTTTTGCAACGAATTTAGGTCGAATTAATCGTAGTAGGTATTCTTGTTCGTATATTTAGGTAATGCTTGTAGGTTCTCATTTTTCCGTACATACATCGTAGAATTCAAAATCGATTTTGGCGTCCAACGTGGGACTTATAAATTTTGGCGCCCAACGGGGGACTAGTCTAAGGCTGCGTTTCCATTGAAGCGGAGCGGGGCGGAGCGGGGCGGAGAAGAGCAGTGAAAAGTGGCAACTGTTTCCATTGAAGCGGTGCGGGGCGGAGCGGAGCGGGGCGGAGCGGGGCGGAGCGGGGCGGAGCGGGGCGGAGCTGGGCAGAGTGGAGCGGAGAAGAGCAGTGAAAAGTGGCAAATGTTTTCATTGAAGTGGAGCGGGGCGGAGCGGGGTTGAGCGGAGCGGTGCTGGGCGGAGTGGAGCGGAGAATAGCAGTGAGAAGTGGCAAATGTTTCCATTGAAGCGGAGCGGGGCGGAACGCGGCGAAGCGGAGCGGGGTGGAGCAGGGCCGCGTGTTCATATATTGTATTCGAAAGTCCGCTCAGCTCCGCTCTGCTCAGCCCCGCTCAGCTCAGCTCCGCTCAGCTCCGCTCAGCTCCGCTCTGCTCCGCTCTGCTCCGCTCAGCTCCACTCAGCTCCGCTCAGCTCCGCTCTGCTCCGCTCAGCTCCGCTCCGCTCCTCTCCTCTCCGCTCCGCTCCGCTTCGTGCCCACCACTCGGCACCACAGCCTTCTCGACTCCGCTCTGTCCGGCTCGGGGCCGCGTGTTCATTTGTTTTATTCGAAAGTCCACTCATCTCCGCTCCGCCCAGCCCAGCTCCGCTCCGCTCCGCCCAGCCCCGCCCCGCCCCGCTCCGCCCAGCTCCGCTCCGCTTCGTGCCCACTACTCGGCACCACAGCCTGCTCGACTCCGCTCTGTCCGGCTCGGGGCCGCGTGTTCATTTGTTTTATTCGAAAGTCCACTCATCTCCGCTCCGCCCAGCCCAGCTCCGCTCCGCTCCGCCCAGCCCCGCCCCGCCCCGCTCCGCCCAGCTCCGCTCCGCTTCGTGCCCACTACTCGGCACCACAGCCTGCTCGACTCCGCTCTGTCCGGCTCGGGGCCGCGTGTTCATTTGTTTTATTCGAAAGTCCACTCATCTCCGCTCCGCCCAGCCCAGCTCCGCTCCGCTCCGCCCAGCCCCGCCCCGCCCCGCTCCGCCCAGCTCCGCTCCGCTTCGTGCCCACCACTCGGCACCACAGCCTGCTCGACTCCGCTCTGTCCGGCTCGGGGCCGCGTGTTCATTTGTTTTATTCGAAAGTCCACTCATCTCCGCTCCGCCCCGCTTACACTGTTTCCACTGATGCGGAGTGGAGATTTCGAGCACTGTGATTGGCCAATTCACGGTCCGCTCGGCCCCGCTCCGCCCCGCTACGCTTCAAACAACGTGGAAACAGTGTAAGCGGGGCGGAGCGGAGATGAGTGGACTTTCGAATAAAACAAATGAACACGCGGCCCCGAGCCGGACAGAGCGGAGTCGAGCAGGCTGTGGTGCCGAGTAGTGGGCACGAAGCGGAGCGGAGCTGGGCGGAGCGGGGCGGGGCGGGGCTGGGCGGAGCGGAGCGGAGCTGGGCTGGGCGGAGCGGAGATGAGTGGACTTTCGAATAAAACAAATGAACACGCGGCCCCGAGCCGGACAGAGCGGAGTCGAGAAGGCTGTGGTGCCGAGTGGTGGGCACGAAGCGGAGCGGAGCGGAGAGGAGCGGAGCGGAGCTGAGCGGAGCGGAGCGGAGCTGGGCTGGGCGGAGCGGAGATGAGTGGACTTTCGAATAAAACAAATGAACACGCGGCCCCGAGCCGGACAGAGCGGAGTCGAGAAGGCTGTGGTGCCGAGTGGTGGGCACGAAGCGGAGCGGAGCGGAGAGGAGAGGAGCGGAGCGGAGCTGAGCGGAGCGGAGCGGAGCTGAGCGGAGCAGAGCGGAGCTGAGCGGAGCTGAGCGGGGCTGAGCGGAGCAGAGCGGAGCTGAGCGGAGCTGAGCGGAGCAGAGCGGAGCTGAGCGGAGCTGAGCGGGGCTGAGCGGAGCTGAGCGGAGCAGAGCGGAGCAGAGCGGAGCTGAGCGGAGCAGAGCGAAGCTGAGCGGAGCAGAGCGGAGCTGAGCGGAGCAGAGCGGAGCTGAGCGGAGCAAAGTGGAGCAGAGCGGAGCTGAGCGGAGCTGAGCGGAGCAAAGCGGAGCAGAGCGGAGCAAAGCGGAGCAGAGCGGAGCAAAGCGGAGCTGAGCGGAGCTGAGCGGACTTTCGAATACAATATATGAACACGCTGCCCTGCTCCACCCCGCTCCGCTTCGCCGCGTTCCGCCCCGCTCCGCTTCAATGGAAACATTTGCCACTTCTCACTGCTATTCTCCGCTCCACTCCGCCCAGCACCGCTCCGCTCAACCCCGCTCCGCCCCGCTCCACTTCAATGAAAACATTTGCCACTTTTCACTGCTCTTCTCCGCTCCACTCTGCCCAGCTCCGCCCCGCTCCGCCCCGCTCCGCTCCGCCCCGCACCGCTTCAATGGAAACAGTTGCCACTTTTCACTGCTCTTCTCCGCCCCGCTCCGCCCCGCTCCGCTTCAATGGAAACGCAGCCTAAGACAGATTCACGCTGAAGACATCTTCCAACAAAAAAAAAAAATTAATGACTCCACGTGTGAGTATTCGAAATTATACGACAGTGATTGAGCACTATATGTCTTTTCTCGGATATACTTAACATTGCACTGGCGCCCAACTTGTGACTAACTTTACCGAGAGGCATTTAGTCAACGCCAATATTTTTGTAACAACTATGTATTATTACTATTTCAGAGGAATCCGAAGAAAGCTGGGCCACGTTCCAAAGAAGAGTGGCCACGGAAGCTTTGCAATGGCGCCAATACAACAATTTCAGTCGTCTACTCACACTCCGTCTCTCTTTGCGTTATAGAGATAAACAAGTGAATTTATTTATTTACTTTTTACATAACTTAATCCATATTAAATTCAGGTACCCTTGTATAAGTGCTACTGTTTTCACATACATATTTTTATTTACTTTTCACATAAATTAATCCATATATTAGGTACCTTTGTATACTACTTTTTTCATAGATTGTGTCTCCTACTCGAGCTACGGTGAAAACTGAATTGTACGCACAATGTCAGCAAGAAATGTTGGAGATCATTGAAATGTTTAATAGATGGACGCGGTGGCTTACCGTTGTGGTTAGTAATAATGTACATAAATTATTAGGTGCGTCTAAATGTTGCGAGCAGCGCGCCCAAGCAATCAGGGCCTCGAACCTCTTAACAATTTTCTATTGCCAAACCACTGATCCTATGGCTGACAACATGCCGATCGCCAAGAACTTGCAATTTACAATGAATAACAAATTCATGAAGTTAATATTAGACACCAGTGGTTTCGCAATGGGCAATTGTTAAGAGACTCGAGGCCCAGTTTGGACGTCTGAACACGTAGACATAATTTCATAAAATGATTGGCCAGGGGCGTGCCACCTCGGCTCATAAAGACGCACCCTTTGAGAAATGATGATTAGAAATTACCAATCATTTGTACTGTTTAATAGGTAAAAGAAACAGATGCGCTTCAACAAGTTGCGGGTTCTAATATGCCTATACACGAACTGTGAGTATATATGCCTACTAACTTAAGTATATTAAACACACCGGTACACATCCGGGAAACGGGATCCGGGATATCCGGGATCCAGGCAACGAGATCCAGGATACGAGACACGGGAAACAAGATCCGGGATACGAAATCCGGGATATGGGATCCGAGACCCAGGATCCGGGATACGGGATCCAGGATCTGGGATCAGGGATACGGGATCCAGGATCCGGGATCCGGAAAACGGGATCCAGGATATGGGATACGGGATCTGTGATATCCGGGATACGGGATCCGGGATCCGAATTTTTTTAATTTTAATTCCGCGCGGACGAAGTCGCGGGCAAAAGCTAGTTATATTTATAAATCCTTTTTTAGTCGCTGGGATCACTTTAAAAAGAAAGTTGAGGAGTATGCGGAGGATTGGACCAAATATAATACCCATTTGAAAGTATGCTGGGAGCATAGATACAGATCTATTATTGCGGGTAAGTCGTCGTTATGAATATGTTAACGGAATAAATACCTTATGTTCCTAATATTACTCTTCTTATCGTATGGTTAGTGGCCAACCTGGTATCAGAGTTGTTGAAGCTGCCCGAAGGCCTCTAACAAGGCTTAGCGACTGCTAGCTAGAAGATAACAACCGGGACCGTCTATTTACGTGCCCTCCGAAAGCACGGAGACGCTCAGTTCGAATAGATGTTTACCCATCTCTGACTGACCAAGCGTTGCTTAACCTCCGATCGTTTACCGATTACTGATTTCAGCTGGTCATAGATTTGGAGTAGCGATTAAATTTAGGTCTGCAACTGAGTCGCAGAAGATAGTTAGAGGCCAGGTCGTAAGTATGACTACTGACTACGCTTGTTGGTAGACTGGCTGCCCGCGTGGACGCAGACGGGCCCAGTGTGGGTGGTGAGCGCGTGCGGCGCCGTGCCGAGCGGCGCAGTGGCTGCTGGCGTGTTCGACGGAGAGGTCGTCTGGGTCGCACGCACCACTCACAGGTAAACTCTATTTTAGGACTATTCTCTGTGCAATCCATGCAGAACCTATGTAGAGTGGCACTATCACCATCGCTTCTGAAAGATCGCCCAGTTTTCCATACGCTTCCTACCCAGGTACTTTGATACGCCAGTGTGATATTTTAATCATGAGTATTGCATGTACAGATGTAACGTGATGCCCGCCGCATTGCACCCCTCGAAACATTGCTGTTTGGTGTACGCAGACGGAGCGGTCCATCGCTATACCAAATACCAGGCGAGTATAAAATGGAAAAAGTTTAAATAGTTTCCCTTTGTTTGTGGGCATATGTCCAAGTGTCAAAATGTCCAAAATTCTATGCGTGAGGCGATTATGCAAACAACCCGGTAACGACGGAGATATAAAGATGTGGCGTGGGACTTCTCACTAGGCTCTCAGGCAGCTTATCTCGGCACTAAAAGAGTCAAAGACGCGCCACAGAATTTCACACAGGCACACAGCTTTACCAGACGCCTTCACCGATAAATGTTTGATTTCCACTGAATTGTTTTAAGATCTTAGACAAGGTCGCGTTTTAAAAATCTAATTTGCAAGTGCCCCGTAGGCCTTAGTAAACGATTTGACTTCGACTTTATAGGGGTCTATTCAGAGGAGCTGCATCTGGAATGCAAGTCAGCTACAAAATTTAACAACGACTACCGAACGTCTCGCAGTTCGGATGCAGCTCGTCAGCATACACCCAATGGTAAAAGATCATGTGGGCATAAGGACGTTAGTGCGATGGCATGTGATGTGACGGCAGGTGATGTGCAACGCGGACGTGACGTGGGTGGCGTGGCGCGCGGGGTCGCTGGGCGCGCGCGCCGTGCGCGTGGCGGGCGGCGTGCACGCGGGCCGCGTGCAGTACCGCGGCTCGCACCTGCTCGGCGCCGTGCACGCGCCCAACTACCGCTGCCACGTCGTCATCTTCGGACGACCCTTCGCGTTCAACTGCTACGAGCTGCTCGTCCTCGCCGACACCCATTAGATTGATTTTGAAAAATTCACGTGCTCCGATGAAGTTGCATTTGAAATTGTTTGCGGAAACTGTGGGAAAAAATTACTACTCTTTGGGATCGGAAGTTCATTTGGTTTAAAGAGGATATCTTCTGAACGCCATTTGGACTGGCCCCTACTTTGATACATTTAGGAAAATTCACGTGCTCTGATGAAGTTGCATTTGGAATTGTTTGCGGAAACTGTGGGGTGATTTTAACTACTATCTTTAGGGATGGGATGTTCTTTTGGTCGGAAGAGGATAGCATCTGAACGCCATTTGGATTGACCCTCGTATACACCCCCTATTTGGATACATTGAGGAAAATTCACGTGCTCTGCATTTGAAATTGTTTGCAGAAACTGTCGGGTAAATTAACTACTCTTTGGGGATCGGATGTTCATTTGGCTGGAAGAGGATATCTTCTGAACGCCATTTGGAATGGCCCTCGAATAGACCCTACTTGGATAGGTACATTTAGGAAAATTCACGTGCTCTGATGAAGTTGCATTTGAAATTGTTTGCGGAAACTAAAGAGTAATATTAACTATCTTTGGGGATCGGGTGTTCGATTGGCTGCAAGTAGAGGATATATTCTGAGCGCCACTTGGACCTCTCGTA
Source organism: Drymonia ruficornis (assembly GCA_947859195.1). Taxonomy (NCBI): domain Eukaryota; kingdom Metazoa; phylum Arthropoda; class Insecta; order Lepidoptera; family Notodontidae; genus Drymonia; species Drymonia ruficornis. Next base: position 4,678,185 of record OX401906.1, read on the forward strand.
GACTAATACTTTATTATCAACTGATCACAACAGACAGAGAAGGGTGCACAGCGTAGTCTATCGAATATATTTTTTTAGCAAAGCTCTTCACGTCAGGTTTGAGATCAGATCGTTGGCAAGAGCCTATTTAAACAAAACGACTTTCTTAAAATTTTAATTGGACCATTTCAATTCGAAATTCAATGCCACGTTTTCAGATTAAGTACCATTAAATGAAGGAAATGGGAGTGATACAATTATATTTACTTGAATTTTATAGGATTCTAATATTGTGACAAATTGTTTTGATTTTTGTAACGTGTTGTCGGTGCTGCATTATGTATTTTTGTTAAAACTTTATTTTGAATTAGATTTACAAGTTAGTAATTGATTTCTTTTATTTGCACATTATCAAAACATCAATCCTTTGTACATAATTAACTTTCGCTGATCTCTTCAGGGTCTTCAGTTTCCACCACCACCTTTTCTATGAACCCTCTGGTTCCTGACAGCAGCACTGTGTCTCCTGTCTTGAATACGTCGGTGGCATCCGTGGCGCCCACTATACACGGCAAACCGTACTCACGAGCTATCACTGCACCTGGGTAAATAACGCGAGACATCAGGGTTCACGTCGTTAGACAATTTTTCATAGTACCATAGTACGGTCAGCAACGTAAGTCGCTGAACATTCTCAGTTTTTGAAATAGCTTGCACACTTTTGTTTTGCATCAAATCCATAATTTTTCTTTATCGATACAAAATGTAGACATGATGCTAATGTTTGGTTTTATAAATGTTCACCAACGTTTGTAGAATAAAGAGAATAACTGATTTGAAAAATTTAGAATGTTCAGCGATTTATGTTGCTGACTGTACTATAGGTATACCGCAGGAGCCGTACCGCGCCTTAGGTACGCGAGCGGCGAGACGGGGGGCTCATCGCTCTCGCCGTCCCACTCCCCCACCCGTCATCGCTCTCGCCGTCCCACCCTCCCACCCACCTCCCCGCGCATACCCAAGACACGGCACAGCACTTGCGGTATACCTATAAACAAAATTTATGAAGACCCTATGTATCTTGACCAGCATTGGAGCTTATAACATCCTGAATTAAAAGCCTCCTAACGCCGCCCTCTGAATTCAAAAAAGTATTCATGTCAAGAGTCCTAACTAATCTGAAAGCCTAGGGCACTGCTTGAATTTCTAATCAATAGAGGAGCCAAGAATTCTGAGGATGGTGTAGAGCGTTTACTATATTAGACTTGCTAAATGCATACCATGTGATATCAATCCGCCGAGCTCAGTGACGATGCCAGTCAGCAGCGGGAAGTACGGCGACCACCCGATGTCCGTCGCGTGAGTTATCAGCACGTCTCCCTTTTGCAACTGCCCAATCTGCAAATAAATTAGTCGTAAAGTTAAGATAGTGAGTACAATTTCAAAGTTAAGTGCCCTTGCTGCACTATTGCACTATTCGAAAGGATCTCGCTTCTTTTTTTTTGATAGATCTCAATTATTTTCGTTTTTTTGGGATCTGACTTTTTTTGTTTTGATGGGATCTAACTTCTTTTGTTTTTAATGTGATCTCACTTCTTTTGTTTTTAATGAGATCTCACTTCTTTTGTTTTTGATAGGATCTCACTTCTTTTGTGATAGGATCTGACTTCTTTTGTTTTTAATGTGATCCCACTTCTTTTGTTTTTGATAGGATCTGACTTCTTTTGTTTTTAATGAGATCTCACTTCTTTTGTATGTAATGAGATCTCATTTCTTTTGTTTTTGATAGGATCTCACTTCTATTGTGATAGGATCTGACTTCTTTTGTTTTTAATAAGATCTCACTTCTTTTGTTTTTGATAGGATCTGACATTTTTGTTTTTAATGAGATCTCACTTCTTTTGTAACACGGTTTTAAAGAAAAGCCTATCAATTATAAGGTACCTCAGATAGTTCCTTGACGACGCAGGCCCTAGCCAACACCTCCCCGCCGCACACGGAGGTGGCAGTCATCCGCGCGCCGGCGCCGCTCAGCGCGGGCGCGCGCGCCGCCAGCGGCGCCGGCCACCCCGTGTTGATCTCCGGGAACTTCAGCTTGCACCAGCCAGGGTAGTACTGTTGCCGTTGGATTGCCCTAAAGTCATATTATTAGTATTGCAATCAAAATGTTACTTGCTTTAAAATGTTTGTATCTTGGAAACGACAAAAGACTAACTAAAAACAAAAGAAATACGACTTCGTATGCATCAAGTTATTAAATCATTATAAAAACTAAAGAAAACGAGTATGGTGAGTCATCTTATAAAGCGGTAAAATTATTTGTTTGAAAAAAAAAACATGTATCTTTGAAGGAGGTAATCTCTAGAACGGATCACCCGATTTTGAAAATTATTCCACTATTAGAAAGCTACACTATCCCTGAGTGACATAGAGTACGTTTAAAAAGTACCCGCGTGGAGCCGCGTCACGTTGGGTTCTGACTATCTGGTGAAACGTGGGCTTTGAGTTAGCTTAATACCTCCACAATGTGGTGGTGTATGGCCACTCAAGCTTCTGACTACCCCCCATTGGGGATAAAAGTCGTGACGTCTATGTTATGTTATGTATGTTATGTGGAGCCGCGAATACTCTATTATACAACTATGACATGGCAGAGAATATTCATCAGACATTAAACTTAAAACCCCTATTTGCATTGCATCGGAAACGAGAAACAAAACGGACGTGACAATTAAAATAACAAACTAACTTTTTCAACAACGCTGGGTTTCTGGTTTGAATGTAAGTTTTCAGCTCCTCCAAACGGAAGAAGAACACAAGATCCGGGTCCGGTATGTACCAGTTCCGGACCAACAAGCGACCTAGCCGCAGGAAAGCTACACGTGTTTTGTGGATCATCAAAATAAGGTGCGCCTTCGTGGTTTCTCTATGACGAACCGTGCGATGGCAGAGGGGTAGAACCCATCGGAGTGCTTTCCTGAAAAGAAGTTAAACAATAAATTGGAGGACTTCTGGGGGATTTGTGATATTGTATAGCCTTTGCCCACAGCTTCGCTAGCGCAGTTGTTTGATCCCTAAAAAACCTACACCGAAATTTTAGATTTTGTTCTGCAGTTCGACTAGTAATAGCGTGATGGTATGGTATAAAAAATACCAGGTACGTGATGCCACATCACTAGAAAATTGCCATGTCGACCTGTCGCGTACTACAATACCTTATAATTTAAGTAGAACCATAAGCTAATAAAAACCCCATTGAAATCGTAGATTATCTTGGTTGTAATCGGTTCAGCCGATACAGACACATCAGAATTCCAAACCAAAAACACTAGTTTTCCACAAGGAGGCCTTCATATAGCCTATTGCACCAATTTTTATTTTTAAAGTTTTTAAAGAAATATATATAATTTGTGGGATTTGTGGGTTCCAAAGTTACCTTGTACTCGGTTTCTGTGGTGATTTTAACGCGGCGATCAATTCCTCGCTGGTCTTTGGTTTCTTCGCTTCTTCGTTTGACACCCTCAGATTTTGGAGCACTCTTATCATGTCTTCAGGAACCAAAACCCATGGCTTGGTCACTAAATCAAACTGAAAATTAATGTGTTTTTATACTTTGCTATATCGCGCATTATTTATATGGGTTGTCTCCAAAGTCCAAAATAATAGGTAGCCCTACAGTAACAGATATGTAGGTGCTTAGTGAAGACAGACTACCATTACATATGCGTAACGATAACATTTTCTGAATTATTTTCGGGCCTTTGAATTTTTGTCTTTGTGTTGCGTCAACTTCTAGGAATGTTGCGGCCTTAGAACACATACCTACAATGACCTAGAAAACAGTATAAACTATGGAAGAATGGATTTTCGCAAAGTTACGCCCGATTCCATCAATTAATAGTATAAACTGCATTTAGGTGTAGCAGCCACCCATGTTATAAGTACCATTAAATCCTATTCCCGATACTTATCCAAAACCCCAAGTATAAATTTGGACTTTTAAGTCACCCTGTATTGTAGATATCTATTATTTACTTACCTCCATAATAGCCCTATATCCATGTTGCTCCAAAAACTTCTGAACGTCGTTGTATAAATCAGTTAGATTTGTTTTGAGCCATTGCATGCCATCTCTCGGGTGTAGGGCGCGGAACTCATCCGCCAGCCCTGACTGCTCCAACCGCCGCGTTAAATCCGCCAAAGCGACGGGCACTTCAGCTGAGAGTACGTCACCAGAGCTGAATAAACCGCTTATTTCGTTGCATAGCTCGGGAGAAAATTCTGTAAGAGTTTTGAAAAATTACGATGCTGGATGATGGTGATACATTTTCTCGTTAATTCTATGTGACTAAGGAGTCAAACAAGCGACTAGCCCGCCTGATGTTAAGCAGTTACCATAGCCTATAGATGCTTGCAATACCAAAGGCATCGCTCGCGCATTGCTGACCTGAAGGGAAGTGGGACAGAGGAAGGCCGATCTTCCGGCCACGCGGGTTACCTGGCGGTGTCGGCCGCTGCGCCCCTATGGTTGTTTTTTTATGATGGACTATACGTTTTTGGCAGAAGTGGCCTTTCAAACTTCACCGAAAAGAAACTTCAGAGGGCTAACGCAAAGTGCGGTCCAGCCAGAGAGGCAGGGAGGCAGCTGGCTCAAGGGCAACACGTAGGGCACGACCTCAGCTTAGGCTGCTAACTTTTAGATAGCACCGCTATAGTTGTTTGTCGGGGTCTCGTAATATACCTACTGATGTGCCTCTTAAATCTTAATAGCGCGATTCAGGATCGTTTATTATACTGGAGTGTTGCACTCCGCGCCATCTGTTGGAGGCGGCGTGAACTGTAGGATGTAGCGAGATGTGAGGTCGCTACACACTCAAGACTATTTTGCAAACTAACGTACGTGACGTACCGTAGCGTTACGTAGTTCTTAACTTACCTGAGTTGCCTTCCAGGAGTATGCTCATGGCCACGTACTGTGTGCCAGAGCTAGCGGCGGACGTCACACTGTGGTTGCGTTCCACTCGGTACATCTGGTCCCCCGTTCGTGTAATGGACTCTAGTAATTGCAGCGGGTCCTCGGTGTCCATATCGATGCTGACTGTGTTCACGATTTTTGTAGAGTCCTTCATTTTCCATTTTGATAGAATAACGCACTATAAAAATAGTTCAATAATTTTACTCACCTCTTAGAACCTCTAATAACCATCTCTTATTGTCTTTTTTTAATATGACTTCCACGAAATTACATTGGCTACATGACTCGCAAGAAATAAGATTAACAGACTTCGGGCCTAGGCCTGGCGAGCTTTGAAGTTTAGGTACGAAGTAACAAATACTCGCCTGGGTTACCCAATGCGTCGCCGCGCGTCATAAAATATAAGAGTAAGGGCCCGGCTCCATTAGCGCGTTGCGTTGCGTCGTCGCAAAATGTTGTACAGGCGCATCACCTTCCCCGGCTTTATCTCTCGCCCGTCGACCCTTTGATCCGCTGCGACGACGCAGCGCAGCGCACTAGTGGAGCCGCGCTCTAAGTAGTAATAGAAAGAGAGACCCTTGCAGGTGAATATAATTTTGGGCACGCAGCGTGATGTGAGCTGAATAACACTTTATTGGGCCATAGAAAAAGTCGCTATTTATTCAAATATCTTTGCGGAGTGAGTATCTGTCCATTTTAGGTAATCTGCGGTGAGGTCAGAGCTGAGCGATCAAAAAGCGCGAGCCGAGCGATACGCGCTAGCCGAGCGAGCAAAGAGTACCTATTATAATCGAGCGAACGAAACTCGTGTGATGTGGCAGATAAATGAGCTTTCATGAAAATAGTTACCTTTAACATTAACCATATTCCAGACAATTTATCAAACCAATGCGGCGGCCGCCTGTGCTGCGCCGTCCTGAGTATGTTATCATCTGACACTTTATGTCCATGTATCGCCATCTCTATCATGACAATGTTTACGTCAATTTTCTTGGGGATTCTGCGGTAGATCGTCTGAAAATTTTAAATTTAGTTTAGTTTATTTAGTTGCGGAACGATCCTCCTGAAGTTTTTTCTTTGCACTTCAACGTGGGGTTCTTCAAGGGCATGTTTACAGGTCCCTAAAAGATTTGCACCGCGTCTTGGTGCCTACTCCGAAATACGAAACGAAACGTTTCGGCTGACGGATGATACCTACGTTTTCGCCTCGTTTTCGCCTGATGGCGCCTTTCACTCTGCAGGTCGTAGGTTCGATTCCTACCCGGGACATACATTTGGGTGCATGAACATGTCTGTATGTCCCGAGTCTGGGTGTATATGTATATTAAGTATGTATTAACAAATAAAAAAGTAGTATATGTAGTAATGTCAGTTATCTGGTTTCCATAGTACAAGCTCTGCTTAGTTTGGGATCAGGTAGCCGTGTGTAAACAATGTCCCACGATATTATTTATTATTATTATTAACATCACGACACACACATAGACACAGATACAGATTGCTCGTTACTGGCCATTAGTCATTAGTGAGCGTGGATAAGATATATTTTACTAATGCGGAATCTGAAGGCATATGCGTCTACGGTATAGTCATGGTATACTTACATTGTACAAAGCGATGGCGCATCTATTATGAGTGAACACTACACTGCGGTCGTGTCCGCTGCCATTGGTCCCGACGGTGTGGTCTATGCCTCTCCTCAGTGGCTCTAAGACGATGTCGTGGGTCATTGCGGTCACTGGCCTTGGTAACACCTGTAACACACAGAAGTCTTCTAGCCACATACTTAATACAAACTTAACTAGAGTCTTCCGTTGAGAAATAGCCGTGTATTGACTAAAAGAATAACCTTTCGAGTCTGCTTCGGGCACATGATCAGAAAAATGCCGAGCCTAGTGACGCAAGCTATTACAAATACAGTTTCACGAAAAATACAGAGAAGAAAGAGCGAGCCTTCGGGCGGCTTGAACAACTCTGACACCAGGTTGGCCACTACCCATACGATAAGAAGAAGTGGGCCTTAGTGGGCTGTTATAAGTGTGTAGATATAGCTTACCTCGCCAGTGTTGCCGAACGACACAAGCTCATCATCAGTCATGATCGCCCAGTCCAGTTCGTGCAGCAATTCCTCATCCGTCCAGCGATCCAGCGATGTGATGGGCCGAGCTTGCAGCAGGAATATCTCATTCTATTGAAAACAAGCACGTCATGAGTTCTAGAATCTACAAGGATTTACATGGAAATTTACATAGATGCTAGATGCCTTTCTGGCAAAACAAACATCACAACTTTTAACTGCAGTTATAACATCTGGTGAAGGAGGTACCAGATTGGGGAACAGTCAGCAGGCACGGATATAGAGGGGTTCAACGGTTGAAATTCTCCCCACCCCCCCCCCTTGATTCACGACTGGCACTTTAGTTTCACTAAATCTTACTAACTCCTAGAAGACTCTTAGGAGAAGAGGGGACTAAGGGGACGATACACGTATCGTCTTAACCTCTGTGAAGCATTCTTATTTTTGATCCCGGAGCCGCTCCGACTTGTAGAAGGTGGCTACGGGAGGGATTTTAGTGGGTAACAACCGCACATACCCCAGGTCTTTCATCTTTCAAAGATTCCCTTCACGTCCACCAAGAAAAACGTCCTATCTTCAGCAGTATAACACGATTCACCCCCTACGAATGAAATTCTGGAAAGCGCTAGAGAACAGAACATACCTCACAAATAGCCCACTCAATGTCCCTCGGCGCGCCCCACAACTCCTCCTGGACGACACCGAGCCGGGCCAGACGCAGTGCTTCCGAATCCGTGAGGCATGCTACTCCCCTCTCCCCCGCCGGCACTTCCTCCATAGCAATGCCACTGCCTTCAGCCTTAACTCGCTGGCTTTTCGAACCAACTTCCACCTTCAATATACTGAGACTGCCGTCCCTTTCACGCTTTACTGTTATAGTGTCCGGCTCCACTGCGCCGGATACAACGCTCTGGGGAAAAAATAGCTTTGTTTCAGCACTCAGGATAGGTGATTATGAGAGATCTCAAGACCATAACGACCGCTTAGTGGTTTGAACGTAGACACTCGGCTAATTACATCGGGTGGTTGCGGGTTCGAGTCCCGCAAGGGGATATCTTTTTCGGAAACGGGCTTTTCGTAATTTGCCTCTATTTCTTTCAGCCAAGAAAAAGTACAAACTGGTAGCCCACCATTAGAAAAGTGCTAGGGTGGCATAGCATCGAATGAGGTGTATACTAATAACGAAAAACCTAGCGACTTTTATCCGACAATATACTTAATACTGTTAAACGATATACAGGGTGGATTTTTGAGACGGGGCAGTAAGGGCAGGTACCTTAACCGTTATAGTTAGAGGAAAACGTTCCTAGGAGACCGTCCCTAACTTTTTGAGATATTCTGAACTGCATTCACAGATTTTAGAAAAAAATCGTTTTTCAGTACAAAATGTATGGGAAAAGTTTTTGGCGATTTCTGTCATGCCTAGTACTCAAACCTTCAATGCTCTGATAGAGTCTTTTGATCCCTACATGAAATGGGATCGATGGGAATAAAAAAAAATATTTTGGTATTTTATCATTTTTTTCGCTGACTGTCCATTTTTTTTTAAATCTCTGAATGCAGTTCAGAATATCCCAAAAGTTAGGGAAGGTCTCCTAGGAACGTTTTCCTCTAACTATAACGGTTAAGGTACCTACCCTTACTGCCCCGTCTCAAAAATCCACCCTGTATAAAAGAAGTAGGATGGTACCTCTCCAAGTCCATAGTTGGCGGTGAGCAAGAGCCGCGCGGGGTCGCCGGCGGCGGGGTGGCGCGTGAACAGCACGCCGGCCGCGCGCGCCGCCACCAGCATCTGCACCGCCACGCCCGCGCCGCACGCGCACGCCTGGCCGTTCTGCCTGGACAACCAGAATAACAAACATTACAAACCGCCAATTTTATAGAAACTTATAGGATCGATGTCGAAACGATATTATAATATGATCGAGGGCATTACAAAGCACTTTTGTTCTGAAAAGATATTTGTAATTTAATCTAATCTCTAATTTAAATATGTGCGAATCATCGTATACTGGGTGAAATCGAAATCGTGGGCAATATTTTAAACGGTGATTCTACACATGATTCAGAATATTTAGGGAATAATAATCAACAAATCAATTGAAAAAAAATTATTACCCAGGTAAGGTATAACAGTGAAATAGTTTGCTTATTTGCTTACCCGAGCAATATTTTTTTATCAATAGATTTTTTTATTTGTTTTCACAAAATATTCTGAATCATGTGTTAAATCATATTTTAAAATATTGCCCTCCATTTCGATTTCACCCTGTATACATACATACATATAATCACGCCTGTTTCCCGTAGGGGTAGGCAGATACCACTTCTTTCCACTTGCTACGATCCTTACATACTTGTTTCGCTTCGTCCACTTTCATTATTCCCTTCATACATGCTCTTCGGTTTAGGGTACTCTTGACCTGGCCTTTTTCAAGACGTCCCTGATTTGGTCTCGAAACGTCCGCCTAGGTCTACCCCTTCCGACACTTTCATTCACACTCGCCTTATACATTCTTTTCGTCAATCGTTCGTATAGATTTTGATATGACTATCACTTCCGTAAGCAAGGAAAACATCGTGAGGAAACCTGCTGACTCCGCAGCCGTGCTGAGCTAAACTCTAATAAACAGCCATCTTCTTCTTCTTATCGTATGGTTAGTGGCCAACCTGGTGTCAGAGTTGTTCAAGCCGCCCGAAGGCCACCGACAAGGCTTAACGACTGCCTAGATGACAACAACCGGGATCGACTTTTTACGTGCCCTCCGGAGCACGGAGACGCTCAGTTCAAATGCCACTAATAATAATAATAATAATACCATTTATTTCAGGCAACGATGGCCCATATTATAAATACCTTAAAGACTAACATACATATTATATTAGAACTTAAAACTAATTTGAATGTGATGGTCACCCATCTCTGACTGACCTTGCCGAGCGTTGCTTAACCTCCGATCGTTCACCGATCAATGATTGCAGCTGGCTATGAGCGCCTCAAACTATAACACTGAGTAAAAATTTACGACAACAAAATGGTTTTTGTAATTCCTAGTAGTGTTTTCAATATTTTATACTAAACGTTTTGTATTTACAGCAAATGTTTTATGTAATGTCTCACATTTATAAAACATTTGCTGTAAATACAAAACGTTTAGTAAAACATACTAAAACGACTACTAGGAACTACAAAAACCATTTTGTTGTCGTAATTTTTTTTCTCTGTGAAATTGACATTACCTGCGGTAGTAAGCGCTGGTGAACGCGAACATGGAGCCCCAGCACTTCTGGATCCCTCCCAACACGTGCTCGTCGCTGACGCAGCCCAGCACCGTCTCGTTCTGCCCTGCTGCTGACAGCTCTTCACTGTCCTCACCAACAGCTGTTGGCAATAACCATGGATGACTTAGGTACTGGTCCACCAAGCCAACTAGGAACTCGGCTGGAATGCGGCTTCCCCGCCCGCACCCCGCCACCGTCTGCGGCTTCCCGCCGCCGCCGCAAGGTGCGGGTGACGTCACATTTGACAGGTTCCTAGTTGGCTTGGTGGAGTAGTACATAAATATATTGGTGGTAGAGCCAAGGTGTAGCCTATTGACTGCTGATATAGGGGCTACTAGCTCGACCGGGTCAGTACCACCCTCTCACAGAAGTTCGGCGTATTTTAGCTGCATTTCGTATGATGACTAAGAGAGCCGGTAGCCCAACCCCTCCCCCTCCCCTCTCCCCCCCTTTGTCCCACTCTCCTTCAGATTGGCAGCGTGTAAGAGATGCCTTTGGAACAAGCATCTAGTTTATAAAAGAAATAGCGTCAAACATCACTTTTGCGTAACATCAAGGATCTTCTATGGAATCACTATTACCTGAAGATCTAACAGCAAACCGGAGTTCGGGATCAAACTTCTGTTCCGTAGCTTTTCTCCTCAACTCTTTCATATTTGCTAGGATTTCATCTCGCACGTCTCCAGTTATCGCTGTGACTGCGAAGAGCTCTGATGCCCTGGTTATAAAAAGGCAAAGTCAATATGAATCATAAATCTGCTAAACAAATGCCGAGAATTGAACGAGAAAGGCCAAGAACAAGTATAGGATACGCCTCCAATATTGTTCTTGCAACTTTCTTGAGAGAGAACCGTAAAGTTCTTGACAAGAATTCTTGCGAAGATTTTTAGCATTTAAGTATAAAGTGACTGTAGCCTAGGGTTGAACAGGTTGGGCTAGCAATCAGAAGGTCCCAGGTTCGATCCCCGGTGGGGCATGCACCAATGGATGAGTTTTCATCTATGTGCATAATTTACAGTTCGCTGACGGTGAGGGAAAACATCGTAAGGAAACCTACCTATCCCTCGGGATTAGGTAATAGTCCGTTCCTGTATACACGGCGAAAAGGTTCACCACCTGTCACGTTGGGTTCTGACTATCTGGTGAAACGTGGGCTTTGAGTTGGTAAATACCTCCACAATGTGGTGGTGTATGGCTACTCAAACCTCTGACTACCCCCGAATGGAGATAAAAGTCGTGACGTTACATAATAAGTATGATACAAAATAAAATATTGTACGCACTTTTGACATTTTTCTTTGAAATTTGCTTCTTCGTAATCTTGGTTGGCGGCTTCAATTTCCCGGATCGCTACCATCAATTCTGGGTTCGATTCGAGATGTTTCTCCAAGGCCTTGGTTGTCAAACAAAACCCGGGAGGTACTCGATAACCCTGGAGAAAGATAATTACTATCAAAACTTATCAATAACGGAAGGTCGGTATCGTCAATACTCTTCTGTTATGACATTAATCTTCTGTTTTACAAATTGATATCATATTTGTAAACATTTATCTTGAATCTACCTCGAACCGATATCACAGAATACTGCTAATTGGTAGATACAGAAGAATCACTCAGCTAAGACACAAAATACTCCTTCGCCACGCGGAAATAAGGTGCAAACTCGACTACTTCGAGTGCCCTCGAGGGGGCACGCCACCGTATATTGACCAAGTGAGCCTTGCCTACCGATTTTTGTTAAGAACCATGTATTATACTATACCTCTTCTTTCTGCATAGAAGCTAGCAATGCCAACGAAGCACCTTTGCCACCGACATAGGCAGGGCATGCTGCGGCCCGTTCTTCAAATTGTACGCAGTAGCCCACCGCACCAGCGTCTCTTTCACTCAACCACTTGAGCAGGGGTGCGGGAGTGAGACGGATCGATGGATGAGATGCTGCTATTAAAGAGATCAACGTTTGAATAAGAACTTTATCTCACTGTCGGCGAGAAAGTTTGGAAAAGTCGAGAACAAGAATTAACTTACTTCTTCGTTCTTGCTACTTTCTATAATGAGAAACAAGACATTTAACTGTCAAAATTCTTGCTAATTCTTGCATAAGTGTTGGGGTATCTTATCTATGTTTATGAAAATATATTATAAGTAAGTAGGTATGCCTGTAGGTAAGTAGGTATGAAAAAGCAGATGAACGGAATTCATTAAGAAATGCATATAAAGTCGACAAAAATAATCTCTACTAGCTTAGCGACAATGATAACGCTATCATAAATAAGCACATTGTTTGGTATCAAATGTAAATAATTATTATCAATATCATAGTTTACAAAATATTATATTTTTTCAAAATTGACAGAAAAAATATATGAAAAATCTGTTCGAATTTCAGCAACAAAAAACCATTTATGCGGTTGCAATCCAGCGTCCCAACAGGGGTAACCTTGCTTGTTGCCATCCATGTAGACAGCAGATGTAATCCAAATCCACGGATGGAAACAAAGTTCCCACCAAGGTCACCTCTGTTGGGACGCTGGATTGCAACCGTCAAGCCAGCCCTTTAATTATAACTACATATTCCCGACATTTATGTATGGCTGTCTACATAAGGCACTTGCCGCACCTAGCACTCAGTTTTGAAATTGGAACGCATAGATGTCATAACATGGGAACTCGGGCGCACCAAATGACATTAAGGTAAAACCGGGGCCACCCATTGGATGTATTTACACCAAGTTGTGGTCTTGGTCTTGGCTCCAAGACCACAACTTGGTGCTATACACCCAATGTGTGGCCCCGGTATAAAGGTGTTTTAACCTTACCGGTAGGCTCATAGCCAAGCTCTAAGATCCCAGTGCCGGCTGCGCCGTTGATGTCGGCTACCACAGTGCGGTACACCACTTCTTGTTGATAAGGGACTCCGCTGAGCAGTCTCCCACCATCAGCATTGATCCTTAACACCAGTTTCAAGTCGCGATTCTTGGCTGAAAATATTACTTGCTCATAAACTTTTCTTGGAAGTTAATTAATAGTCGGGTTGATACGATAAAACCATTAATTATTAACAAGCCGAGTACCCAATATGATTTCCATACAAACATTCAGTTCACCCCCAATGAAATGATGAATGGAATGAATTTAATTTAGTCCTCATAAAGTAGGTATAAGGGGCGTCCATAAATTACGTGAGTTGGTTTTGGTGATTTTTTACCTCCCCCTCCCCCCTTGGTGAGATGTCTTGATTTGGCTAGACCCCCTCCCTCCCCCCTAATCTCACGTGAGATTTTTCAAAAGCCATGTTTAAGTGGAGCAACATATTTTACTTAATTTAACCCCAGTTTTTTCGCAATTTTACACTATTTCTTGCTGAAAAACAAATACGTGATATTTGCCGCGAACCCCCCTCTCCCCCACGTGAGATTTGGTGAGATTCGGCTCTACCCCCCCCCCCCATAACGCCTCGCGTAATTTATGGACGCCCCTTATACCTACTCCCCCCCCCTAAAGAACTTCTGAAACAATACATTTCTAGTACAATAACACAACTTACTGCTCACATTTAGTGTATAAACGTTGGGTATTCCATCGGGTCTCTCACAGAAGTCGGACATGATCATATCCGTGGATGTTATGACCTCGACCGTGCAGTTGGGAAGTCTGACGCATCCAGATGTCACTCTGTAAAAAAATAATTACATGAAGATTTCTTTCCAGTAGACCATTTTTTTTGGCCTCCCTAACATAAATACTACGGTGAGGCAAAACATCGTGAGGAAACCTACCTATCCCTCGGGATTAGGTAATCGTCAGTTCCTGTATACACGGCGACAAGGTTCACCACCTGTCACGTTGGGTTCTGACTATCTGGGGAAATGTGGGCTTTGAGTTGGTTAATACGTCCACAATGTGGTGGTGTATGGCCACTCAAGCCTCTGACTACCCCCGAATGGGGATAAAAGTCGTGACGTTACATTTATTAAGATTTCTTTCCAGTAGACAATTTCTTTTTGTAACTCCCTAACATAAATACTACGGTGAGGCAAAACATCGTGAGGAAACCTACCTATCCCTCGGGATTAGGTAATAGTCAGTTCCTGTATACACGGCGACAAGGTTCACCACCTGTCACGTTGGGATCTGACTATCTGGTGAAACGTGGGCTTTGAGTTGGCTTAATACCTGCACAATGTGGTGATGTATGGCCGCTCAAGCCTCCCACCACCCCCGAATGGGGATGTAACAGTCGTGACGTTATATTATGTATGCATATAAATACTTTCATATGCGTTAAGTAAAAAGGTGTTAGAAACTGTTATGACATTATTGTTGTGACATTACAAAGAGACACTTTAATTTTATTTTTTTGGATAGAAGAAGTATACGGTGAGCTGATAATCAATATTGTTCAAACTTACTGCGTCAAAACTTGTTTGTACGATAAACACCGAAGCTGTACTGCCGTTCCATCCCTCGCTGCAGTCGTGATGTTCACGGATCGCCTCACTCCCTGATGCCCTTGAGGGTCCCAGGACCTCTCCTTCACCCCTCGAGTGCGGAGGTACACGCTCTTGTCAATCACACCCTCAGCATCGAACGATTGGAACCGCCCTTGGGCGGCGCCCCATTGGAGCCACGACCCTTCTTTCCTTTTGCCTCTGGTAGAAAACAATAGCTTACATTGTAGTAACATCGACTTCATATTACCGTTTCGAAACGCAAACTTTTGTCAATTGAGGTGCGCGGGCGCGACACTGGGTCACGACACTCACGACCAATCCAGACAGAAAGTAATCCCAATGGTGTGGTCGGAGTTATTCGAAATAATTTAAGATTTTAGAAAGCCAGAGAATAACATGCGTGGTAAGTGAGGCCTATAGACCATGATGTTAAGTCGTCTTTTACGACAAGTGATATCACACGTGATACGTAAGTGGCTACAAAGGCTTATTTTCTGTTCATATTAAAGACTAATTCGACTTTGTTGAAATTAGAACTATTCTAGCGTGGTTGTAATGTGAGATACTTACAACATAACTGACCACTTGTCATCTCGCCACGGTTCCAGCGCCAACGCTTCTGCCGCCAACTTATCGCTCCAATCTTTAGGATACCGCACCGGCTTTGAAGCTGACGCCCATCTGACAATCAAAACAACCCATTAAGAACCTGACCATCATCATCATGTCAGCCAAAAGACGTCCACTGTTGGACATAGACCTCCCCCAAGGTTTTCCATAACGACCGGTCCTGAGTTGCATGCATCCAGTGGGTAGGCCCCCCATAGGTGTCGCGGTGGCCGGTGCATACCTACCTTAGTATTAAGTTCATGATACCTACTTATAGCTTTCCCGTGGCGCCCCTCCAAATGTGGCAGATGGTACCCCGGTAGATTTTAGTAGGTGCACGGCATTAAAAATTTCGCAATTTCGAAAATCGCAATTTCGCAAATCACATTAAAAAAAGGTCGCCCAGTATGTGGACCGACGACCTAGTGCAGGACGCCGGAAACCTGAATATAACTAAGGGGCTATGCACACAGGCAACTTTTGCAGCAACTGGAAACTCGCAACTAGCTGTTTTCATATAAAACAATTACGAAACAGTTGCGGCAATCGCGACAACTATTGCTGCAACTGGCAATTGTTTTCTGCAGCTGCCAAAAAACTATTAAAAATTTGATAGTTTCGGCAACTAAGTTGCTAGTTTCGGCAACTCAAGTTGCTCCGTGTGCATAGCCTCTAAAGGTTCTGACTTACACAAGGTTCAGTTTGACATGCTGCGTCACGTCGTCTTCCACTCTAGTCAGAAGACCGTTGTACAGTATCCTGTACCGGCTCTTCTCTTCCCCGATCATAATCTTGAGTCCGTTAGCGATCCAACCGCCTTCGACAGGTTCCCATGCGCCTATTGCTGTGTCCGGATGCTCTGTGGGGGTCAGAAGAGTTTTATTCCAGGCCTCCATCAAGCCAGGGCCTCCGGATTGTTCAAGGCTTCCAACTAAACTAAATGCAGACATCGTCGTTTACACCTAAGAGTTAGATTTTTTATGTAATTTTTACTAAGAGTTTCCAATACCGGAAAGTCAAGTAAAAACAAGTAGGTAGGTACATAAGTTACTTACTGATGTTTTAATTCACATTTTTTACTTTAAGGGCCCCAAACCCTGTGTGCCCCTGCATGGCTTAAAACTGCCTTTATTGTCAGGCTGCCTATAGAGTCAGTGCATAGCAGCCAATCGGGTGATAATCACATAAGACTTCAATCACCAAGACAATTATATATTAATGATCAGTCATCATAAACCAGCCCACGCGCAACCATGCTGCTGTCGATCTGAGATATGCTGACATACTTACGCGGCAATCTATACGTGGTCCCATCCGGTAACTTCACATGAACGACAATTTCCGCTAGCGGTTGCCTGCCACAAAGCTTTCTTATAGCCAGCATGACCGCAGACCCGTCAGGGGCTGAGGTCCGTACCCCGAGGCAGTCCACACCCTCGTGCATGTTCGGACGAGGGAGCTCGTCCAGGCGGGGTGCCGGCAACTGTGCCTTCCACCTTCTTACGGCGTACCTCGCGCATAGAAATTTTAATGAATAATTCCATCCTGTGTGCAATGTAAAACGTTTTAATATCGACAGAAGCGTCAATACTCAAACTCAGACGTTAATTAATTTCAACCAAAAGACGTCCACTGTTCGACATAGGCCTCCCCCAAGGTTTTCCACAACGACCGGTCTTGTACCAATTACATCCAGCGGTTTCCCGCGACCTTTACTAGGTCGTCGGTCCACCCTGTGAGGGAGACCCGCGCTGCGTCTTCAGGTACGTGATCGCCACTCAAGAACCTTTCTGCCCCATCGGCCATCTGTTCTTTGGGCTATGGGCCCCGCCCAATGCCACTTCAGACTCAGACAATACTCAATACATATTCTACAATTCTAGTATTACCTATTTGTGTCAATCAACAATGAACCTTTTGTTACTAAGTGTTATTATCTACATCCTACTCACACATCAGTATCGCTCATATCATTAACAAGGCATTAACATTGCTGGCAAACTAGCTATCTAATTACTATCCGTTGATACTATACAATCAATTATGATTATGATTATGAATGGTTTATTTAATAATAATAAATATCGTACAATTAGGTAGGTTTATGGTGTAGGTGGTATTGTTTGAACACGCTATCCGTACTAGATCGGGCTTTGCACCCGCCGCGTATTGACAACCGAGACTAAGTTGACTACGTTGAGTCATCATCAGCCTATTGCTGTTTACTTCTAGACACAGACCGCTCTCCATGCACGCCACAGAACTATACCTTTGGTATTAAAAACATCTATAGGCTACGGCAACATCAGGCGGGCCGTACGTCGGCCACCGTAGTCACATAAAAAAAAATCCAAATAAATGGTACCAAAATAATTACAAAAAAATAATAATAAACTTAGCTGATGAGTTTATAATGATTCTTGTAAACAGATAGTGAAGTTTTTTATGATTGGTTAAAATAAAGTTCTCCATGATTCGAGTGGAGGGGTGGTGGGGCAATTGCACCCATTACCACCCCAGTATCCATGCCTGGCGTCCCCCCACCTCCACTGCGTTGACCAAACAAAAACATCGCAACTAAAGAACATCAGGACCTACCTCTTTTCCTATAGCTCCCCTTATCAGATGCCTGTTTCCTGAAAAATATTATATACACAACTAACACGCCGGTGATCAATCCGGACTGGAGGAAAAAATCAAACAAATCCATCTTGTAACACAACACTGTCTAATAAACCACTTTATCGTAACAAGTTCTCAACGTCAGACGCGGAAGACCTTGGCTATTTATTGATGCCCAAGCGCATGTGACGCGACCACCTTAGACCAATAACGGACACGGAATACGTGATCCTCGATTCATACATTTTAATCAGACAACGGTACTTATTCTGTTGGCTACAAATTACAACTAAACTAAATACACTTAAAGTATTTCTGTCTACCTCAGACGATACGATCATGAGAAGGATGACAATACAGTTTAGTAAAGTTTATTTGTGCGCCAACATAATCAGCACCAATTGTATCTATTGACGTGTTGATAAAAGTAATCAGCGGTATATCGAGACGTTTTAATCGATGTTACGTAACACAATAACTAAGTGGGGAATACAGCAGAGTTAAATGATAATGATACTGCACTTGCAAACCGCCAGTGGGACAACGCTCTAACCTATTTGATAACTTCGTAAACATCCGAATATCGAGGTTAGGTACAAATACACATTATACAACAAGTAATAAAGACCAGCAAATTTATACCGATTTTAGCCAGTTTACAATGGTTTCAAAAAGCATTTCTAGTAACAAAAGTGCAGTGATGTACAAGATACTCTATACAAAGTATCTCTGCAATATAAAATGCAAGATACTTTCAAATTAAGTATTTCAGATACCTGATACAAATAACTTTCTGGAATGGTATCTGAAATACTAGATACAAAATACGTATCTTTCAAATACTTTTTAAAGATAAAATACTTTTGTAAGAACACAACATTTTATTGAATGAAAGTTTATTTTTTTACGTGAATTATTTTATCTACGAATAAATCGCACAAATGTGACAAGATAAATATTATATTTTTTAAGGTTTTAGTTGGGACTTACTTAAGTAAAACCAGTTCTTCAAACATTTTATCACTAATTTTTCTTCGATGAGGCCTCATAATCATACCCCCAAACGTTTCCATGTTCGCGATCTCGAATCTCACAAAGGCGAAAGCATTTTAGAAAACATAGTATCTACAAAATACTAACTAAAGGTATTTAAATACAAGATACAAAATTAATTTTAAAAAGTATTTTAGATACAAGATGAAAATACGTATTTGGTATCTTGTATCTGTATTTCAGATACTTGTATCTTAAATAACACATCTCTGCAAAAGTGATTTGTAATGTCAGTGTAGGTAAATCCATCATAACTTCCTATAAATCTGGAGGTGAGATTCTCAGTTGAAACGTGTAAATAATATACCCAAACACAGATCATACATTTTATTGCGCAATATAAAATTACATCAACAAATCAACGGTTACCCAAATAAATAAAAACCTAGCGGTAACATAACCCAAACCCTGTGCGGAGAGAGCGATTCAAATTGAAACATTAACCGCTCAAGCCTCGATGATGCCTTATATGTATGCCATAAGGCAACGCTGAGGACAGACTAGTCACTGCAGTGTTATGATGGTTGAACTACTGTCCGTTCACAGTTATTTTACCTCTGACGTTTCTCATTGTATGTATGTAAAACGCAAAGTCAGCCTTTAAACTTGGCCTTTGAGACCATGAACTGTAGATTAGGCTTTATTCTACAGCCTACATGACTGAAAAAAACCTAATATCGACTACGTTTTTCAAAAATAAACAAATAAGGTAAATGTCAGAGGTAAAATAACTGTGAACGGACTGTACTCCACCAAGCCAACTAAAAACCTGTCAAATGTGATGTCACCCGCACAAGGCGGCTGTGGCGGTGTGCGGGCGGTATGCGGGCGGGGAAGCTGCATTCCATCCGAGTTCCTAGTTGGCTTGGTGTAGTAGTAACCATCATAACACTGCAACATCAAACCACCCAAAATATACAAACACCTATTTTAAATGCAGTTTTAAAATTATTTTATTTATAAAGTCTTCTATACATATGCTGTATTTATATTTGTGATTAACATATTAGTTACAAAATCTCTCAATTCACAAGTCTTTCATTCGTAGTGGAGAAATTAATAAAAAGTAAAATAAATACTAATGTATGTTTTTACTTTTATAATCTCGTAAATTTTGGACATGCTTTACATGGTGTACCAAAAGTCCGAAATAATAATTGTGCTGTGTAAAAACGGACTATACGTCATAACTGTCATATTTTTTTAGTTATGGGCCTTTGAATATTTGGCACAACTTTTGTGTTGCGGCCCTAAATACACATGCAATAAAATTCAAAATTAGATAACAGTGTAACTGCATTTGCGATTAGAAGCCACCCATATTCGGGAAAGTTTGCAAAAATATTATTTTTTTACTTTTAAATTGGCAGTAGAAGTACCGTTTAACTATGCCCGATACTCATCCAACCGCCCAAGTATTACTTCGTACTTTTGAAACACCTTATCTAACTAAAGGACACCGCAGACATGCTACTTTTTGCATCGGCGATCCGCGATTATGCGACTGTATCGATGCTGCATCGCGATTTGACGACTCTCTGCTTTCGCAGCGACTGTTCCGAAACTAAAAGCGACTAAATCGCCGATCGCCGATGCAAAAAGGAGCATGTCTGCGGCGGCCCTAACTGCTAATCCTTCACGCTTTCAAATTGCCCGAATCACTAATTTCAGCTTGCCAACAACACAAGACACACAACTGCACAAAAATACGGTGGCGGTGTGCGGGCGGTATGCGGGCGGGAAGCCGCATTCCACCCAAGCGCCTAGTTGGCTTGGTAGCGTGACCACGAGCATTCTTTGACGACACCACGGTCAAATCCATAAAATTCCCATTCACACATTGCATTTTACAAGAAAATCGTCAGTTTTAACGTATCAAATAATAATTATTACTAAATTTTGTAAACAGAAATGTCTTTTTAAAACAAGTCATAGCACTGGCGTTTCTAGCACCTCAAAACAGCCTCTTTATGATGTAGGTAGAACTAATAATAACAGATAAGTTAAATTGAGATCTAATCGTCTTTTTGTTTGATTGGTTCCAATTCGTCAGGGTTCTCGTCCATGCTAGAGGCGGTGTCTGTGCGCGACGCATCTACGGGATACAACCTGCAATTCAAAATGTATATTTAGGCAACTATGATAAGTGTAAGCAATGGAGACTATCCCTGAATACTCGAAATATCCTGTTTAATATCCCGCAAACTGATGGGAGCGAGCGAGAGAAAGATTCGCTCACAACGACCGCGCATATATTCAACGAAACTGGCGCAAGTGATTATGCAACCTGGCGGGATCTGACGCGAGCGAATATGCAACCTAGCGGGATCAGACGCGAGCGAATATGCAACCTAGCGGGATCAGACGCGAGCGAATATGCAACCTAGCGGGATCAGACGCGAGCGAATATGCAACCTAGCGGGATCAGACGCGAGCGAATAAGCAACCTAGCGGGATCAGACGCGAGTGAATATGCAACCTGCAAGCACATCACTGCCGCCTATGATAGGACAAATTTTAAGGTGGTAGAGCCAAGCTGTAGCCAATTGACTGCAGCTCATAAACGGGCTGGCTCGACCGGGGTAGTACCACCCTCTCACAGAAGATCGGCGTAAAGCAGCTATTACAGCTGCGTTTCGTACGATGAGTGAGAGAGCCGAAAGCCCACCTCCCCTCCCCCTCCCTCCATCCCATTCCCCTTCAGGTCGGCAATGTGCGAGCAATGCCTTTGGTATTGCAAGCATCTATAGGCTACGGTAACTGCTTAACATCAGGCGGGCCGTACGCTTTTTTGCCACAGCAGTCCTATAAAAAAAAACAAAAAAACAAAAAAAAACAAAACGTGAGATAAAACGAATTTGCCTCATTATCTCCTATGAATAAAATAAGAGAGCAACACGTTACGGCATAACATATTCCGTGCCAAGACCTGTCTTAGTGTGCGTGTTAGTTTATCTGTTCGTTCCTTAATTGAAGTAATTTTAGTAGAGTCCGTTTCACGAAAGCGGTCCCATGGCAATAAGTGGAACAAATAACTAAACTTTACATTTAAACAGAAAAAATATTGAGATGAAATACGTTCCACTTATTGCCGTAGGACTTCTTTCGTGAAAGGGACCCTATATGTATACTATATTAATATTAATGGAGTTTACCTATGCGTACTAACAAAATAAATTAATAGTCAGAAAACTCACCATCTCTGATACAGATACACGAGGAAGACCAGGTCATCCCTGAAGCAGGCGACTCGATGCGCGATGGGCATCGTGATGATGAACGCGAACACGTCATCGATGAACGTGTTGAACGCCTTGTACATGAACGCGCGCCACGGCAGCGCCGCCACGGACCGCAGCCGGTAGTTCACGAACAGTTGCGGCAACATGAACAGGAACCCGAACGCGTACACGCCGTTCACGATGCTGTGTAGCGCCCAGGAGTACCAACTGCGAAGGCAACAAGAAATTGTGAACTCAAAATTTTTTAAAAGTAGAAACAGATCTGTGCCCGTCAAGCCTATGTAGGGGATTTATCACACTGGCGGTTCGCGAGCGAGTTCCCAGCGGGGCGATCGACAAAGCACTTAGCAGCGTGCGCCGAGCACCGAGAGCGTGTGACGCAACGTGTTCGCCCCGCTGGGAATCCGTTCACAAACCGTTAGTATGATAAGCCCCTTAGGGATAGAGCTAGGTTACAATAGAGCCACTACCTACTGCCAGTATCTTATACCTGTTTTTTTTTTCGTTATTTGCTTAGGTTATTAGTACTTTAGTCACCCTAACGATGATAATGACATACGCCTACCTCCAACCAGTAAAGTACTAGATACTTTACAGATAGCTATAGTCTGATTTTTAATTAGACTAAGTAAACTGACAGGTGCTATTGTCACTTTTCGATATAAATAGAACAAATAAGGTTCAAATTCATAGAACTGACATTTTTAGCTGTCAGTTTGCTTCGTCTAATTAAAAATCAGACTATAAAATTTGAACTGTCATAATTAAAGTTGACGAATTTGACGGGCCCGTTGGCGTGGTTGGCGCATTGACCATACTATGGGTTGGCGTGATGGCGCCTTTCACGCAGCAGGTCGTAGGTTCGATTCCTACCCGGGACATGCATTTGTATGCATGAACCTGTCTGTATGTGCCGAGTCTGGGTGTATATGTATATTAAGTATGTATTTACAAATAAAAAACGTAGTATATGTAATAATATCAGTTATCTGGTTTCCATAGTACAAGCTCTGCTTAGTTTGGAATCTGGTAGCCGTGTGTAAAAAAAATGTCCCAGGATATTATTATTATATTATTATTAAAGTAATACTATTCTCGACAGTTTTGTAAAGTCACTAGAGATGACACTGGCCGCAAAGGCCAATAAATATTTGGAAAGACTGGTCCAGCATGCGTATGCCCATTGCCCGGTTATAGTAGAGCTACCTCTTGTGCGGCTCGTAAATGAGCGAGTATACTGCGCCGGCGAGGCAGAGCGGGTACAGCAGCAGCGACAGGTAGCGCATGGCCTCCGCGTCCGCGCGCGCCGTGCTGCGCTCCGCCGCGTCCGCGCTCACGTCGCGCCACACGCGCACGCGCCACCCGCTCCACGACACGCGCAAGTGGAGGACCTTTGTCACCTTCCATAGCTAAAAAAAAACAAAATCAAGTACGATTACGAGTACGAGTATGATTCAGGATATCTGCAGAACGGTTTAGTGACTTGGCTAAATGTGGTAGGAACTCAGCTAGATAGCTTAGGAACTTGGCTTAAAGGTCAAAGAACTCCGATAAATTATTCTTAACAGTTAAAGAGCTCTGTTATATGATTGGTGAAGAGAGCTAAACTGTTTAGCAACTCTGCTGAAATATTTATTTAGAAACTAAGTTAAATGAATTAGGAACATAGCTAAAAGGTTAAACAAAATGGTTGAATTACTTAGTAACTTGGCTAAATAGTTTAGGTATTTGGCTAAATGCTTTAGTGACTTGGCTAAACAGTTCAGAAACTCGGCTAAATTGTTTAAGAACTAGTCTGTGTCATTGATTTAGCAGCCGCAAGCTTCTTACCTCAATAACAGCGCTAATTCCCGCCGGCACTAGTACGAGCATCGATGTTTGCTCGTCGAGAAGATAGAAGAATATCACCATCTGGGAGAACGCTCGCCAGAACACCGTCCGCGCTGACAGACCGGCCAACGAACGCTTCCGCCGCCAGAATGACACATCATTCTTGAACGCCAGGAAGTCGAAGAGCAACTGGAAAGACAAAAGCCATGAGAAGTGACCTGCGTTGTTTACATTTAAATTAGCAAATACAAAGACTGTAGGTAAGTAGTAGGAGGATCCTGGATGCTTACTGTAGTCTATATGAGAATAACTTCTACAGTACAATGGATTGATGGCCCCAACATTGTCTTACTGTTATTGCTCCCCCACAATGACACAAGTCAGAAACTTCTATTTATTTACCATGGAATCACGCAGTCATTCGTGATGAACTCAGTGGGTGATTCTGTGTGGTCGACACAGAATAGCCCGCGCTTTCCTTTTAAATAGGGCTTTAAGATACCAATAAGCTCCCCCATGCTTTCTGCTTGCATAGAGACTAAATTGCTTAATTGCTAATTGAAATACTCAGGACAGAATACATGTGCGCAACTAAAATGAGAGCTGCTTATCTTTGACATAAAATTACAGATAACAATATCTCAGACTGCCAAGTGGGACTTAAATATTTGAGTAGCCTTTGAGTATTTGGCCATCAATACTTACATGACAACTAGCAATCAGGACCGTAGCTGACAACAAGTAAAGATTAGTATCAGCGAATATTCCCTTCACGTCGTCCACATCTTTCTCGCTGAACCCAAGCGTGTGCAACTGTTCCAATGCGAGACGTACATGCAATGCCAGCCGTAATGAACCGTACGTCGTTGGTGACACATTCACTGTCACATTAACTTCACTCGTACTCGTATTTAGTAGCTGAAGGTTTGATAACCTTGATTTTAAGACGTTGTGTTGAATTATTGGCAAGAATTTTCCATGGCGGATCCTAGAATTGATAAAATAATGTTCTGAAGACAATATGATATATGTTGAGATATATTTTCTTTCTAGGCTATTACATTTTGATATAAGTAATACATTTATAGATTGCAAAGTTTAACTTTACAACTAAAATATTAGTATTAGTATTGCTGTCCTGTTTATATGTTATGACCATGAGAGGGATACTAACACAATCAAGTTTGATTTGTGTACCTATTGGTATTTGGAATAAACCACCCACTGTTCTAGATTCTATAAAGGTGGAATTTTATTATATGTATTTTTTTAATGGTGGAACACTGTCGTTTCTCTGCCATTGGCATAAATATTATAATATTTTAAATCATGGTGATCCTTTTCAGATATTAGTTTACAGTAAAAATGATTCAAATACCTCATATAAGGGTAAAGTTCACCAGGTATTTTGTTACTGGGAAGATTCAGTTCATCAGTGAGAATGGACAGTGGTGCTACAGTTGTTATATGTGCATAAGGCCTTATGACTTTCTCCTCCTCCTTTGGTGGTTGATCACCAGCCTGTGAACAGATTTACAGACTTTTAAACCATGAAAATAATGATTCAATATGACCAGAAATAGTTCTAAATCAAGTCCACTAGTAAAAGAGAGGCCAGGGAGGGCCAAAATTCAATCTTAAAGGAATAATATTAGCTGCTTACAAATTATAGTGTTTTGCTCAAAAGACTCACATTTTGTTGGAGAAGATTAAATGTAGCCGCTTGCGGTTCCGTGTGTGTTACCAGTGGTAGAGTATGAACGGATTCCGAGCGAACAATATCATCAAAATCTTTGTATAACTGACCATTGTCTAACAGCACTGCATGCATGAATAATGTCCCATTATTTCTAGTTTTGCGTGGGATTTTTAGAGCTATATCACTAAAACAAATAATAACATTAATAACACCAATAATAATCATATTTAAGTCGCACTTTCTGTTAAATTAGTGCTGGTTTTCTACTTACATAGTTGCCGGTTTTCGGTAGTCGAATTTAGGCGAAGTATGCACTTTAATGACGCTTTCCACAGACATTCCATTTTGATAAGGTTGTTCTTTAACAGAAGTGTAAATAACCAAATGCTGCACGGGATTTGAAGATAAATAAGATGAAAAACATCTCTCGCCACGACTACATTCTGGTGGTATGAAAATTTCAGCTAATGTCCATATAGTATTTATAACGTAGCCAGCAAATACTAACGTTAATATTAAACTCACAGATACATACTTCATTATGGTAGTAATTTATAAAATTATCATTTGGAATGTAATATTTAGCACAAAAGGGGTTATATTTTGGAGGAATGACGGGCGCTGATGGTAGTGTCACTACCGTCACGGTGGCTGTCAGCCTCACGAACGTAAATAGGTACATATGCTGCGTTCCATTCACCGTAATTTTTGTTATTTTCGTCCACAAAAAGTGTTAAAAACGATAATAATGATCACTTTCAGTACAAGTTGGTGCGAGTGGAACGTGATTTGTGGACAAAAATAACGAAAATAACAAAATTAACAGTGAATGGAACGCACCAATACTGGACTGTTCACTACTGCACCAAAAACGAGCCGAGCGAGAGGCCCCAGTTGGGACCGTGTCCCTCTCATTTCGAGTTGCCATGCCCAAATAATATTATCGTTGGGTAGTGATTGTTAGTTTTTAAATCAAGCAAATAAATTAATTTATTATTTAGCGTAACTATTGTTTTATCATATAAACAATAGTCACGATAAATACCTACTAAATTAATTTATTTGCTTGATTTTAAACTAACAATCACTACCCAACGATAATATTATTTGGGCATGGCAACTCGAAATGAGAGGGACACGGTCCCAACTAGCTGCCTCTCGCTCGGCTCGTTTTTCTGTCTAAGAATTGTCTAGGTATAATAGACCTTAAGACAGCAGAATAAAGTTGAATTTCTTCTTAACCAAAAACTCAACTTGTCTATCCTCTATTGAAAGATCCTTGGTCAGCCTAACTGACTGCCATATGCTGCGTTCCATTCACCGTAATTTTTGTTATTTTTGTCCACAAAAAGTGTTAAAAACGATAATAATGATCACTTTCAGTATAAGTTGGTGCGAGTGGAACGTGATTTGTGGACAAAAATAACGAAAATAACAAAATTAACAGTGAATGGAACGCAGCAGTAGTGCCAAGCTATAAAAGAACTGTCAAATAAATAATGTCACAACATAATCGATTTCAGGGAATTGTATTAATTTCAATCGACTAAAATGTTATTAGATATTTTTTATGTTAATTGTAGACTATATTATTATTCACGTTTACTGTAAATAAATAAGATTTTGTATTTACATTAAAAAAATCAAACAAACATACAAAGTGAAGATAAATAAAACCAATGTATCCGAACTTCACAGTCTGACATAATGACATTTTATTTTTCTTTCTTGGCAACATTTTTATTTATGGGCGATCGCAAAACGTAATAAATCGTTGTTTCCTTGGAAATATTATTGATGTTTCCTAAAATTGTTACAAATATTAAAGGTATGTTCATAATTTCATGATATTATTCCGTGTTTCATGTTCTATTAATGAAATTTACAGGGCTTATGTGGCATTAGTTTTGACAGTTGTCACTGATACGTACCTATCTGATATTTTGTTTATATTGCAGAATGGAATCCGAGCTGTGCAACTCCTGCATATTGAGCTGTTCCAGGAAACCGATCTTGTATCACTTGATAACATGTTAACCTCAAGTGAGAATATGTGTGCCAGTTGCCGTGGTCATGGATGCTAAAGACTTGAGGACACGGCCAACTCTGAGCGGTCGCAACAATGACGGAGGCAAGTACGCTCAGAGCGGCGGCGTCGCACTCCAATGCGACAGAAATAAAACATATCATGATATCGGACCTAATTCATTGGCCAAGGTGGAGATACAAAACGCGCGGCCGTGCGCCGTCATAGGCCCTGACAGAATAGTGCCGCAGCCCACTACCGAGGAGTACATGAAGAAAGGTCCAGCCGAGCCATGGCCATGCACGGACAACACATACCGTCGTCCACCAGAATACCCCCGTAAATTAACGAACTATACAAACCCGACAAGAAATATATCCCCAAGACAAACATACCAAGAAAATATGCAACGTATCATGGTTCCAGCCACATACAACTCAGTCAAGTTGAATGATGATACCAATAATTATGCTCAAATTCCAGATAGAAACATTCCTCTGTCAAAGAATATAAAGTTAAACGTGCCTTCTGAGGCCAAGTACTGTGATGTGCCTTATGCTGTTAATCCTAATAGTAATGAACAAAAAAATGTGAGAAACTCTGATATGTGCGTGTCTAGTGTGAATCCATCGGTTTCAAGAACTGCCCCTCATGGATGGCCACCTGGCAGTGTGAATTTACGTCCTGCGCGTGCGTATGGTGCTCCTGAACTTTATCAATATCAAGAATATCCGAGCTGTGCCGGCCCAAGACCAATAGTGCCTCGACCTCACCGGACACATCCTGAAGACCCAGCCTATGTTTATGCTGAACCTTATTATTCAGATGGAAATATTCGTTTCAAGCCGTATCCATCTGTCAAGGACAGGTATCCGCCTGCAAGGTATGACTATATTGGTAATTATTCAAATCCATTCCATCCACCACCTTCTTACCCTACCCATAAATATGATTTACAAAAATCTATGCCACCCCATCCCTTTCCCCCATATGCCTCTGTTAAATACTTGGATAACAGGATCCCCGAACCCATCCTAGATGGATATCAAAGAAATCAGCAAGGCAATTATAACATGCCCTATCCTAATCAAGTAATACATCCCAACTATGGAACAGTAATTGGAAATTGTTCCCAAAATAAGATGCATACATTCCCTCCAGATAGTTCTATCAAAACTATAGCACCAAACAAACTAACTTATGATAACAACAACAAAACATATGTTGAGTATGATAATTCTCGACCAAAAATATATCCACAGCCTGATAGCTATTTTGTCAGTGAAATGGGTCGGATACACCCAATGAAGAGTCAAGTCTTAATGCCTAACTACCCAAACATAAACATGCACACTGGACCACCAAACCCATATTACAAGAAAGACAGTGCCCAAATTAAAAACTATGAGTACATGGCTCATTTTAGAAACCTAGATCCTGCAATGAACATTCATAATCCTATGATGAGACATTTGCCAATGTTTTCTCCTACTACATTAGCAATATCACCAACTGATTCTAGTGCTAGCAATGATACTAATCAAACTCTAGGAGCTTCACAAGAAGACTGTGGCTATGTGAGCCAATCATCAAATGCAAGTGTTAGAAGCATAGAATCTGGCATGAACAGAGTATCCAATGACTATTACAGGAGATATTATGATAGTAGGTATGGACACATAGTAAGAACTTCGCCCATGACGGCGAAAAGTGAGTTAATTCCTAATAGTAACACCTCCAAAGATAAGAAAAATATTAATGTAAGACAATTCTTACAAATGTGGAATGAAGGTGATGAGGAAACAGAAAATACAAATTCTAAAGAACTTGCCACTAAAATGGGTTCAAGTAAAGATAACATGTTGAAAAAAACACATGAAGCTGCTAATAATAATAATGAACAGCTTTATGTGCTTGGCTTGGTCAATGTGCCTAGTGAAGAACTAAGCAAGTATGAACATTTACAAACAGTTTCAAAATTACCAGAAAATATTAAAGGATATAATAATATTGAGTTACTAAAACAATTTGAAGAAGTTATAGAGTCTACGAACCTGGGAAATTATAAATCTCAGGCATCCAAAGATAATTTTCAAATGCAGGTAAAAGGACTTCAACCACGCCAACTGATGGGAATATTACCCAGACCAATATCACCATTCGATGTGGAAGCGAAAATAAGCCAGTCGGTAATTCATAAAGAAGTTGGTTGTAACTTTGAAATTAAACCATGCAGTCCTAAAATGCTAAATGTTGATGTAGCGGCACCCGTGAAAAATATTTTAGCTGAAAGGGTAATTGAAAAAGTTGCAAATCCAGTAAGTAAATCTCCAATGCTAAATAGCATAGAAGAAAACATAGACTGCAATTTAATGAAAAGATCAGACCACAGATTGAACAATAATGACAATGTGAGAAATTCAAGTTGTAAAATGATTAATACTCAGTACCCTAATATTAACCCTATTGATACATTAAAAAGTACATACAGCTTGCAAGATCTCGAAAGTAACTCTGGCTTATGTCTAGCTTCATTACCTAGACTCGATAATGATATTGAACTGAACTTCCCGGAAGTTAATCAGCAATTTATCAATGCAAATAGAAGAGAGGCTGCAGTTACTGCATCTCCACTTAAAGATTTACCAACACTTGAAATGTTAGATCAATCAGTCAATGAGGTAAAACACAAAGATAGTAGCGTACCAGTGTTAGAGCTAGAAAATAAATTGAGTCAGTCTTTCTCAAATGCTGATCCTGAAAAAGGATTTCCTAAATTAAGCAAATATAGAAAGAATAAACCAAATATTACAGAAGACGAAAGGAAATCACTTGTCACTAAAAAAGAACAAGTACAACACAACCAAAACGCTATCAGAACAGACAGTGTGATCATAAAAAATCCGGATAATATAAAAAAATATGACGAAATATCTGATTTATCCACAAATGGTTTAAGTGAACCGCAACAAACACCTATGAATTTAACGTCTCAAATTAATGGTGATTTCGATGTTAAAAGTCACCTAGAAAACGTTGTTGAAAGTAAATGTAACACAAAAGATGAAGACAACCAGTCTATAGATGTTGCAATAGACTTTAGTTTAAATAGAAACCATTTGGTTAGCGATATTAAATCCACAAACACAGAAATTAACATAGAAAGAGATAATCCCATCCACGAAGTAGAAGAAGATCTTTGCCAGGATCTAACATTCAATACTAAAAGCGATGCCAATAAACCCATTGAAGATGATAGACATAAATCTGATGATTGTAACTCGAACACAGATGTTAACATTGGAACTCCCGTCCGAGACACTGAAGATATGATTACTACGCATTTAAATCAAGAGGCCAATTATTGCACAGAAGATTCAAATATGAGCCAAAGTGAATCAGACTCGGATTTAAAAAATGTTGATGAAGAAAACATTGATAAAGATACATCTGACGACTACGCAAACTTACAGCGTATATTAAAATCAGAAAACCATGTGGTGGAACCTTTGCCTATTCTCAGTGATAGCAGTGATGATTTTAAAATAGAAGATGACACAGCTCCAGAAAACCAATTTTCTGAGGAAACAAAGAACCTTATTAAAATGGATGAGACTTGTGAATTCAAAAATAATGATAATATGGAGATTGAAAAAGAACTAGAAATGATATGTGACAATCATAACTCCCAAAGCGAAGAAACAACTATTAAACACGTGCATGGAGATATCAAGACAAATTTAAATGACGCACAGCACATGATCACAGATTTAAATGACGGAAAAAATTGTTCTGTTTCAGTTTTTTCACCGCAAAATATAGATTGTGGCCAAATAAATTTGATGCGAGAAGAATCCAATAATAACATTGAGGAATCAGTACCACTGACCATAGAAAACATTTCAACAGCAAACCCTCAAAATTCTCCATTTAATGAAGAAGTAGCGAACAAGCACGTCGATATTGTACCATCACATGACGTAATTAACGTATCTGATGATAATCCATCATCAAATCCTACCAAAGATTCAGAACCAAAAGAAATCGAATCTTATGATTCTGAGGAAAATAGTGCCCAAGTTATGGAAAATGAAGATTACGGTAATACGTCGCTGAGTTTTGACAAAATAAGAAAATCTAAACGAAAAAGACAATTCTGGAGCAAAAAAGATTTTTCACCTTGGATCCAAAACCTCACATACAGTGTAGGTATTGTAAATACACAAAGAAATGTAGACATTATCGGTGATATTGTAACAGAAAAATCATACGTTGAAAATACTTCATTCGCCAATCAATATGTTGATGAAATAGTAGAGCCTATTAAAGAGCTGGAATCAGTAAGTAATAAGGATAGTATTGATAATGTAGCGACAAGTAATAGTCATTCCGGCAGTTTAATTAATTTTTGTGATTCTGGAGATGAAATTGAGTCTAAAACTGAAACACATATTAAAAATTACGAAGAAGTGAATACTACTGATGAAAATCACATTTTAAATGATGAGAAAGACGAAATAGAAACCAAAATTAACGAAATGCAATCAAATACACTAAATCCTATTAGAGACCCCTCAGTTGAAGACGTTAAAAAGGATTCTGAAATGTCTGAGACAAATAATAGTGAATGTGATGATCAGAATATAATGATATTAAAGGACGAAATAAATTTTAAAGCATACCTGGCCAATGAAGATAAATCAATGATTTCAGATGATTCCATGAATTCCATGAATGTACCAGAAACAAACAATGTGGATGGTGACGTTGAAAACCAAATACAAAAAATAGGCACACCGGAACTTTCCGTTAGTACCGAAACTAATATTTCTATCCAAGAGGATAAAATCGGAGGTCCACTGGAACTTTCCATTAGTGACGAGACTAATAATTCTATCCAAGAGGATACAATCAGAGGTACACTGGAACTTTCCGTTAGTGACGAGACTAATAATTCTATCCAAGAGGATACAGTCGGAGGTACACTGGAACTTTCCGTTAGTGACGAGACTAATAAATCTATCCAACAGGATACAATCGGAGGTACACTGGAACTTTCCGTTAGTGCCGAAACGAATAATTCTATCCAAGAGGATAAAATCGGAGGTACACTGGAACTTTCCGTTAGTGACGAGACTAATAATTCTATCCAAGAGGATAACATCGGAGGTACACTGGAACTTTCCGTTAGTGCCGAAACTAATAATCCTATCCAAGAGGATAATATCGGAGGTACACTGGAACTTTCCGTTAGTGCCGAAACTAATAATTCTATCCAAGAGGATAAAATCGGAGGCACACTGGAACTTGCCGTTAGTGACGAGACTAATAATTCTATCCAAGGGGAAGAAATCGGGGAACATACTAAAAATGACAATACCATCGAAATCGCTATTCCTGCCGAGGATGAAGAAAAGTGTAATAAAGCGCGGTGTGATGGTATTGAAACTTTGTTAAAACGTCGCCGGCCTCTTAAGAGATCGTTATCAGATTCTGCATTACATGTTTACAATGTTAGGAAAGATCAGGAAAACGCAGATGAGAATATTCAGTTTCTTTTGCCGATTAAGCGAAAGAAAATAAGCAAACTTGAAAGTGTCGATTTATGCAGCATAATTCAAAATAATCGACGTAACTCAATATCGGCTATTAATAACGAGGACGATGTTTCTTTTTGTATTTTAATAGATAATAGTTGCATTATTACTGAAGAAGAAGAGGGCGACGAACAGAAAATATGTTACACAGAATTTTCTGAAGGATGTCTGGAAATACAAACTGACACCATAAATGCTGAAGATGAAGAGAACATAGAAACAGTTGCTCCGATTATATCAAGTCCTCGAGTGAATGTTCAATGTGAAGATTCATTTACGTTGCATTGTGAAGAAGATAAAGCGCTTGAAAACTCTTGGGTAGAAGACGTCGGTTGCGTAGAAACAGTTATTTGTGACGATATTGCAGAGGACATTGTTATTAGTGGACCACCATCTCCAAAAGATGATTATTTTTCAGAAAATGATGAATCAGGTGTATTTAGTAGTAATGAACATACTGATCAAGTGAAATATTTATACGGTGATAAGATGTGCAGTGATGATGCTCAATATTTAGAGACTTTGTATAACACACCCCAAATGGACGTCTATAAAGCACTGAATAGTAGGGAAACTCAAGCTTTAAGTGAATGTGTCAAATATTATGACAAAGATTCTTTAGAAAAAGTTCTATCTGAATCTAATGGAAAGGAACCCTACTCATCAGAATTTATGAATTCCATTATGCCAATAAGTGTTTCAAATTGTAATACTCCTGATGACAAAGAAAATATCATGGATATTTTTTCTTCGCCACAGAGTAATTTAAATTGTGAAGATATTGTTGAAGATATTGAATTGAACCATGAGCAAGAAAATTTACTCCCTGAATCCATGTTTAGTCAATCTCAAGAAGACACAGTGCACTCATGCGAATCCAGTATTGACGACATATTTGCTGGACATGCATCGAAAGAAGATAATACAAATTTTATTATATCTAGTTCACCTGAAGTGTCATCAACGACTTCTGAAGAAAAAAACTCGGGTATACTATTAAAAATTACTAATTATAAAGGTTCTAGAATATCCCAGATTAATGGTATTAGTTCAGTTAATAATCGACCAAGCTGTAAATTTACTGAAGAGAAGGATTACCAGCATTCACATTCCAATTTTTCTAAACATCGTCCATTACTTACAAAAGCTGCTCAAAAATATATCCCCCCTTTAAAGGAATCCATTCGGGATCTCAAAGTGAAACTGACTTTGCCACAACACAGTCTTATGAAACTGAAACAATTAAAAAAATCCAAAGATGTACCAAAGCCAATCAAACAAACCAATAATAATATGCCCAGAATCCCAAAAAAACCAAAGCCTAAATTTGAAGATGTTCTAATGAGTATTGATGAAATTCAATTTCAAAAACACAAAGAAAAATCCAGGAAAGCAAAAAAGTCTATTCCTAAAGTAGTTATTAAGAAAAGCCAAAACGGTTCCCATTATGCGAGTACGTCGAATAAAGCCGAGTTCAATCCGGACTTGACAGGTAGAAAATGGCAACCGTGGGTGTTCCTCGAGAAAAATCTTTTCATTGACAAAATGGCTATCAGAAATAAAACGAAAGCCATATATAGCCATAGAAAGAAATGTTATGTTCTAATCGAAGAGTTTAAAAAATACAAAGCTGTTAATAGTGCGAAATTTGTTATATCGCAACCTAAAACGGATAACTCTTCCACGGGACTTAAATACACCATACGATTGAAACATAGCTACTGAAGTAAATAGTACCTATGTTTTGTGTGAAGCATGCAGTATGCAGTTCCTTGGGTACCTGTAGGTACATAGTAATGATGTCGAAACCAGCCGCTTTGGCTCCTATGTTAATGGATCCCACCCGACGAAGGTCTCGTTTAAATATAATCATTCCTAAAATTCCATAATTTAATTTTTATTTAGTAGTTACCCATGTTAGTTTATTTTGTAGTTTATATGTCGAAGCCAAATTCTGTAAGTGTGATATGGAAAATAAAACAAAGACAAAGTGGGCATTATTTTTACATTGTTTGATCTGATCTGTATTTTGTTAGTGTGTTTCAAAGTTTATTGCAATCGTTTTACCTGCTGTCATTCCATTTTTATTAGCGTGTTGAATAATATTTATTTCATAGGGTTGCACTTTTAAGAATTTATGTAGCCATAATTTAAGTATTATGTCGGATTTAATAATTACACTATCATAGGTTGTAAATGCTACTAAAAGTTTTCTTATTACTTAAGTAGGTGATTGTTTTAAACAGTAATATTTCGGTGTCATCTTGCTTAGAATCGTTGGCGGCGGAATCAATAATGAATAACGCTAGGTTCATGTGTACTATGACTTTTATCTTACAGACGTACCAACATGGTCGGGACCGCCCCGTGCTATTATTGAGTTATAGAACTAAAGTTAAAAACAGACGTGCGTCCTTTTTATTATCTCTTAGCTAGGACAGTTGGCCCCATCCAAGTCGGAACGTCTGTTTATGGGTATAAAACATTAAGTTATAATAAGGTGTGGGACCAACAGCGCAACCATTGTAGTCTACACAGACTACCAGCTAGTCTCCTATCATACAAGGGCTATACCAAAAGGGGTAACGATCCAGTTGATGCATTTCTCCTCATTGTCTGCACAACTTTAGGGAAGACATGCTTCTTTTACATAGGTTAGATAAGTCTTGAGATAAAGCGTCTACGTTCACAAGAGCGTATTACTAGCGATAGTATCAAAACCATATTCATGTTACGGAATATATTTTTGGATAGAACTGAATAATTTTCAGAATACTTTAT
Source organism: Drymonia ruficornis (assembly GCA_947859195.1). NCBI lineage: Eukaryota > Metazoa > Arthropoda > Insecta > Lepidoptera > Notodontidae > Drymonia > Drymonia ruficornis. Next base: position 4,714,413 of record OX401906.1, read on the forward strand.
ACTTACCTATTTATTAGTAAATCTGTTATATTATCATAGTTCCCTACATACAAGAAACGCTTCTCTAATAATTATTGTAGCCTCTACTATATCCTGTCTTCCGTCGCCAAAATTTTAAAATATCACCACTAATGTAATGCTTTCAGCCCGAGTAGGTGCATGACTTGTTTCCATTTATGTATCGTTTGATCAATTCTTGTATACCAAAGAGAGAAGAGATGGTATAAAATTGTATTAACAAAATTCAGGTTTCCTAATTGGCTAGTTCTCTGAATTCAGAGTGATTAAAATCGCATCCAGTGTCCTAACTAGCGTTTCTACATTCATTTTGAATTCAAGAAAAGTCGCTAAAGAGGCCTGAATCAAGATGATGTAGCTCTTAACTGACAGAATATATTCGATAAGAGTTGACCGTTATTGTTAAACACATTGTCTACGCGCTAACTACCCAAAGAAAAGAAAGCAAGACCCTGATATACGATATATAAACTGAGTATGTCTGATGGATGTCTAGATTTTATTTATAGTTTTCACAAAGGTGTTTGTTTAGTAATAATTTGACCATTACAGTCGGTACGGTCATCGATTGCTCACGTATATTGTAAGCACTGATTAAATCATATCTTTTATGGAATCGGATACGACAAATGTATGAGCTAATAGGCGAAGTACAAAAAATGCACACCGTAATAATTATTTGTGTACCATAATAATCTTAACATATTGTAACGTATTTTGTAAGAAAATGTTCGTTCAAAATCATTCAATACGATGATGTGGCATTGAAACAACATAGTATAGGTAGGTAATAAAATTAAAGCGTGAAATAACCAAAGCCAATACTCAGAAATAATAGATGTTGTGAAAGTACCTATATAAAGGTGCATTGGAAATGTGTACCTACTCGGCGCATTTTACAACCGACTGCGCTCCGACGTTGAAGATTCTACGAATCATTTGACTTTGAAGACTAAATATTTTCAATGTACAGAAATATTTTCATATACATACGTACCTGAGTTGCAATATATGACGATTCCTCATTTGAATGCGAGTATATTTTTACGGCATATAGGTACTTTCTAACGCATATAAATGACAGTGCCTTCATCATCTTGCTGATATTATAGGTACTCCATTGACCAAAATATTTATATTTATAGTACGTTTTTTTATACTTGTCCTATTTGGTAAGCAAAGATGGCGTCCAGCGGGGCGATTGCGTAACTTTTTTGTCAAAGTTTTACTTGGTTTCGTTCACACTGTGTCAATTATATACGAAACCAATTGAAATATTGACAAAAAGTTACGCAATCGCCCCGCTGGACGCCATCTTTGCTTACCAAATAGGACAAGTATAAAAAAACGTACTATACTGTTCTAATTTCGTAATTTACTTCGCCCATAAAAAAATGAAATACCTGTTGATCTCATATTTATATTATAAATACCTACAAGGCACTCGCTGTATCATAGTTTGCCTTATCGTGCCTATAAATATACTTTATTATTAAAACACTATTTTGATATCATGTACAGGGTGTTCAATAAAATATACCAAATAATTGTGCTTTTTAAGTCCTGCATACATGTATTTGCAAAGTGTTGCCTTCGTAGATAAAAATATAGGATTAGCAAAATAATATTTTGAAATGTGTTACAAGTTCCATGTTGAATAATTGAACTGTTTTAATTTATTGATAGATGATGATATATTGTATGTATATAAGGTACCGAGTAATTAAGTGATAGTTTTAGTATTTATGGATAGTAAATGTACAAAAGATGAAACTAAAAATTGCGTTGATTTGTGTCCAGCGATCATGAAATCGGGCACGCAATCCTCTTTTTTTATGTTGAGGCTGAATAACCAATATTAGTTTAACTTCAAACACGTGTACCTAAGAAATGAGTACGATACGGGATGCTTCGATAAAATCTCAACTCTCCATAGCTCGCTTGCGTTCCGTGGAGGCAAGAGATTTTATCGACATTCATTCTCGAGGACTGATACAATTACACGTTCATTTTGTCCATACTATAGAATTTAATTTCTTCGTATGTTTGTTAGCACTATCGAGTGGATTGTTATTTTTTATTTCTTCCTGCACTTGTTGGCCATTGTTATAGTTTAAATGAATTGGTATAGTTTAATTCGGTTATATTAGTATAAGTAAGGGTTACGGACTTAGTTAATGATTTATCTAATAGTTTTGTTTTTGTCAGTTAATGTTAATGCATATCTTCTATGCCAGTAACGCACGTGATAAATGTAGGGTGACAAACGTAATATCGTATGTCACACGACCGCTCAACATGAGCATAATATATTTTAAATCTGAAAGTGTAACATGATGTATGTATATTATGTAAATTGTTAATTAGTGGGAATATGTATTACGTTTTCGAGTGGTACCTAGTTTTGAGAGTTGTTCTATATATAAATGACCAAATAAATGTGTTCTCAGTAAAATAGTTTTATTCAATTCTTATTTTATACAGGTATTGTAACTTTAACAGCTTCTTGACGGATAGCACTTATGAGTTCTTGATTAACCAGAAATACGAAGCGCAGGCCAGCAATCTGTGAACAAACAACAATAAATGAATTACGTGTGTTTCCACTGGCCAAGACGGGCAACGCAAGTCAAACTAGCCTATGGAAACACGCCTGAAAACCAAACCGGAGAAGACGAGTGATCATTTACGCAATTTTTTTTTTCACACTGGTCAGATACCAAAAAAAAAATATAGTGCATTTTTTATGTCGTATTCGGAATCTAATGAAACAGACTTGAGAAAATCGGCAAAAAGGAATGGCATGTTATACGTTTTTACCTCAATAACACTATTGTGGTTGAGCTTCACTTTGTTCCCCTGTAGCACTGGCCGGCCGTCCACGAATATCGGCCGCTTGCCCTCGGAGGACATGAAGAAATCGCCGCTGTTGCGGAGCCGGATGGTTGCTTGCTTGCGGGAGACCTTCGCCGCCGGCCCTTCCAGGCTCAGGTCCACGTCGATAGCGTGGTCACGCGTGCTGCGCCCCACCGCGATCTAACACCAAAATAATGTAAGTTAGCTCGCATTTCTCCAAACATAGAACTAGAGCGTTAATTGGGATGATATCAAGATGAGCGCAAAGCACCGCACGCGCGTTTTTACAATAAATAAAGTTCATATTTCCATGGCACGTCTGCATTTTGAAATACGCGCGTCCTCTAAAATGAACAAGTTCATGGAAATACAATCCTTGATAAATTTTAAGACAGTTTAATTTCCTCTTATCGCATTGTAGGGCGTTCGCTAAGTGAAGCGGGCGCACGCGGCGGGTGCACGGAGCGGGCGCCTGCTCCGGGCCTCCGTGTGTACAAACCCGTCGCACGCGTCCGCGCCAGTTAGCGCTGCTCATACTATCTTTCAATACAAACACGCGAGGCGGGCACCCGCCGCGTGCGCCCGCTTCACTTAGCGAACGCCCTAATGCGCGTCGTAGCGCTCTGCTGCGCTGCGCTCCGCTCCGTTAGATGCGAATCGGGTTCGACTATTGTGATTTCGAGTCCTATTGGTAAAATGCCGGATCTAGCTTGATTTTGTGCACATCATAAGGATGATTAGATTGGATTCGCAAAATGATGGTGTGACTGAAGATGAAGGCTAGAAGTCATTAGTTCTAAAATTAGCGCTTGCGATTGGTCGATCGTTCGGGATTGCCGGGTTTCCGATTTTTTCCGATGCTAAATTTGAATTGTGTAATCCTAATAATTTGTTAAGGTAGGAGTTCGCTCAACGCGGCAGACAGCAGACGTCAGTCGGTCTCATACACATTGTGGCGATGACATGTGCCGCGACGGCAGACGACATTACAATTTCTATGAGATCGACTGACGTCTGCCGTTTGCCGCGTTGATCGAACTCCTACCTTTACAGTCAGTGTTACACTATCTTTGCATTCAATGTGAAAAGTTAATGAGCAATAAAAGGCCAAATAACCCAACTGATTAAACATTAAGGTCTCTGCCTACATGACCACAACGGATATATGAACATGAGATAACGCAAATTACGATTATGTAGACTGAAAATTCGAAGTACAATTTTATAATAATATATCCTAGGACATTTTTTACACACGGAGCTACCTGATCCCAAACTAAGCAGAGCTTTTACTATGAAAACCAGATAACTGATATTACTACATATACTACTTTTTTATTTGTAAATACATACTTAATATACATTGTATAGGTACACCCAGACTCGGGACATACAGACATGTTCATGCACACAAATGCATGTCCCGGGTAGGAATCGAACCTACGACCTGCAGCGTGGAAGGCGCCATCACGCCAACCACGCCAACGCCACGGCCCGTCAAAAAACAATAGTAAAAAAAACTTCAATTTGTAGGTAAATTCAACGAACCATATCACTAATGAATGATAATAAAATAACAATAGGAATTGTACCATGGAATGTGTAATTTACACACAATAAGAATCCACATAAATAACACACTCGTTCAAAGCTGTCGCTAATTTATTATTAATTATCCACATGTGACCTTACACCGATACGTGTTTTTAAATAGTGTTCGTCAATACGTGCTCAGTAACGCGTCGCCTGCGCATATCCAAGTTATTTACCGTACACTGGAGTTAAACTGTTTTACCGTACACTGGAGTTAAATTGATCGCTGTGACAGTACATCGTTTAGACAAGGAAACTGGAACACTAACTTCACCTTATTCACGCTAATATACGACACTCGAGAAAGAAAGAAACAAAACGACAGCGCGAAAGTGTCGTCAAGCGAAGAACCGAATGAAGCCACCATAGTTGCTTCAGAAATAAGCCGGTGTGAGTCGCCTTTTACTTCACTGAAGTTAAGTGCGTAGATAACATTAACACAGGAAAAAAGGTCAGAAAGTATACATGGCCATGACACAGCGGCGTAACATAAATTCCGTAGCCATGTTTAATAGAGCTTCGTATCAAAAGTCATTAAAATACTGAAACGTGTTCAGTAAGTACAGGGCTTGCGGAAAATCGACGCATATTGAACGTGCACGGTACCAATTAAAACACAATCAAAATCGGAAACTAATTAAAGTAGGCACACTGAAACGAATAGTATTGATATTTGGTTGTACTTAAACAATGCTCATGCTTAGCTAAATATACCTAAACATGTTTTACGGTGACGACCATTCCTAATCGTCTTACAAAATAAAAAGTCTAATAGGTAATTGAATTTTCTTTTAAATTACGACCATACCATTTAAAAATTCAGCTGTGAAAATAATATTTACTTTCCTTATTCACAAAAAAAGTTACCTACCAAGTTATTTACACAGATTACGCATAGACCAACGTTTAGAATAGACGAAGGCGCAATGACAGTGCGATCTAGACTTTTTCGTGCGACTGTACTATTTAATGATGTCGTTCATTAGTAATGTGTTATTAACAAACCAGATAGAGCTGTTGACACACTAATTGAACAGATAAGGTATCAAGTAACTCGTAAGCTGATTATAGTGCACCTAGGTAATGATGCCAGTGTTGTTTTGCGTTTGTGAAATTATCATTTAGATTTGATGCATTTAATTTTTACTTTAACACTAAAGCACACCTTGTATTTCATACCTACATACAAGCGAAGCGATTAAATGCTAATATTGCAGTCAGGAACATATTTTGTGTTTGATATTGCATTGCACTACTAGGTTACCTACGTAAGAATTATTATGTAATCTGTGGTAAGTACTGCTAAGTTTTGGGCGACGATAAATTGACGGAGTGTCAGTTCTTCACGAAGTAATAAACTATTCTTTGACAAACGGAATTTTATGACTATTCTATCACGTAGTCTTTTCTCCTGACCACCGCAGTGAGCAATTTCAACGGAGACTAGACTCACAGGAGATGACAAACTCAAGCAATTTGTGCTAGAATTTTATTTCCGTACATTTCGATGTCCTTCATGCGTAACTACGTACTGTCATATGATAAGGAAATACACGAACCTAAGGCGGAACGTTACGTTACAACATACAAAATTACAAGAACTACTTACACGTTATAAATTATTTATTTTTATCAAGTACTTTTTACAACATTTATTGTCACATTATTCTTTTTTGTTTGTAAGTAAGATGAATAGGTATATCATAATCAAGCATGAAAATCCTGTTAAGTTTGAAACCACACCTAAAGCTAGGTATTACCCAGTGTTTTGATATACATTATAGGTAGGTTATAAAATAAAAATATTCAAAAAAAATTACTGCTTCTCGTGTACTCATACCAGTTGTTACTCGAGCGTCGCGAGGGTGTGAGGTGTGACATTGAATAAAAATACTAACAAAACAAAGAATATTTATTTTATCATTAATAACATCATCATCACATCAGCGTTCGATCGATCACGATAATTTAATTATCGAAGATTAAGACTACTCAAATTAGATATACGAAATGATAGAGGCATGGGTCATTTTACTTTAATTTAGGCATAAAAACTTAAAATTTTTGTCTGACTACTTGGGTTTTTGAAGGCGACTGTCCGTTCCGTGTAAATATCGACAATCAGACCACACAGTTAGGCTGGAAAGGGACTGCCAATAGTGCCAACACAACTGAGAAAAAGTCAAGGAAGAGGTTTTACTGAGACAAATTTTGCGAACATATTCTCATACATACGACCCATGAACGCGAAAAATACAAAAGATTATTCATGGTTGCACAAATAATTACACAGCCGGAAAAATTAATGAGTGCCCGTCAAATTATCAGACGAAAACGAAAAAACATCGAGACGCTGAATTTAAACAGTTGTGAAGAGCAATTATTGTCTATTTAATATTTAGTATAAATACCTAATAAAGAAGTACCCGTATTACACGTTTCGATTCGACTCCGTTTACAAGTTGAATGGAATATACCACTCCGCCGAAAACACAATAAAACTCGGTTTAATCGAAATTATTTAGTACCTAATAGGTACCAGTTCTTCGCGCAATTTACGATTTAAACTCGACAGCTCGCCTTGTCCTTATCATTATGTAGAGGTAATTAAACGCTTACTTATCGAATAAATATGTTCACTTTGAATAATATGTAAACAGGCGTTGCGATAAACTCGCTATAATAATAATACATTTATAAAATAATAAGTATGTACGTTTATACACGTAGTTTCAAGTAATATAGGAACAATTACTTACGTCGGGAATTGTTGAAGAAAAAAAACTGTATTTTCGTCAGTGTTACATTAGAATACAAAGCCAAAGCAATTTGAATTAAGAAATACTCACGGACTTAATGTAAGGTGGATTATAAAAATAAATTTGCATTTTAACTTGCATAGTCATGCGACATTTGGCGTGTCCTCGGCAATAGAATTACCTACCGATATTAGCAAACAATACACGATTATAAATAAAACATAATATTGTTTATTCCGTGATTTTCGCGCAGAGTATCAGAATTTGAACTGAGAGTTTCGGTTAAACGCGTGAGCGCGCGGTGTCAACGATTTCTAGTATTGATGGAACTCATTAGTGCATAATATAACACCATTACTAAGACCTTAACGGTAACGTTCAGTTAGTATTGTGAATTGTACTAAGTGTTGCTCCCGTTACGATTTCCAATGAACATTTTAACAACATTCTAACGGATCGTAGCAAACCATTGTACCAATGGAAACTCAATATTAGGTATGTTCTTGGTATATTGACCGAAAAATCGATAAACAATGCTAGCATACGTGTTGCCTCTCGACGGGTTCTACATAACAACATATTTTATACTTAATTAAGTAATTAATAGTAGCTACCAGGTAAAAACTATATTTTTCATTAAACTTATTTGTTATTTACAGTTAATATTACAATTATCCTCCTACTTCCACATCCTGTTACTGAACACTAGACAGTGTTCAGTAACAGGATGTTAATAATAAACTGAAACCAATAGGTACCTACAAGTTCTAAAATTTAAATATTTTACGTGGTATTATAACTCAGTTATATGACAGCAATTCAGAGGGATAGTGGCGCATAAACGTTTGAATTGGTTCGATGGTGGAATGTTGGTAAGACAGAGTTACCTCGAGGCAGTTACCACTGCGTCTTATATTTTTTTTCGTTTAGTTTTGTCCGTTTCCGTTGGTCCAAGTTCCAACCAAGTTGAAACGCAACATCAGCGCTTTTTAACAATATTGTAAGTAACCCTGGCTCTATAGTATTCCGAAAATTTGCAAGAGTTAGACTTAGAGAAGAATGATTATTATATGTTACGAATATACAATACGATTTTTTATTTAGCCCTGTAACTATGTAAAATTATAGTGACAGACAGAGTTACCTCGAGGCAGTTACCACTGCGTCTTATTATTTTTTTCGTTTAGTTTTGTCCGTTTCTGTTGGTCTAAGTTCCAACCAAGTTGAAACGGAACATCAGCGCTTTTTAACAATAAATTCCGAAAATTTGCAAGAGTAGTTAGACTCAGAGAAGAGTGATTATTATATGTTACGAATATACAATACGAATTTTTATTTAGCCCTGTAACTATGTAAAATTATAGCGACAGGGATGATATCATAGAAAATAATCGGATTAAACATGTGGAAGCGATTATTTACACATCGTTAGGTATCTAAATAGCATCGTTATTTTCGTTATTAAACATTATATGATGGTATCTTCAACAAAGTACATCAGATAACATAATTTTTATATTATTATGACGTTCATAATACGATGTTAAACAAAACGACCTCTACAGCGTGAGAGAGATATGCAAAATCATATTTTTCTGTAATGACAAGTAGGTGGATAAATAAATATCAAGATAACTGAAGTTTAATGAACGATTTATTGATTTAACTTTGTAATATGAAGTAAGTAGATACCTAGGTATAATAATGCAGATTGTGTCAAAAGTAATAATTAAACTGCATATACGGTAGCTGATATGTAGATGCTTAGTAAATACAGACTACGTAACTATGGCCCGTATTAATAAATTCGATCTCAAGATTGATATCGAACTCAAGATGCTGTTTTGGACAGATGTTCCATACATTAAACGTCAAAATTACATCTTAAGATCGATTTATTAATACGGGCCATAGTTTCTGAGTTACGGGCCTTTGAATATTCGTTGTCACTTTCGCGTTGCGGCCTTAGGACACATCAAATGGCTTTGAATCCAATGTAAAAAATATTTTAAAAGCTTTATATGGTACTTTTTTATAAATAATACTTAAATCATACCTAAGTAATAAATTACCAATGGCTAGTTTTACAATGTAAAGTATGATGAAAATTAGATCGAGAATATACATATTTAATACATTTTTATTCGAACATCTGCGTAAACAATACTAACATCTGAAAATTTACTATGCAATGACCTTAGAAAACGGAATAATTAATGTTATCTGAAATCATGTATTAATTAAGGCAATAAAGTGGTACCTAAACTATGTAGGCACTTATGTAACAATGATATTTATTTAAACTATAAGTAAAAAGCTTGTTAATTATGTATTAGTTACTACCAGAGGATTCGTTAATAATGAACTGAAAAATAAGATAAAAATAACATGTAATCTTTGGGGAAAATCTTGAATTATTTATATCCTCGTTTTGTTTCCACGTTTATTAAACTTAACGTGGTTATATTATAGTACTTGTGAGACATAATTATTGCAACATAAGGCGAAACCCCAACTTTTTTGTCCGTTTGTTTGATTGCGTATCACGCAGAAACCACTATGTAGATAAAATGAATTAATTGATAAGTACTCAATTAGGTGGATTTTAATTAAATTCGGTGTGGCAATATATAACTTGTACTGTAGTAATTTCCCGATCAATGTTTAGTATACTCTTCACCCCGGCAAATTGAAGTGCTCCCGGGAGAGCCAAACTACGGAACCCTAATATATTCTAATGTAATCAACCTATATATTTTCTTGAATGGGTATGTACAAATGCGTTTGCATTGTCCGTTCCGACGTCAAAACTTACTGCTCGGGCACGCCGCTCGCCTCTTGTAGAAGCAGTCATTTGAAAACGCTATCCCCAACCGCATCTTGCCGCAAACTTCCATTATATCTACGGTTATTGTGCCAACGGTTACGGAAGATAAATATGTATGTATAAGGAATTACCCGAGAATGCCGCGTAGAGGAGCATGTTTTTAATATACTCGTTATCATACAAGGTCTCAAGATTAAGACCCTTACTGAAATATTTATTATCATCATTTAAAAATACGATAAAAAGGTCGAAGTATAAATCACTAAAGATATAATATATTGGGCATATTAGTGTTCTACAAACATAGATGAATTTTAGTTTCCGCGAGGGCGCTCCAACTAGATGGAGCAGGCGCGCTAATTAAATGCGGCAAATGATACTACGCCGGAGTCGGCGTACCTAATTCAGTAAATCTGACAGTAACCAATGTACCTACGAAAATGACGTGCCGCGACGAAAGTTGTCACATTTTTTGTAATGATTTTTCTTAGAAAGGCGGTATCCAGTCGAAAATGGTGCGAGCTTTTATCCACATTTGCGGACAAAATGTGGCGACAGCAAGTCCAATACAGAGATCCGTAAATGTAAAGGGAAGGCTTTGCCCAGAAGTGGAACATAAAAAATACGTTATAAATTCTAACGAATAGCTTTATTCTAACACAGGATATTCACTTTTGCCAAAAAAACGGGCCGAGTGAGAGGCTCCCAGTGGGACTGCGTCCGTTTCTACTAGGATGTCCACGGCAGATGGTAAGCACGGAGGCGATAGGGGTATATGGGCACTAGGAGTGAGAGGGCACCATCCCACCAGGTATTATCTCCTTCGGCTCGTTCCTACAGAGTTGTTAAAGTAAATTGACCTTAAGACAAACAACTGACTGACAGACAGACAACGCACAGCCTAAACCAGTGGGTTAATAGTTATATAGTTCCTTATGTAACAGGTGAGCACTAGGAAAGGAAAATCAATTCATCCCATCGGGCACACGGCTAGTAACGAAATAAAAAAGAAACGACGGCTTACGCGTGTTATTCACTTCACTAAATACGTACAAAGATGCTACGTAATATATTAGAGGAATTACGGCGTACGCCGCGATGAGCAAATATCTTAAACTTGCTCGGATCCACCGGACATCGGTCGAGTTCCACAATTTACCATTCCATTCTCTAGACCATGTTTTGAATATCCAGTTCACTGGTAATGCCCAAACAAATCGATCGGTACAAAAGAATGTTATGTAAACACCCACCGACGCTGGCGGCAACTCATAATACCGACCACAATAAGATTTTAGCTCTAAACTGGTGTACTGGTGAATTAAAGGGGAAAAATAAACGAAGAAAGGAAATGTACAGTTAAATTATCGCTGTCGGACTTTAGCGAAGTGAGGACACTTGTTTCTACGTAAATATTATTTAGTAATTTGAAGGTACAGAGGAATGGAAATACAGAAGAAAAGTCTGGCAATCGGAAAACATCACTTCGTCAGAAAAATCGGAACGTTTCTGCCTGCGACACAGGCTATGTTCTTACAAATTTTGAATTTAGGGAGTGTGCTTGTGTAAAACGAAATGTATAATGTATCTAAAATACTACCAGGAACTTATGAACATGTGTCAAGTATAGTATAAGTACAGTCAGAAGCGATAATGTTAATACTTTCCAATTTTAAAATCGAATCCAATTAAGAAATAGTTCAGAACCATGATGTACCAATAACATAATTTCAAATACATACTCTGTAGTAAATAGAATCTACGTAAATTTAAAATCTGAAAGTAGTTCTGACTGTACAACCTTGCCTTAGCATTGTTTGAATAGGAACAGAATAATAAAAATATTCTTCAAACGTCACAACTTGTTAATAAACAGCCTATTATTTACGCACATAACATTAATATTGAATATTCAAATAGCTACGAAATTAAAATAACTACATTGTAAGCGTATACCTAGGTGTATAACATTATCATTGGATCACAATACAATCGTAATAAGTAGGTGTGCTAAAGATAACATGTCACATAAGATAAGATGGTATCAAATGATGAAATAAATGATGTGTGATGTATGTTATATTTTAAAAACAGAAGCGTAATATCATCATAGAGTTATTGGAAGGACAATCGATTTTGTATCGGTTATAGTACTTATACAGAGTGTTCCAAAAGTGCGAAATAAAACTTGGGGGTTTGGATGAGAATCGGGAATAGAACTAAATGGTATAAGTTTTATTGAAATTGAAACACATTTTTCAAATATTTTTTCACACCAATTTTGTAATATCTCAAAAACTATGTAAAATTTCACAAGTTATTTTTTATACAATATGTTAAGAAAACCCTGTCCGACCCGAAAACGTATTGTTGGGTATCGAGATTAGATTCTATTTTTGTAAAAATATTCTATTTTTTTTTAATTTTTGGAAAAAAATAAATTTTGCTTATTAAGTGTCCCACTGCTGGGCAAAGGCCTCCCATATTTTTTTTGGAAAACAAATACCACGTTTACATAAAAAAAAAACATAAAATGACGTCATCACATACTTTGTGGTCAGAGGTGCCGCCACACAATCTAACATAATTACTTCCGGTAAAGGTGTTGTCATATTTTTTAAATTTGCTACATTTTGAGGGAAAAAGGCAAAAAAAATTGGCATTTTAAATTGTCATTAAAACGTTTACTAATCATGAATATTTTATTCTTTTTAATTTATTTGGTCATGTGATTGGGAAACCTAAATACCGGTTTCGGCTCGGACAGGGTTTTTTTAACATATTGTGTATGTGTATGCTACTCCAGAATGCTGTTAACACTTGTTTCCACGCCATTTGATTTGTTCTAAGGCCGCGACATGACATTCGAAGACCCATAACTCAGTAACTATGATAGTATGTGTTCAATAAAGTTAGTTAGTTAGATAGGTTATTTATTATTTCGTACTTTTGAAACACTCGGTATAGTATTTTTTTTTATTCTAGTGACCGTGTCATTAGGAGGGTGGGGTCGTCCTTGGAAGTTGTGTCAGGGGCCGACATGAATACCTACATCGCGTTGTTCGGCTGACATGTATCGGTAATGAGGCACCGATATGTCAGTAATGCAAGTGATAATAATACCATTTGCATGTACATATAAGTTCGCTGCATATGCACATATTGATGCGTTAATGAGTTTTGTTATTCGTCGCTAATAAATGACTGCACAAACATTGGTAAATAATTGGTACTGCATTGTAATTTGTGTGGAAAACTTTCAAAATACTGGGTGAAATCGAAATCGTGGGCAATATTTTAAACGGTGATTTTACACACGATTCCGAATATTTAGGAAATATTAATCAACAAATCAATCGATAAAAAAATATTGCCCAGGCAAGGTATAACAGTTAAGTGGTTTAGTTATTTGCTTACACGAGCAATATTTTTTATCAATAGATTTTTTTATTTATTTTCCCAAAACATTCTGAATAATAATATGTAGAGTTATAGTTTAAAATATTGCCCACGATTTCGATTTCACCCAGTATATGCCTCTGTTTATTTGTTGATGTTTCATAATTATTATCATGAGTATACAGGTCAATATTTAATATTACTTACAGCATTGTATAATTAATGATATACTCCTATGTCCTCGTATGGTACATATTACTGTTGAAATTCATGACTTTCATATGATAAGACGAGAAAAAAAATCACTAATGACCGGATTGCACGAAGTACCTAAGTCAAGTAAAAAAAATGTCTATGGCTTAAACAGACAAATAGCGAATCAAGTTGAAGTCAATTTGCGAACTACTGCAGCATCTTGTCTACTTATCAACCAACGTTGCCAGCAGTGCGGTAATTACCGTTTTTACAACAATTAGACCTCCAAATCGCAGTGTACGGTCCAGTGGGTCCAACACGCTTACAAATACGGTAATTTTCCCTCTTGTGTACGGTAACCCTAAAAATAACCAGCGGCAACACTGTTGTCAACTTTTACCAAATGTTAATGAATAAATATATCATGGCAAATGCAAGCACTTTTCTTTTATTAGGTAACTAGCTTTTGCCCGCGACTTCGTCCGCGCAGAATATAAATTTAAAAATTCAGTTTCCGTTTGCTGGAACCCAAATCCCGTATCCCGTATCCGTATCCGTATCCGTATCCCGTATCACGCATCCCACGTCCCATATCCCGTATCCCGTATCACGTATCCCGTATCCCGTATCCCGTATACGTATCCCGTATCACGCATCCCACATCCCGTATCCCGTATCCCGTATCCCGTATCCCGTAACCCGTATCCCGTTAATCGTATCCCGTATCCCGTATCCGTATCCGCATCCCGTATCCAGTATACCGTATCCCGTATCCCGTATCCGTATCCGTATCCCGTATCACGCATCCCACATACCGTATCCCGTATCCCGTATCCCGTATTCCGTATCCCGTATCTCGTATCCCGTATCCCGTATCCCGTATCCCGTATCCGTATCCGTATCACGCAACCCACATCCCGTATACCGCGTCCCGCATCCCATATCCCGTAACCCGTATCCCGTATCCCGTATCCCGTATCACGTATCCCATATACAAAATCCCGTATCCCGTATCCCATACCCCGTATAATTTTCAAAAACTCTATTATTATTATTTTTTTTAAAGACAATTAATCACCAATTTTCTTAATTCTAACTACAAAAATGACGAACTCCCATACAAACTTTCATCCCCTATTTTAGGGTTTAAATTTTCAAAAAATATGAAATTATTATTTTTAATACGTAAAAAGAAACCTAAACACAAATTTTCATTATGCTAACCTCGGAAATGACGAACTTCCATACAAACTTTCGTCCCCTATTTTACCCCCTTAGGGGTTGAATTTTCAAAAACGCAGCAATTCAAGTTTTTTATTTTTAAAAAGGAACCTAAACACCAATTTTCATAATTCTAACTTCAAAAATGACGAACATCTATACAAACTTCCCAACTAACTTTCATCCCCTATTTTACCACCTTAGGGGTTGAATATTCAAAAACGCCGAAAACCATATTTTTTATTTTTAAAAAGACACCTCAACACAAATTTTCGTAATTCTAACTTGAAAAATGACGAACTTGCATACAAACTTTCATCCCCTATTTAACCCCCTTAGGGGTTGAATTTTCCAAAATCGCTTCTTATTGCTTGTCTACGTCACAAAATATATCTACTATCCAAATTTCATGTCTCTAACTTCAGTAGTTTCGGCTCGGCGTTGATGAGTCAGTCAGTCAGTCAGTCAGTCAGTCAGTCAGTCAGCATTTCCCTCTTTATATATTAGTATAGATAGGTACCTACTTACTACCCGCTCAGACTTCACGCAGGTGTATCATACAGTCATACCTTAAAAAACGTATATTTTTTTTTTTTTTTTTTAATGTGAGGTCTGACAGACTGACACGCTCATAGAGTGATTTATGATAACAAAGTGATCGTTATCGACGTCACATGGTCACCCTCGATCACTCATCCTTGGGACACGGGGCGTGCGTCGCCATAGTGACCATGATTGCCAACAGACCTTTGTTCGAGTTCAAAACTAGGACAATCATTGTATTCAGAATAACATACAGTGCGTGGAAATATCGGAAGAGGATGTTCTAGAAGTTTCATCGACTAGATTAATGACCTCTCAAACCTGTGGCGAAATAAGAGTAGATCATTGAGCATTATGTTTCAAACACACACCATCACACCTCTATTCCCCGTTATACAGGGTTATTGGAAAAACATTAACAACCTTGCAGGACTGTATGACTGACATCAAAAACAACAACTTTTGTTCTATGACTTTTGACAAAAAATAATAAATTTAACAAAAATCACACTCTAAAATGTATGAAACAAGAAAATATGCTCATCTAGATATTCTAGAGGATAACCGTGGACCGTTTAGGTACTTTAGGTCCTAGGTTGCAGGTCGTAGGTTCGATTTCTACCCGGTACATGCATTTGTGTGCATGAACATGGCTGCATGTTCCGAGTCTGGTTGTATTATGTATATTGTATGTATTTACAAACAAAAAGTAGTATGTATAGTAATATCAGTTATCTGGTTTCCATAGTACAAGCTCTGCTTAGTTTGGGATCAGGTAGCCGTGTGTAAACAGAATGTCCGAGGATATTTATTATTTATTTATTTAATTCATTTTTCTGATTTTCTAGCAGAATCCTTAGCAATTCCTCTAAATTTCTGTAAAATAGTCACATATTTTACGCCATTCGTGACACTTTCAGTCAGAATAATGAATTGCTTTTGCAGAATTTCTACAATGTTGCATAGCGTCGGTATTAGCTCAGCATGTGGGCTGGCTAGACCGGGGTCGTACCACCCTCTCACAGGAGATCCGCGTAATGATGCTATCACAGCTAGCTACGTTTTGTACGATGAGTGAGAGAGTAGGAAGTACGAAACCGTCTCGAAGATCTGCTGATTTTGAATTAGTAATGTGGGTATCAAGCATGGTTGGATCAACAGCCTGAGGTAGTAGGCTATAAAAACAATAATAAATGGTATCCTTATCTCTGTCAGGCGGTTGATCAGATCCGACCGTGTAGAACACGTTTTAACTGTCAAACTAATAACACTCCCGCATTTGTAGTATTTAGTAAGAATGACAAAAATATACGTAAATCGATGCGATATTAATTATACACCTCGGAACACGGAAACCATTAAAAAAATATGTAGTATAAAATTCGAATGTCATTTTTTTAATTTTCCACCGACCACAGCCACAGGTGGCCAGTTTGTAGAAACTCTCCGCACACGAGTGGCCGGTGGTTGGCACTCGCTAAGCAGTGTCCGCGACTGTGAAATGTTTGTCGCTAGCCACCGGTGGCTGTGGTCGCTGGCCACCGGTGGCTGTGGTGTCTGTGGTCGCTGGCCACCGGTGGCTGTGGTGTCTGTGGTCGCTGGCCACCGGTGGCTGTGGTGTCTGTGGTCGCTGGCCACCGGTGGCTGTGGTGTCTGTGGTCGCTGGCCACCGGTGGCTGTGGTGTCTGTGGTCGCTGGCCACCGGTGGCTGTGGTGTCTGTGGTCGCTGGCCACCGGTGGCTGTGGTGTCTGTGGTCGCTGGCCACCAGTGGCTGTGGTGTCTGTGGTCGCTGGCCACCGGTGGCTGTGGTCGCTGGCCACCGGTGGCTGTGTTCGTGGACTCACCTCTCTGGAGCGCATGAGGTACCGCACGAGCCGCCCCCGCAGCACCGCGAGCGTGTTCTTGTCCAGCTCCACATTACCGCCCGCCACGGACTGGACCAATACCTGCCATCTCGACAGCGAGTTCTCCAACAGACGAATGTCTTTTTTATCAATCCTGAAAATAATACACAGGATGAATCGTGTTTCAAGCGCTAATAAGCGGAGATAATAAGACGATCTATTGTGTGATATAGGTTAAAACTAGGTACAACTGACCAGTGTCAGTAACTGGCCACTACATATTTGAATATGCTAAAAAGTAAGATTTATCAAAAAGTTGCCAGCTATAGGTACAACTCTTATTTTAGATAGTTAAAATATGCGGAGGCCAGTTACTGACAGTGGCCAGTTCTACCTAGTTTCACCCTACTTCCTAGTTATCATAAATCTATGGTATAAGCGATGCTTTATGGAATGTCATGAGGCATTTTGACTTATCGTTATAAGAGCGCGGCTCCACTAGTGCGCTGCGCTGCGTCGTCGCAACGGATCAAAGGGTCGACGGGCGAGAGACGAAGCGGGGGAGGGTGATGCGCCAGTACAAAATCTTGCGACGACGCAACGCAACGCGCTAATGGAGCCCGGCCCTAAGGCTAAGGGCAGGCCGTACGCTTATTTAATACCTTCATTTTGTAAAAAAAATGTCCACCATGGTGACCCTGTACATGTTGGCGAACTTCACACGTCTTTCGAAAGACAGGTTTCTTCCGGATGTTCCGTTTATGTTATTAAATTTATACACTACCTATCAGCTAATTGCATCTCCACATCCATTCCATCCTCTTTGTAGTCTGGCAACTCGGAATCAATCATTGTTTCCTCAGCATCAGAGAATGTCATCACTTTGTCCGATGAATCTGGAGTAAGAACACAAAACGTACACTATTATTCCGTGTTAGAAACTCGAGTTCTCAGCTAGTTTTATGTAATCATACCCAGTAATAAAGATTATATTACACATCAAGCTTTAGCTTTTTCTTTCTCTTACATATTTGGGATCGTAGAGCGTCATCATCATGGCCTTATAACTTATAATATTTGTTTAGTTAAGAGTTTTATTTACATGTCAATAGATGGCGTCACTCAGGCAGCTTGTCTATACAAGTTCTGTCAATTCGGTCTCGGATCCTCATAGATGCACATATCTTGCAACTTTACTTTTAAAGACAATAAAACCAAAATTTACCTTCAGTGACTGGGCCACCCTAGGGATACGTAGGAGTAGGGAAAGGCTATTTGAGCTTTATGAACAGAAGGCCCAGCTTCAAAATGCAGCTTTTACTCAGTATGTTAGAAATTATTCTAAATTGTTTAGGAAAGTATGCCAGGCGGCCAAAACGATACACATTAGACAAAAAATTATATCTGCAGATAACAAGATCAAGACCACCTGGAATATAGTTAACAGTGAAACTGGAAAAACCAAACAACGCAATACAGATTTCACTTTAGAGACCTCGCGTGGTCTCATTAGTTCAAATGAAGATGTAGCACAGGAATTCGAAACGTTCTTTACAAACGTCCCTGTAAAAACAACAGAATTTTTAAACTGCTCTCCTTCACTTTCACTCTCACTTCTTAAAGATAACATAGCCACTTGTCCTGTAGAATTTAAATTCGATTATATTAACGATCGGTCTATTGTTAAAGCCTTCAGTAACATACAAATTAAACCAACTGAAGATCTATGGGGAATGTCAGTAAAAGCATGTAAAACTATCATTGGTACTGTGGCGCCATATTTAGCTTTGATTTTTAACAAGTGTGTTGATCAGGGAGTCTTCCCGGATTTAATGAAATACAGTAAAGTAATACCCCTTTTTAAATCCGGTAATAGTAAAGACCCCAACAACTATAGACCAGTATCCGTCCTGCCAGTTTTTAGCAAAATATTTGAAAAGATTATGCTTACTCAAATGTTACATCATTTCAACGCAAATAACATCCTGCATGATCAACAATATGGTTTCACCAAAGGCCGCTGTACTATCGACGCCGGTGTCACCTTAATCAAGCATATCTTCGACGCATGGGAGAACTCACAGGATGCTATTGGTATCTTCTGTGACCTCTCAAAGGCATTTGATTGCGTCAATTATGAAATACTTTTGCTTAAATTGGAACATTACGGTGTTAGAAATAGGGCGCTCAAACTTATAAAATCTTACCTAGTAGGTAGAAAACAAAACGTTCAAATAAATGGTGTTAAATCGTTAGGCTCTCTAGTTAAAATGGGAGTTCCTCAAGGATCCATTTTGGGTCCTTTTCTGTTTTTAGTATATATAAATGACCTTCCGCATATAATACAAAGTAGGGCAGAGATAGTTTTATTTGCCGATGATACCTCTTTGATTTTTAAAGTAGGTAGACATGTAAATAATTTGGACAACGTGAATAATGCTATTCTTCAGGTCCATAACTGGTTCAATACTAATAATTTAGCATTGAATAGTAATAAGACTAAATGTGTAAGATTCTCATTACCTAATGTTAGAAGTAATGAATGCGATGTAGTACTAAATAAAGAAAAACTTGAATTCGTTAATGATACTGTTTTCTTAGGTATTACGCTCGACTCCAAATTACAGTGGGGCCCACATATAAGAGCTCTCGTGAAGCGGCTCAGCTCCGCCGCCTACGCTGTTAGGAAAATTAGACAACTTTCCGATATCGACACCGCGAGAATAGTTTATTTTAGTTACTTTCATAGTGTCATGTCGTATGGTATATTATTGTGGGGTAGGGCGGCTGACATCGAATCTGTTTTTATTTTACAAAAGCGGGCCGTTAGGGCCATCTATAATTTAGGAAGTCGCGACTCCTTGAGGGAACGGTTTAAGGAAATCAACATTATGACTGTACCATGCCAATACATTTATGAAAACATAATGTACACTAGGAAAAATTTACATCTCTTTAAAAAGTTAGGTGAGAGTCATCGATATAACACTAGAAATAAAGACAAATTAGATCAACCGCGCTTTCGACTTGCGAAAGTTCACACATCTTTCATGGGATACTGTGTCAAGTTTTATAATAAAATACCACCAAACATACTTAGTCTTAGTGAAACTAAATTCAAAACTTGTGTAAAGCGTACGCTTTGTAAGCGGGCTTACTACACATTAGATGATTATTTGAAAGATAAAGATGCTTGGCTAGGTGCTGGTCCAGCTCCACCGGAACGGGAATAATTCCTCAGAATTTCTTGTTTTGATTTATTCCTTATTTATTTATTGTTTTCCTCTTCCTTCTCTTAATTTAGCGCTATTGACATATTAGTCACAATTACCACCTTTTTAAGTTGTGGAAATCATGTATCATGTAGCCATTGACAAGCATTTGTATGTCAATTGTAGCGGATGTTGTCTTGCCGTACGCTTACTTAGCTTTGTTGAACTATGTCGCTGCGGTAATGGATCGGTCATGCTCACTCTAATGTCCTTGCTTGCGGTGGCTCTGTGGAGCGGGTCACCCTCTTCCCTCTAAAATGGTTGAGGAGGGTGATGCCGCTGCTCAAGTCATGCTCGGGTTCCGGGCGCTGCTTGCGGGGACTGGTCCGCCCATTTTCCACTTGACACCGTTGTTCCAAAACTTTTACAGACAAGACCTAAGCACGGAAGGCATCACACCAAAACAATCGTTCTAAATATTCACCTTTTGGTTTGACAGTTAAGTGGGAGTAGGCATGCACAGCTTTCTAGGCTAGTTTTTATTATTTTTTATTTAAATACCTTATTTTCTTTTTTTACTCACACTGTGTTAATGCATGCCTGCTCACGTAGCGTTACTGTTTGAAAATGTATACAATTATTCTTTTGAAAAGAGTAACCATTGAGTTTCTTGCCGGCTCTTCTCAATGGAAGCAACATTTCGAACCGGTGGTAACGCTAAAATATTGTTTATATTGACTATTTATAAATGCTCTAATGAGCTTACATGAATAAAAACCTTTTGACTTTGACTTTGACTTTGACTTTGACTTTCTTATTTACTGAATCAATGCATTTACATAACAGCAGGGTGTGCTGTACTTGAGTGATAGCTCTATCTCAATTTATATAATGTTCTTTGTGGTGCTCAATTTATATAATGACGCTAGCTAGCTGATTATCTTTTTCTAAAACTTCATGTGTAATATTTCGATTTACTCTAGTGTACTGTAATCATCACTTAAAACAAATAGGATATACTTGCTTTTAGGCAGAGGCTGCACAGTTTGATCGGGGAGCAGCTGGTACTGCTTCAGCAGCTGCCAGTGTGCCATCAACGTCTTCGCCGTACGAGACGGGTAGAACACATGTGGGTTCTGCTCCAATAATTCCTGGAATTTCTCCCGTGTTGGATGGGACGTCTGTAAAAAAGAAAATAATAATGTAATAATAATTTAATTAAGAATATTTGAAATTACATCATCAAATATTTTCGAATGCTTGATACAACTAATGTGGATGATAGAAAGAGGGTTAACAGTCTCATTTTCTCACTCAAGTCAATATGAGGAGGCTTTGGCTGAAAATCAGCGCTGGAGGAGACCTCGTTCCCCTCCAGCATATGCTGAGCCAAATGCCTTTCAGCACGGCTCACACTGTACGGAATATAGCTTTCTTAAACTTTATGTCCATCTATTTTACTTCTTTTATACATGCTGTTCTTAGTGTCCGACCGAAACAGGATTTTCTGCCGAAACCGAATCTTCGGCATCTGTTTTAGGTTCGGCCGAAACCGAAACCGAAACCGAACCTTTTTCAGACAAGTTAAAAATCTTTTTTTTACTGAATTTTGGCTTATTTTATACCCTTATATTGACAGTTAGAAATGTTAGAATGTGTTAAATGAAATAAAAAACACTAATTGAAGTATGTGAAAACATAATTATTCATAATAATATTATTATTATATTTTTTTTTTAATATTACTTCTCTGATTAAAATAAACACAAAATAACAATCATGTTAACACTTCTTGGAACAAAATTTTGTCAATAATCAACACTTACATTATAAAAAAGGACCTCATTAATTGAGTATTTCGATTGCGTTTATAATCACAACATGTTTAAGACTAAATTTAACATTAATTGAGATCATTTTAAACTTTAATTGCATTTGGTAATGTAGGGTTTTTGTGAGATTTTCATATTTTTTTATAATTTAGGGTGGCAATCGTGATTGTAATATATTAAACCCCCGTTGTCATTTTATACTTAAGTAGATAGGTATGCCAAAAACAGATCGATTCTCAAAAAAAAAAAATACGGACAACAGGAAATTTAATAAAATTAATAATTTAGCCCTTTTAACTTTCCACTGCAGGGCACGGGCCTCCCCTCAATGCGAGGGGGATTCGGGCCATAATCCACCACGCTGGCCCAGTGCGGGTTGGTAGATTTCACATGTCTAAGACATGCAGGTTTCCTCACGATGTTTTCCTTCACCGCAAGCAAGTGATAATCATATTAAAGTTATGATTCACACATAGATTTCGAAAAATCCAGAGGTGTGAGCCAGGGTTTGAACCCAGGACCTTAGGCCCGCAACACGCGTGCTTAACCGATCGGCTACCACTGCTCTAACAGGAAATTATTTTACCAATCAAAAATTATGTATCTGAAGGTCACACACAGCTAAATCATAGCTGGTAGTTGTTTGGGTAATTTAAAACCTCATCCAACAACAATAACCTAAAACAAATGTGCCGTAACATAAGTAATAAATAAATTATGAATGTATGAATCAAATATAATATAATAAGTATAACGTCTTTCTTTTACATACTTAATTCTCATCATTCATAAATCCGAGTGAATAACTCAACGGAAAGAACTTCAATGCTTAATAAAGGCCAATAAAGCGAGAAATAACACTAAACTCACAAAACAATCACGCTGGACCGGCCGGCGATCTGACAGCTGACGATGGGCGATGGCGGATGCAACGCGAGACACGAACTCTCCCGAAATCAACCGAGTGACGCGCGATAATCCACGAACGCAGAGTTTCGGCGCGGCCGAAAGGTTCGGTGGGTTTTCAGCCGAAACCGAAACTGGTGCCGAAACTAGATTTTTGAGCCGAAACTGGCCGAAACCGAAACCGAAACCGAATCTTCGGTCGGACACTAGCTGTTCTTTTCCTATAATGTGTGTCCTGCTGTGCTGAATAAATATTTTTCATTTCATTTAAATCATAAAAAAAAGAAACCCATATCCATGCAATTTGTAGCAGTTTGTCATTCATAGTGTTCAGTTTGGCAACGTAAATATAATGAGAATCTACGTACACTGCTCAGTGTTCCAAGGAGATCCTCCTCAGCCGTAGAGTACAATGCTTGTTGTTGCACCGCAGCAACCAAGTCCGGATGCAAGTTGCGCATAGCAGCTACTGCCACTCTCGATATCTCAGCATTGTACAGGAGTGCGTACCAACGCGACTGCAGCTCGCTGACAGTGAAGCGGCAGGAGAACTTCACACCACGGTGCACTATGCGCAAGTCATTAGTCTATGGAAAAACTAATTCTTTGAAATACATACTACATGCAGCTACTCCAAAGATAAAAGTAGTATTTTTGTTACTTAAAAACGTATGTTTTTTATTTAAAATTATTTTTTGAAGATGAAGATGTTTGTAGTAATACTCAGTCAAATTATAGACACGCTATTACATTTCAAATATGATTAGTCTGTAAGTATTATTTGCTAAGACTATTTCCTACCGGCTCCGGCTTAGGATACCCATGTGGGGGGAGTTATGCACCATTTAAATTATAGGAAGGCAATTTATAGATTATACTTTTATAGGCCATCAGATACAAAGAAACAGACAAAATATATAAGAATCTGGAGGACCTATTTCCAAATAACCGTTAAACTAAATCTCAGGCTAATATGTCAACAATATTTACCTGTTGCACTCCCATTATCAATGCGAGATCATCAGTAGGCTTCCAACGGCCCAAATCCTTAGTAGACAGATGACTCAACTGGCCTTTACGGCGGGCTTTGCGCCCCATACTGCCGATGCCCGATATCTTGCTGGAGGCCCTGCGGCGCTCCTGAGGCAAGGCGGGCGCCGCGGGCGAGCTTCCCGCCGGAAATTCTGATACCTGATTAGTGTGCGATTGGGTTCGAATCCTTTTTTCGCCCTTCCCAAGCGAAGCGCCTGGCAAACCCAGACTATATTCGACCAACTCATCATCAAACCGTCTGCGTTTTATGGATCTTGACGAGCTGAAGGAAACGAGGGTTAGACCGCAGAGTTAATAAAATGAGAATTGATATACGTAAGCTGATAATGTAATGACAAAAATACGTACCTGCGCCGTTTATTATCGTCTGGCGCGCTATGAAATGGAGACGGCATAGCTCCTGGATATTCATTGCTATCCGATGCATTGGATGGCGTGGCTGGGAAATCCATTATATAAGTACGATAGAAAGAATAGCACGGCAAATCATCAGCAAATCCTCCTTTGTTTTTGCAAACCGATCAATAATATCAAACAAAATGAAACGAAAGAAAGAAGCAAATGTCAGCCATCATCAGACAGACAGCCGTCAGTCGACGTAATCATTATCTATGATTCGACGAAATTCTCGTTTAATGTATCGAGAATATAATCAGTGTAAATTTGGGATAATTTCCAGTGGCAACATTGAAACATTAGCCAACCTAACAGAAATAAAAAAACGATGATTGATTTGATTGATTGACTGACATTAGTGACAGTCTGGAAGTAGAGGTTAGGATATTATTTCGTAAACAAATAAAAATTTAGGGTTATTTTTGTACAAATCCATTGGATTTCTGCGATACTCTATTAGAATGGCACACCTCATCCGTGGGATAGCATTTCGACCCAAACAAGTTCTTTATAGGTGCTACAATAAAATTGTTATCACCGATGATGGTTCTACGATAGTTGCACTCCATAAAGATCAGGATTTTCCATATGAACACTCAAGACCGCTCCCGGAAGAATCGAAAGTGGATACTTCAGTTCTAAGAATGACGGATAAAGAAGAAGTAATAAGAGTGTTCAAAAATGTGAAACCTGAGATCGCGAGGAAACAGCTGGCTTCCCTCACGTTGACAACGGAGCACCGCTGGTTCCCAAGAAGCAGAGACAAGAAGGCTAAGAATACCGAAATGAACCGCCCTTATTTATAAATTGTTTAATATTGTAATTAGTTTGTGTAAATAATAAATATGATAGTAATTCATTAACATGGTGATATTATTTTCTGCTGTGTACCTTCTATCCTTGTTTACCTTCCCATGTTGATAATTTTTATAGCAGTTAGCAGGGACACTATTCAATCAGCTACTTTTGTGTACTGTCATTTCATTCAGCATGAAAGTTTAATAATAGATGCTTGCATGCTTTTGATGTAGACTGTATTTTACATTTTATTTTATTTGGATTGTTGGTTGGTAAAAATTGGTTCAATAGGAATAATCTGCAATTTTACAAATCAGTAGGAATCAGTGCAATACTTACCTAAAATGTATGGAATCCTTTTGAGCATCACTCCCTTGCTAAAAAAGTAGGTACAGTCAGCAACAAAAGTCACTGAGTTTTCAAATCAGTAGGATCTCTTTATTTTACAAATGTTGGTAAACATTATTGAAACCAAATACACATTAGCAACTGGTCTAAATTTGATTTTGATAAATAAAAATCATGGATTTTATTTAAAACAAAAGTATGCAAAAAAATTGAAAAACTGAGAATGTTCAGCAACTTATGACTATACCTTAGTTGCGGCAATATTCCGCAACACACACGGGGGTCACAATGTGATTCCTCCTTAACTACTTCCTTTATCTAGGCACCTTGTTAATTTTTAAAACTTTGTTTCTATTACCTATGTGGAATGTCCGACTACCCCTTCGAAATATTGAGGTCGTGACGATTTATTAGGCATAGTATACTATAGTGCCAAATAGTGCACACAAATGAAGTAGCATTGGAAAACAAAGGGAAACGTATTGGGTATCTAATGTTTCTGCCGTTTCAAGTACAGTGAGCGTCAAAAGTGCCTACTTATATTTATTTTTATGCCTTTTGTTTTTAGTCTATTAGTCAAAATCAAAATATTCTATTGCAGCATTCTTTCATATCGATTTCGTTCATCTATCTTAATAGCGTGTAAGTCCCTAAAATATTATTTTGGACTTGTAATCCCTATACTTAATTATGATGCATTTAAAAACTTGTGTCATTTTAAATAATTTAATTTTAGATCAAATATTCTGTAGATTATTTATTTCACAACATAGCTAAGTGTTTAATTTACATTGCTTCCAAAACATACATTTCCCAGGTACTTAACTCTTTGTATTTTATTTATACTTAGTAAGTATTACAAATTATTTTGTTATTACTTTTTACCAAACTTGTGATAAATATACTTAACGTTATACAGTATTACTGGATTTGTGCATAGGCACATACCTATAGCAAAATATTTACTAGCTGTGATACGGTTCGGAATATAAAATAGAAGGTTCGTATATATCTTACAACGAAGTTACTATAATAGAAACTATGATCATCATTCCATCTACAATAAAATCATTATTATCTGTATAAAAACAAACATATTTGTCCTTTCACATTCAATATCACAATGTTTGATTCCTTTGGTGCTCATTACATCTAAATATTGCAGCTATAAACTGTGACTAGTACAGTACCTATCAGTCACAAAACTCACGAACCCCATCATAGTCCCGGAATAAAAATAAATAAATAATTAAGAAAATAAGAAAAATAATTAATAAACTGTACTTAATAAGTCCCTCTATAAATAAACTAAACTAAATAACATCATAACAAATTAGTTTTCATTCATAAATTCTGATGGTTTGATTTAAATATAATTTCAGTGACACATATGTGCAGCCAAATGTCACGTATGTTGGCAACTAGTGCGAGTCCTCGAACAATGAATGAGTGCTTGGAGCGTGACACTTGCCCGCTCTGCCCGCGAGGCAATGACACACATGCTTGCTAATCTAAATACCATTACGAGAATCCGTCACTCAGTGCAATAATCACCAATCTTGAAGAAAAACTTAACAGAAGTGAAATTAATTTAGGAATATAGATAGACATTATTGCATACACGTCATTTCGTCACGTCATTTCATGACTATAAGGCTAGATTAATTGTACTATTGTTAATAAGATTTAATAATTATTATAACTCTACATAGAAGCTTTAATATAAACTGGACATTAAACTTTCTTAATCTAACATGAGTAACCTTTAATATCGTCGTTTTATAAAAATAACTGCTCATTTATAAATCTGTCAATGAAACAAAATGGCACATGACAAGAATATAATTACCCACCCAGATTTTAAAAAATATACTTTGGTATCTTGATCACATCAATATTTAAACGCTATTAATATTTTAATATGACTTAATAATTTGTACTTATGCAATTATAATTATGACATGGCTTATCAGAAAATAGGCATATAAAGCTCGCTCAATGAAATTCAATAAAACGGAAGTTTTCATACGTAACATGTAAAAACCACTTTGGACACTAGTCAAAAGTCATCACAAATTAAACAATTACCTACATACCCGCTGTTTTTTTTGGCGGTTCGCGGGAAATTCTAAAAGATGTACAATCAACATCAATAATCATTAATAAACGTTTATTTATTTGAATATTATAAATACTAATCTATATACTATATATTTCATAAATGGTATATGTGAGTTTGAAATACCATATTATTAATCTTTTGCTGTTGACTGTTTTTATATCACTAGGCCAAATTAACAAGTTATATGCATAATTACGGAAGTTACTTTCCAATATAAAAAAATATATTAGGATTAATCTTGTTTTTATATGGTAAGCTTCAGCTTATGGTAAATGTTAATCCTCGTTAACTTTATAACAATGGTGTAAGATCTAAAATATAACTTCTTAAATATGTAAGTATTCAACAGGTTTCGATGATCTTATTAATATTGGAAGTGGTACGTTCGATCTAGACTTCGTACACGTCTTCTTGCTCCGTAATCAAATGATAAATTTAAAAGAGGTTGAAGGGAGGAGTTCCTGTAGGGTCAGCGGATCCGATGGAGGCGCAGCTCACGGTCGAGTTGCTGCAGTTGACGAAGGAAGCCGTCATTGGGATGGATGTCGCGACGGCAGCGGACCGTCCCCAGAGCCTCGGCAAACGACATGCCGCGTTTGATCATGAGGAATGCCAACGCGCATGTGGCGGAACGTGAAACACCCATCAAACAGTGAACTAGTACTCGACCTGTCAATGAAATCATAATAAAAACCCAGACTTAAACATATAACTTATTGCAATGTGTGTACAATACATACCTCCGCTGGAGATTCCCTCGTCAATAAAGTTAGCAGCTATATGGAAATATCTGGATATATCAGTGGTCGGCAAGTCCATAAGCTGGAAGCCCTTGTACCGGAGTCCGGGGCAGTCGCGGTAGTAGAGATGGTCCGTATCGACCTGGGTGTAGCGTTTACCCTCAGCTGTATTAAGGACATAGTTGATGCCCATCCGTCTTAAGAAGGCTTTGTCTTTTGCTGCAACTCTAGTTTGACAAAACAAATCACTACGTTACTACGGTGGAATCTTTGAAAACTAGAATAATATATACTTAAGAGGAGATCCATCTGCTAACTCAAAATCTATTGAAGTTTGCGTTGCGTTTCAATAGTTTTCTGCGAACGGATTCGGGCTACATCAATTTATTTATAGCTAAATGCTTCACAATCTTACCGTCAATATTCAGCAGACATTGCGTCACAAATTCTTACTCGGTCTATGAAAATTCGACAGCCTTCAGACAAAAACAATAACGGAAGAGAATTAGCAACGCAAAATTCAATTAGTGTCACCACAAATACCGGTTTTTTTACTTACCCATAAAACTATTTCACTAATTGAGGTCAAGTTTGTTTCTACTGCTAAACCGATATGAGAAGACGACGCGAAAGAGATGTATCCATCAGGATGTGTCTTTGCCTCATAGCCATTCACACAGGATAGAAGTTGCAAAACTATACCCCATTTATTATAACATTAGAAATAAGAGGCTCGTAGAAGCAGGGATCCAAAACATTTTATTTCAAAGTCCAAACAACTTTTATTTAGAGTGGTTACATTAAAATTGTTTTCACATAAAACAATGCTAAATACTTCGATAACCAAAATAAAAGTACTTTTTATACTATGTTTTATTTATAATAACATCGTATCACACATTTTAAACTGACAACAAAAAATGAATGAAAAAATAAATGATGGTGAATGACTCAATGACAAACACTTACAGAAATTTATTTACGTCAATTTCATAGACAACATAATCCGACAAAATTAGAAATACCCTGCTGTCATAACCTCTGAACGGATTAGGTAACATTTTAGATTTGTTAGGATTATAGTGGAACGAAACACATTCTCGGTATTGTTCACCCCTGCTTCTTTTAGGTTTTTAGCATTGACACTTAATTTTAAATTTGACTGAAATGATAATATTTAAATGAAAGACAATTTATTTTATAATATAAATAATTAAAATAATTACAGTTAGGTGTGACAAGCTGGTATATAAATAGATTATAATAAATTCGACGTCAATCATAACTGTAACATGTTATTTGTACTTTTGTTACAAAGTGGACACTAAAAATAACCTTTTTTAACTTCTGTCTAATGCTATAACAAATGGAGTATAGATACAAAGCATAAAATTTATCAACTTACGCATCTCCAACATACAGTCCAGGGTAGACCTCGTTGAGATCCGGCGTGGGACTATACGAGATGTCGGCAAACGGTCGAGAGCGGAACGATGACAGTGAACTCAGTACTGACGACGATGATCCAAAACTCTGTGAGGAGAACTTACGTTTTAAACAACACAACCACTGACCCATTGTACGTTTTCAGCAAGCATTCCCGTGCTCAAAAAACTGTTAGTAAAATAAAAACGAGGTCCGCAGTGATATAGCGACCAGTGAACGTACATTTGTGTTACAATTTCAATGCACATTGATAACTTATATGTGTCAGTGGGAGATAAGAATGCGTATACACCGTTAACACATGTGATAGTGTTAGTTGATTGACCTATCATTTAAGTATGCATTTTCAAATACGTATCAACTATGACTAGAGCAACACTCGCCTTACACGAGCAACTAATAGTTATGTTGTATAGGTACAGTTTTACAGGAGTTATAGAATAGCGTTAAGAATTTTACTGCGTATTTTCCACCACCATTGCTCTTGTTAACTACCCTCGATTAAATTGGGAATGTTATGTTTTCTCAGACTGGTAATTTAAAAGTAGAACACATAGATACATGTGTACATTCTCACACAAGTCCAATGAAATTCAAATTGAGGTCAGGACCATTTATCTTTTTTATTTAAAGCACATTTCTAATGAGAGCTTTACATTTTACGTGAAAATGTGTCCTTGCGCGATACTTACATAAAGTTTTGTTAAAACTGTTAAACTGAAATAACTCAGAATCACGGTCATCTACATTCTCGTTTTAAATTAGAATGTAAGCACATTCTTATCTTTTCGTGCTAGGTGACTAGCACTTAACGCAAACAAGTGCTTACGTTTAAAGTTAGTTTTTTCATAATGACATGTTTTTGTTATGTTATTGGCACACATGGACCTAACACCTTCACTAGATGAAATGGAGAGTTCTCAATGGCACCAATACCAACCAGTGTAGTTTTACGTGCGGCATTTAACAGTGGTTAAAACATGAATATTTTTATACAGTCAATATCAAGTAATTAATGAACATATAAACAGAACTCAAGATTTTACTGTTAATCCATTTACTGTGCTATATTTATTGCAAAAGTTGCAGCACTATTATGTTATGAAACAAGGCTTGGCACAAATTGGAAACTTTATTTATTTTATATTAAAAAACTAGCCATAAAAAAATCGCCCTTTTGCAGACTACGGAGGCTTACATCCATTCCAGCATTTTGCATTTTCTACTTCCAGTCTGGAAGTACATAATGCATTCCTCATACTTAGTTATTATATTGTTTTTTTTTATAATGTACAACCGGGCTGAATCATTAAAGGCCTGTTCCAGAATGGTCAGGCAACTTTTATCCAATTACATTTGACATTTTGACAGTTTTTTCCATCCAAAATCTGTAAAAATAATACCGCTATAAGAGATGATTGTAAGCCGCCGCACCCTCATTTAAAAAAAATTGTTCATAATTTACTTTTGTTGTTGACTGTACAACCCATATTACGTGCATAGGGTAAGTGCTACAAATCCAAACTTGAGCCCCAGTTTCCACTTCTTTGGATTTATATAAACTGTTTATCAACATTTTCCATGTGCACAGTAGGATAAATTTATGCACAGGTCACACAAACAGAGGTGATAAATACCATTAGGGTCCTTATGTAGGAGCCCACTTGTTGCTCTTTAGCCGCACAGTATGAATGAGATCTTGGAAATAGTGAGTACTGCCAATAACAGGTGATTATTATATTGTTGTTAATACAAGAAAGATTTATGATGCGTTATTAATAAGCATAATATTGTGTATGTAAAAAATTGGTACGAATTCTAAATATTTTTTTTTAATCTTTTTTTGATTACACAATCAATCATTTACATATACTTTATCATAATTCAACAATTATTAAACAAATAATTGAATGGAATTTATGAAATGGACACATATGTATTTGATTTAATAAGTAAATAACATATAAAAATGTACTATAGTAATGTAAACAAATAAGTAACTGAAGTTAATCTTAAAATTAAATTGTTATCTAAATTAATGCTCAAAAAAAACTCAGCCGGGCACTTTTATTTCAAATAAATTGGTATGTCCTTATTTTATTGCATTGAATTTTATACTGATCTAACCAACATACATCACAGTAAGAAACTGGACGTCTGGAATACCGAGAGTACAAAAGCTGTGAAAAAATATGGTTGGTATAGGGATGTCCTAGCATTATCATCAAATTGGCCACATCATGATCTGGCTGACATCATGAAATGGCAATTATAAGATTGCAACAGCCTTCAATCATGGGCGGAGGTAAACAATTAAATTTATTTAATATAAATTTATTCATTAAATTATTATGATAATAATTTACTGTTTAATTTATTATATCTGCATACTTTCAAGACAGGGGTAATTACCTATAATATGGCAGAATGTGGACCAACAGATAAACATAATATAATATGGCCAATATTAGTCAGCCATTTCATGAAATGGTCAGCCAGATCACAATATGGCAAATTCTATAACTGTGCATCACCAGGTAGGTACATAATTCTAGTTTCCATATTTTCCTTTATAACAATGGCACATTATAATCTCATGAATGCCAGATTGTAGTTATAAACAAGCATACCTACGATATGAAAAATGATATCACCCCCTAACAAGGGCCACAGTGACCTTGAATCTGTGACTAATAATGTTGTAAAAATAGATCTGGGCAACGTTCAAATCTATTTTTGTTCACATCAATAATTATTTCGATTTCAATATCTAATTACTATTTTACATTTATATAGGAGGAATAATAAATTAAAAACCTACTAAATTAAGGAATACGTAATAATAAATGCGTGAGGTAAATGCAACCCGGCGTAAAAAAATAAACTACACTCACCGAATCTCTGTAGCTCATTTTGATTTAGGTACTTGTAAAATTGAAATAAAAATATTACAATTAGGAGTTTACGTTTCGCTTTCTCTAACTTGGGAGTACAAAGAAAACAACGCAAGCAGGAAAGGAATACACACACTGTGGCCCAATGCCCTCAAGTTCTCAACAAAATCGAAAATTCAACTAGGTATATAAATGCGCGCGCTGCGTCTTGGTCACAGATTAGATACTTGTCTTGGTGCTGCCGTACAGACTGGCGAAAATGAAAGGAGAACTTGTTTTTATTAACCGAACGCCTCTTGTCATGGCTGCCATAAAAAACTCCAAGTTATGAAAAGCGCCGATACCTAGTAAACCGGCTTATTCACTTATTTTCTTAATTTGGACGGATTATATCGCCGCCATATTGATAGTGGTCCGTTCCATACACTTTGCGAAACAGAATTCTCATAGATTAGTATGGGAGATAATCCTCTTCTATATATTAAATTATCTGTGCTGCTGTAGTTTGACAGGACTAGGGAGGTGTAAATAAGAAAGTGTCCACTAATATAGTGCACGTGCGTACAGCACTATTCATTCATCGACGTAGACATTGGACATTGGTGGAAAAAAAAATCCACTAGCCGGCACGGCATCGGCGGCAACGGCACAGGGGCGCGGGGCGGCGCGACAGCTTTTTGCAACAATGACAACTGGTCACTGACCAATTATAACTGTACCGCCGTGCCGGTGCCGTGCCGGCTATTGGAAAAACGGCCAATAGTTGCACTTGGTGCGTGGCCTCTGAACGCGGCCACGTTGTCGGTTGTTTCAAAATGTCCAGACTTCAGATAAACATAGATGATGCATACGTCATAGTGTTTTCTAATCATGGATTTCGATAGTTAAAGCGTGATTTTCCACTGGCCGGCACGGCACTGGCATGCGGCACCGGCACGGTGACCGCTATTTGCGGAGTTTTCATTGGTCAGTAACCAATGACAACTGCGCCAGTGTGCCAGTGCCAGTGCCGTGCCGGCTGGTGGAAAAACGTGGCCAAATGGCCGTTTTCCGACTGCACGGCACGGCACCGGCACCGGCATGGCGGCAGCTTTTTCATTGGTCAGTGACCAGTTGTCATTGGTTACTGACCAATGAAAACCCCGCAAATAGCTGTCACTGTGCCGGTGCCGGTGCCGTGCCGTGCAGTCGGACGTTTTCCGTGGACGTTTTCCAATAGGTTGTAACCGGTCTGAGCCAAGGGTCTGAGCACTCGCTGAACAGCCGAGGTTTGGAAACCGAACCTGTCACTTGAGGTACGGAGCGACGTCAGAGCATGAACGTAGACTTAAAACTTCCTTGCGTCAGAGTGAAAAGTTGCACCCAATGCATAGTCTCTAAACGCGACCCTACTTTTGTATCTGCAGTGTTGCAAACTTAGTGCTCTAGGAACTGTAATACCATTACCATTACCATTTTGGCCTTTTCAGGGTTGACCAAAAAGGACTCCTACCTAGTTTAGTTCTGTAACCTGTCAAAATGCTGTCAAACTATCTACTACTACATGACTACTAATATCTTCTTCCTGGAATTATTCATAATTTAATTTATTCCTATCCATTTTCGTCATAAATTTGGTAGAATTTGAAAAGAGTGGAAATAAGTTTTTTTCAACAAGGCTCAAGGGAGAGCTAGAGAGCAGTGGAAGGCGGAGCGTAGCCACCAGCACAGATTAGATAGTTATATGTTTGCCACCAGCATGGGGCGCTATTGCAATATTGAATATGAGGGCAAACAATGAAGCAACAGAGTGGGCGCCATGTTGCAGTAAGGTGACATTAACCGTTCAGAGTAAGGAAATCACAATGGTTCTTGGTTTACAGTTCACCACACATGGCATGTTACGGTATTATCGTGGACGTCGTACCGTAAACGTTGTAGTTTGTAGTTATCATCTGTGAAAGAGGAACGGTTGAGTAATTGAGCTATATGGCGAAGAGGAGTCGAGTTGAAATTGTCACTAAGGCCTAGGCCGCACAGCGGTTATATCCGCGCTGTTAAAACCGCGTTAAACTGTGTCCTATGGAATCATATGAACCGCAAGTGCGGATAGGTTCATATGAGTCCATAGGAAACAGATTTAACGCGGTTTTAACAGCGCGGATATAACCGCTGTGCGTTCTAGGCCTTACTGTACGACGATTTTTGTTTGGATAACTTGGATTGGAATTTGGATTAATTTTAACTTTTGGATCTGGCAATACTGGATCCGCGCCTTGTTTGCGGAAAAGGCTTTTTGGCGGGAAGTGGAAAAGTCATGTTGTCATTTTTGTTTTAATTTCCAAAACTTGTGTTTTCGTGTATTATAGTGTGTAATATTGGTGGAATATTAACCATTATATGGTCATAAATGTGCGTGAGTGTGGGCAATTGGAACAAAAGTGATGAAACATGATTTTCGGCTTCTCACAAGAAGTCTAGTAATTTGTCAGTAAAGTATCCGCCACTTTACTGATAGGGTTGGGGGGGGTAGAAATAAGGTAGTTATAAGGTAGATTTAAGGTAGTTATAAGGTAGAATTAAGAAAAACATGTAATAAAAGTATACTGATGTTAGGCTCCAAAGGGCTAGTTCCCAGGGGCCGTAAAACTAATCTTTAAAAAAAAAAAAAAAAAAAAAAGCCTTGTTTGCGTGACATTATTTTTCGATTGTTCAATTATATTTTGGGGAAAATGTGTTAAAACCTGTGAAATTATTCGTTGCCCGCTGCATTGGCATACAATTTATAAAATGGATGAAAAAGAAGACTTGCATCTTACCCCTCAAGAGTTAACAGTTCTTTCGGAACTTGACAGGTACACATTATTCTCAAAAAACTTGTTTGAACCTTTTCTATTACTTGTTTTCGATATACATACGTTCTGTCTTCTCCTAAAGCAAGTTACAATAAGTTATTTACTTCAAAGTGACCAAATTGTGGGATATACAACTGTGCAGTGTATTGACTAACTCCCTAACTAAACGAGGAAAAAATCTTGATATTATTTCTGAATATTGCTTGTACCTGCCGTGTAATTATAATAAATTGCCCTTCTGACCTATAATATTACTTGTATTCTATTTATCTCCAACGGTTGTTATTGGTGCATATCATGTGCGTCATATTACGACTAAACTAAATTTGACACAGCTAAAAGTAACTCTGCCTTGCTCATATGTTATGACCATAAGAAGTTTCGTCTAGTTTAGTGGTGTTCCAACAAAATCAGCACCAGTAACATGTAGTGAAGTGTATAAGGTATTATAGTGTGTTTTTGTTTTATTATTTCAGTCGACAGTTTGGCTTCTTGAAGCTGCGTGGCAGTGAACATGGCAGGACTCGTGCGCTTGTCCTCAAGGCAGTCAAGTATCTTGAGGGGATGCTGGTCCAAATCAAGGTAAATATAAAAACCGGCCAAGTGCGTGTCGGACTCGCACATAAAATATTCCGTGCCACCATAGAATAAAAACTTCAAAAATATCAAGTTTCTTGTATGGGGACCCCCCTTTATTTGTAAATTTTTACTTTATTTTTAGTATTTGTTGTTGTAGCGGCACCAGAAATATACATTCTCTGAAAATTTCAAGTCTCTACCTATTACGGTTTGTGAGATACAGCCCACTGATAGACTGACAGACGGACAGTGTAGGCTTAGTAATAGGGTCCTGTTGGCACCCTTTGGGTACGGAACCCTAAAAAATTGAACTTTTTATTCTATATTTACTCTGAGTTGGAGAAAAACTTGATATTTTGGTTATGTTTATATTCAAAGGTATTTTTCTTTTTTGTTTTCAGGAGGAAGAAAGGGCTTGTTCCCCAGGAGCGAGGCGGGATATATCCATGGACCCTAAGACATACTGCAAATTGGGACACTTCCATCTTCTGCTAGAAGATTATGCAAAAGGTAATTAATATACAAAACTGGAACAGGCTGGGTTTAGTGAAATAATGGTTAATAAATACAGGGTTTAGAATAATTCTCAATATGCAGTAAAGAAAGTACTTCATGTACTTCATGATCTTGACGGGCCCGTTAGCATGGTTGGCGCGGAGGCGACTTTCACGCTGCAGGTCGTAGGTTCGATTCCTACCCGTGATATGCATTTGTGTGCATGGACATGTCTGTATGTCCGGAGTCTGGGTGTAATTATGTATATTAAGTATGTATTTACAAATAAAAAAGTAGTATATGTAGTAATATTAGTTATCTGGTTTCCATAGTACAAGCTCTGCTTAGTTTGGGATCAGGTAGCCGTGTGTAAAAATGTCCCAGGATATTATCTTCTTCTTATGGTATGGTTAGTGGCCAACCTAGTGCCAGAGTTGTTCAAGCTGCCCGAAGGCCTCTGACAAGGCTTAACAACTGCTGTCTAGATAACAACAACCAACTTTGTAAGTGCGCTCCGAAGCACGGCGACGCTCAGTTCAAATGCCACATAATGGTCACCCATCTCTGCCTGATCTTGACAAGCGTTACTTAACCTCTGATTGCTTACTGATCATTTATTGCTGGCTATGAGTGCCTCATTTTATTTCCACTTGCTATGATGAAAGTTTATGAACTTCATGCATCTTCTATAAGAGGTGCAGGTTTCCTCCTCACAATGGTTTCTTTCACTGTTTAGCAACTGATAATCCGGGTTGGGGGCCATCCATAAATTATGTCACACGAATTCAATGATTTTTAGACCCTTCCCCCCCTTGTCACAGCTGGTCACATTTGCGAGACCCCCCCTCCCTGTGTGAAATCACATTATTTTGAAATTTTCAGAAATTTTCAAAATTTTTCGTTACCTCTTCAAACTTCGGTTTTAATACTTGGATATATTAGATTTTTAAATGTGACGTCACTTAACTTAGGACCCCTTTACGTGTGACGTAATTTATGGATGGCCCCTTGAAAGAGATGCTTTGCATATAAACATGCCCACCAGGGTTCCAGAGAGTGCATTCAACCATGTTGTTATAATTTCTGCATTTCTGCTTGTTTGCAATTGTGATTAAAAAACTATTTTTGTTTCAGCAATGTCAGCATATCAAAAGTTCTATGCTCTGGAACCTGACAATTGGAAAGATCCCTTATTCTCATACGGATTGGGTCTCTGCTATTACCACTACAATGCGTTTGAATGGTGAGTAAGCATGATTGAAGAACTCTAAAAACAACCAGGGGCTACCCCATAATACGTAACGAAACGTTTCGGCTGATGGATGGTACATATTCCTACTACGAAAGTGTTTCAGTTTCCGGATTCTTTCGGAGTAGGGTCCACGAAAGGAGAAACGTCAAATCACGACTATCGAATCCAAACTAAGAATCCAAAACACTTGGAGTATTTTTTTTATTTCTATAGGACTGAGGTGGCAAAAAAGCGTACGGTCCGCCTGATGTTAAGCAGTTACCGTAGCCTATAGATGCTTGCAATCGGCATAGAATATAATCCAAAGGCATTGCTCGCACGTTGCCGACCTGAAGGGGAGTGGGACGGAGGGAGGGGTAGAAGGGGGGAGGGGTTGGGCTTCCGGCTCTCTCACTCATCGTAATAAACGCAGCTGTAATAGCTGCTTTACGCCGATCTTCTGTGAGATGGTGGTACTAACCCGATCAAGCCAGCCCGTATATTATGAGCTGCAGTCGATTGCGACAGCTTGGCTATACTATCAATAGGAAGGTATAGGAAAACATACCATCTGT
This sequence comes from Drymonia ruficornis, assembly GCA_947859195.1. Lineage (NCBI taxonomy): Eukaryota > Metazoa > Arthropoda > Insecta > Lepidoptera > Notodontidae > Drymonia > Drymonia ruficornis. The sequence goes on from OX401906.1 coordinate 4,753,130, forward strand.
CATACGAAATGTCTCGTTTCGTATTCTGGAGTAGCCCCACTGATCTGACTCAACTGAAAGGGCCAAAGCTATACATAGGAATATGCTATACAATGATGCTAATTCTGTTGGTACACTAACAAAACTTGGTTAAACTAAATGTGTTGCTGTCCTTTCTATTACAATAAAGTGTGAGAACTAGCACCAGTGTTATCTGTATTTTTTCTTCTATCAGCCAGTTTCTACATTCTAATTAAGAGCTTAAGTAGAAGTTCCACAAATTTATCTGGCCAGCACTAGTAGCACAGCCGGACCGCGACAAGGCAAAACGCAATTTTGTCTCATTCTCTCCTATGCATTAAGGTAGAGAGAGAGAGAGAGAGTAATTCGGTACGACGTCAGTCTTGTCTTGGCGGTTGTGCTAGCCCCAGGTGGCCAAAAGATGAACTAACATTTTTAATATTGAAATGTCATATTACATTGACAGTATTGTATTGATCGACATTCGACACTATCAACGCTCTAAGGGCCTCCGCAGACTAGCTACTTTTAGCATCGGCGACCGGCGATTTTGTGACGTATCGATGCTGCGTCGCGTTTCTTCGAGCGCGAACAAGCGAGACGCAGCATCAAAATCGCCGATCGCCGATGCTTAAAGTAGCTAGTCTGCGGAGGCCCTAACAGCTCGGCCACGACTTCGCGCGACGGCGACGGGCGGCAGCGTTTTTTGCTAAAATGTTGCACCGCGCGCGTTGCCGCTGATAGCGGCAGCTCGTGGCGTCATGCAACATTTTAGAAAAAAACGCTGTCGCCCGTCGCCTTCGCGCGATGTCGTGGCCGGGCCGTTATGGCGAACCGAAAGGGAAGTTTGTGGGACTTGCTTTGACTGTTACTCGCAATGAAGAAACTAGCCGTTGGTGGGTAGTCATAGGACCATCCATGTAGCGCCGCTCTAGTGGTAAAAAATACCAGCAGGGCTAGCACAACGCGCCAAGACAAGACGTTTTTTTTGTCACGCATTATGTCGCACTGAGAAAGAAAGAGAGAGAGAGCACTTTTTCTTAATGCATGAGAAAGAATGAGACAAAATCAATTTATCTCGCGTTTTGTCGTGTCACGGATGGCTATTTGGCACCAGTATACTACCTCATTGCTTATATCCAAAAACTGTATACATGGTTAAGTTGGAGCTTTTGCTTTAAACTTTGTAAGCTTGCTGCTCACATATTATACATTAACATTGATACTACTACCTGTGCTACTACCATATAAAATGGTTTGCAAATGATGCAGGATCTGTATTCTATGATGTACATAGTTGTCGGTATTCAGTAATGGTTACCAATCCTATGATATACACTTCCAATTTGGAAGTGTCAAATTGATCTTAAAATAGAGGATATTATAAATTCTGGATACAAAAAGTGATTAGTAAACATAGGATACTTATTTTATTATAATGGATAAATGAATTTTATGGAGGATACTTATCTTATCTAGATAAGATCTTAAGATCTTTCTTTTCTTGATCTTATCTTGTCTATCTAGTGAAACGTGGGCTTTGAGTTGGTTAATACCTCCACAATGTGGTGGTGTATGGCCACTCAAGCCTCTGACTACCCCCGAACGGGGATAAAAGTCGTGACGTTACATTACATTACATACTTATCTTATCATACAGGGTGAATTTTACGTAGGATATTTATCATATCATACAGGGTGAATTTTACGGAGGAGACATACCTATCTTATTTAAAAATATTAATACATTGGTACTACATACATAGCACGTCCAAGTGTATGCTAATGAAGTATCAAATCTGTCGTTCCGTCGAAAATATAAAAAAAGTAATGTCGTGTGAGTTATGTAAATAGGAATGTTAACGAGCTTTCCGTGTTTCGTTTCGTCATATACCGGACAGACGTCTCAAATCGGGGATGTCTATTTATCTTTTCTAACCACAATAATAATTTCTATCGAACCGAAAGCATCGCGAGGCTGCCGTGGCCCGTCGTGTCGACATCGTGCGTGATTCGTGATTCACCGGACGTAGGACGAACACGGTGCGGGGGGAGCGGGTTAGGGCCGGCGAGGGCGGACGGTGCGGCGGCGCGACGGCGCGCAGGGCGCGGCGCGGCGCGGCGTGGCGGTGTGGCGGCGCGCGGCGCGGGACGCGGGACGCGGGACGGTGCACGCTGCAGTGCGAGGTCGTCGCTCGCTCGCGGCGCGGACCGCCAGTCGGGAGCGGGATGCGGTGACGTAAACTGCATCGGCGCGGGCCGTGATCGTAGTGTAGGACGGGACGTATCGTGTTCGTATGTGCTGTATGCGTGCGCTGGACTATCCTGTGTGACAGTGTGCTTGTGCTGTTTTTCTACCTGAAGACTCTCCGTCTCCGCTCTTCACTACGTGGGCCGCAGCGGCCGCACCGTACCGCCGCGGATCCGAAGATCCCCGAAATGGTGAGTGCGGTCGAAGCTCCCGCTCGCGGTTTGTTTACGTCGGCCCTCGTGCCGGCTCTGTCTCTCGACCTGCCGCCCGTATCCCTGCGTCGCGTTCGCACGCGACTCTTTCTATTATGTTTTGTTTCCGAAATGCAGACACTGATTTCGACGGCTCCGAACCTGGACCCCGACGAGAGGTCGTGTTTTTGTTCGTTGGTGAGGTTTTTGCGTGTTTTTTGTAAGATATTTTCGCAGGTAGCCGATCGAGACGAAGACCCTCATTCATCGAGTAGCGGAGCGGTAGTGAATTACCGAGAGTAACGTCGAGGGTAAATGAAATCGTAAGGGTGGGCAGGCTAGTTAATAATGAGTGTGCCGCCGCATAAAATGTAGGTCGATGGAGTGTGGCCGCAACTCGCCGCACGCGATGCCATTCTGCGTCGCCTCGCCTCTCCCTACACCACCCAGCTATTGGCAACTTTATTGTATGCATAATTGCACACGACGTTACCATAACATTGAATTCCTGGTTACATAGTAGTCCTAAAACATTCGAGTGTTTTAAGATGCATTCAGAAATCGGCCTAGCATCCAGATCAAGGAAGCCCATGTTCTGCCATCCTATCTGCCTACCACTATACCTGCTATGGTATCTACTTTATTGTTAGCGTTCTACTTACCATGTCATTGTAGTTATTCATGTGATGAGTAATTCGTCAGTCGTTTTGTATAATCATATTAAGTTAATGCAGAAATATGTGAGTCACGAGTTGAATCCGCCTGTTCGATAGCCATAACAGGTGGAATTCGCGCACTTTTGTCTTACGTCATTGGTCAATGTACCGGTAGTATGGCGACACTACTCGAAAACGTTAAAGGAGTAGGTACTAGTTTGTAACTTCTTATCAACTTCCACGCTTTGGGAAAACCGTTGTTCTGACGCTTATTCCCCCACAGGCTGTGGGTAATTACAAAGATTTCCTTTGAAATTTCCAAGATTCCAAGATATACCTACTTGTAATCGCAGTTTAAACTTTTTCTCCGCTGATAACTCGATGAAACCTCAATATTCATACCTATGCTGTACTTGGAAGGCTTTCCAGAGGAACGGTTCCTACTCTTGTTTGGTTATTATTTTTGATATGCTTAGCCCGTGACACTGAATAGCTGCTTAATCAAACTTATTACATAAACTCCAGAGTCTTACGATTTTGCGTAATGTACGCGCAAAATCCTACAACTTGATAGACATAATCTATTCCTTTACCTTGATACCGAACGTCGTACATATCGCTGATATCTAGTTACTATGTTTTTATCTCATTCATCAGGGGTATCGTAATAGTTATCACGAATCATATTGGCAATCGGTCGCGGACCGGTTCGCGCATTATCTACCCAACGCGGCTAGCCGCTTCCAATAACGGTATTCCTCTGCAGTCCTCCAACGACTAGACTGGCTAGGCCCGTTTCGCAAACTTGTTCATCGGTATGGATGCCCGCTCCTTTTTTGCCCACCCGAGCCGGAAATTGATGTTTCTATTGACAATGACTTGGCTACGGCGAAATTCAACATGGCGGAATGAATTGATTGCGAAGCGGACCCAAGCGGACCACACGGGTTTACCACAACATTTTGTTAAATATAGAAGCGTATTGCAGAACAGCTTCCTTTAAGTTTCTTTGTCTACATGTAAGGGCTTACTAACGCTCAAAATGGTGACTTTCCGAAAAGGGGTGATGAATCCATTGGCCCATGTGCTTTATAAAATATAGGTAGGCACATTAAACTTTAGACCTTGTCGTCAGGAATAAAGTGTATTGGAAAAGTATGTTTAAATGCTACCAAATTTTGTAGAAACAAGTTTCAAATATTTTATGTTGATTTTTGAGAATAACTTCTACTCGATCATCCTCCTGTCTATTTACATTGTCTTCCTTTCTATTATGTTCATTAGTACGCCGTATAGCATCAAAAGGTCCACAATCCTCCTTTTAAGTTCATTAGTAGTTTCTTTTCCCCCTCATAACAACTCATCACTAACTAGCACTTTCTTTCCTTCCATGAGCTGAATTTATAATAAAATATTAAATAGATCCAGTAGTGTTTCGCAAAACACTAGCGTAATAATTATATTCATGTATATTAGGAACGCTCCAGTAATCGGTCGTCCAGATTTCTGCGTATCAAATCATCGACACAGTTGTTCTTTGTTTTCAGTTTCTCGGCTTTTATGGAACAGTTTTCATTCGATTTTATAATTCGTTACATAATGTAACAGCTCCGACATTTGCCGGTCAGCTGCTAGGTAACATCAGGCTATGTGGCTAGGCTAGGTAATGTCAGGCAGTTTATTATCGTTTCTGATGTAATGTAAATGCTGTGTAATTGTCGGAGCAGCTTGTGGTGGCGTGTGCCCGGCGCAGGTGCTTGCCGGCTGCTGCAACACCTGTCGTGCCATCAGCTGCTCCTTAAGCTATTATATTGTTTCTATTAAGGAGTGCACGTGCCCTCTACTTTAATACCCTTCGTTGTTCTACAATATTTCAATGCAATTCACTTGATTGGTTTCTTTTTGAGCGATTGTTATTGCTACTTTCGTACTTACTTACATATTTTCATTTTCATTTGCCTCCATCGTGTTTATACTTAACTGTTACACTTCTCAAGCTTCAAACAGGATGAATTGGTAATGCGCTGATGAATGCGTTGCTACAGGCTCGGTGTTTGTATTGATAATATTGTTATGCGGTGTGCTACGCGTTCCGTAGTAAATAAACATTGATTAGCGTAGAAAGCGATAAAATTTCCCGGCGTTTGCCCATTCGCCACTTCTCGCGGTAATTGCATACGGTAGTTAATTTCACCATTACCAGCAAAGGTTTCCGGCGGTTGCGACGCGTACCTAGCTCGGCGAAATTTCTCATTTTGCAACTTTTAAAACGTTGTCTGACTGAATCGTTGTCCATTCTAAATGCATGAGGTTCATAGAGTTTGCTGGCAAGTTTTATTAGGGTCACTTGAGCGAAGCGACGTTGCAACTCGCATAACTGCTTCAGGGTCTTACCTCTGTATCTTGACTTGACAAGTGGTTACTTCGTTCTTAAGTAAATTCTAATCAAAAAACCTGGTTGACAATCCTGTTTTGACAGATTCTCTATAGAATATTGTCATATTGTATAGAAAATCTGTCAAGAGGGGATTGTAAGACAGGTTTTTTGATTAGAATTGACTTAAGAATAAGTAATGACTTGTTTATAGATACGGGTTAGAATTGGTTAGTTTGAGATCTTCTTGCAAATTGAAAAGCTAAATAATGTATGGATAATAAATAAAACATGCTAACAGAAGACCCTCAGGCAACGTGTTGTGCCACATACGGAATCGCCCAATATTACGTATTTTTATCAATTCAATGTCTCATAATATTTATTGCCAGCTTCTTTGTTTTTATTTTTAGTTAATACCTAACACTCAGTTACTTTTGTACGCATCATTGTACAGAAATACGTTTGGTATGATAGGGGTTTTTTGTATAGGCTTGTGGTGACTCAAGTGTATTGGCTGAAAGCCAAAGTTTAGTATCCTTTAGTACAATGTAGATTTGTACTTACGAGAAGAATACAAAATCATTTAAGCAAGTACATAAATGAAAATGATTACGTCACAATGACTGTTATTATTCATGACTCGAGACTAGCCGCGCCAGGCCATGGAATGCCGCATAGAAACAGAATAGCGGGGAAACCGGAATTTGACGGCGTTTCTCATGGTATCTAATAATGTTATGTGAAGTTACTGCCCAAGAACATAGCGGTACTCGTGTTTTATTTCGTGTATGTAAATTAGCTTGCAACAGGAACGAGTAGTGAGTGCGCAGTAGAGGCCGCGGTCTCCGACCCTAGGCTGAGAGTGCATCTAACTAAGCCGCGGTAAAGATGCGCGGGCGGGGCGCCACCTCGCCCTCCGCCCCGCACCTTGCGTCGCGTCATGTACGCAGTACGCACGGCCCTTTCCTTTCACGCAAAGGGAGGGACGCACTAGCGAGGGGCCGCGCGCGCACGACTACGCAGAGCTGCCTTTATCGAGTCCCCGAAAAGCGTATGCATTATTAGCTGGGAGAGCTTCTCCCGGCCCATGGGGGTCGGCTCCGTATTTCGGCGCCTCGACACCCGACCCTCACTCCCCTGCGGGCCGGCATCGACTTTTTGATTCGGCCGTGTTGTCCTATTTCAGTGACATAATCATTACTTACCTATATTTTTTTAAGAAATCTAGGTCACGGCTCGAGTTAAGAGCAGGGTGAACGTAGTGGTGACTGTGCGCGGTCGTCGACACTAACGGATCGCTATTTATACCTGCTGCGTAGTGCACCGGAACTCGCTCGGTGCACTCGCTGCATCCGCGCCACCCGTCTCCGCCCTGTCAATGACCCCGCTCCGAACATTCATTTCCTATAACAAGATGAGGGTTTACCAAAATAATCGGCCGAGTTTATTTATAACTCGTAATGTCAAAACGTTAACGTAACTCTTACCTAGGGCGTGCGTTGCGAAAGGCTATGTGGCAAGCGGGCGCCCTTCGGCTTTGTTCGAGTTACGTAAGCACGACTAACCCGCCCACAACGGCAGGGCAACCACCCACTCGCAGGGCTTGCTATGACTGTGTCAAGCAGCTTGCCCTAGTTTTTGCGCTCACTACAGTTTTTGTGGGGTACACGTGCAAAAGAAAGCCGGGGGTGGTTTTCCTTTCCCATACCTAGTTGGCTCGTGAAATGAGACGACTTTAACTTTGATGACTTTTATACAGGATGAATTTGAAATCATGGGCATCCTTTTAATCTATGTTCAGAATATCTTGGGAAAATAAATAAACAATCTATTGGTAAAAAATATTGCAAATAAGCCAACCGGTTAACTGTTACCGTGTTAACGGTAACCTTACCTGGGCAATATATTTTTATAAAGTGATTTGTTGATTAATACCTATTTCCTCAATATTTTGAATCATGTTAGAATTCAAGAAACCGTTTAATAGTGCCCATGATTTCAAATTCACCCTGTATAATTTGATTATTGATGGGTAGTTATTTTATTTCTCATGTTTGCTATTAGGTATTAATATTCTAAAAATTTATGGCATTCGGAAAGTAATATAGCCATGTCTAGTTTTAAAAATAATTCGTTTAGTATTAATATTAGTTACTTAGTTAACTTCTCACGTCAAATTTAATTTTAAAATGTTTAATTTTTAAAATTTTAATTACAATTTAAAATTTTAATTGCCACGAACCTATGCTAATTGCCAACCTTACGATTATTTTCTGCGAAATACGCAAACGGGGAAGCTAATCTTGTTGTTCTCACGTCACAGTGAGCTACATAGCGATTATTTAACATTGGCAAGCGGTTGTTGCTAGCGCGGCGGCGCGGGCGGCCAAGTCTCTCTATCCGCGAGCGTTGTCCGCAGCGGAATTTCCGCGAAAAAAACCATACGTCACACGACGTCACGGCGCGGTGGGGCGGCGAGCGCGGCACGTCACGTCACGCGGTGCAAGGCCGCCAGTGAGTAACCACCACTGTAAAGGCCTTATACACTTGGCAAAATTTAGTCGTCTAAATTCAGAAGCATCTAAATGTTTAAAACATCCTAGCTTCTGAATATCTTGCTGAATGTGGTTATACTTGACTAAATTCAGTAACGACTGAAATAAGACGACCAAATTCAGCCAAGTGTAATAAGTGCTTAAGCTCGCTTTTTGTTTACACCACCACTACTGACTAGTATGGGCATGTGTGATATAACAAAACAATATTTAAAAACACGTAGAATCGGCTAAAACATTATATATTTTACTTGAAGTAAGTAATCGCCATTCGATGCTGCCGCGCCGCGGTCTTACGACTCGTGCCCATTAACCTCCGGTTATACCGATAACGTTACACATTCGTTTATCTATTTGAACTAGATGTTAGTGGAAAATTATTCTAAAGACGTATAATAGATACCGCCTGTAATAAAAACTTCTTGGTATTTCACAAAACGGTTTTTCCAAGTAAACTGAACACATCGTCGCGCTGTCACAATGCCGATCACGTAGCAAGGTAGTAAGTGAAGTGGTAACTCGTGAACTAACGAATGTTACGTAAATTACTATAATACGTAACTCACACTTCGCATCTTGAGATAATTATTGCGAATTGGGTTTGATAACGTCATCACGAGTGTACAGCTGCCAGAATTCTTATCTCTTGATAGTACTATTCGTAGGTTGTAATCTGGAGCGATATACCAAAATTATAATGACAACTGTTCATTCATATTAAAAATATTCAGTAGTCATGATGTAAGCTACCGTTGGCTACTAAAAAACCACGACTTTACGACACAGAAATGTGTCTAAGCGACGCGCAAGCAGCGTTCACATACGAGCACGCATAATTAGCGAGAAGCCGACCTGTTCTCACGGATGGCGATCCGTACTTACATTCTTGCACTCACTTTGTACGCACAATGGGCATTAGAAAGCGACCAGTGACCGCAAAAAGGGAGCATTCGAAAGGGCCTGCAAGATTTAGTTACATCACTATTATTATAGATGACGTTCCCTCTGTAATGCGGTAGGGTTACCATTTTTTATTTGAAATGTCCAAACTACCAAAAATAAATCTGGCCATTTAAATCACAAAATGAAGTAAAAAGTTCGCACGAATTAAGCAGCTATAGACAAAGTCCGGACGGAACGCCGAAATTCCAGAAAAATCCGGACGGATGGTAACCCCAAGTGCGAAGGGCCCCGGTGCTAATGTGTGGTGCGTGTTCCCCCGATACCGAGTCCCACGTATGTGCTACTGCCCCTGCTTTTGTCCGACGAACAATCTATGACGTCGACGATAAACCTAAAATTTAGTTCTCATAGGGTTCAACCCTTCTAAATCGCAATGTTAGGGATGGGGCACGTTTTTTAATTCTGCTGCATGTAAATAAGTATATTGTACTTGTTATAACACTTGTGTACGGTGAATCGTGGGGTTGTTATCAAGGGCACTCCGTCCTTTGAATGTAATAATAGCGCAGAATGTTCAGTTCTTTTATGTTGGGGGAAGCTCGCAGTGCACAGTTTTATGTGCTCATCGAATCCAAGTTTTGAAATGTTTCTTTCTACAGTTGTTGAGTGGCAGCGTCGGTGTGTTCCCTTTATTAACACCAGAGTTGGGCAAAATTTAATTGCTAATTACATGTGATGTCACAATTAACAATTAATTGTAATATGTTCGCGATTGACGAACAAAACAAAATTAATTGTTAATGAATTACCGTAACGAATTTAGTTGAAACTGCAGATTTATAGAGCTAAGGATTCTATAACATACAGCTCAATAATTTTTGGTCTACGACAAAAATTAACGAAGATACGACTAATTTCCTAACGAAGTTTCCTGACCGGGCCGCGCCGGCCGCCGCACTCGCTGTGACGTCACGCGGGCTGATACGCGCTCGGCTAGCGCTAGGGTTCGGTTGTCTTGTTCGCGCGCAGCGTGTTTTAAGCCTCAAAATGAGTTTACAGGAAAGTTTTCAACAAGCTAAGTCGGATAACCTGCCAAAAGTCGATACTTTTATGGTATTCGACTACTTAAACAATAATTTAAAATACACCAGCGCCGAGACACGTAGTTGGAAACGGAAAAGGTACACTTAGGTACCTTTTCACTTACCTTTTCTGTTATGAATACTATTTATACAAAGAAACCTATTATTTTACCACTAGGTTAAGCATGGAAAGGTTCGGTGTACCTACCCAAAGTACTATAAGATATATAAGATACCTAGGAAGGTAGGTAGTATCCTGTCATAAGTAGGTAGATTAGGTGTTTATCCTATTGAGTACTATTTTTATTCCTGTTTATTTTTGACGACCGCTTGGCGCTGTAGTTTGAGCGTTGGCCGCTTGGCTTGGCAGAGGCAAATTTCGGAAATGGCCTTTTCGTAATCTACTCTGGTCTGGTTGTCACTGAGATCGCCCCCAGTCCATTGTATGGTAGCCAAGTATCAGCGGTGCTTAGGGGGCGTCCATAAATTACGTGAGGCATTTAGAGGGGGGGGGGGGGGTCGAGCCAAAACTCACCAAATCTCACGTGGGGGAGAGCCCCTTCTCTCTGCAAATCTCACGTAATTTTTTCTCCGCAAAAATTAGGGTGCGTTTCCATTGAAGCGGAGCTGGGCGGAGCGGACCGTGAACTGGCCAATCACAGTGCTCGAAATCTCCACTCCGCATCAGTGGAAACAGTGTAAGCGGAGCGGAGCGGAGTTGAGTGGACTTTCGAATAAAACAAATGAACACGCGGCCCCGAGCCGGACAGAACGGAGTCGAGCAGGCTGTGGTGCCGAGTGGTGGGCACGAAGCGGAGCGGAGTGGAGTGGAGCGGAGCGGACCGGAGCTGAGTGGAGCGGAGCTGAGTGGAGCTGAGCGGATCTGACCGAAGCTGAGCGGAGCTGAGCGAAGCTGAGCGAAGCTGAGCGAAGCTGAGCGAAGCTGAGCGGAGCTGAGCGGAACTGAGCGGATCTAACCGAAGCTGAGCGGAGCTGAGCTGAGCGGACTTTCGAATACAGTATATGAACACGCGGCGGATAGCTTCCGAATTTTCATCTTCTAGTAGAGAAAGATGTAAAAGCGCTGTTATTTTCTTAACCGATAACATGACGTATGATCACTCCATGAGATTGAATTTGACTCAAATTTGACTGATCGGAACACGGCTCAATGCAGCTCAGCTTGACTCCGCCCCGCTCCACTCCGCCCCGCTCCACTCCGCCCCGCTCCACTCCGCCCCGCCCCGCTCTGCTCCACCCAGTTCCGCTTAAATGGAAAAAGTTGCCACTTTTCACTGCTCTTCTCCGCCCCGCTCCGCTTCAATGGAAACGCACCCTTAAACTGCGAGAAAACTGGGTTAAATTAAGTAAAACATGTTTCTCCACTAGAATAGGGCTTTTGAAAAATCTCACCTGAGATTAGAGGGGGAGGGAGGGGGTCGAGCAAAATCTCACAACATCTTACTAAGGGGGATGGGGGAGGCAAAAATTCACCTCACGTAATTTATGGACGCCCCCTTAGTTTGGGACCATACAGATGGCGTGTAAGTCTGGCGATATTTATTATTATTATTTATTATTCCTTTATAATCTATTATTAACATAATATTATATTACCCATCACCCTACCTAAGGATTCACTATCACTACATACCTAGTATAAAACAAAGTCGCTTCCCGCTTTCTGGCTGTCTGTCTCTATGTATGCTTAGATCTTTAAAACTACGCAGCGGATTTTGATGGGTTTTTTTTTAATAGATAGTGATTCAAGAGGAAGGTTTATTATGTATAATATAGTAGATGCTTAATATAGTAGAGAAACACTGATAATTTTAGAGGTTTCTAATGTGATGTCGTAAATAAATACATTTTTTTGCGCTTACATTGCAAACGCTGGCTGAATCCTACGAGATAGATCAAAATAATGTACTACAGTATTGAACACCATAAAAAGGTATACAAAAAGTCCGCGATGGTATTTATGTCTATCTCTTAGGGATAACCCACAATAACCATTTTTTATCCTTTACTTTTTACGAGAAATAATGGCTTATTTACGAAGCGATTTTAAGCAATACAGCATTAATCCTTATCCAATTAAGTACCTTAAATACATTGTGCATTTAATATAGATCAATATGGCCCTTTACAGCATGTAATTTAAATGAATAACACCTAAAATAGTGAATGGCGGCGCAAGCGGGAAACCGGGCACAGCGCGAAATCAACGAGGCGACCCCGGTGACGTCACGCGCGCTGGCCGCACTTACCGCCCGTCGATAAATTTTGGATACATAAAATGTGTTAGGAAATCGCAACCGATGGACCGATTTCGATGATTTAAAAACTATATTGATAAGAAAGCTTAGTTTTAACTGTTAGTGTTGGTTATGAGTTGATTTGTTGACCTATTACTGATCCTCATTGTGTCACCACATGCAATTAGCAATTAATTAATCGCAATTAAATTTTGCCCAATTCTAATTAACACAAACACGCTGAATTTAAGTACGCGTTTTTAATTAACACTATAAAGTGTTTAAACTAGGTTTACATAGTTATTCGTATGATAATTTGCAGGCTCTGTAAACACAGCTGACGCGTCACTATCTGTAATATCCACTACTATTATACAATGCCTGTAAATAAAACAATGTGTTCAAGGCGAACCTGTTCGATGATGGAGCGCGAGTGCATCTGATTTTATGGACGTCTTGCAAATAGGGTTGCGACAAAAATCTTGTCTGGGCGTATTAAAAAATACAACAACATGTATTTTTGTGGACGTCACGCTGGCAGGACCTATTTTCTAATTTGGAAAGGTTTTCAAAAGCTTTTGTTAGTTGTATTGTTTGCCATCTTAAGTTCATTGTCTCATTCTGTCATCACAGAACTTATCATCTCAGATTTGTTGCAATACCCTTTATCTGCGAACTCTGGCGTCGCGTCGTGTCATGTGTGCAATGCACTCCTTGTACGGCGCAGTATGTAGAACTGCATCGTGCAGCTGTCACGGTCGATAACGAATGCGGAAATATCATTTCCTTATGCGTATACGCGCCTGTTGTATGCACACGTGTGCAACTTATAATTATGCACTTTGATGCTCTTCTTTGGCAGTAATTAGCGAACATTTTCGCTCAAACCTTCCGAGATATAAAAAAGAAAGAGTCGGTTGTCGTGCGTCTCATTTTAACGCATAGTTCCGTCTCTCCCCGTTACCCGAGCGTGTAGAAGGCATTTCATGATACACAACGCATTTCACACGTCATGTACCTACCTATTGGAGAAATTGTAGTAGAATCGATACACAAATAGATAATGCTGTGATAAGTTAATTTGCTCAACAACTATGCTTTGTTATTTATCGACATCCAGAAGGAACTTATCCAGTTTTTATTATTACCATTACCCGGTATTCCGTATTTGCACCTCTTAAATAGTTTGCGGCTTAACAGCCTTGTGTCGGTTTATTATTAACGTTAGCAGCATTGAAATAAATGTTACATTGGTTAGATGTTATAAAGGTGGCTAATATAAATAATAATGTAATTCCTATTATGTATCGTTGTAAGCATGATTCCTATAATAGCAGCGGTGGCCGGTGCGGACTCGTTGGAATATAAATTGCAAACATAATGCAATATTATAACCTCTGGCTCCCATGTACCGTAAGGTTGGCCTACAACTGCCTAGACTATACTCAGGTATAGAATAGCGAGCCTGCCTACCTCTAGTACTTACTTCCTTAGTTTGTTTGTTCAATATTGAAACCTTAACAAAGTAGTACATCACGTTTGTTATCGAGAATTAGCTTTATTTCGAAAACATACCCATTAGAATGATGATACACATAATCAAGATCTCCTTTTTGAGTTTGGGAGCCTTGATCTTATCTATAGCATCTCCCTATTTAGCTAATGACAGATGATTTGCTCACCGATGACTCTAAACATTACCTTTATTTATAGAAACTCCTCCTCGGTGTTCTTCCTCTGTTGCCTAGTCATTTCCTTTCTAACCTGAGGTTTTGTAATAGTTAATGATACAAACACTAAATGATTAATTACAACGCAAAGAGATTAACTTTTTTCTCTATTGTATATGATTATAACAAACACAAAATAATTCTCATAAACATATTTAATAGATTTTATTTTATTTCGGATACTGTCTGGCTGAATCAGTACGTTCTTCCGTGGTGTAAACATAGATGACCCAATTCCATGGCGGCCTTAGAATAAAATAGAATTGGAAATGAATTGCCCTAACATTGAGCACACTATTTCAATTCTGAATTGTAAATGTCCGACACTGAAATAGCCGCATATCTGAAATATTGCGTTTATGAGATCACTGAGTAGGCTACTCTACGTGTATAAGTGGTATCGTATGGACGAAAGTGGGTCAACTAGCATGACGCAGGCGATACCGAGCCCTCGTTCATTATCAATTATATCCAACCCAACACTTCCATTATTATGTCCAAAGAACGATTTAAAACTTTTGTCAATGCAATTCCAATGTTATTGTTTCGTTCTTGACTTCCCCTAAATAGATAGAAAACCTTTTACACCCCTTTTGTCAGTTTCTTGAAGATCGTTTTGTTATAACAAACAAAGGCAGCTACAATGACATTAGAAAATCGATGGCCATCTAATAAATATTAATGCTTCCAAGAAATGGTTCTTGTGTGACCAACGGACCGTTCCTCTCCCTCAGCCTAATAAACTTGTTATAAGTACAATATTATCAAATCTATTGTCGCCAAATCTCGACTTAACTTTTGACACTCCTAAAATATTTCTATCTGGCTCATCATTATGACCACGAGAAGGATGCCACTATAGCAAATTTTGTGCACGTACAGAATCAGCATACTTGTATCTCCATTTCAAATCATATAATACTAGCTTTTGCCCGCGACTTCGTCCACGCAGGATATAAATTTAAAAAATTCCGTTTCCGTTCGCTGGAACCCAAATCCCGTCCGTTCCTGGATATTCCGGATCCCGTATCTCATATCCCTGATTCTGTATCCCATATCCCGTATCCGCATCCGTATCCCGTATCCCGTATCACGCATCCCGTATCCCGTATCACGCATCCCGTATCCCGTATCCTAAATCCCGTATGCCGTATCCCGTATCCCGTATCCCGTATCCCGTAATCGAATCCGTATCCGTATCACGCATCCCACATCCCGTATCCCGTATCCCATATCCCGTATCCCACATCCCGTATCCCGTATCACGTATCCCGTATCCCGTATCCCGTATCCCTTATCCATTATCCCAAATCCCACATCCCGTATCACGTATCACGTATTCCATATCCCAAATCCCACATCCCGTATCACGTATCACGTATTCCATATCCCGTATCCCATACCCCGTATAATTTTCTAAAACGCATTTTTTTTTTTTAAGTGATTAGGTGAATCACCAATTTTCATAATAATAACTACAATAATGACGAACTTCCATACAAACTTTCATCCCCTATTTTATCCCCTTAGGGGATGAATTTTCAAAAACCCTGAAATTAATATTGTTTATCTTTTAAAAGTCACGTAATCATCAATTTTCATAGTTCCGACTTCAAAAAATGACGAACTTCCATACAAACTTTCACCCCCTATTTTACCCCTAAGGGTTAAAATTTTTAAAAAAGATGAAATTATTATTTTTAATACGTAAAAAGAAACCTAAACACAAATTTTCATTATGCTTACCTCAGAAATGACGAAATTCCATACAAACTTTCGTCCCCTATTTTACCCCCTTAGGGGTTGAATTTTCAAAAACGCAGCAATTCAAGTTTTTTATTTTTAAAAAGGAACCTAAATACCAATTTTCATAATTCTAACTTCAAAAATGACGAACATCTATACAAACTTCCCAACTAACTTTCATCCCCTATTTTACCTCCTTAGGGGTTGAATATTCAAAAACGCCGAAAACCATATTTTTTATTTTTAAAAAGACACCTCAACACAAATTTTTATAATTCTAACTTGAAAAATGACGAACTTGCATACAAACTTTCATCCCCTATTTAACCCCCTTAGGGGTTGAATTTTCCAAAATCGCTTCTTATTGCTTGCCTACGTCACAAAATATATCTACTATCCAAATTTCATGTCTCTAACTTCAGTAGTTTCGGCTCGGCGTTGATGAGTCAGTCAGTCAGTCAGTCAGTCAGTCAGTCAGTCAGCATTTCCCTCTTTATATATTAGTATAGATTATTTTCAAGGGAACAAAGACTATTATGTGTACAGTGCAAAGTATTGTAGTATATGCAATTGCATTTTCTGTTGCACTCAGTTGCTGCGGCGCCAAGGCCGTGATGCAATGAGTACAATCGTGGAATGGTACATTAACGTTGAATGCATCGCATGATTGCATCACATGGTCACGAGCAAAACGCTGTACACCTTCTAATGCTATTATTCATTTTACATCTAAAACTAAATTTTCAGTTTTAATAATTACAAGGAGTTCATACATGGAGATGAACAGCTTACCAAGCATTGTTTAACTGTAGCTTTATCTCCAAAAGAAAACAGCAATAGTATTGCCGAAAATTCACCCTTCTGTGAATATAAAACTTAAGCGTTACCAAAAGAATAATAAAATAAATAACACACTCCCAGACTTATTCCTTTCTTCTAATTTGCATCGCGATCATGAATTTTAACATATTAGAGTTAGAAGCAAAAAGGCAGTTTCTTTGGGATACTTACCTGAGTAAAGCCAATGATGGCTCCTTCTATTATCAAAGATTGAATCATAGTCGGTTGTACGATCAATGTTGAAACTTGAAACTCCGCATGCAACGCATATGCCCGTTAATTGACAATTTCCGGTAATGAACGCACGCTAATGTAGGTGTAGAAGTATGTCGTAAGAGTCCCTTCGACTTTGACCTCGTTTCTTAACACGTGTGCCCTATAAATCTGGAGCAACTCGCACATTAATAGGTTATCATTGTGCTTACGTCCCTGTTCTCGATTGCTCCGTGGGAAAGTTCAGCTTATTATGGTGTGGCGGGATCACGTGCACCGGTACCGGCTGCTTACTTCAGTTATGTAAAGTGAAGTGAGTGCTGCGACGGCCGAGGAATGAACTCTATAAATAGCGGCCCGTCCTTGAGCTGACGCGAGTGCGCAGAACTGGGTCAAGCCGAGCTGCCTCATGCATGGCTGTCCTCTCCCCGCGTACCATCGCCCGCTGTTCCATACGCCGCCAAACGGCTCAATTGCCGCCCACATTCCGCACAACACTTCCTGGTTTATTCTTTGCGTTTATGGCCGTACAAGAATAATTTTATTGCCGTCTCTAACTACGTCACCGGATGAGCCTAGCTTTCTACCTGCGTCTGTTTTAAACTGTCTGAAGGTTATATAACTCTCTAAAATTTCTCAAATGCCGACTCTATTGTCGCATCTAAGCAGATGTTCGTTCATTGAGCTAAGTAAAAAGTTGCATTTGAATAGCACCGAGAATTTAGTGTGTATAAGTAGGGTTCCATACAATTCCCTTACCTGAGTGAACTGATAATGGCCAAGGTTGGGCCCGGGCAGGTAGTAAACCGGATTATAATCGATCCATTCGTTTATTCAGGGTGTTTATTCTTCCATGTACCACATGTTGTAACATTCAATTGTATGAATATGGGAAAAAATGTGTAATAGGAAATTTCAGAGTGTTCGTTACTTTATTAGGTACCAAATTACAGAGTTTTAGCTTGCTTAAACATTGTTTTTAACTGCCTAATGCTGGCTCAGGCTCATCATGTGAATCGATTCCTAGAGAGTGAGAGCGTATTTCGAATCACCCAAAGAAATGCCAACTCATTTGTTAGTTAACATTTGGTTGACATTGGTTTATGTACACTGAAATTGTTTGTAGCTGAAAATATACAGCGATCAATAATGGTTCGTTATCTCGATATTCGCATGTACCTACTCGTATGTTGTCATTATCACTGTGGGTGGGTGTGAAGTTGTGAACCAACCTTGCAGCTGATACCACCGACCAATCTATTATCACCACACTACAGAGGCAAGCCTCACAATAATATTGTATTTACTTGTTTTACAATGGTAAATATACGAAATTGTGAAATCGTACTAACACATTTCTAATAGGTTTGTTTCAATTTAAAAATTTTTGGTATGCCTATCATGTCGCCAGCCGGTGCGTGTTTAATGAAGGTCGAAGTAATTAGGTAATGAGTTTCCACGTCACGTTACATTAACACCTTTAGCGTTTTGACATTGTTGTACCTTCTGATTAGCCAGCTTAGAAATTAAAAACTTAAAACTGAGAGAGCTTCCAATTCGCCGTCTTTTGGTAACTCCGGTATTCAGGGTAACGTTGCATAACTGCCGGCATTCATAGGCCATACCGTGGAACAATGAATGTGAGAAGTATGAAGAGGCATGTTGTTGAGTGCGTATAATATTATAATGTATGTCGAGCACCGCCTCAAGCGACTGCCGGTGAAAGCTCTCTATGGGCCGCGACTGATGGATGTGTGTGTAATCATTTAATTTTAGTCGTCGTCGGCATCGGGGATTCGGGGTGAACACCGGACGGGCACCTGTCTCGCTCCTTTGTTTTGGCGTGCAAATGTCAGCGGAGGTCATCTAAATAAAGGCGAATAGGCGTCGGATTCGGACCGCGATCGGCGTCTAGACGATGGTCGTGTTGCATCGTCCGATCGATTGCACGAACGAGCCACAGACGGTCGTCGACCCCGCGGGCGCATCGGTGACGTTACGCTCCGGTGATGCGCTCCTCAACCTTACGGCTATTGTGGTCCAATTCCGTGTTTTATAAACTTACGCACCTTGTCGTCTTGAACGCGCATTCCTCTCCTTCAATTCTTGCATATCTGCCTGACTGGCTAGGGCCTTGTCAAAATGAAGACTTTAAATCTATAATGCGTGATGCCGGAGTTTTCTTTTTTGTACAAAAAGTAAACTGGTTGGGAACCGAAAAAACTGCATTGTTGCTTCGTCCGTATTCGTTCAAACTTCTCAAAAGACCTATTCATGGTTTATCTCACAAAAAATTGAAATTTGAGGCTCCATTATTGTATTCGCATTTACCCTCGCGGCGGCGTATCTTGCACTCAGTGAGTTGTTATGATAACTGTACTGAGTCTTTATACATGCTATTTATTTACGATCCGTCCGACCTTGTCCGCCATTCAAGTTCAGACTGTAACTTTGACATTATTTTCTAGTTTGCCGGCAGAAAACAGTCTTTTATAGACGGTGCATGGCTTTTGAAATGTAAACGAAGCGCTTTATTGCTTGCAATCTTTTGTTTCTAGTCCGTCGGGTTGTCGAACAATGCCTCGTCCTTGGCGATAAAACTCGTAACTTTTATTGCGGGTGTTGGATGACGTTTTTAATGGCAGGGCGACGAAGGCGTTGCAAATGGCACTGTACGTGTCGCCGGGGTTCACCCGCGCGGCGGACGCGCACCTGCGGTTGGCGCTGATGTTCAAAGCGCGGCGGCACTGGACGGTGGCCGCGGTGCACTTCAGGCGCGCGCGCCTCTCGCCGCACCACGATGCCACCTTCACGCGGCTCGAGCTGAGCTTCCACGCCGCGCATCTGCTGGAGGCCCGCGGGCTCAGGAAGGCGGCGCGCGACGCCTACGAGCGACTGTTGAAGGAGCCGCAGCTATCCTCCTCCCTGAAGGCTGATGTCTGCAGACAGCTGGGTGAGTCCCAATTACTTGTTATACACGGTGTAACAGAAAGGATATACTATTAACACATTTTGTTCTTTAGCTTTTCCCCAAAGCCGATACATTAGATTTACAAAGTGAAGTTTCGAAAGAATAGTATACTCTTTCTGTTACACCGTGTATAATAGATTAGAATGAATATTCATTGTAGCGTTATTAGCAACTTATACTCATTGGTACGCGCACGCGGGCAATGTTAGTGCGTGAATTACCGCAATTACCTTCCATTAATGATACCAAAATAAGTGCGGTAAGGCGTATTAAAAGGTTTAGAAACATCTAGGTAAGTTCCATGTTTGACGTTCGGTTATCAGTCAAGAACATAATATCTACTTCAATGACAGACAGGGTACATTAAATATAGATTTATATCGGACAATATCACAGGTGCGTAACGAAATACGAATGAAACAGTATTCGGGTGTCACCTTTCAGAAGGTGACACCGGGGGCAGACTGAGACCGCCCGCTATGCGCCCGCACCCCGTCTGTGCCTAGTGTAGTGTATTATAATAAGACTTGATAAATAATAATATTATTTATCAAGTCTGGGTGCTCGTTATACCTACATAAACTTTACTAAAACTCTCAGCAGTTACAAGAGTCTTTGAAGACTATATCGCATAGTAACAATAAGGAGGATTACTAAAATGGATTACTAAGAAACACTTCCTATAATGAATTAAGGAGATAACGTTACGTTGGTTAAGAAGTATTGTGACGTACGAAACATCGTGTACGATTACGTTTCCCTGAAAAACAATGCGGTGTAAATGTCAACCATCAAACAATGAAATGAGGAAAATTTTCAAGAGCCGACCTTTCGAAACTGTAACTCTTGTTGTAATTTGGAAAGAAGCCTCACTCGTGTAGATTGTTTAATTTTGAATGTTCATCGGATCACGTTGTCCGGAGTTGAACTAATTACGTGATAATTTGCGATGAATTATGCCGAGTGCGTGTTTCCATTTTGCTACGGGCTTGCTATTTCGCTGCATAGGTATCATTTCACAACGACAAATTACGCGCTCAGAACGATAATCGTTCCGAATTCGTCCCTTCCATTTGGTGTCAAAGAGGAACTATATTCCATAATTTCAAAAGCATTCAACAAAACTCGGAGTAAATTTTGCCCAGATAGGGATAAGTCTTTAAAGATCTGTACATGTACAAGCCTCAAGCGTTCATATATGAGCCATTGAGAATACGATTTCGATCTTTTAAAAGAACATCACGGATGTTTCTCCCCACAAGGATGGTTGTACCATCGCTGCGTGTCCCTGGGCGAGCCGGCAGCGCGCGCCCGCGCGGCTATCTGGTGCCTGCAGCGTGCGGTCGCCGCAGAGCCCGACTCCGGCGCAGGACTATACCTGCTGGGCAGATGCTTCGCCGCACAGGGGAAAGTGCACGATGCGTTTATAGCATACAGAAACTCTGTGGAGAAATCCGAAGGCAACGCCGACACTTGGTGCTCTATTGGGTGAGTATAACATAGATAATTACTGACCGTAAGTCCCGAAGTGTTAGCCTGCCTGTATATAAATTGGTTCACATACATTAGATACTCATAGGAGAGCCGATTACTGTTGTTAACGAGTACTCCAGTGAAGTAAACGCCAAAGCAAAAGTGTAGAGCGCGAAGATCTGAGTACACGAGTTTAGTGGCTTGGATTGGAGACCTATGCCCAGGCGTGAACATAAATAAGCTAGTGTTGTTCATGAACTGAATACGCAACAATGATCTGGAGAGCGTATCGATGCAAATATGCAATTCTTTAAAAGGTTTTAATACCTTTTGTTGCCAGCTACATCGTCCTAAGTTGCCACCTATAGCATGCATAAGAAAACTGGCAGGCTATTCTTACTCGGCACAACACCCCTAAATAAACTTTTTAGAGTAGTTATAAACATCAAACGCTCATTCAAAACGTGGATACGAATAGAACTCGTAATTAATGACTTCCACCATCATCGGCCGGGGTAATTAATTCTGCGCCACATTTGTTCAAACGAGCGCAGCTTAAACTGAAATAAATTTTCGGGCCCAAAGTATACTTACGAACTTATCTAAATCCCTCGCTTTAGGAACGGAAGACGGTTTTTAGCTCGTATTAACGACGTTTACAGTTAACTCTCGGAACAAAATTGTTGCAATCACGTTCCGGTTTTCCAAGCGAGCGGGTAATTTCCTTTTATACGGTTTATACCAGGATGTAATGGTTAATCACTCGTTCAACGGTTGGCCGATTTAATTGCACGTGGCTAACAGTAATATCGTAATCTGTGCGCTAACTTCCATCATTTATTTTTTTACTTGCTTTTGCCCGCGACTTTCCGCGCATAATTAGCCTATTTGCTATTCCAGACTATAGTCTATCTCTGTGCCAAATTTCATCCAGATCCGTTCAGCCGTTCTGGCGTGATTGAGTAACAAACATCCATCCATCCAAACTTTCACATTTATAATATTAAGTGGGCTAGTGGGATTAAATTAATATCAACAGACAAACATACCAACGATATGGTTCCTAACTAAGCAACGCTTGTGCTATAGTAACCGTACAGTAAACTGGGGGCGATCCTGCGGATACCTAGACCTGTGGGGCTACTCCGAAATACGAAACGAAACGTTTCGGCTGACAGATGGTACATTTCCCTACTCTGAAAGTGTTCCGGGTGCTTTCGGAGTAGGGTCCACGAAAGAAGAAACTTCAAAACACGACTATCGAATCCGAACTTCGGATCCGAAACACTTTCGGAGTGTAGGAAACCGTACTATACGTCAGCCAAAACGTTCCGTTGCGTATTTCGGAAAAGCCCCACAGAGCATATTACGAAAAGGTCATTCCAGAAAATTTTCCCGACCAGTCACTATCACCACTTGTCATTTATACTGTTATCCTGTAAGTATCTGAGTAATTTTAGTGAATGTGTTGGTGGATATTCCATACAGTGAATCTTCTATGTTCGGAAATTACAGTCGTTATACATATAATGTAACAGATTTGTAGGTACTCGAATTATCGAATTATGAATCATGACCTTGTTGACGGTTCAAAATAAACCCGTTGTTATATATATCAGTACCGATGACTAACGTTAATTCTCAATCTTTTACAGTGTGCTATACCAACAGCAGAATCAACCTATGGACGCATTACAAGCGTACATATGCGCCGTACAACTGGACAAGGGTCATTCTGCGGCGTGGACGAACCTGGGGAGCCTTTATGAGAGTTGTCAGATGCCTCGAGACGCCTTCGCGTGTTACACGAACGGTGGAGCCGCGGCCACTGCCTCGCACGCGGCGCTGAGGCAGAGGCTTGCCTTTCTGAAGGCACATCTAGCACACGCGCCGATGCCGTCCGTTACCGGAAAGTACGTAACATAGTTCTTGAAGAGTTAGTAGATATATTTTTTTATAGGACTGCGGTGGCAGAAAAGCGTATGGCCCGCCTGATGTTAAACAGTTACCGTAGCCTTATGCTTACAATACCAAAGGCATTGTTCGTACATTGCCGACCTGAAGGGGAGAGGGATGAAGGGAGGGGGAGGGGGTGTTGGGCTTTTTGACTCTCTCACTCATCGTACGAAACGCAGCTGTAATAGCTGCTTTACGCCGATCTTCTGTGTGAGGGTGGTACTACCCCGATCGAGCCAGCCCGTATATGAGCTGCAGTCAATTGGCTACAGCTTGACTCTACCACCTTTAAAAAGTTATGCCGATCGCTTGAACAAATAGTCGTCTATTTGACATACAATCACCACGTCTATGGTAAATGCATTCCAATATGGTTTACCATAATAATTTTCGCATATTATGGCATACGCAAACAAATACGTAGGTACGTATTACAATGGGTTACATGGACAGATCGATCGGCTTTGTAAAACAGCGGTGGGCGCGGAATTTCGTCAGTTAGATATGGGTGACCATTTAGTGGCATTTGAACTCAGCGTCTCCGTGCTTCGGAGGGCACGTAAAAGTCTGTTCCGGTTGTTGTCATCTAGGCAGCATTCGTTAAGTCTTGTTAGATGCCTGCGGGCGGCTTGAACAACTCTGACACTAGGTTGGCCTCTAAAGCTCTGGTTCCCGCGGAAAGCGGCACCGTCATATAGCGGTGAATGCCGTTACTAGAACATTGGCTATGTAAACAACGGTGTCCAGTACCGCTCTCTAGGAAACTGCGCCATTTTGTTTACATAGCCAACGTTCTAGTGACGTCATTCACCGCTATATTATGCTATATGACGGTACCGCTTTCCTAGCAAAACAGGGCTTAACCATACGATAAGAAGAAGAAGATGATCGCATCCTCATCAACCGTAACCTGGATGCATTAAAGACGTCCCCCCCCCCCCCCCTCCCCCAGACGGCGTCAACTGCCATCCATAGAGGAGGCGTGGAACCTGCCGATATCAGCGGAGATGTCGTCGCGCGCGCCCAAGTCCGCGCCTCCGCCGTATCCCGGCAAGCGCGCGGACGAGCCGCCGCCACTCACTCACCACCAGCTCCAGACCCTCCAGCATCTCCAGAAGAACTCGCACAACCTCTCCCCCCAGCAGCAAGTACATACAACACTTGTACTTACACACTAGGACTTGTACAACAAAATACTATAAACGAAATGAAAAAAAAAAATTAAAAATGTTTATTAAAAATACTGAGATCGGTTACAGTTATTTATAAAATTTAATATACTAAACTAAAACAGTATAATATGAAATACCATTTCTTGCATCAGTGAAATCTTCCCATCTTCGGGGAATAATTGACGTGTATTAAAAACTTACGGTGTTATTACATCAAGGTTAAATTGGCAATAAACGCACTAGCTTAGTAAATTTTAAAAAGCGAAGATTTGACATAGCTCGTGTTTAACTTTTTGTAATAACACCGTCAGTTTTTAGCCAAGAAAACAAGATATATCTCGTGTATTATAACATTGCGTAGAATCTTGCTTTGTAACCATCCCATCCCGTTGAAAATTTCAGCGCTGATACTTATGGTTTTATTTTTAATATATTTTTTTTATGGTTAGGTACATTTTTTATAACAGCATGTATAAATTTAATAAAGCCCGGTTCGTATATAAAAACTACACATTTTGGTCACTAATCCTTTTAATTGACAAAGTAAAAAAAACTTTGTTAAAGTGGCCAATTAAATAGCATCTTTCACGTTGAAAATATATATGAAGCGGGCGTGGTCAGCATGTTTTATGTTTGTATAACTAGTCGCATTATATTTTTACAGGCGTTGATGCAGCAACTACTGTCGCAGTACCGACTTGCGCAGGCGGCGAGGGCACGTGCGGTTTGTACACTTTCTACCCCCATAACAATACGGCGGCAGGTTCTAGGGTGTTTTTATAACTGTAGGGTGTACATAACATGTTATTTACGTATTTTATACAATATTTTTGTCTTTACAGGTGACCAAAAGCGAAGGAAACGCGACCGGCGGCGACAGCGCGGAGTCGCTCGCCGAAGATTTGCTGAAGAGGTTCTCTGATACGCAGCCTGAGGTTAAGAAGGAGCCTGTTATCAGTAAGTACCCTGTACCAGGCATATATTGTGAAGATTGGCGTTCATTGCAGAAGTGGCGAAATGAATCGCAAAAACAGAAGTCGTGAAGTTTATGCACTGAATTCGGAACGTGGCTAACTAGCATCATGTAGGCCTATTATCTGTGCTATTATGTAACTTTTTAGACCTTGTTTCAATTGGTTTTGTCCATTTCGCGTAGCTTTGTCGATTGAAATTGGCATTCGTTTAGACTTCACTCTTTCCGATTTCAATTTCGATTGCCAATCTTGGTATGCCAAGTCTACCTACTATAAAAGTAAGAAGATAGATTGGCACCGACCCTAAAAAATCGTTAACACACCATCACGCTTGATTTTCCCGAAGGGGTAGGCAGAGGTGGTAATAGAAATATTATTTCAGGCTTTTTAGTGCTCCAGGTTTGAAGTCGGTATTTTTGCTTTCATTTTTACTAGTTCAATAAACATTAAGCAAGTTCGGTGCGACTCGACTCGACTAATGTACGCCAGTCCTTATAGACTTTCGGTCGGGTTACGATGACGTAATTCTCCAACTTCGCACGCCAAGCGCGATACAATATTCCTTCTCGAAACTTTAGTGCAATCAATTAATATTCAATGAACATTCAAACAAAGCGTAATGAGTAAACCATGTTTAATTACAAGGAAAACGTAGTTTTATTATAAGTAGGTATACTACAATGTGCTATATACGTGAGACAATGGTTGTAGGACCGAGTTCATTAATATTGGGGCTGTTACAATAATAGGCTAGTTTCATTCTTCTGTGCAGCGCTATGGAGCCTTTACTGAGACCATTCAGCCAATCCACATGCTTAAATAAAAATCAGTGATCAACTGACTATTATTAACGGTACAAGTACCCTACCAGCGTTTGTGATGGACAAATAGGAGGACATGCAAGTATCATAGAATAGAAAGTAAATATGAAATATATATTTATTATTGAAAGAATGATAATGGTGTTTTACAATGAGGACTACCTAGTCCCCACACTAGGATTCCCTGTGTCGTGGGGGCTAGTATTTTAATGTAACATATATTAAGCATCCTTAACTACATAAAGTAAACATGTAACATTTTGAAAATAAACTAAAGTAAACATGTAACATTTTGAAAATACCTGAAGTAAATGTGTAAAAATAAAGCAGCGTTAAAAAGTAAAAATAGTAGTAACAGTAGTAAGTGTAAGTCAGTTACGAGTAACCTATCTAAAAAAAAAAAAAACAAGGAAACTATCTAAAACATCTTCTATCATCTTCTATCTAAAACAGTAAAAATAAAAAGGAAAGTAAAAAAATAACGATGAGAAATTTATAAGTTATAATGGTAACAATATGAATTACATATGTATATGTTGTATGTGTGTGAGTGTTCGTTAGTTTAGTTAGGGTGTGTTGTGAGTATGTTTGTATGTTTGTTGTTGTGTATGGAGTGTGTGTATGGAGGAGTGTGATAAAAGAGTGGGGTGGATGTGGGTGTGGAGGGGGGTGTGGGGATAGGTGTATAATTAATAAAGTTATTTAACACAATATCTTTAAGATATTTTCGGTATCGTTGTAATTTTGTGAAATGAGCCAGTTTGTAACTGATTTCCTGCAAGAATAACGTGATTTATTGATAAGATCCAGAATACCATTCAGTCGCATATAGATGAATGGACCCCTAAAAACAAATAACTTTTGCGTTGCCTTTGTGCGAAGTTTTGGAGTATGCCATTTAATACGACGTGAGGAGTAAACTGCACTTGTTTTGGCAATTCTATGATACCTAAGCACCGCAGAAAGAATATACAGCTGTCTAACTCTAAGGTGTTTGACTTCACTATATAGTTGATCTGTTGAAAATCTAAAGGGTTTTTTATAGGCCACTTTTAGTATAGCACGCTGAGCTCGCTCTATCCTAATGAAGTGACTTTTAGGGGTAGATCCCCAAGCGGCGATCCCATAACAGAGAACAGATTGGCAAATAGCGGTATAGGTTAACTTCAGCGTACCAGAGTCAGCAACAGTTCGCAGCCGCCTGAATAGTGGCATGAGTTTTCTAATGCGACCACACAACGAGCTTATATGATTAGTCCATGACAGGTGTTGGTCTATGATGACCCCCAAATATTTGGTCCATTTTACTTGTTGAAGCATCGGGCAGGTGCAGTGAGGTTCGATTGGATTTGAACATGTGTGGAGCTTTATGACTAGGGGAGTTTCTGGTTGGCTACGATTTGTATAACTGAAGGCTACAAATTTAGTCTTATCTATATTAATAATCTAAGTAGGACAGTTAGGACAGACCACGGCCCGCAGGATATATGAATAGAATTTATTCAAAGAGAATTTCTTATTCTTATGACCATGAAGCTATTAGAGAGTGGAGGCGTTCTTAGTAGATTTCTCTATGAAACAACGCGTGGAAATTTGCGCGAGATGGCGCGCGTGGTGGTTAAGAAATACGCCCCCCCCCCGATGATTTCTATCTACCGGTCAATAGCAGTGCTACTCGCTTCATTTTATGTCTATGTTAGTACGTAGTTCAACTTTTTGCACTAGATATCACAAGTGTAGGATGGTAAAAAGGACGTACAAATGGTCGCCATCTAGTGTCGATAAATAGAATTATATTTGGGATGCGAACGTTTGCAAGTGTCTGCACAGGACGAACGCCTACAGCACACTGACTTAAGCCACGCCTACTGTGATGACTGTACGGGCCTAGTGTTCGGGCGCGGGTGCTTAGACCAAGTCCTCTTAGTATTAGGTCCATGCTTATAACCGAGTCAATTAGGACCATACATATTGTAGTTGGTTTTTTTTCTGATGACGCACACGTGTTGTTTTTTAACAATTCCAGAATTATTCGTCTCGAATTATGGAATTCGTTGATTATAGTTATTATTACTTTTTCCTTATCTACGCCTTGACGCAGATTCGTATTGCGTCGCCCGCCGGATTTCCTGATAGGATTATTCTACATAAATTGAGTTATTATTGTGGGATTCTGCAATGACGTAATATCCTTTGTAACTGAGGATAGGGAATTGTTATTGAGTAATGTTTTGAAAAGGCGTAATTTACAAATTGTATATTATATTTTCCTTCCGCACATAACTCCAAGAAAAATAATAATAATTTTCTATATTATTATCCTTCCCCCATTTAGTAGCCTCTTTTGGTACCTTATAATCTCTATGACAAATAAAATTGAAATAGATTTTTATTGTCAACTGTCACGGATAGTCCTTCGTGCTTCATGCAATTTTTGCATTCATTCATATTTATATTATAGGGACTTTAATATTTAAAAACCCTAAGGGAAAATCAAAGAGATATGCGTAAAAAGCTAAGTTAGTTTCTTGTTATTTAATTTAATGCTATGTGCACGGAGTCATATTATACTGCTCTCCGCCAGAGCGCAAAACTATAATAAAATTATGATTTCACCGCTTAGGACCAACTGACCACCAAATCTCACCACCAGGGGTCAATTGGGACGAAAAATTTCCTATTTCATCACTGGTGGGAACGTTTTTACACGACTGCCCAAAAAAAAAAAGAGTGTATATGTGTTTAGGGTTCATGTATGTATGTATGTTTGTATGTTTGTATGTGAGATTCTTTATTCCACCATAACTTATAAATGCCTGAACGGATTTCGATGTATCGGGGTATCGTTAGAATCCTTACATCATTCCGGGTAACACTGGGTATATTATTTTTGAAAAAAATCAATATTGCGGCATTATGGCTCAAGTTTAATATGTGAAAAAAAAATTTTTTTTCTTCCATTATTACAATATGGGTATCAAATTGAAGGCCTTGATGAGCACAGTCCAAAACTGTAGAATTTATAGGCATAATTTAACATAGGTAGGGTGTACATGCAAAACAAATATATCATTTTTGGCTGCTGTCACTAAAATGCATAAAATAAAAATAAATAATTTAAAAAATTAAAAACACGACTGCCCTGCCAAAAAACGAACTAAAAAGTATAAAACAAGTGCAGTGTCATTGCAGTCGGGGGCCCTCTTAGATTAAATATGTTCCACAGAACGGTCCCCCGACTGCAATGACACTGCACTTGTTTTATACTTTTTAGTTCGTTTTTTTTGTCTCAATTCATCAACAGTAGTTAGTTGGGACGAAATATGTACCAATTGCTGTAGAACTGTAAACAAATCCTAAATCCATGATTGCACGGTAATGGCCAACCAAATTGACGCATTAACTGTTTACTCATTGTTTCCATTGAGGAAGTTTAACTTGTGGTATATTAATGACGAAAGTCGACATTTTAAGCATACATCATAACATCGCAGTCTCTGACAGTCGCGTAGTGTGTTCATTACCTTGATACAGTGTTTATGTGGTTGTCAGCAGAGGCCGCTAGTGGGGCGGGCGGCGCGGGCGGCAGCGAGGCGGTGCTGGGCGGGCGGCAGCCCGTCGTAAAGCTGGAGCCGCTCAAGACGGACCCGCTCAAGCCCGTCACCTTCCACATCGGCATGACCTCCAAACAGGTCCTGGACGCTTGCAAGTGAGTATCGAGTTATATCATTGATTTAATTACATTTTCGGATGGTGCTAGTTGATCGATAAACTGTCATATTAGAATTTGTTTGCGAAATCCACCACTGGGTAATAACAAATTAGTGATGGGGTGGCGGGGAAATTCCTCGATCACATCACCCCCGGGGGATTATACATTCGATATTATCTCCATATTAGGTTAAAATAAATTAATGTGTAACGTGTCTCGGTGTCCGATCAGGGAGAACGCCGGGCCGCCGACGGCGTGGTCGGTGCTGGGCGACGGGTGCAGGCCGCCGTCGCCGCCGCCGGTGCCGCCGCCGCGGCTCACGGCCGAGCAGCTGGCGCCGCCCGCGCCCTTCGTCTACGTAGAGTCCAAGCGCGACGCCTTCTCGCCGCAGCTGCAGGACTTCTGCCTCAAGCACCCCATCGCCGTGGTGCGCGGCCTCACCGCCGCCCTCAAGCTCGACCTCGGCCTGTTCTCCACCAAGACGCTGGTGGAGGCGTGGCCCGACCACGCGGTGGAGGTGCGCACGCAGCTCATGCAGTCCGCCGACGAGAACTGGGACCCGACCGGGCGCCGCCGCGTGTGGGCCTGCGCGTCGCACCGCTCGCACACCACCGTACGCAAGTACGCGCAGTACCAGGCCGGCTCCTTCCAGGAGTCCGTGCGCGACGAGCGCGAGCGCGGCGGCGGCGCGGGCGGCCTGTCCGACTCCGACACGGCCGCCGCCGCCGGCGCGCCCGCCAAGCGCCGCCGCACCGCGCGCATGCTGCGCTTCGGCACCAACGTGGACCTCTCCGACGAGCGCAAGTGGCGGCCGCAGCTCACCGAGCTGCAGAAGCTGCCCGCCTTCGCGCGCGTCGCCTCCGCCGCCAACATGCTCTCGCACGTCGGCCACGTCATCCTCGGCATGAACACCGTGCAGCTGTACATGAAGGTGCCCGGCAGCCGCACGCCCGGCCACCAGGAGAACAACAACTTCTGCTCGATCAACATCAACATCGGGCCCGGCGACTGCGAGTGGTTCGGCGTGCCGGACGCGTACTGGGGCGGCGTGCGTGAGCTGTGCGACCGGCACGGGCTCTCGTATCTGCACGGCTCGTGGTGGCCCGACCCGGAGGAGCTGCGCGCGCACGGCGTGCCCGTGTACCGCTTCACGCAGCGGCCCGGCGACCTCGTGTGGGTGAACGCGGGCTGCGTGCACTGGGTGCAGGCCACCGGCTGGTGCAACAACATCGCGTGGAACGTGGGCCCGCTCACCGCGCGCCAGTACACGCTCGCGCTCGAGCGCTACGAGTGGAACAAGGTGCAGAACTTCAAGTCGATCGTGCCGATGGTGCACCTGACGTGGAACCTGGCGCGCAACATCCGCGTGTCGGACCCGCGGCTGCACCGCGCCATGCGCACGTGCCTGCTGCAGACGCTGCGCGGCGCGGCGGGCACGCTGCAGGCGGTGCGCGCGCGCGGCGTGGCCGTGCGCTTCCACGGGCGCGCGCGCGGCGAGGCCTCGCACTACTGCGGCGCGTGCGAGCGCGAGGTGTGGCACGCGCTGCTGGTGCGCGAGCACGAGCGCCGCCACGTGGTGCACTGCCTGGCGTGCGCGCGCCGCGCCAGCCCCGCGCTGCAGGGCTTCCTCTGCCTGGAGGAGCACCACACCGATGAGCTGCACCAGGTGTACGACGCGTTCACGCTGCACCGGCCGCCGCCGCACGCGCCGCACGCCGCGCACGCGCCGCACGCTGCGCTCGCGCCGCACGTTGCACCACTGCCGCCGCCCACGCCCGACTGAGCGCCGCCGGCCCTCGGCCCGTCCGCTCGGTGGGCGGCGGGCGCCGCGCGCTCGAGTTTTCGTTCAGCTTACGTCGCGGGCTAGCGGTCGGCCCGCGTCGTATAGATTCGCCGTCGTCGGCGCCGTTTTCGACCAATGTAATTGTTTTCACCTAGCGCCTATGAACTTAGAATTGTCGCGCGACGAGAGTATTTTTGGTGATAGAATGTAATTTTGTAATACGGAAACTTTACAGTTTACACGCTCGTCGATCACTTTTGTAATTGTGCGAGTTATAGTAAGGGAGTCGACGGTCGGCCGCGTCCGGCCGGCGGGTATGTAGGTGTTCTCTGATGTTGTGGGCGGCGACCTGGAAGATGTAGTGGGTAGGCGTAGCGAGGCGGTAGTGAGGTCGGCCGCCGAGGTCTCGTGCTCACGTGTTCACCATAATATAAATGTGTTATTTTTGTATAGAGGCATATTTATTTATTTTTTATTGTACTGTGACCTTAGTTTGATTTTCTAGACACTTTAGCGAATAGTAGTTGTAAGTGTAATTGCACGGGAGGAGGTCCTGCGTTTTAGCAGAGACCAGGGAATAGTGCTGCGGTGTCCCAAAGAATGTTATGCTGTACTCGTAAGGCAGGATTGCTACACAAAAATTTTTAATGACAGTGTAACAAATTTTTATTATTGACATTAAAATTTCTCTCGTACTGACATTTTTGGGATCTGACATAAATTATTGACTTAACTTTTTTTTATTTGGACTGTATTAAAATTAGATTATAATTAAAGGAATGTTTCTTGGACTTGCGTAAGATTAGGGTGGAGTAGGCTAGTAAGCTCAGGGTTGGCAGTAAGGAGGACTCACTCTTGACACTTGCTGTTTGTTGTTTTTCTTGAAGTTTTATTGATGTGTTAGTGAGATTTCAATGTTGACTGTACTTTTTTAAGTGTCAAGGGTCGAATGTTGATGTGGAAACGGTTGGTCGGATATTGTGTAGTAACGCCGGTATATTAAATATTAAGAAATAAACATCACTGCCATGTATGACCTTACTCTTTATAATATATTACATTTTTAATAAACAAATTTAAGAACTAGCTTTCGTGTTTTCTTTGGAGTTTATAAAAAGGTTCCCATAAAATATTTAAAATAGTTTATTTAAATCACATTAATATTTTAATACAGTTATTACGGTAGCTTAAATAAAATAGTTCATGAACTACATTGAAGCGTCATACTCGACGTTCGGATAAACCCGCAAATTAAGACGTGTTTACCATTAAATGCCCATAATCGGGACATATATTTAAAGCACTGAACTTATCCCAAATTATTTTAACTGTAATAAAGATTTAAGTCTAAAATAACAGTCTTATAATCTACTTTTCTTTAATATGTGATGTACTATATACAATTTTTATCTATTAAAAATATTTAAGTAAGCCATCATAGCACCTATTTGTTATTGTAATACATTATAATCCATTCAAAATTTAATAATGATAAAGAGAGCCTTTTACAAAATTTTGCAAAACAATATAATAATAAACATGCTGTCGGATAAATAAGCAATAAAGAGTTATTTTCGATTTAGCACAATACATTTTACTATAAAAGTATAACTTGTCTAAAGTTAGGCAATAACAATTGATTGCACAGCAATAATATTGAAATCTTAATATAATCCAAAAGGTGAACGCACATTTAGCCGCATCATTACCCCATAGATAGGGCGCAGTTCGGCGCAGCATGTGTGATCACCCTAAACGTGCTAGCAGCCTTCACGCTAATAAACATTTTGGTGAAGACTAGTATTACATAAACTTATATGTCACATAATTTTAGAAAGTCCTATTTCGTTTTAGCCTTTCGGCCGTGGAACGCTAAAATCACATATTTTACTACACAGTCTAACCAGGCATTCCTTTGGTAAATAATTTTTAGACAAAATAATTTCTCACTTGGTGTAGTGATAGTTCATATAATTCTAAATGCACAAGGTAACATAGACCACGTTTACAAAGTTCATATAGAATAAATTCGCGATTTAATCATTTTAAGCTTAAAATTCAGATATGAAACATTTTCTGGTCCTAATTTTAAGGAATGGGGGCTTACGTTACACAATCAGTCATAATTAAAATTGTAAATTATTGCTGGAAATTAGAATATTGCGTCATCTCCATTGCGTGCTACGGTCCGGTTAGCGAGTGAAGTTTCAAGAAGAACGCAGCACGGGTTTGCGAAGTAAGAGCGCAGAGTCGGTCGACACTATTGGCAGTTCATTGGTGGAGTGGTAATTGATAAGGTGCGGCACGCTTTCAAATACTCGGTCTTTTGTTCGAACCTAGAAAACACAAACTTCAATGTTTTGGACCATCAAAACATAAATAATTGTAAGCTAAGGACGTACAAATGCCGCTACGCAGCAGAATTTAGAAAGCGGAATAACCGCTTCATCGTATCATGTACTCATCTTATTCTGTAGTATTTGAACGCAAATCAAAAAATCACTAACTGCACAGCCAAATATTTCTGGCCATGTCACTGGCAATGTGTGGTCTCTGTTCTAACCTAACAGACTAGGTTAGATTAGAACAGAGTTAGGGCCATACATAACATCTACAATTTTGTTTCTGGGGAACTATGGTTAATTTGCTGTGCAGTCAGTATTATTTGATGTGCAATTAATAATACTCCATTTATTACATGGGCGTACAAACCGTTGTGCATCGAAACACTAGCCCAACTTAGCACAAAATTTGTAGGTATTAAGCCCAGTCGGCAGCGCCAACTAGGGCGGGCCACATTTATTGCCAACCCCCTGACACAAGTCACCGAAACGAGATTAATAACGCCGCCGCGACGGCCAATGTTGGCGTTGGCCTTGGTTCAGCCTTGCTGGGCCAGCATTTGGATGCCGCTTAATAGATGTACATACCACTCCGTTGGGGTCGACGAGCAGTAGGTGCTTGTGAGCGCCGCGCCGCGCGCCCGTCAGCACGAACTGGCCTGGACAAGCGACAGATTCGCGCACCAGAAACTCGCCGTCTTCAACCACCAACTACACAATACATAAAGTGTTCTTAACAAGCCAAATAGCTGCAGCGTGAAAGGCGCCACCACGCCAACCACGTTAACGGGCCCGTCATAATTATATTATCATTTTCGTATCGCTTCTCCTTGTCCGTTGTACAGCGTACCTTCTCGGCCGTAGTCCTGGGTATGGGTCCGTGGAACCAGGGCTCGCGCGCCAACAGCGCGGCCTGCGCGTGCGCCGACAGCGGCTCGGCGGCCGCCTCGCCCGGCGACGACGCTGACGCCGTCGACGACGATGACGCGGCCGACGACGTCACCGGCGCCGCGGTGAACGGCTCTGTAGAACGGAGAATATGGCCGATTATTATGCGGTTGCAAAACGTGACGACATTTAGAAATCAGTCGTTATTTACGGCCATGACATATGGAAACTGATATGAGTACATTTTGTAGCCTGCAATTGATATAAGCAGTTTAGTAATTGTATACAACTTACGCATGTCAAATATGTCTGTATGATGGTTGGGTTGTAGGAGTGCGGTGGGTGGCGTGCGTGGCGGCGGCGTTTGGTTCACGTAGTGTCGGACGCTCTCCTCACATCTGCCGAACAAAACATTAAGTCGGATCATGATATACCGGACTGGAATCTGTTATAGAGAATTAGCTGATGTTCGCGACTACGTCTGCGTAGAATTTGTACTGGTCTTGTCTTGTCTCCCATACAAACTTTCATCGCAGCCTATGTCCTTCTCCAAGGCACTGTCTATCTCTATACCAAAATTCAGACAGAATTACTTTCATACTTATAATATTAGTTATAGATTTACCCAGTTTACGTTTACAATGGTTTTAAAAAGCATTTCTAAGAACAAAAGTGGGGCTAGTTATATGGTGTGAATACTCACGAGGATATAGGCGCGAGCGAGGCGAGTGAGGCGAGCGGCGGCGGCGGCGGGTGGCGGTAGGCGGGCGCGCAGTCGGGCGGCATCTTGTCGGGCATGTCGTTGTAGTACTCGCGGTCCTCCAGCGGCAACTCCCCCTCGCCCTCGCCCTCGCACACCGCCCGCGATCCGTTCATATTTAACCTGCCGAGGAACGAAGAAAATACTCAATTCCTTAAATTCCCTGTAGGTATAAACGCGCAAAACTATTTGCGCGCCTATATAACTAAATCCATTTTAAAGTGAATTTGACATAAAGGTAAAAGGGCAAATTGTATGGGAATCCCACGGACAGAATCGAAATAGAGCAGTATGTACCGATAAATAGGTTTAGTTAACGATGATATGGTTCGCAATATGGTAATAGATGGAATATTTTTACTCTGATCACTCCAGAACTTGAATCACACACACCACAGTATGTGAAATATCCTAGACTGGCACTACTAGAAAAAATACATTCTTCGTTTACCCCTATTGTATTTGGGTTAAATAACTAAATTATGTATAAACTATACTCTTTAATTAAAAATCTTTAAGATTTGTCTTCCACTGGGCCAGAGTATGCCAAATGACTTTTAAATACAAATTGTTTACTGCTCAGAAATTCAAAGTTGTATGTCCGGTAAAGTCATTTTTTATTATTTGGGACCTCGTATTATCAGCAGTACTATTTACTAGTACTATCATAGTATTATTTATTATTCAATTATTATTAATCACTCGGACTTTCATTGGAGAGGAGGAAAAAAGTACATTTAAGTTATTATCAACATTATACGATTGTGATGTGGTGTTAAATGTCGCGGTTGACGTCATGCATCAGTCATATTTTCCCTAGAAACTGACATAACAAAATTATCTATACGTACGTAATTAGTGTTTTCTAGTAATACTAAATATTACAGCATGCATACTTACGATGAAGGTTTCGTTAAAAACTCTTTGAAACGCAGCTCGAAAGCCTGCCCTATTGTTGCTATTACATCTTGTGCTAATCTCCCTCCACACTCTAACACATAGCACGCTCTCCACTCAGTTGGCGGCGCGGACTTAGCTACATAGGCAACAAAGTCTAGAGAGTCTGTGTCTCCTCCAGAGGCGAATGAGACTCGGGGCATGTCATGCCGCGCGACTGTATCGCCGCCTTCTAACGCGGCGAGGCTGATGGCTTTGGAGGATATGGTGAGGGCGACGTTGGAGCCGGAGTGGGCCATGCGAGGCCTCGCCGCGAGCGCTCGCGCTGCCGCCTGGCAAACTCTCCGCTTTTTATCGGCAGAACGCAGACCGGCCACTGCACAAACTCTTGCAATGCACTCTCTGGAAAGTAAATAAATAGATGGATACTGCCAGATGCCGGACAAACATACCAATTCACTCTGGATACTGGAGGGACTGGACGTGATCCCGGTAGTAAGGGCCGAATACAAAAATTATGTCATAGTACCAAAAATGGAAATTCAATGTTCTGTCATTATTAATTATTATACTTTATAAAATATTTCGAAGAAAGTGAATATCATGGCTATATTGATTTGTTTGTATTGTACTTAATACAGAGAGAACAATGGGTTGATGAAACTGTAAAAGACTAGGTACTTACTTTGCTACTTGTGATCGCGTTTCAAAATCTAGTTTCTTCATTGAAGTTAGTATTTCCATGCAGCCAATGTACTGTGGAATATAAAATAACATAAACATAATATCATAACAACATAATATCATTCTAAAATTTTACACATATATTATACAGATATATTGTTTCTAAGGTACCTATAAATAAATTACTTAGGTCCATAAGATCAGTGCTAGTTGATTGACTGTGAGTTTTAAAAAAGCTGAGAGTTTAAACTCTCGTCTGTGGTTTAAACTACAATTATTATTGATCTTATGACCCTAACTATCACAATGAACATTTTAACACCTTACTGTTAAGGAAACCTGGCATAATTAAATTATTTACCTGTTTGAATAACATTAAAATTAGAAATAAAAAGGTAAGTTATTTATTTTATGCTATGGTTTGATTGATTGATTTCCTAGATTGATGCGATTTCCTAGAACTTATTGAGTCATGACTCTAGGAAATTGATTCATAAATGGAAAGGCTAAATAGGTAATAATAACTGACGACTATTATACATTTTTGTAAGTAAACCAGTTCTTAAATTACATACATTGTATAGGCACTGGAATGGCCAGAATTCCAGTATCTTCAAAAACTTCTATCATTTTTAGACCATTGAGGTAGTGGGGATGGCGAGAATGTATGAACCACAAAGCTACTTGTTATAAACTTATAGCCAATATGACTCAGATATTGTTTTAACTCATATCTCTCATCATGCCCAACTTTGCATCACTAAAAGACACGTAAAGCCACTCACCCTCACTGCATACGTTACTCCATCGCTGGCCAGCACTGAGTCAGGGTGCAGCCACCCCCGCGCCGGCTTCGTGACGAAGGCGCTTCCATCTGCCATCTCAGCTCCTTACCAACACACTCCCGTATATAGAGAGAATAATTCTTCACACTTCGCCTACTTCCAGCTATTTAAAATGCGCTTTCATTGTGTTTGAAATGATTAATTCACTTCAACAATGTCGAAGTCGCCTGTCTCAAACTTTAGCTCACAAATTCACAAAACGGTTTATATACACAGCGCAGAGTAAATGCAGGTATTAGTGTTATGACACTGGGTAAAGGGGTACATAAATAAAAGCGTGGGAAGGTAAATATTACACACCAAAATATATAAAAAATATTTCAATCAAGCAAAAAGTTGTAACTTTTTGACATTATACGAATGAATGAGTGAATGAAATAAACAATGGAATGAAAGTAGACTGACTTAAATGAACGAATAGAATGAATGGGAAACCATAGATTATACAATAATGCACATGAAATGCGAACCTGCGCCATCTATCAGTAAGAAACATTATCTTTCTCTACACCCATGCGATAGCGATATAGGTAGTTGTTGTTGATGATCAAGTTCCTTGGTGTTAGTTACTCAAAGGTACTTAGGTAATTTTATTACGATTCGATGTGTCCGTATTATGATTGATTTATTCCGTATCAAGCGCGCTCCACATTCACGCCGTGAACGCCCGCGAACGCATTGTTTACGCAGCGTGAACAATGCGTTCGCGGGTGTTCACGGCGTGAATGTGGAGCGCGCTTTATGGTTAGGTCCAAGTGTTTTCAACCTATCCTATCCTAAGGTTATTTTCAAACTATCCTAAGGTTACAAGCGCCCCTTGCGGAAACGTGCAGTTTCATTAATTATTGTATGGAAAGCATTGATGGAAATAAAAATGGAAAAATTCAATGGTTTATATAAACTCATCCTAAACCCATAAATTATAATTTGTATGATTACCTCTAGTTGAACACAAAAAATTACTTACCTACTAGTAGGAAAGGGTGTTAATGCTATAAAACCCAAATAAAAGTATGTGGGCACCTATATGATACATAAGGGGCCATCCATTAATTACGTCATACGAATTTCATGATTTTAAGACCCCTCCCCCCCCCCTTGTCACAGCTGGTCACATTTGAGAGACTCCCCCTTACCCTGTGTGACGTCACATAGTTTTTTTTATAATTTTCAGATATTTTTCAAAAAAAATCGTTAAAAATTCAAATTTCGGTTTTAATACTTAGATATATTAGATTTTTAAATGTGACGTCACAAAACTTAGGACCCCTCCCACCCCCTTGTCACACTATGTCACATTTCGTCGACCCCCTCCCCCCCCTTTACGTGTGACGTAATTAATGGATGGCCCCTAATGTATGTAGTTAGGTACCTACTTTTTATAGTTAGATGGTAAAATGCAAACATTTTCCTTTTACTCTCTCTTTTACTCCTTTAACTCATCAAGGTGGATAGAGTGCGGGCTTTTGTAATCTGTGGTGCGGGTGCGCATAAAATTAATAGGTATGCCTAATCCTACAGGTCGTCAGGCGTGGTCTCCACTCTTCCATAACTTAATTATGAATTCTTACTTTCTTTACGCCTTAATTTTAAAGTAAACGCATTTCCCCCGAGGCGTTGAATAACGACTTGGACGA
Source organism: Drymonia ruficornis (assembly GCA_947859195.1). Taxonomy (NCBI): domain Eukaryota; kingdom Metazoa; phylum Arthropoda; class Insecta; order Lepidoptera; family Notodontidae; genus Drymonia; species Drymonia ruficornis. The sequence continues at coordinate 4,792,847 of OX401906.1, forward strand.
AGTAAAAAGGTTGGCGGGAATCTGTTACACGTATAACAAAGTTACCTCATTTTAGAGTTTTGTCGTCCCGACGGGCGGTGGGTAAATGTTTATTTTTATTGTACAAATCTACCCCTGGACATTAACGTAATAGCCGCCACGAGGATTTGAGCTACGACCTGTAGGATGCCGTTAGCGCAATGCAAAACATAAAAGTATTTTTTTAAATCTTGTTACACAGATTTCCCCACAATACAATATATTAGTATCATCACAAAATAGTTAATCTTTGAATTTAATACCTACTCATTTATTTTTATTTATTATGCAATTGGTGATAATAATCTGTTGATACAGCAATAACTTTACCATCCTTCTCTCGTTGTGTGAGGAAGACAGCAGTATTTTTTTAGTCATGTCAGATTTAGTGTGGTCATGGTTTGTAACAGTGTACCTAACGATGTACAACATAACCAATAGTTTTTTAAATAAACTTTATTTATACACGGACTTAATTAACATCAATGTGTGCTACGGCTACGGTTCTGTGCAATCGCGCCCTCCGTAGCGGAGGAGCGCGTAGCACCGTAGCCGTTGGGCGGGCGGCGCGCGCGTGCGTCAGTCGGCCGCCGTCGCGCGTCGCCGCGTCACGCTCGGCATGCGTGCGGACACCACTCGACCAATCCAACCAACATCTATTTACCACCGCGCGCCCCTGTAAGTCAACATTATTAATTATTATGCAAATAACAATAATTTTGTGCAATTTTTCCGGACGTTTTCATTCAAAAATCGTCACCCGGATATGATGATTTCCGCACGTGGGATCCATATTCCGCCGGCAGTGCCTTCCCGAGTTCCCGACGCAGTATAACAAATGAGCGGTTCGTTCGATAGCCCACTGCCCCTGTGAGAGGCTTCAAGTGAGCCCTCGCTTGAAGGGTTGTACTGAATTCAGATTAAAACAGTTTGTTTCCCATTTACGACGATTTTTCTCGTGACTTTTCGTGGTTTGTTGTGTTGGTTTTTTTTCGCACGTGGTAAGTTAAATATCATTGCATTTTTTGTTGTTATTTAGGTAGTATGGTATATCCTTAATTCGTTTTTTTTTTTAATTCTATTCGTGATGTTGCGTTACATAAATGAAAGTATTGTGGCGGGCTTAAACTAGTTTGTTATCCGATTGTCTATCATAGGCTCAGCTAATTAAATGTCTTGCAAGTTCTTGTCCCCACTTGACCTATTTGCCAATTCTATAGAACTTTAAAAATGCCAAGTTTGCATAAGGCCTTGATTAATTAACGTCATAAATTAATTACGGATTAAAACAATTAAAATATTGTAAAATGGGCTGTTATTCTAAATACTTTCTTTTACTTATATTAATGACTTGAGGCCGTATAATTAATAATACACAATCCTTATTCATCCAATTTGACCCTTACCTTGCAAGAATAAAAAAATACTTCATGTATACCTACTTACTGATCATTAATGTCGTAGATGGTAGATTAAGGTGGTAGAACCAAGCTGAGCACGAATATAATATTAGATACCAGTGGTTTCGCAATGGACAATTGATAAGGGACTCGAGGCCCAGACAGACGGAAAACAAAGTGATCCTATAAGGGTTCCGTTTTTCCTTTTGAGGTAAGGAAGCCTAAAAATGATTTAATTATTTTTACCCGACTACGGCGGAGGGTTATGATTTTGACCGGTATGTATGTATGTATGTTCATCGGTTCCCGCCTAACGTCCAAACTACTTGTCGTAATTTGACAAATGAAGGCGGCTTAATCGTCCGCTGGTTATAGGCTATGTTTCGTTACGGTCATATGCCATTTTGCCCTAAAGGACCTACATGGACCACGGCTATCCTCTAGATGAAAATATTTTCTTGTTTCATACTTTTTAGAGCGCGATTTTTCAGTAGTCGGGTTTTAGTTTTTAATTGTACGTAAGAAAACTAAGAAAATGTAAAGCATACACGAACTATAGAGTGGCGTCGACACAGACTGTTCATTTAGCTCGTCGGGTTTGGTTCTAACAATTGCCGGCAGTCTGGCGCGCCGCTCCAGCCTCCGCCTTTCAGCCTTTTTAGTTTGTCTGCGATTCCGCGAGGCAGCTGAGACGCAGCTTGAAAGCGGCCCGCAATTAGCTCGAGTCTGCCTAGCTATTGCGTTTTATAACTATCCGTTTTTAAGCTGACTTGGCGACTGGAAAACTGCTGCCTAAGTACAATTTATATTTAATAATAATAATAATATCCTGGGACATTTTGTACACACGGTTACCTGATCCCAAACTAAGCAGAGCTTGTACTATGGAAACCAGATAACTGATATTACTACATATACTACTTTTTTATTTGTAAATACATACTTAATATACATATACACCCAGACTCCGGACATACAGACATGTTCATGCACACAAATGCATGTCTCGGGTAGGAATCGAACCTACGACCTGCAGCGTGAAAGGCGCCTCCGCGCCAACCACGCTAACGGGCCCGTCATATTTGTTTGTGACTCTATATTTGCGTGGAAAAGCTTTCCTCTTATTCTTGACTGATAGATTATATCAGAAGCAAAGGCCTCTTCTAACCTGCCTAGCCATGCTATATAACATTCTAATTCAGTGTACCTAAATGGCAAGCCATGGACTTATTATAACACGGAGGAAACAGTATAAAAGTCTTTAGGGTTATAAGCCGTTGTATAACTTATAGCGCTAGATATTGCAGCTTACTTGTTCGTATGATTCAAGTAAGTATAAATATTAAAGATGGCTAACTTTGCTTTACAAAGTTTGTAAACAAATTGTTCTAGCGCACCTCTGTTTACAACCCCAAGCTCTCCCCTCATCACCTTTTGAAACGTCTTTTATTCTACTTTCATATCTGTTCGAGTCATAAATATAGAACAACGCAACTTGCAAGACGTGAGTGAATGAAAGTCCAAAATTAGAACAAACACGACGATGATTGAAATTGCTTTAATGAACCTGTATGTCACGAGAATACCTACAACAAGTGCAAGCAAAACAATGTTTGAAACTGTTCCAAAAACTGAGAAATAATACTTACGTAGGTCATTTTTCAAATGCCAATACCAAACAGTTAATCTTCAATTCTCCTGGGCCGCGAGTCTCTTAACAATTGCTCATTGCGAAATTGCTGTTCTCAGATATTAAATTCGTGAATTCTTAATTGTATATCGCAAATTCTTGGCGGTCGGCATGTTGACGGCTATCTCTTTTAGCAGTCCTCTGGTCGACTACATGTCGACCGCCATGAATCTGCGATTTATCATGAAAAATTCGCTGAGATAATATTAGAGACGAGTGGTTTCGCAATGGACAATTGTTAAGAGGTCTTTTTTACAAATTCCTTGGTTAAGGGACTCGAGGGCCTGATACCATGGACCAATTACTAAGGGGACTGGCCCTAAGCAAGTCGGCCGAGTGGTCGGCCTAGTACTAACATCGACATAAAACGAAGCGAGTAGTTCAACTATTTACCGGTAGATAGAACAATGAAAATGAAAAAACAATGACCACGTTTTTTTTCATACATATATCTAATAAGGGCACGTCTTTCTTTAGTCTTTACTCTGTGCCTGATACACACACATTAAAAACATAGTAGGCAGGTATTGCAAATGCACAGACCCGTCAGCACGTTTGCTGTCGGTTCTTTTTCTTAAAATGAACAGCAGACTCTCCCAAGGGAATGTAATCCCAACTCAATATCGTACACCATTCAGTTTGTACACAGATTAAAAGACTAAAGCTTCTCTACTTTACGTTTACCTTCATAATTAGATGATTGATGTAGAGATTAACGCAATCACGAGTACCTACGCGAGGGGAGTAAAGATTTTCATCCCGGATGGAAATGACGATCGTTTGTCAGGGAAAATTATCTTTCGCGAGAAAATTAGGCAACGAAATTCAAGGAAAGCAGCTAGAAATTCGAGGTTGTGCCGTCAGCGAAACGTAGACGAACACTTGTAACGTGATCATATTAAAATGTCTCTCTCTTCTTATGTTACCCTGTGTACCTACGTAGCTGAAAACACCTTAATATAAAGGTCTCTTTCAGAATCGTTAGATAAATATGGCGTATTGACAGTGATATTCCATGGGAAAGCTGTCAAATTGCCATATAATATTTGGTGGATAAAAGTTTCTGAAGATTCTTAAACAGGCGTTAAGTAAAGCCGTAAACCCACCGCGGCGCACGGAGAGGCCACGCACGTGGGTCAAGTTTTGCTTTGCAAGAAAATGTATGCAATCGTGTCCACCGCGGCGCACGGAGAGGCTACGCACGAAATGACGTCATGCATACATTTTCTTGCAAAACGTGGCCGTGGCCGTGTACGTGGCCTCTCCGTGCGCCGCAGTGGGTTTCCGCCTTTACTTCAATAAATCTATGACGTCTGTATAAAAGTCAATTGATGCGTCTAAAATCTATACCAGGCGCTAATAGCGACACTATGCAAAATTACAGCAATTCTGCAAAAGCAATTCACTTTCCGACCCTTCAGCAGAATCCACTAAATTTCCGTGAATCGGTCACGAATGGCGTAAAATGTGTGACTTTTTTACAGAAATTTTGCGGAATTGCTAAGAATTCCTTAGAAATCAGAAAAACTAATTGCATTTGCAATATTGTATAGCGTCGCTATTAGCCACTCTTGTATTTGTATCATAACTTAAGTACACAGCGAAGATTAAATCAAGAAATCATGAGTTTAAACAATTCGAAATGAAAACCCTGAATCTGTAAAAAAAGCCAATTCAATCAATGAAACCAAACAGTGCGATATTTTTAAATCAGTCAAACGTTCTTTAAAGCGCAGCTTCCCAGGCTATTGTTCGGTTCCTCTCCCGGCATTATCAGGGCCGCCCTGAATAAATGAATATTTGATTTGCTAATTAAGCTCCACAGAGGCTGTGCACCTTTATTTGTGTAACGTGGCTGAACAGGTTACCGGCACGAAGCCATTGTTATTTAATTACAGGATCATTTTTAATCTACTGTACCGACATTTAATGTTAAACAAAAAAAAATGTTTTGTGCAGATGACACGTTGCTTTTCCCAGTTTATATCAATACAAATAAATAAAATTGAAGTGTCTGTTTGTAATGTCAAAATATCAGCATTTTACTAAATGAATAATATGAAAGTATATACGGTTCTTATAACTAAAACTATTTTAAACATTTTTGTCTGTCTATCTGTTTGTTCCGGATAATTTCCGAAACTGCTGGACTGATTTTGATGGGGCTTTCACTGGCAGATAGCTGACGTTATAAGGAGTAACCAAGGCTACTTTTATTTTTAGCAAATAACAAACATTTTTTGCTAAATTTCACGCGTACGAAGTCACGGGCACTACTATTCAAAAAACATAAATCGCAAAACCTAATGAAAACGTAGATAGAATAAGTTTCGATAGGTACATAATTGTTTTGTAAATGGCATTCTGGCAGCGAATAAAACCGATCCCTATTTCATTACGTTCAAGCTCCGTGTTCAAACTCAAATGATCCCTGACTCATGAAGAAAAGAACAATAAAGTTAATCTTACTAGCATCTGAGAATAGACTTGGTCATATGAATAGACGATGACTATTGGTGTATTACCCATCCAGATAGACAGTGCTTTACTGCGTTTCAGTTTCATGACTATTGTTTGCCACAACAATAGACGATCGACCCTATGTTCACTTTCCAATACTCTTCAGTTATTCATTCATTCAGAATTCCTGAAACGAAAGCACCATTGGTATTTTAATTACTGAAGGATTTTATGGTTGAACGACCAGAATACTTTGCATAAGGTTGTACAGAGACTTGTATTTTCTCTTCGCATAAACTTTGTTTCCATGGGGTTGTTATGGGCGATTTAAACTTATGTTGTCAACTGATGATCCCAGCTGTAATGAGATGACACAAATACGAGGATAGTAAGACAAAGGGTGAACTACAAGTTCAACTAAAAGGGTGCCCAAAGCCCCTAAGAGAAGAATTCCATGACACCGATACTGAAACAAGTGTTATTTACGTTTTGCGCCTGGAAAAGTCAAATATTGACTTACTTTCATCATGGAATCTTCAAAACTAAAGGTTAAGAACTTTAAATAGATTGTTGACAAATCATTTTTCGCATTCAAACCCCAAATAGTATAATGATACGATGGAAGATCATCTGAAATTCTAGAGTCGGCCAACAGCTAACCAAAACACTGCTATCATTTTATCGATAGCGTCTCCTCTGCCACAGTCCCATTTAAGTTGTTCCGATAGAAAAGGCCTGGATCGATGAAGAGGTACTTTGTCTTGTCTTAAGGCAACAATTTATTAGTTTGCTTGCGATTCATTACAGCCGAGACACTCGTAAAACTTAGAGGTGAAGAGTTGTGGAGGTTTTATTGTCACTTTTATAGCCGGGCATAACATGTGGCGAGTGTTTACACGTTATATACTTTTACGAATGGGTAAATAGCTCGAGAGAAATGATTAAGATCCAGGTTTGGAGAACAAAATGAAACAGGAATGGAAATATTCTATATTCATAACTCAATTTTCGACTCACATATTTTTTTTATTTTTTTTATTTTTATAGGACTGCGGTGGAAAAAAAGCGTACGGCCCGCCTGATGTTAAGCAGTTACCGTAGCCTATAGATGCTTACAATACCAAAGGCATTGCTCGCACGTTGCCGACCTGAAGGGGACTGGGACGGAGGGAGGGGGAGGGGGGGGTGGGCTTACGGCTCTTTCACTCATCGAACGAAACGCAGCTGTAATAGCTACTTTACGCAGATCTTCTGTGAGAGGGTAGTACTACCCCGGTCGAGCCAGCCCGTTTATGAGCTGCAGTCAATTGGCTACAGCTTGACTCTACCACCGTAAATTCGTAACCGTCTATTCCCTCATGTAACGTGAATAGTTACGGATCCAATCAATATTTCATCATCACTCAGCTACTGGGCGTTATAGAATCCGGGTGTGGTGAGACAGTTAAATAAACTTACCAACTGCGGGCCGTAATGGATTGCTAATATTAGCTAAATCTCGTAAGTTTGCGCCCCTCGGTGAAACGGGTAAGTCTGTACCATTCGTCTTTTATCCGGCTATTCGTTTCCCACAGCGGAAGGGTGGGAAGGGCCTCGAAACTTTAGTTGAGTACACTACAATCCACATGTATATGTACTGGTAGGTAGACTTTGAAATATATTGATGAGTGATAGTGATAGATTGTATGGGTTATTGAACAAACCGGACAGTAATATTTTGTAGTTCATCTCAATAAATATTAGTTGTAAGCGAAACTACTTAAACTATTAAAAAGTTCGACGATTATTTATTGAACGATCAAGGTTCAATAAAACTCCTGAGGCCCTGAATCTTTCATAATTGTTAGCGTGGCAATAGATAATGTTTATATCAGACATTCGTTTCGTTGTAAGACACTATGCTGATGGAAATGAAGAGGGTGCTGACAGCGCCCTTTTTTATGACATCGCTAGACTTTCTTGAAATATGACACGGGCGGGGGCTCGCACCCAGACACCGCATTGTGGTTCCCCGTTAACGGCCTTTTCTTTTCAATGACATGGCGACTGCGCGATAAAACATTTTATGTCACCACTTTTGTTTACTTCAAAGCTTGAGTTTTGATGACAGGGAAATGTGGAACACTGTTGGGGTAGCAATGTTCCGCTTGCTTGCAGGCGGTATTTAAAGTATTCTTCTAAAAGACCTTTGTTTAAGTTATGCATACGAAAACGTCTTTCGAATAGGGATACCTATAGGACCGATGCGCTACAGGCTTTACCGTTTTATGCGAGATTCTTTACATACGATAATAACATTTTCTTGGCACGAGAATAAGGTTCATCACTCTTAATATTAAGTACCTATCATACGTGCTATGAGAAAATTATCGTATCTCGCAGGTGCCGTCGGCGGCATGCTGGGCGCGCGGCTCAAGTCATGGATGGAAGCGCAGTTGGGGCGGGCGAAGAAGCGTAAGCAGAAGCAGGCGAGGCAGCCGGCGGCGACCGCGACCACCGGCCCGCTTCCCCCGCCGCACCTCTCCTCCCCGGAGAGCGCATACAGCACTGGGTATTCCACGGATGGGACCTCGCCCGGGGCGCCGCCCGCTACGCTCGCCGCTCCGCTCGTCGCGCCCCCGCCGCCGCCTGCACCGCCGACCACACACCTCTACCACGAGCCAGCTAAGGTATGTTTACGAAGAGGCATAAAGTACCATTTGATAGCGGTTACGGAGCGGTTGCACGTCACAGGAGTTTGTGGAAGGGTTGTTTGTTGAGTGAGTTAAATGCTACTTAGTAAAATTGGACCGGTGCCCTTAACTATTAAAACGCTCTTTGCCGTGAAAACGTGACGTGTTTATCTATATAGCCGCATATAAATCAGATAATCTACCTCTGGAATCTCTGAGATTATTATTACTACTCAAACGCAATCCAAAGTATCTCAATCAGACTCCCTATCCAATTATTCCAAATAGTCCATCCAATCTCGAATTCGTAACTAAGTTATCTAATGCAGGCTCCAACATTATCCAGATATCTACGACTAGTTACGTTCATACAGATCCTGTTTCATTCCAACCAACCGCAATAGACCGCAAGCTTACCGTGACATCTAACCGATATTACAGGTATTTACTATATCAAGTGAAGGCTGATCTTAGTTTTAGATGAAGGTAGGTACATGTGCGCGACCCAATTACGTAATAGTATTAATAATACCTTAGGGTATTCAACGGATGGACGTCATAATACTTTAAATGTTATCTATTAATCAGCATCAGATTAATATTTTCACAACAATACAGTAGGAAAATTCTGTCACGTGGAATATTTTTTGGAGTTGGTTTGAGTTAGGGCGGTAAATTCTAGGAAATTATATGATCATCAAGGTTTTTTAATGGGTAGACGAATTTAAGTAACCATATTTTGGCCTGGGGGGAGGGGAGGAATTTCGTGCAGGCAAGGTGAATAGGACTCAAATATGAGTTTTAAATTAACATTTTGAATGATTGACATAGAGCAGCTCGGCCTTTGTAACTACGTATATGAGCCGGACCGATGATTATTTTTTATGTAATGTATGTAGAAATTATATTCCTAAATACATATATTACATTCAGGTAGGTACATTCATCGAATCCGCTAGCTGTATGTATTAGTACTTATCTACGATCTTCATAAAAACGCATTAACTGAATAAAATAAAATATTCGTATAACGTATAGTACGTTTTTTATACTTGTCTTATTTGGTAAGCAAAGATGGCGCCCAGCGGGGCGATTGCGTAACTTTTTGTCAATGTTTCAATTGGTTTCGTATATAATTGACACAGGATGAACGAAACCAATTGAAACATAGACAAAAAAGTTACGCAATCGCCCCGCTGGACGCCATCTTTGCTTACCAAATAGGACAAGTATAAAAAAACGTACTATACATACGTTTCGGGATCTCTCATTAAATCCATTTGAGTGGGCCTCCGTTTAAAGCGGATCCAGGCTTTATTCATTAACTAGACCGGGTAAATGGACGCGACCTTTCATACACGATAAAGTCTGCTAAACCCTGCTATCCATTGTTTTCAATATAGGTATCATCCGTTATTTGTTTTTATAACTATGACAGACAAGCTTAGCACAGCCAAATGATTAATTAAATTGTGAAATTTATTGAACGGGAGTCGTACAAATTATTACGTCCGCTAAGAAATGATACTAATGAAGTGTGAATATTTTTAACAATTCAAAAACTTTAGAATTCTTCTGCTCTCGACTGTAATTCTATCAGAAATCAGAATCTAAGCCTGTCGATACACGCGACTGCTTGTAGCTGCCCATCTCGACCGCTTGAAGCAGACGCTGCACGGCGAACAGCAGTTTCAGTACAAAATTGCCATTTACCATACACGGACTGCTCAAGCAGTCGGCGAGCGGTCGATGCGTATTTCCAAAATATAACTTATGGCTCTTGTCCGCGACTTCGTCCGCGTAGAATTTCAATTTAAAAGAATGGATCCCGGATCCCGGACCCCATTTCCCGGATCCCGTCTTCCTGATCCCGTATTCCGGAAATCCCGTATCATGGTTCCCGGATACCGTAACTCGTTTTCAGGCTCCTGGATCCCGTATCCCGACTCCCGTATCCCGGACCCCGTATCTCTGATCTCAGATCTCGTATACCTTATCCCGGATCCCGGAACCCGTATCTCGGATTCCGTTTCCCGCATCCCGTATGGCTAATCCCGAATCCATTTCCCGCATCCCGTATCCTGACTGCCGTATACCTGATCCTAGATCCCGTTAGGTTAGGGTTAGGTTCGAAGGTTACGACGTGGGTTACGTGTTAGGTTACTGGTGACCCTAAATGCACGGGGCTCCGTCGACCTTGTGATGGAGTAATATGGCTGACAAGTGAATGTACCTACTTATTCTGTGTTGACTTGTTGGCTTACTCCAACCTGTAACCGATCATAACTTTATGGAGCGCTGACATTATAATTTGTAAATACGCCGCTCTCTGACAGGTCGTTTCCACGAACGTACATGAATACTGGACAGCTTACTGCAGCACCAAAAACGAGCCGAGTGAGAGGGGCCCATAGTGGTACAGTGTCCCTCTACTAGGGTGTCCACGCAATAATAAAATTTTAACGTACTTATTGTATTATATAGGTACATGAGTAACGCATATGATTGATATTTTATAACTCTAACGGAGGTTTCTTTATGCCTGTCGAAGATATAAAAGAAAGTACCTTATTACTATGTTTCATCTTCGCGTTGGTAGCCACTCTACAAGTAAAATAAACATTTCAAACAATGGATAAATAAATAAATATCTCCAGACAATACATCAACTATTAGGTCCCAAACTAAGCAACGCTTGTACCTACTATAAATACCGTCCAATGGACTGGAAGCTATCCCAGACCAGAGCAAATTACGAAAAGGCTATTTCCAAAATTTTCCCCGACGGGAATCGAACCCTCAACCAATCGGTGCAATGAGCCCAGCGGCCTACGGTCAAACCACTGCGGCAAACTGATGACAAAGTCATGTGGTTTTATGGCCACCCTAGCTGAGCATTATTACCAATGTTACCATCTAAAGATAAAAAAAATCCGATCTTTTACAAAATATAAATAATATTCAATATTACATGCTATAAAAAATATATGACTACAAATTAAAAATGATCATTATGAATCCAACATGTTTCGACGAAACAATAGTCACGACACGATAAATAATAAATTAATTTATTTGGTTGATTTAAAAACTACCAATCACTACCCAACGATAATATTATTTTGGCATGGCAACTAGGAGTGAGAGGGACACGGTCCCAACTGGGGCCTCTCGCTCGATTCGTTTATCTGTCTAAGAATTGTCATAAAAGACCTTAAGGCAGGAGAATAAAGTTGAATTTCTTAATTTCTTCTTAACCAAAAACTCAAGTCATCAATCCTTCATTATACATCCGTGGTCGCTTCAGATCAAATCCCCAATGTTGCCAGGTGACCATGTGAATTGTTCCCAACTTTTTTCGAAATCCCTCCAAAGATTCTTTTTTGAAAAAAAATAAAAATTAATTGGTTTTGCTCATTTAGGAGAAATACAAAATCAAAAATACTCTCTTAATTTTTATATAAGTTCAACTACATATTTATTTCAAGTCCGCATTCTTAGTAACGAGGAACCGTACTAGATGTCGCTAAGTCGCTAGGGCAGAGATTCCCAAACTATTTTGGCAAGACGCCCCTTTTCCTAAATGAACTAAACAAAAAAACTGTGTGATTCAGTCATTCTTATAACAAGTTGGTATACTTAATAGTTACAACTTATACGGTATCTTGAAAGTTTCAAATAAGAACTTGTGTTAATTAATAGGGGTCGATTTTTAGACGTCGTCGACCCCCAAAATCAGTTTTCGTTTATGTCGATATGTAACCAATATCGACCACTTTGGGAATCCCTACGCTAGGGCAACTAAATATGATTGTTGTGATTGGGTTACCCCTAAAAATATAACGCCCCTAAAAAAATCCCATCCCACTTATTTACCCCCTTAATTTGACTCCTTTAAAATTAGTAAAAACTATTTAGGAGGTTTTTTTTCTATAAGTGAATTTTCGGGGGAGTTCGAATAAAATTGGTGGGAAATTCACATGGTCATCAGCTGGCCATACCGGTATTATATAGAATGCAACGCGCAGGCGCGCGGACCGCTACAAGCAGTTCGTGTATGGTAAATGGAAATTTTGTATTGAAACTGCTACTCGCCGTGCAGCGACCGCTTGTAGCGGTCGAGATGAACTGCTACAAGCAGTCCGTGTATTGCCGCGCTAATTCTCCAATAATAAATAATGGGTATAAAATATATTAATACTTACTGAAAGAAAATATGTATGAAGTAGGTTAAAAAACTAGGTCCCTAATTAACCTTTAAGTACCGAATTAAGTACAGGGTATTTATATCGGGTTGTTCCAGAGTTGGTAAAACAATAATTACAATTAATTAATTGCATTTAAATTTAAGTATCACAATTAACAATTAATTGTGATTTGTTTGCGATTGAAAGAAAAATCACAATTAATTGTTAATTGTGACAATTACATTAAATATACAAGGTGCATATTTATATCGGGTTGTTTTGTTCCTTAGATACCGTCGGGTGGGTTAATCAATTTACACAATTTATTAATTGAAATATAATTAGTTAACATGATTCACCAATAGATGGCGCTGCGGTCGAGTTAGCTCGCACTGATACTTGTTTCCACCGATTCAACTAGTCCCGAAGTGGCGACTGGGTGTTTCGACTTCCTTGTCTTGGGGGGCATAGTGCGCAGTGATCGTAAAGTGAGAGCACTTATGCTGACACCCGCAAGTTATATACTTGATACCCGCGCCCGGCTGCCGTCTGGGAGTCCGAGCGCAATTTTTGAAAGGCCTTCTTACTTAACAGAAGGCTAGAAGGTTAAATCTATTTATAGAAATTAGGCCCGCCACTTACATACGGAATTTCCGTACGGAATTTCCGTTTCAACATATCGAATCGGGGTTTCCGAACGCGATACGTCCATACATTTGGATGGATTTACTGCGTTCGGAATCCCCGTTTCGATATTTCGAAACGAGATTCCGTACGGAAATTTCCGTATGTATGTGGCGGGCCTTAGGTAGCTGGACTAGGGGAAGACGCCATAATCTTGTAGCTGGATATTCGAAGAAGAGTAAGGAGATTCTAACAATAACCCTGGGTTTTATGACCTTTTATATATATAAACTTAGTGAATGAATGGGTTGTTAAATTCTATACTTACCTACTTTAGCATTTAGTAACTAAAACTGAATAACATTAATTAACAATAACAACATAGTAGATAAGTAGGTACATGTTTATGAATAGTGATGAAATAATAATTTGAAATTGACAGGAAGACAACAATGAACAAATTACGCTACATTTACACTATGAAGACGACAACATTTTATCTACACATTTTTGACAGATAATGGCCGTATTCAGCACATACCGTAAAATGTTGTCTAGACAATGATGTGAATGAATGTTTGAAACAAACATACATATTCAAACAAATTATGAGTAAGAAATAAATATAACAAATATCGCTAGACAAACACATCAACAGTATGGTCCCAAACTAAGTAAAGTACTAGTATAAACTATGGGTACCGAACCGCACAATGAACTGGGGGCGATCCCAGTGACACCCAAACCAGGGCAAATTAGCAAATTATAGGCTTTGGCGGGAATCGAACTCGCGACCACCCGATGCACCGAGCGGTCGTCAATAGTAATATATATTTTTTCAATGGGACTAGGGCCACCACACACTCCCACCACTGTTACTCCTGTAATTATAATACTTATTATAAATGAATTACAGCGTCGTTCAAACGTCGCCGCCCGTCGCTGCGCCCCCGAGCCAGCGATCGTGTGCGCGACCCCCTCCCCGCGACCTCGGTGTCGGATCCGCACCAACCCCTGGCTGGGCGCCACCTCGCCGAGCCGCCGGAGACCCTCGCACGTGGTCCATCAGCAGTCGCTCCAGTGCCCACAAGCCCCACAGTTGAACCACGCTCCCTACTCACTCGACTCGCATACTGCTAAGTATGGACCAAGGTGAGGACTTAAGTTTGCCGTATGTCATTACTTAGGGGGCGTCCATAAATTACGTGAGGTGATTTTTGAGATTTATCGACCCGAGATCTATCGACCTCCCCCTTGGTGAGATTTCGTGAGATTTTGCTCGACCCCCTCCCTCCACCTCTAATCTCACGTGAGATTTTTCAAAAGCTATATTCTAGAGGAGAAACATGTTTTACTTAATTTAGCAAAAAAAAGTTAGTTAAGTTTATAAAAACTTAATTTAATCCAGTTTTCTTGCAATTTTACACTGTTTCTTACGGTAAAAAAAATTACGTGAGATTTGCCGCGACCCCCCCCCCCCCTCTCCCCAAGTGAGATTTGGTGAGATTTTTCTCGACCTCCTCCCCCCATAAATGCCTTACATAATTTATGGACGCCCCCTTACCAGAATTCGCTCCGTATTAGCGACGCTATCAAATGGTGTAATAAAACAGTGTGTTTTTTTTCAAAATCAACGGTTTCGATTCTTGGCTAAGAATATTGATTTTTCAAAAATCCGATGATGCAGTTTTAGTTTTCTTCAAAATCGGGCCCGAGACTCCTTTGAGTACTTTTCGCTATTCCCCATTGTTCGGATTTGGCCATCCACGCCCACTTGAAAAATTAATCCTGTACTTACTTATATTTTTTATAACAACTATAAGACGGAAAACAAGCTTACGGCCGCCTGATAAGCAGTTGCCGTAGCCTATAGATGCTTGCAATACTATAAATAAATTATGTAGTTTTTACAAGGGAAAAGTATCCTGTTTCTGTAGTTTCATCATATCGTCATAACTACTTAACCGTGTCGAGTCTTTTATAACCCCGGGTGTATGTCGAACGATAGATTATTTGTATCTGCTTGGGTCGCTCGTTTCGTCGCACAACAGTAACAATTTCCGAAATATTATCTATTCCAGATCACCACACCTTTCTCCTCACTTATCTCCTGAGCCGAGGTCGCCATACTACCGGGGCGGTGCATCCAGCGACGAAGAATGCCGGGGTATGAGAACCCGGGGCCGGGAGACTGCGATACTGTCCGATGCTGATGTAGACTCGGACGGTGATACAGGGCTGGATGGTGGTGATGAAGACGAGCCTGATGATACAGCGTCGCCTGGGAGGAGAAGAGCTAGGAGACGGAGGCCGCCGAGACGACCGCCCCGGTCTGCGGGTAAGCATCATCTGCTCTTCATCATCATCTTACCTTTTCCCTCACGGTTCGGCGCAGTATGTCTTATTCGTTCATCGCGCTTTGCTGTCACATTTACATCCACTCCAACCTCATGAATATCACTCTTTATACAATCCGTCCATCTTGTCTTTGGGTCTTCTTCTTGCATTGTATCCATCCACATTCATCACTCGTTTAGTCGTCATCATCAACTATCATAGATACTTACAATCGCTAGAGCATTCAGGATTTTTTTTTCTCTTTTCGTGGACACTGTAGGTCCTACGTCTAGGGATGACATTCAATTGGATTTTTAGATAGAATCATCAAAGTAAGTCAGAAAAGTCATAGTACGTAAAATACCTGTAATAAAATGACGAAATTCATGATTATCTTGCGTAGTCATGACTCTGATTTATTTATAAAATCCTATCTAAAAATACTGTGGAAATTACGATAGCGCAAACGATAAACGTAATAGTTACTTATTCATCAACAAATCACGTCATTTTGCGAGATTTATCATAAGATTTTGGTCATGGTGACTAAGTTGATGCACCTATCGGACGATTACATTGTTCTAATGAATCATAGCACCAAATTGAGATAACAGCAATCGTGAAATATGGTCCGATGCTCATGACACATTGCAAAATAATTTATCTGCTAAGGAAACGTAATACCCCAGCAATGTTTTGTTTTTTTTTTAATGCTGATAATAAGTACAATCTCTATAAACTATAGCGAGATATCCTAGAATGGATATAGAACTGGATAAGTGTAGGCTGTCTAGATGCCAGGTCGATCAACGACGTAAAAATAATTGCGGGAGAGAGATGAGATTACGGAATAGCGAAGGAAAACCCTTGCTTCTTCCCGTTACACACGCTTCTATTATCACTTATTCTAATCAAAATTATTGTCGTTAACATTATAATTTCTCCACTTACATGTTAGCCACACATGGTATCTTCTAAAATCAATCACTAAACTTCTTGAGAAAAACTACCGAGAAGGAATTTTAATACGTTTTATTCACCGGAAAGCGAAATTAATTTTGGAGCCTTATTCAGACATGCGTTCAGACAATTCAGACATACGTTCAAAGATGATGTTTGTTTCGTACTGAGTCCATAGATTCCGTTTAGTAGGACCAACTATTTTGGATAGTCGCATATCTCTCTCTTACTTATGGGCTTGTCTTCACTCATCTTTTTCAAAACCCATATCTAATTTTCCAGGAGCAACGCCTCCTAGAATGCGAAGACGCAACCACGCGCCCTCAGCACCTCCTGTGCGAGAGAGGGACCCACTATTGGAAGCTGACAGAGAAGCCGAGAGGAAGTACAGGGAACTCATCAGAGAGGCTGAGAAATTACTTGTCACGGTCTCGAGAGCGCCCCTAGAACCACCGCATAACCCGAGAGTTAGGGAGCTTAGAGCTACAGAGGTAAGTTCTTGGGCTGTAAAATATTGTGCTGAAAGAAAGTAAAGAGTAGAAGAAACTAATAATTGCACTTTCATATTTTTTTCTAATTAATTCTCATAATAGTCTTAAATAAGTAGTTTCCTTTTCATTGATGCACGTATTAGAATATGCCAAGAATGCAGTTTTTTTTTCAATCCGAATTTGTGTCGTCAGTTTCGCCCAATTTTCCCTATAATCTGCGTTTTTATTAATCTCACATCCGTAATGTTACGACCACATGATATACCAACGAAGCTGTTGTTCGTATCGTATCGTTCCGCAGTTTCGTTAAATGGCAATTGGCAAAGGCGTCTTGCATGTATACTGCATCCGAGTTGTTATACTTGGACGACTCCAAAGCCATTTTCGGGTGGCAATGCCGCTGTAAGCTCAAGCGGAAAAATTGCAAAGCGAGCAGGGCGTTATGCCCCTTGGTTCACGTGTGCAGGTGGAGGCCCCGCGGCGCAGCCCGGAGCGCACGCACATCACCAACTTCATGCGCGCCAACTCGCCGGAGCCGCCGCGCCGCCCCTCGCCCGTGGCGCGCCGCTCCCCCCTCGCCGCGCCCGCGCCGCCCCCGCCCCGCGCCGCGCCCCGACACCACCCCGTCTCACCCACCGACCGACCACACTCTGAACCACCCAAGAGGAAGGCTTATGCTAGAGATGAGGTCAGTTACCCTTACACACTTACTCCGTTTCCTCAAATTATCTCTAATTTTTCCTTACTAGAGCTATAGGCAGTTCTAAGTAACTTTAGCATGATTATAACCATTCTATAGCTGTTCACTGCTGGACATCCGGCATTTGTAGAATCTAGCATTTTGAGATTCTGATATTTTGTAATTTAACATTATAAGCCTAAACTCTTCAATGCACGCCAGCCTCATACCGCACAGCTATAAAATTTCTTAATCCTGCAGTAAGAGATAAGAAGACTGATTTGATTTCATTCTTTCTTCAGGTATTGCAGACTCTAGAAGGCCTGCGCAAGAGTTTGCAGCAGCAATCCGCTCTATTGGCGGTGCAGCGAACACGACTCGACTCCCTATAGCCAAACAGAGAACCTTCTTATACAAAAAGGTATAACCATTACACTGATTAGACAATTTTATATAAAAAACTCTGAATATTTAAATTGGACAAAGCTTTGTTGTTATACATACAAAGAACATAAAATTGTATCTAAGAACTTGAAATGTGCTTTTAAGCATCTAAGGAATCGACAATCTCATGGAAAATTCAATACTGGGATAGTTAATTGGCACGAGTGCGAGAATTCATATAGGCTCCCTGATCATATTGTGAATCTTGCTCAATGTTAAGCTGTATAGTCTTTAATACAACCTTCATTAAAGACTCTGAATGTCCTCAACTAGTCAAGTCAAGAAATAAAAGATAAAGCTTTACCGCCTTTATATAAATTTTAATCCATTTAAAAAGCATTTTTCAATACAATATTGCTTAAAACGCCAAATTGGGGTTGCACTATCAACTTGTTGAGGTCAAGATTACAATTTGTGACAAACAGCAAAAAAAAAACTGAAATGCTAGTTTTCGAAGTGAATTCTGATTCACGCCAGTTTGCAAATGTTCGAAGAACACCAACATGCAATATATGACATGTAAAACAAATGTATGGAAATTGAATATTCAATGCTGTTGTAGACCTCGGAAGGTCAGCAGAAGTGGCGTAAGGGTAAGCAAGTCTGCACAGCTGATGCAGAACGCCTTAATTCTCCATAGCCGCCAAACTGGGTCCCTTCCCGACCCGGCCAAATGTAGTTTAGAACTTTTTTAGTCCCAAGTAGTTAATATGCCGTTCGGACTTTAGAAGATCCAGAATTTCTTACTATGTTTTACGGTTTTTTTTTTTTTTATTTATTAAAATCGGCTTGCTCTTGACCTCAATTATGCCGCAGGGGCAAAGATGAGGTCGACGATGTAGCGAGCGCACCCAGAAGATGCCTGTACTTTTGAAGAGATTTGGGTTGTATGCACTCGGAAATACAGACGCAGGCAGGGAGTTCCACTCCTTGGCTGTGCGCATTATGAAGGATGATTTGAAGCGCTGTGTGCGAATAGGAGGAATATCAACAAGATAGGGATGATATCCTGCGGTGCGCCTGGAGCTCCGATGGTAGAAGGGGGAAGGCGGGATGAGCTCATGAAGCTCTTGTGCACACTCTCCGAAGTACAATCTGTAAAAGACCGACAAGCAGGCAACCTTACGGCGACCTTATCTTTTATAATGGAACAGGCCTCCTCAATACGGAGAGGGTTATAGTCATAGGCTACGACACTTGTCCAGTGCGAGTTGGCTGTCTTTAACTACATGGGTACCTTTTGAAGACTTATTATTAGAACTCATATTATATTGGCCTCTTAATTGTTTTAGGGCCTCCGCAGACTTGCTACTTTGAGCATCGGCGATCGGCGATTTTGATGCTGCGTCTCGCTCGTTCGCGCTTGAAGAAACGCGACGCAGCATCGATACAGTCGCAAAATCGCCGGTCGCCGATGCTAAAAGTAGCAAGTCTGCGGTGGCCCTTATTGTCCGTACATTGCATATTATAGCGTCTTTATTATTAGCCTTTTCCCAACCTTTACTGAGAGTTCGAACGGCTAGTAGTTCTTCCAAATAATCTTTCTCTCTAGTCCCTCCATAAGTTCTAGTCTTTAAAATCTCGGTTAGTTTAGTGTAGTCTTGTTATCGTTCCATAGGCGAGGCCAGTTTCATTATCTTCCATGATACTTGTAGCGTCATTTTATTAGTCGTAGCTAGATTAGAGAGTAGGGCTGTTGGTGATATTAGACGCGTCTACAAGTGACGAGCGGCGTGCTCGAACAATGAGTTTTGATGTCTGACCATGTATAAATAACGTCATAACTGATTATTCGAGCGCGGCTGTTCAGGGATGGTGGAGGCGCCATGTGTAGAAATAATTGTTAGCTTTCGTTTTAAGACTGGGTTATGTGATTTTTGGGAGTCTCGAAAATCTTAGTCTGTTACTCCTAGATATTGTAAAATATCACAATTCAATTTGTTTTGTATGATAAATCTATACTTTTCCTACTAAAGAACTTAAATATAATACAGTTAAACCTGATTAAGTGTTATAAATAAATATTCAGATATACGTAATCCATACATCAATTTCTCGCTGTGGCATCGCGTAGTTAACGTAAAGTACCGAGTGATGTGTAGTTAGTCAATCTATGATCACAACCCATACATTTATTGGTTGCAAACATGAAGCCGCGAAATACTTCCAGCTAATGAAGTTTTCAGGTTTGACTGTAATGAAAAGACAATACGCTATAAGCAATACCTTCTCCTTCATCTCAGTATGATCATCAACAGCCAAATACATACCTACAGTACCTCTACCATAAGTTTTACGATCGCTACAGTCACTATCGTCTACAACTCTACCAAGCCAACTAGGAACCTGTTAAATGTGACGTCACACGTGTGGCGGGCGGGACGCCGCAGGCGGTGGCGGGTGTGCGGGCGGTATGCGGGCGGGGAAGCCGCATTGCATCCGAGTTCCTAGTTGGCTTGGTGGAGTAGTATGTAAAATATGGCAAATTGATAGTGCTGTTGCCGATAAGGACGTTGTACAATTAGTTATACAACGATTTACCGAAGACGTAACGTTACGTATCGTAAAAGTTATGGTAGAGTTACGTTAGTTGTTCAGTAGCACGTAGTTTGCGAGTAGCGCCGTAGTATTAGCACTAGCGAGCGGTCTCCATAGGGTAAGCGACCAGTGGCCACGGCGTACTAAGACTGCGTTATAATAATTACATTAATAATTAATTATAATTATTAACATATACAATGTTTACTCGTTATAATACGCTCGGCTGCTGATTGAGACTAAAATGGCGTATTTTTGCACATATATTGTCCATTGCGAAACCAGTGGCGTCTTGTTTTCATTGTAAATCTCAAATTCTTGGCGTTCGGCATGTTGTTGGCCAGTGGACTGCTAACTGATGGCCGGCAAATGTAAGTAGTAAGATAATATTAGAGACCAGTTGTTTCGTAATGGACAATAGTTAAGAGACTCAGAGTGCCTACTCTGTTTCAAACGAAAACGAAATTGCGGACGAAATTCGCGAATTTCCTACTACGTTTCTCATTGATTCCGACATTTCTTACGAACGAAAATTGTTTGACGTTTAGATTCGACGACAACGAGACGTCAAACAATTTTCGTTCGTAAGAAATGTCGGAATCAATGAGAAACGTAGTAGGAAATACGCGAATTTCGTCCGAAATTTCGTTTTCGTTTGAAACAGAGTAGGCCCTCTGTTGTTTTTTAATAAACAATAGTTTCCTGTTGAAAACAATTTGAGGAGGTCTTCTCTGGTATTTGTAAATACCCATAAACCACTCAAAAAAACATGTAAACTATATTTACATGTGATTAAAATGACGAGCTCAAACAATTTTATAAAATGTTTGAATAACAATTTGGTACATAGAACCAGGAAAAAATATGTGTTAGGTACCAAAAACATACGAGAAATAATAGGGAAACATTATAAATTCTCGCTTCGTAACCATATTTTTTGTTATACATAAATGCTATGACGATGTATACTCATGTTTTTTTTTTGTATTTAGATACTATTATTGGTAGATGTTTGGATCTTGTGAACAAAAATAAAAAAAGGTGGCACATTATTCATAATGGAGCAGTGACAGAAATAAGCAGAACTTCGATTAAAAAAAATACAGATTTTTCAGACAAAAGAAAACAAGAAAAGGGGATGTGATTGTAGAATTGCGAGTGGGATAACAGATGTATGAATTGCGCTGCATATAGTGATGTGCTTAGCCTGAGCACAAGTCTGGTGATTGCAATGTTAAGAGTTATCATAATATTTGCTAAAATAATTCAGTTTTGGGCGCGGTTCGGCTGAAGACTGTCACCGCCATAATGTATGCTCTACACCAAGGCTCTCAAAAGCGTAATCTGATGTATAAAAACTGCTAGAAGAATAGGTATTTCGAAGTCTCAACCAGCAGTCGAGTGACAAGGGGCCCCATACTACGGGCGTCCCATATTTTTGTTAGTGCAATTTTGGGGGAGACGCGGCCTCACGCGACACACCCCCAGCTAAATGTAAATATTTATCCACTTTACTTGTTTATTGTAAGTATAAATAAGATTTATACGTTTAGTTGAATTTTCATTAAAATATTATTCCGAATTGGTATTTCATTTCAAGGAAATCTGTACAGGACAATTTGTTTATTCGTATTTATTTACTGACAACCATAAATAGGTAATATAATATTAGCTTATAGGTACATGATTCATCCGTGAAGTCAATAGTAATGAAATTATATTTATTCAAATCATTGAAAAAATTCATTGTGTAAGGCTGGCTAACTGATTAGGTATTTTATTATAAAGATCTTATAGATCTATACTTTGATATTCGTTCATACATTGACGCATAGATGGCGTTGTTTCTTTGGAAATATACAAAGAGATGGCGTTACTAGTGTAAAATCATGATACGTGAATAAATAAATGATGCAATTTTATACAAAGCATCGAGTGCTGCGTTGCAGCAATAATTAATTATACAGGAATTTCAATGAGTTTTATGCGCATACGATGTAACAATGGAATTTAATATTAAATAACGAGGATTTATTAAAGCCAGGTACATTATTACATTATTCCCTTATAGGTAAATAGTTGATTGAGATACATCAACCTTTATTTTATAGTATATTTAAGTGTTAATTCGAATGTTACATATTTATTTTTCGTAGAGTCAAAAAAGATCCTGTGGAGGTGCTGGGATTTGAACCCAGGACTTTCAGCATGCGAAGCAGACACTCTACCACTGAGTTACACCCCCGATGTTAAAGTGCTCGAAATTACTGAAAGTTTTATAAAGCTATGACGTATGATGTAGGTACTGTATTCTTGCTCTAGGTAGGACGGTAGCTACTTAGTATAATCTTTGCAAGCAATGAGGATTAAAAGCCGCGGAGCCCTTTTTAAAAAACCGTGCTGATTGAAAAATAATTTTAAGGAATAGACTTTCTGTTCATATTTATTAAGTTGAAATTCGAAGATACTCTTGTTTTTCATGTTAATAAATATATTCAAAAAAATATAATTAGTCTCTTCTTCTTATCTTCACCCCATTTTCACATACTTTGGTTAAAGTTCTAGTTACCAGACATTTTAATGTGACTAAACTGGACCCTAGTAAGTAAATTATACTAGACTGTAATAACTATGGTGTGATACAATTCGTTTTAAAATGAGGTAAAATTGAATTGCTTACGTACAATCAGTCGATAGCTTAGTGAGCAACATCGTATTTTATAATTTATAAATTGATTAAAAACCGGTTTGCGGTTAGTTTGTACTAAATTCAACACAAGTATTATAATTAACTCCGCTATTAAGTAACAAGTTCTTCCTAGAAAGTAATTCGGTGCTAATACCCGTAATAATTAAGAAACCATTTCTCATCGCTCTTCATTGGATTTTATACCACGTTTGATATCAGCCGAACATTCCAGAAAGAAACAAAAAATGTGTAGGTAATTGGACCATAAAATTTAGAACTGATGTGAATTATTTGCCCAACCTCCCCTTACTTGTTTTAAATTGTATTTTCTGTCAAAGACAACAAATTTATTAATAGTTAGATGACCGCTTGGCGCAGTAGTTCGAGCGTAGGCCGCTCGTCTCACAACATCGGGATCCGGGTTCGATTCCCGCCAGAGGCAAATTTCGGAAATAGCCTTTTCGTAATTTGTCCTGGTCTGAGTGTCACTGGGATCGCCCTCTGTCCATTGCATGGTGGCTATAGTACAAGCGTTGCTTAGTTTGGGACCATACTGTTGGTGTGTACATCTCGCCCGCAACCACCCGACGCAGTAAGCAGAGTGGCCTATCTACGCTCAAACAACTGCGCCAAGCGGTCGTCATTGCGCATTCCTTGAGTATATTTTTAAAGTTCTTATGTTTTGTTATAAATTCTGCGCGGACGAAGTCGCGGGTAAAACCTAGCAGGTATAAAAGTGATCTGTCCTCCAATAAAACCGTCAACAGAGGTGGAAAAACTGAATTTATATTTATGTTTAAAACACATCGGACATCAAAATAGGAGAGTAAAGTACAGAATACTTACCATAAAGCCGGTAAACGAACCTTATGAATATGGTAATTGGTAAATCAAGGCAGGCATCAAAGACATTACCAAGATAGAGGGAGATATGTGACTGTCAATAATATTATGTCCCACTAAACGGAGTCCATGAACACAGTACGACTCAGTCGTTCGCGGAAAGTAATGTTGAAAACATGTCGTTATTGCCAATATTGGCCCATCTTCTGGTGAATAATACTGATTGTCGAATTGCGAGTGCGATAACAGAAGGGCTAGACAAGTGGCTGACGTCTACAAGCGTTCGTTCAAATCGCTACGCTTCATGTATGCAAATGACATAAGTCACGTGATCTACATAGCAACTTGTTGTTGATCTACATAGCGACGTTTGACATTTCCATACATTGTGAAGTCTATTCTATTCGATTAGCGTTCATGCCACTTGGCTAGCCCCTCAGATGTGTTTATTTTGTTTAATGTAGTGGTGCGCTGAGCACAAATTGATTGGAATGTTAGGGGGTACCATATCTTCTAAAATAATACATCAATGGCAGGCATCTTTTTTGTATTAAGGTCATAGGAATATTGGTATTTACATTATAAGTACACAATAAATAATTACCGTGCATTGATAGGTAAACAATTAATTATTTTTAGTATTGAGTTAATTTATTATTAATAGGCATATCTATCTACATTCTACGCTGATAAAATATTATGTAGAGTTATCAGTTCAATAATTTTCCAGTGGTAATGGCTTTATTTTTGTTAAAACAAGC
Organism: Drymonia ruficornis; assembly: GCA_947859195.1. Classification (NCBI taxonomy): domain Eukaryota; kingdom Metazoa; phylum Arthropoda; class Insecta; order Lepidoptera; family Notodontidae; genus Drymonia; species Drymonia ruficornis. The sequence goes on from OX401906.1 coordinate 4,817,640, forward strand.
ACGTTGAGATAAAAAAATAAAAAATTTTGGCAGCTTAATATATTTCTTTCTTTGAAAATAAACAAGTTTTTTGATAATTTGCCTAAGTAACTTTTAAAAATTTATATGCTCTATTTCACAATCATAATTATGCTACTGTCGCCCTAACCAATATGATAGCACTTTATATTACATTTACAAGCCTTTAATCATTTTACTCCTTTGTTAAGTTTGTAGATTATAACAAAAAGAGAAATTAGAAAATAAAGTTAAAGAATATTCATAGAGGCCAGGAAATGGATCCATTGCGTACATTAGGCATTACTGGCCTCCTTTGACCCCGGTATGTAATGTATGCAAATGGATTTGTTTGGAAATAAAAACAAGACTCGCCTTTTGGACTTCGATCAAGTACTTTGTATGTATACCTGATTATTTGCTGCTTATGAATAATGGGAAATCATCAAAGCAAACTGACGAGATGATTGGTGGTAGAGCCACGCTTTACACGATTAACTGCAGCTCATATATGGGCTGGCTCGATTGGGGTAGTACCACCCTGTCACAGAAGATCGGCGTAAAGTAGCAATTACAGCTACGTCTCCTGATACGATGAGTGAAGCGCAACCAACCACTACCCCTCCCCCTGTCCCAATCCCTTTCAGGTCGGCAACGTGCGAGCGATGCCTTTGTTATTGCAAGTATCTATAAGCTAAGGTAACTGCTTAACATCAGGCGGGCCGTACGCTTGTTTACCTATCTAAGTCACATAAAAAACGCCTGTAGTATGACGTGGGTAGAGAGCAAAGTAATCTCTTAAGAAGTGCTTATGTATGTACATTTTTATTGACATTATTTCGTGATTTTTGCGCGTTCATCGTTACCGTCATTTACGATTTTTTGTTTGATAGTTATACGTCATTGCCGTACAATGAGTAGGTACCTACTTATAATTACTGAAAAATGTGTATTATTTGCGAAGGAATATGCAAATAATGTGATCATATAGTTTGTCTTCACTAGCCACCGTATGCACACTAAATTATTATTTCCAACTCTTGATACCACCAGTGTGTACTTGATGATCGCCTATAGGTATCATATAATATACATAGAGCATGTTTTTTTTATGAGTATCGCAAATATAGCAAACAGACCTCAAGCCTGCTAATTTTTAACCAATGAAAAACCACTGGTCAGTGACCTGCTAAAATATGGCCGACAATATTTTGACCGCGCAGAATTTACGGTTTACATATAGTTCGCGACAGGTCGAGATGACATTCGGATTATGAGCTTTTGCAGAATAAAATCCGAATCAAAATTAGCAGGACCCGATAAACAATTAAAATCGCCCACAAAATTATTAAATTAAATTATTCTGTTGCGTTACGGGTCCTGGTAATTTTGATTCGGATTTTATTCTGCAAAAAGCTCATAACCCGAATGTCATCTCGACCTGTCGCGAACTTATACATCTTTGGGTTTACAATGAAAAATTCACGAAGATAATATTACTGACCAGTGGTTTTCTATTGGGTATTACGAAATTCAATTTTTGTTCCGTAATTATTGTTTTTATTTGAATTTCACGCAATGACCCGCCGCGGTTACCGTAGTCTATGGCCGCTTGCAATAACATTTCGCATGATCGTGCAAAATCCGATTGGATCCACGTTATTATAATATCGTCAGTATCTACATATCTACCACATACACTTGCATTAGGAAAGTGAACAGATGCTCTAACCTACATTGATGCAAGAAATAAATCAGAGGGTGCTTTGCGTAGGTACAGCCGCGCATAAAAGCTTATTATTTTATATTTAATATACTCTAAAGTTTCGGTTTACATATAAACCTATAGGTAAATATTTTTGTGGGCGGCTGTATCATGCACCAACACAAACACTCTACTGTCGTGAGCTTTATTATTTACGCGCACTATACTTACCTAAGAGTAAATACAATGTAGAGAAGAGCAACATACGTATTTGGATGCCGAATACCTATAGCATAGATTTATAAAATATTCGCGCGCGAGTTTTAGATACCCTTTCTAAGAATTCCAAAAAATGCGGTAACTATCGTCGCGGCACGACAGCTTCATACATAGGTTGCTGTCAGATGTACGATGTACTAAAGTACGCCGACTTCGGCGTAGTACTATATGCCGCGTTTTATTAGTGCACATGCTCCATCTAGTTGGAGCGCCTTTGCGGAAACCAAAATTAATCTATGACTTACGGTCAAAAATGTATGGAAAAATAACGTTCTTATGACCTGTCATGTATGACCTCATAAGCAGAACATAATGAATTATAATTATTATCCAAACAAAATAACATTAGCAGCAGAAATACATACATTATTTAGTTGGAAATCCCCTGTACATTTAATACATTAACGCACTCTATCTGTTTAGCGCTACTTATAATCGTCATTCTAGACGTCAATGCAAAAAGTTTTCCATCAATGACACCAGTTTGGTTCAGTGTGTACGCGGATGATAAAATAAACTCGGAATATTAATTAACACCGGTATAATAGATCCTTTCGGCCCATTTGAGGAATAGTCCAAATATAGCATTTAGGTAAGTATTACTGACGCATATTATGATGTTATGGTTCATTGCTATCAGTTTGATGTCGTCATTCATAATGCCTACATAACATTTATTTTGAGTGTTTAACGTCAGGCTTATGTAGAGATGTAACAGCTCAATCTATACTTACTAATATTATACCTAAATGAGAAAGTAACTCTGTCTGTCTGTTTACGTTTTCAAGACTAAACCACGAAATTAATTTTGATGCATTTTGGTATAGAGATAGAGCTTGGAGAAAGAATCCCAGAAAATTGTTAGGTTCCGGTAGGATTATCAAAAGCGGGCAAAAGAGTCAGTCATAAACGTTCAATACATAGTATCAAAATATTTACCTTGAACTAAAAAATAACGTCCATTTACGATTGAGAACTTTTCTTAAAAGGAATCGTTCGGTTTTACACTCTACTTAAATGGAACTGGAATAATACCTAAAAAATAATCCCTACTATCTGGTAGTTAAGAAAAGACACCGTTGACGTAGGACATACTCGTACCGTGACTATTGATAGTTAGTATTAGTTAGGTAGGTAAACATATAGTCTGAATTTTATCAATGTGAATTTTCAAACATCGTTCACCGATGGGTGAACGATGTATGAAATTTTGAATTTGGTAATGTTTAAGCAAACAAGTTCAATGTCATATTGGCGAGCGCGAATATAGCGGCGCGACACAGGACGCATGCACAATGCTGTTTTGCAACAGGAAACCCCGCGTGATGTAACATCGCGCGACATCGTACGAGGCTTAATAGGCGCCGCGCCGCGCCCCGCGCCGGTCGTGCACTGCTCTAGATGTTTCGTCTAGATCAGCCATGAGTTGTCAACATTTTTGTTAACACTATCTATAATATAGAAGACTTGAAGTCAGACAGACGACCAGCGGCGCCTTCACAGATTCGCCCCCTTTTATTTATAATAATTCTGACACTGTCGGAATCAAATTGGGCCTGACATGGCCCTGATTCAATGCAGCTGGTTTGAGCGATGACCACTGGACTCACTGCATTGGGTGGTTGCAGGTTCGATTCCCGCCAGAAGCAAATTGCGAAAACGGCCTTTTTTATAATTTTCCCTGGTCTGGGTGTCACTGGGATCGTCCCTATTCCATTTTATAGTAGCCATAGTACAAGCGTTGCTTAGTTTGGGACCATACAGTTGGTGTGTAAGTCTGGCGATTTATATTATACATCGATCTTTTCTTATTTACGATTCTTCTGATTGAAGAAGACAGCAGACAGCTCGGGTACAACAGTTAATCCCAAATCGGAAAATGTATTGGTTTTGTTGATTATTTATCTTATCTGATAACTAACAGCTACAATAACATACTATGCTTACTTACAGTTACACAATATGGATATCAGAAAGCCAATTATAGATATTTAGTTCTTCGATTAAACCCAATTAATCATAAAGACCTTGCTATGCTTTAAAATATTCAACCTATGAAGGTTGTCTATTTTAAAGGATTTATCATTGGGTGCCTCCAAAAGAAGCAAGCGGCGAGCCCGAGAAATAATTTTATGGTAAATTGTACTGAAAAGTACGTTCAAAATCTTCGCGATATCAGGAACCAGATATTTTTATTAACTATTACAAAGTGAATAGTTGTCACGTATACTTTCTAGTAAACTCTGCAATAATCTGGTAAATAGAACTAGACTTTTTCTCCGTGCGTGGTCAGACGTCAATACTGATTGCTCGGGCGCGCCGCTTGCCACATGCCATTAGATGTGTCCATATGGCGCGCATGCCTCACCCGAGCACTCATATTATGACATTACGTCTATGCGATCCGACGTCAAAAGTGAGGCATGCGCGCCATATGGACACATCTATTATTGGTTATGATTATTCTACTGACAATATTGTATCAATAAAAACTATTTAATCTAGAATCCACAGGTTGATTTTTCCTGCTCTAGTTGTCTAGATTGTTAGCCAGGGTGAGCGGGTGGCGACCGCCCACGCGGCGCGTGGCATAATGGAATAGGTTGCAATAAGCCAATTACTTACTTTACTTGTACGACAAACATATTTAAATTTACAACTTAATTATTAATAGTGTAACTAGGCGACGAAAAAGTTGCTAACAAAGAATGTGCAGTGTGTTTTTAGGTCGCAGAGATGCTAATCCGCAGAATCTGAAGAGATGCTGCATATCTGAAGTTGAATAGTGAATATCTACTAATGTTACTAAATGATAAATAGGTACAATATTCATTAGAAACTGACCAGCTAATTAAGTATATTTTAATGGGACTAGGCTGGCCACACACTCCCACTGTTAATTTAGTAAGATCGACAATGGTGCCCAATGATGCGGCCGAGATTGCTCCTTGACGAGATCTAGGGAAAAGCTAAGAAAATTCTAGAAAGATAGACACTGTTTGCATTTAATTTTATCCAATGATAACACTTATTGTTGTTCTAATTATATTTATGACTGAACATGAAAAGCATGGAAATAATGCAGAACAAAGTGCACTTTCATGGAAAATTGAATGTTGTCTGTATTCCAAGTTCCAGCGATTGTGACAATTGGTAGATGTACCGGCATTCGGCCCATTGTGGTGGTCCGTGGGAAGCCCAGATTACGGCTAATAGGGATATGGATCATATTATGGAACGCCGTCCCTTTGTGTACATCGTACGATGCGGGCGCTCTCGTTGCGGCAGTCAAGTTATAGTATTTTTTTTAACCTACGTTGTTCCACTGCTGGGCAAAGGTCTCCCCGAGCCCCTACAACTCTCCACTTTTCACTGTCATTGGCCATTTCTGGCCAGTTGTTACAAAATGCCTCCAGGTCGTCACGCCAATGTTTCCTGGGCCTGCCTCGGCGACGACGACGCCCATTTTCAGGCACCCATAGCGTGACGATTCTTGTGCATCTCTCCGGGTTCATTCTATAAATGGGTCGCGACCAATAAATAGTTATAGTAATAAATAATAATAAAACACCGTATCGGACTCGCATATAAATAAAGGGTTCCGTACCACCGTAGAATAAAAACGTCAAAAATATCAAATTCATGTCAAGTTTCTTGTATGTCCCGCTTTATTTTTAAATTTAATTTTATTTTTAGTATTTGTTGTTGTAGCGGCAACAGAAATACACATTCTGTAAAAATTTCAACTCTTTACCTATTACGGCTCGTGAGATATAGCCCGCTGACAGACGGACAGACGGACAGCGCAGGCTTAGTAATAGTACGGAACCCTTAGTACAGAACCCTTAAAATATCGCCAGACTTTCACAAAATTACCTTGCATTCATTTTGCCAAAATAAGCGCAGTATGTCGCATCGAAAAGTTAATACTTAAGTACATCTTTGATATTGAATATTTACGACACAATCAGGTCACAACTAGGTCCAGTGTTGCGGAAAAACAATCGGAAAACAGCATAATAATTCGATGTCAAGTTACCGATCATCAACAAAAAAGCACCTTGATCCAACCAAGTCATCGCATGAATGAAATACGGTATTGAACTGGGGGGTTACTCCGAAATACGTCGCTGACGGATCGTCCGAAGTACGGATTCGATTTACGATCAAAACAATGTCAAATCGTAGAGAAAAACGAAAGAAGAAATGTCAAATCACGACAATCCGTCAGCCGAAACGTTAGGTTCGTATTTCGGAGTAGGCCAGCAGAAGGAAATCGAGGTTAATCCAAACGGAAGTCGTTACCGAAGTACCTAAACAGCGTTTATATAAGTGAGTTTATTTCTAATATCTTTATTTGTAGCCATTCGGCTACGGTTGTCAGCACAGAGTAAAGACTAAAGAAAGAGGTGCCCTTATTAGATATATGTATGAAAAAAAACGTGGTCATTGTTTTTTAATTTTCATTGTTCTATCTACCGGTAAATAGTTGAACTACTCGCTTCGTTTTATGTCGATGTTAGTACTAGGCCGACCACTCGGCCGAATTGCTTAGGGCCAGTCCCCTTAGTAATTGGTCCATGGTTGTCATTCTATCCTGAGTGAACAGCCTGCTGTGTTCCCTCAGAGCACAGAGTACATATTAGTAGTACGTACAGAAGAATCACTCTGCAAAGACATAAAAATTAAAGCTACTCTCGTCACGCGGCAATTATCTGCAAATCTGCAATGTTGAATGATTCGAGTGCCTTCGAGGGGGCGCGCATCATCGCCCGTAGCGTCACCGCCGCTATTGAGTTAATGGCCGCCGCCGCCCCGTCAGATTTTATGACCAAGTGAGCCCCGCTAGCTCCGAGACCTACACCTACATCATTAGTTGCACAACGAATGCTTTCACTTGACCCTGATTTAGCTGTATGATTAGCGATACTTACACGGAGGAACTGCCCCGTTTTTACTAGACTACTTACCAAATTTACCAAGGTCCGAGCTAGTTTGTCTGGCGCGCGGGGAGAGTACCTACTACCTATAGCTATTTATTTCTGTCTTCGCAAACTGATTCTTCTGTGCATACCTATTCTGTGGTATATCGTCCATGTTATGTACTTACTGTGGCTGCCCTCCGAGGCCCAAGTGTGACAGCGTATTTACAAACAATAACGTCGCGGTGTCGTCGGGTATGTATCGTGCACTCCTGCGCATTGTATAGAGAGGGGGCGACCTCTGAGTGAGGACGGTCACGTCCTGTGTTGCGCCACCGGCCCTCGGTGCGCCCGCGCCGCGGGCCGGGGTAAAGGCTTTGCATACAACTATTCGATTAGACGAGCCATTAATTACTAGATCATTATCTTCCGCAGTTTTATACAGGGCTGCATTTAATCACAACTTTTTGCAGGCCCTTTTAGGAAAAATAATATAGAAAATATGCTTCCATTTTTTCTCTTGGTCTATTCCATTGTATGGTTAGTGGCCAATCTGGTGTCAGAGTTGTTCAAGCCGCGAAGGCCTTTGAAAAGACTACTTCTGCCTAAATTACAACAACCGGGATCGACTTTTTACTTGCCCTCCGTAGCACAAATGCCAGTAAATGGTCACCCATCTCTGATTGACCTTGCCAACCTTAACCTCCGAACGTTTACCGATCAGAGATTGCAAATGGCTGAGCGCCTCAATCCGCCGCTCGGCCTAGTAGGTCGTGGGTTCGCTTCCCGTTGGAGCTAATCTCGGAGTCTTTTCGTAATTTGCCCTGGGTGGGATTTTTTATCTCATAAGTGTTCAATTAAAAGTTTCCAAATGGCCGAGATTTATTTTTATCCTAATGACGTCAATCACGGCCGTACAAAACAAAAACATGGATTGGTAAAGTTCCAGAATTAGAACGTGGTTATAACTTGTAATACAGGTTTGGTTTGTGTTGATATATATTATGTAATCGTCTGCAAATGATTAAGTAGGTAAATATAGAATTTAATTAACTTTTTAGCAAGGATAAATCCAGTGCAGTGCAGTGGATCGCAGTGGATCCCAAACAACGGGAAACGACAACGCGGCAGGCCCAGGAAAAGATGGCGGGATGAGCTGGACTCCTACTTGACGGATTGGTCCCGGGTAGCCATAGACCGGAGCAAGTGGAAAAAGGGAAGGGAGGCCTTTGCCCTGCAGTGGGACAGTACAGGCTAGAAATGAAATGAAATGAAATGAAGGATAAATCATTTATATACGATATGGATACATACTACGTTATTTATGATAAAAAAAAACGAAAACACTTTGCATTAATAAATACTTACTTACTATGTTTTTGTAAATACCTCTCAGTCTATTAGTTTTAGTACTAAGTTTATTGTACTTACTTAATTGAAAATAAATATTTCATCAAGTTAAAGGTTACTCACCTCAGAATTCAATCAATAAAACCTATACATATTCGTCCTTACCAACCGTTATTGGTAAGAGGTTATGAACCTTTGGCAAAAAATTAACACCTCATTAAGAATTTACCAGAATTTAATGTTGACCATGACGTTGAATCGAGTGTAAATACTTTGAAGTATAACCAACACGTAAAACAAGGGGGCTTACCACAAGCTCTTATTGCGATTCAATTACAGCAACGTATTAACGTTTCAGCGACTTTTTGTGCAATGACGTACCTTATTGTCATGACAATAAGAAACGTCATTAAAACGTCGTTAAAACGTTCCTATAATTGAATCGCAATAAGAGCTTGTGGTAAGCCCCCTGCTCCTGACAATGAAAACAGCCCAATTAATGTGTACGATACAAATAGATTTTACATTTTGTCCGTGATGTAAACAAAACTTGTCTAATTATTTGGTAACGGGTGATAAGTAGAATAATGTGCAGATACGATTGCAAATTGAGAAAGTTATTTGTAAGTTACAGTGATCTAGTAATTGAGTTCAATATACGAATAGTTCGCTGTCATTTCTCAAATCAAAGTACAGGGTGAAATCTTGAACTTGAGTAGTGAAGGGATGTTCTCGAGAACATTCTCACCCTCGGAAACTTACTATTATAACCTTGTTTTGATTACCTGCTGCATTACTTATTAATACATTTATTTTATAATAATATATGCTCTAAATATTGTATTACTAGCTGTGCCCCGCAGCTTCGCCCGCGTGGCAATTGATGTAAGATTAGCATATATCTTATTCCAGAGCCTACCCTATCTACGTTTCAAATATTATTAAAATCGGTTTAGTAGTTATGGAGATACGTGGCAACAAGCATTCACACACACATACTTACTTTCGCATTTATAATATTAAGTAGGAGCATGCACGTAAAGTTTGTTAATTCAGTTTAAATTCATTGTATTTTTTACATCTCTTGACGGTAGCAATACCTAGTTCATAGGTGATGTTATCTTCGAGTATGTACTTATAAATCGTTATAACTACGGCGTAGTTATATAGCTACATTATGTAATTACGTCCAAGGTAACCCGGTAATATTCCTACTTATTGGCTATTGCAAACATTATTAGATTTTGGTGTAAAACCAAAAAAACTAGTTTTTTGCCGTAATTTGTTCAGGATATCCATTATTTGCATGTCAAATTAAATAGAAATATTATGCGATGGCTATATTTTATTCTTTGTTTGAAGTCGCACGTTATAAAATGTACGTTATTTGAATGGCAACGATCGTTAAGTATAGTGTGGCATCCATAATAAGTATTTGCTGAAATTATTGTACGCAGTTTAGGAGTTGGAATGTGGAATTTGATGTGGCCGAGGCTAACATAAGACGTAGAAATCCCAAGGCCGACTTAATTGACTCACGTTGAAGGTTAGAGGTAAAATTCACGATTACGCATAATACATAATTGGTATTAAAAATAATAATAATAATAATGCCAATTGTTTGTAGCAACTGGGCCTTAAGTCGCTTAGCCAATGAACTGCTATTGCCATTGAGCTGCTATAGTGATCGGCCCTCTAGCAGCTCAATTGTAATAGGATAGAATAAATTTATTTCAAAACTAGCTTTTCCCCGCGACTTAGTCCGCGTAGATTTTTTTTTTTTTAAAAAGGATCTCTGATTCCGGATACCGGATCCCGTATTTCGGATCCCGTTTCCCGTTTCTACCGGATCCCGGATCCAGTTTGCTGGATCCCGTAGCCCGGATATCCCGGATCCCCAAAAATATAGCCTATGTTACTCAGGGATAATGTAGCATTCTAATGGTGAAAGAATTTTTGTAATCGGTCCAGTCGTTTTTGTGTTTACTCATTACAAACATCCATACAAATATTTTCTCTTTATAATATTATAGTGTGGATAAATTTTGACATTAGAAATTTCTGAGAATACCAAACTAGACTAAGCGACTGACATCAGAGACAGAGAGACATTTTCTTATTAGGCAAGATCACGAACGGAAAATTATGATCATATTGATGTCTTGTCATAGAATTAGATGTTAGTATAGAAACGACATGTGTAGATAACTAATTACCACAATAAAAAATACCAGTAGGTAATTAAGCAAAATTAAATCAACAAACATAACTAAACACGCAGATAAAATCAAATAAATGTCATTATTCGAGGAAACAGATGCGTCTACGCAGTTATTTAGCAGAGGTCACAAAATATTTGTTTATTGCGACCTCGCCGCGTTGCGACATATTAGTCACGGGGAGAAAGTGTTACCGACACTTCTATACCGACCATCTGGTACCATCGCTTTCAATGACAGGTGTCATTTCTTGACCCTTGCGGGTTAATTATATCGGGATATTTCTTAAATATTACATCCTATCCTATCCTACTAATATTATAAATGCGAAAGTAAGTGTGTGTGTGAATGTTTGTTACCAGTTATCTCCATAACTACTAAACCGATTTTAATGAAATTTTAAACGTAAATAAGACAGGCTAATCTTACACATCAATATCCACGCGGGCGAAGCCGCGGGGCACAGCTAGTTTAATATATTTTTAAAATTTTATAGTGATAGCAGATTAGTAAAGCACGCGTCCTGCATTCTAGGGTTTAAATCCTGGCCTCTGAGACTTTCGTAATCTATGTACGAATCATATCCAATATGATTATCACTTGCTTACGGCGAAGGAAAACATCTTGAGGAAACCTGCATGTCTAAGAAAATCTAACCCATTTTCGAAAGACCTGTGAAATCCACCAACCCGCACTGGGCCAGCGTGGTGGATTATGGCCTGAATTCCACACGCATTGAGGGCAGGCCTGTGCCCAGGAGTGGGACGTTAAAAAGGGATATTATAAAATTTTTAATAATGGGCATCCTTTTAAACTATGACTCTACACATGATTTAGAATATTTAATGAAAATAAATAAAAAAATCTATTGATAAAAAATATTGCTCGAGTACACCGTGTTCATGTTCATTTGCTTTAACTTTAAGGGTAAATTCCTGAAGTCTTATTGAGTTAATTTCTCAAAGAAACTAAGTTTCTAACTCGTACCGTTTTCAAATTATTTAAAATCTAAATTTAATCACTAATTTAAGTTAAACCAGTGTAAAATCTCCTTAATTCATAACCAAATACTATTTTCGTCGCGTTCGTAAGTAAAGAGTTTTCAATGTTCCTTACGACTTGTTCCTTGTTCTGTACGACAAGGTTTAAAAAATGAGTTAGTTTTTGATGTTGTTTTTACTTTTCTCGCATGTGTCACGTCTAATTGACAATACTAATTTGTTTTTTATTTATATTTTATTTATAAAAAACAAAAAATGTCGCAGTTAAAGCAAATGAAAATAAACACGGTGTATAAGTAGGTACCAAAACTTTTTTTGATATACTTGTTTGTAAACCAATTGTTTCATTATAAGTAAGTAAGTGGTAAATGCAGGGTTTCAATTGATGGCCAAGAACCAAATTCTCATGCGCGTATTGGAGTAGTTTGCGCTCTGCGTCACGACTACGAGGCTGCTGCGACTCGACCGTCAAACAAATTGACAATTTGTGGTAATTTATGCCACAATTTTTGTTTTATGTGACAAGGTAGAAAAGGTTACCGAAGCTTATAGATGCTTGCATTACCAAAGGCATCCTCGCACGTTGCCGAGCTGTCGGGGGAGTGGGCCAGAGGGAGGAGAAGGGGTTGGTCTTTAATAATACGCACAGCAAATCACTAATAGTTCTTAAATTACGGTTCTAGAGATCGAAAAAATAACTTTTTACTCGCGAAATATGGGACTGGGCCCATAGCCTAATAATACACGGAAGGAGATTTTGAACAGACTAACTCTAATCATAGATAATCATAGACAATTTTTAGTTAAAAAACAAAAGTAGGAACCATAGACACTAGTAACAAGAAGTCAAAAATTGTTTTTGGTTATTTGATACCATATCTATTAATAGTCTTCAGGCTCTCTCACTTACGGTACGAAACGCAGCTAGCTACTTTACGCCAATCCTCTGTGAGAGGGTGGTACCCCGGTTTTGCCAGGCCGAGCTGCAGTCAGTTGGCTACAGTTACACGAGTTCGGCATGTTAGTGACGCAGTAAGTAACTACTGTCAAATTTAAAAAAATAAATTGTTTAGGCCACTTACAGATTGACATTTTTCATTGTTTACTTAATTTTACCGCCGGATCCGAAACAGAGTTTGATTAATTTTTCGCTAACAATAATGCAGATTGGCGATGTCCACAAGCGCTGGGCGCGCAGCTTCACGTGGCTATTTTACTAAGCAAGAAACTTATTATAAGATCCTTGGTAGGTACCTATTCTTCGTCCAACCATACCATTTATTTAATTATTTACCTTTGGCATTAAAGAATGCCAAAGAATAAAAAATGGATCTTATTACATTACACTATAGTTCATCAATATTATTATACAATTAACCATAGATTTCACAGATAATCCTTATTATGACGCAATAAGATTTATTCTTTGACATTCTTAAATGTCAAGAGTAAAATAAAGGTTGAACGAAGTACAGTAAGTTTTTTATCAGTGCCACTTCTAGCTTTATCTGACCAAAAACGAACTAAAAGTTCTAAATAGACAAAATGTCATAATGACACTATCGACATGCTACCGACGCGAGTGATGCTCACTGCAGGCCTTTGTGGAACTTGCATCCTATCCTATCCTACTACTCCTACTAATATTATAAATGCGAAAGTGTGTGTGTTTGTGTGTGAATGTTTGTTACCAAATATCTCCATAACTACTAAACTGATTTGAATGAAATTTGAAATTTAGATAGCTTATGCTCTAGAATAAGACATAGGCTCATCTCACATATCAATATTCACGCGGGCGAAGCCGCACAGCACAGCTAGTTTTTTTTTAAGACTGGGCAGGTAGCTAACGAGGCATTTTTGGAGGCTATCTCCTCTTAGACGAGTGGAGTAAAAATTTTGAAAAAAATATCACCGTATTTATTATACCCTCTTCTTTAAAAGACAAGTTTGAAAAATGTGAAAAATGCTCTTTTACTATGTGAAAAAAATTACCAAAATGTAGAAATTTTCAAATTTAAATTTCTATCTTCTTCCAAACGGCTGGGAATTTTTAAATAGTTTTTCCACCAAAAGATGGAGAAAGATAATACCTAAAAAATGTAAGCTTGATTTTGCGATGCAATCGTTTTTCACGTCACAATTCATGATTTTCCAAATTTTCGCCAACAAAGTGGGCGGATCCGGTGCGAGGGGCGACGGGCGGCAGTACCGCGATGACTGTTGGACGGGGAGGTTGTGTCACTTTTCTACGCTCCAGTCGCTTCAATTATCGTGTATCTCTTTTTTATAAATAAATACGTAAAAATATTGCAGTGGTTTAGAATATTTTGTAGATAGCTAGCATTTGTTAGATTTTATATTTGTGCGCATTTATACGCCTTTGTACCTAAGTAGTTGTGATAAAGAGTTGTTATTTAGAACATAAATTACAATTCTTTGTTATTATATAAAAAAAATACAATTGGCTACAAATACAATTGCCTAAAATAATAAAAAAATGGAAACACATGAAAAAAAAAAACCAAAATATAAAACTAGGATACGATCCTACATACTGTCGCGCATACACATTGACTCACTGAGCTATTTACATATTAATTGAAGTGGCGAAATTATGAACTATATACTTCGTCATCCATTGAAAAATTGACACCTGCTTCGTAAAGTGGTTTGACGTAGTCTGTTCGGCTTACTGCTTTCGTGGTTGCGGGTTCGATTCCCGCCAAATGAAAATTTTAGAAACTGACTTATGCGTTATTTTTCCTGATCCCAGGATTACGGGGATCGTCTCCAGACCATTATCCATAGTACAAGCGTTGCGTAATTTGGGACCATTCAGTTGGCGTATTAGTTTGTCAATCCAAATAATTTATAAAATGATTAAAATGTAATAAAACATGTAATAAATAGAAAAAAAACAATATTATTACAAATAAGAACAATATTATCACCAAAAAGTTATTACATAGACATGCCGAAGGTGAGGTACGAACTCACGGAATAATCGCTAATGCTTTACCACTACGCTAATGAGACATTGCGGATGTGGATGAAATTATTCACTAGCCCTATGATATACATTTTGCGCTATAGTTCTATGTGGAATAAATACATAAATTATATGCATTAAAAAATAATAATTTTGTGTAAATATTTTGATAAATTCTGTACCATTGAAAAATACCATTACTATAATAAATCCAAATATATTTAAATAACTAAATATGGTTGGATTTGAACCCGCGTCGTATGTAATTCTCTCTGTTTTATCAAGATGTCTAACTTCAAAATAAAAAAAAGTATTTTCAAAATCTGTTCACCCAGTCGCAAGTTCTGAGGTAAAAAACATAAAAAAAATACAGTCGAATTGAGAAACCGACTTCAAAAAAGTTTGAAGTCGGTTAAAAATATCACATTAGAAAACATTAAAAAATGCAATATTCCACTTTGATCACCCAGGTGGTCAGAGGTTGTGTTGCAGGTTGTGTTGCAAAAGACTCAACGAGTCTTTTAGGCTTATTATTAGGGCTCGAGCCTTTTTATGAAACCTCGGAGGCTAAAGAACTAATTAGCCCCGAGCCTTCGCGGCGAAGAGGAGGCTCTCGGAAATAAACCCTTTATTTTGAAGCGCTTTCTAAAGAGGCTTTGAGCCCTTTTTGATTTTAGCCCTTTGTGACCATTCTTGACTATACTTGAATATGCATGACTATTCTCAACAATTGTTGACCAGTATTGACCATCCTTGACTATTTGACCATTATTTACTATTTTGACCATTATTTACTATTTTTGACCATTATTGACTATTTTGACTATTGTTGACTGTTTTTGGGAATTTTTGACCAATGTTGACTATTTTTAGCCATTGTTGACTATTCTCAACTATTGTTGACTACTATTGATCATTTTTGACTATTTTGACCATTATTGACTATTGTTGACTGTTTTTGGCCATTTTTGTAAATTTTTGACCAATGTTGACTATTTTTAGCCATTTTTGACCATTCTCAACTATTATTGACTACTATTGATCATTTTTGACTATTTTTGACCATTGTTGAGTGTTTTTGACCATTGTTGACTATTTTTTACCATTGTTGACTATTCTCAACTATTGTTGACTACTATTGATCATTTTTGACTATTTTGACCATTATTGACTATTTTTTACCATTATTGACTATTTTTTACCATTCTTGACTATTTTGACTATCGTTGACTGTTTTTGGCCATTTGTGACTAATGTTGACAATTTTTAGCCATTGCTGACTATTCGCAACTATTAGCGACTACTATTGATCATTTTTGACTATTTTTGACCATTGTTGAGGGTTTTTGACCATTGTTGACTATTTTTTACCATTCTTGACTAGATAATCATGTATCATGACTTGAAATCATGTATCATGTAACCATTGACAAGCATTTGTATGTCAATTGTAGCGGATGTTGTCTTGCCGTACGCTTACTTAGCTTTGTTGAACTATGTCGCTGCGCTAATGGATCGGTCATGCTCACTCTAATGTCCTTGCTTGCGGTGGCTCTGTGGAGCGGGTCACCCTCTTCCCTCTAAAATGGTTGAGGAGGGTGATGCCGCTGCTCAAGTCATGCTCGGGTTCCGGGCGCTGCTTGCGGGGACTGGTCCGCCCATTTTCCACTTGACACCGTTGTTCCAAAACTTTTACAGACCAGACCTAAGCACGGAAGGCATCACACCAAAACAATCGTTCTAAATATTCACCTTTTGGTTTGACTGTTAAGTGGGAGTAGGCATGCACAGCTTTCTATGCTAGTTTTTGTTTATTTTTATGTAAATACCTTATTTTGTTTATTTTTTACTCACACTGTGTTAATGCCTGCCTGCTCACATAGCGTTACTGTTTGAAAATGTATACAATTATTCTTTTGAAAAGAGTAACCATTGAGTTTCTTGCCGGCTCTTCTCAATGGAAGCAACATTACGAACCGGTGGTAACGCTAAAATATTGTTTATATTGACTATTTATAAATGCTCTAATGAGCTTACATGAATAAAAACCTTTTGACTTTGACTTTGACTTTGATAAAAATGATAGTAGTCACTAATAATTGAGAATAGTCAACAATAGCTAAAAATAGTCAACATTGGTCAAAAATGGCCAAAAACAGTCAACAATAGTCAAAATAGTCAAAAACACTCAACATTGGTCAAAAATATTCAATAATGATCAATATAGTCAAAAATGATCAATAGTAGTCACTAATAGTTGAGAATAGTCAACAATAGCTAAAAATAGTCAACATTGGTCAAAAATGGCCAAAAACAGTCAAAATAGTCAATAATCGTCAAAATAGACAAAAATGATCAATAGTAGTGAACAATAGTTGAGAATAGTCAACAATGGCTAAAAATAGTCAAAATTGGTCAAAAATGGCCAAAAACAGTCAACAATAGTCAAAATAGTCAAAAACACTCAACATTGGTCAAAAATATTCAATAATGATCAATATAGTCAAAAATGATCAATAGTAGTCACTAATAGTTGAGAATAGTCAACAATGGCTAAAAATAGTCAACATTGGTCAAAAATGGCCAAAAACAGTCAAAATAGTCAATAATGGTCAAAATAGTCAAAATGATCAATAGTAGTCAACAATAGTTGAGAATAGTCAACAATGGCTAAAAATAGTCAACATTGGTCAAAAATGGCCAAAAACAGTCACCAATAGTCAAAATAGTCAATAATGGTCTAAAACACTCAATAATGGTCAAAAATAGTCAATAATGGTCAAAATAGTCAAAAATGATCAATAGTAGTCACTAATAGTTGAGAATAGTCAACAATGGCTAAAAATAGTCAACATTGGTCAAAAATGGCCAAAATAGTCAATAATGGTCAAAAATAGTAAATAATGGTCAAAAATAGTAAATAATGGTCAAAATAGTAAAAAATGGTCAAATAGTCAAGGATGGTCAGTACTGGTCAATTCTTGAGAATAGTCATGCATATTCAAGTATAGTCAAGAATGGTCACAAAGGGCTAAAATAAAAAGGGCTCAAAGCCTCTTTAGAAAGCGCTTCAAAATAAAGGCTTTATTTCCGAGAGCCTCCTCTTCGCCGCGAAGGCTCGGGGCTAATGAGTTCTTTAGCCTTCGAGCTTTCATAAAAAGGCTCGAGCCCTAATAATAAGCCTAAAAGACTCGAGTCTTTTGCAACACAAATTGTGATTGACTAGTAGGGACCGTATTTAAATTTATTGACGTAATGTCGTCACCACTCTGTATAATATTATGCTGTGGGATTCGCACTCGTATCGTATCGTAGATAGTTTTCTTTCCTGCATTATTTGCCCTATGTGATCGATTTTAGACTTTAGTTTATGAATAAATAAATAAATTATTAGATTTAATTAAAAAAAAATTAAAATAAAAAGATCATGCCTACAATGATTAGAAAATATTAAGAAAAAAAACTACAGGATTCGAACCTTCGTCATCGTCTTTCAGAATAATATCCAAGACTTTACCACCGAGCTATTTACGCTTTGAACAATAGCGCGAAATTATCTACTTATTTGTAGTCCTACTACGTTGTGATAATTTGCGGCTCGGCTTGCGTTGAAATAAGAATACAAGCGACGCAATAAACGCGCGCTGTCAGAGCTGGCGCGGGGTGCGCAAGGGGCGCAGGGGGCACACCGCCGGCGATGCGTTAGCTCCGCCCATTCAGCCAAATTTTCCAGATGATATCCCCACCTTAATTAGTGCTGGCAAGCAGCGCGTCAGAGTTATGAGTTATGTATGACCACAAATAGGTACGAAATCCGTGTCTATGACATTACCTATGTTTACGCGTTCAGACCGTCAAGTCGCAGTGCTCGGGCGCGCCGCTAGCCTCTTGTAGACGCAGCCAGTGACTTTAAAAGTCATGATGTCATAACCTACCTACGTATTTAGACAAAAAGTTGTTTGCGCAGATTTATTAAGTAATCTTGAGCGCATAACTTTTGCGAAAAAAAAACATACTACCTACTTAGTTATTTCAAACAAAACAAAACATTGAACACCATCACTAATTCAAAAACAGCATAGGTAAAACAAACTGAAGCTGAGGTGGTAATCAGGCGTATGGCCCGTCTGGTGTTAAGCAGTTACCGTAGCCTATAGATGTTTGCAATACCAAAGGCATTGCTCGCACGTTTCTGACCTGAAGCTGGGCGTCCGGGCTTCCCGGCTGTCTCACTTATCGTAAACGCAGCTTTAATAGCTACTTTACGCTGATCTTCTGTTAGAGGGTAGTACAACCCCGGTTGAGCCAGCCCGTATATGAGCTATTGTAATTGTATGTTTTATGAAATAAATAAATAAATAATAATTGGCCACAGGTTGGCTCTACCAGCTATAAATAATAATGCCACCAATAATCCCACACACGCACACATAATTGATGGATTTAATGCGTATCATGATGATAAAGCTAAACCAAAAGTAATTAGTTGCACGTGGGTATTCCCCAAGGCTCTGTACTGGAACCGGTGTTTTTATTAAAGTTATTTTTAAGTTCAATACTTGTCCGTCTATTTATAAAGAGTACCGTTGTCTTGCAATTAGTTTTCACTTCCTTATCCGTTCCGACAAAATGCTGTAGGTACGTATGGGCAGGTATGTCGCAGTGTTGTGCCTTGTTTGGCTCAGGCCACATGTCTTTGCCTTTTGTCCATTTGAATATAGATTTATTATGTCTATATGGGCATAAAGATGAAACTGAGCTGTGGAATCGAATGGATCAAAGATGGATGGGAGATGATTAGTGTTGACGACGCGCACACCTCACCGCATGATAAAACTGTTTAATAATATACCTATACACCAACCTCAAATAAAATCTTAATTTTCATTAAAACATATGTAAAGTGTTACTTTTTAATAAATGCGCGGATCTCAGCGCGTTATGTTTTATTAACGCGGCAACACCGTCGACATAAGTCAGTTGTGGCTTTTTGGCGGGAAGTGGAAAAGTCATGTTGTCATTTTTGTTTTAATTTCCAAAACTTGTGTTTTCGTGTATTATAGTGTGTAATATTGGTGGAATATTAACCATTATATGGTCATAAATGTGCGTGAGTGTGGGTAATTGAAACAAAGTGGTGAAACATGATTTTCGAGTTCCCCCAAGAAGTCTAGTAATTTGTCAGTAAAGTATCCACCACTTTACTGATGGGGTTTGGGGGGGGTAGAAATAAGGTAGTTATAAGGTAGATTTAAGGTAGTTATAAGTTAGAATTAAGAAAAAAATGTAATAAAAGTATACTGATGTTAGGCTCCAAAGGGCTAGTTCCCAGGGGCCGTAAAACTAATCTTATAAAAAAAAAAAAAAAAAAAGTCAGTTGTGGCTTTTTGGCGGGAAGTGGAAAAGTCATGTTGTCATTTTTGTTTTAATTTCCAAAACTTGTGTTTTCGTGTATTATAGTGTGTAATATTGGTGGAATATTAACCATTATATGGTCATAAATGTGCGTGAGTGTGGGCAATTGGAACAAAAGTGATGAAACATGATTTTCGGCTTCTCCCAAGAAGTCTAGTAATTTGTCAGTAAAGTATCCACCACTTTACTGATAGGGTTTGGGGGGGGTAGAAATAAGGTAGTTATAAGGTAGAATTAAGAAAATAATGTAATAAATGTATACTGATGTTAGGCTCCAAAGGGCTAGTTCCCAGGGGCCGTAAACTAATTTTATAAAAAAAAAAGTCAGTTGTGAAAAGAAAGAAAAACTCGAAAGGGAGCTCCTAACAAAACAGAAAAAGCATAACGCACAAGGGACCGATACAAAACTGTGACTGTGTTTTTAAATCCACCTCACTGCTCTGTTTGCCTGCCCGACCATCCGGAACAATTAGTATGAAGTCATCACAAAAAGTCCGTATTTACAAACATTACCTACTATACTATAGGACATAGGTCACACTCACAGTGCGCTCGAACGCAAGACGCAATAGACGCGTCCTCATGCACCGAGCGGCTCGCCCGAGCAACCAATTTTTACACCTGACAGCGTCGACATAACATGATTGATTGCTGAGGCAAGGCTGCTGGGTGCTTGAGGATGCCTTTTGAGAAATGTCAAACTGTCTAGTGTTGGTTACCACTTAAACAAATATTGTTTGTGAAGAAACATCGGTTACGGTGAGGAAAAACATCGTAAGGAAACCTACCTATCCCTCGGGATTAGGTAATAGTCAGTTCCTGTATACACGGCGACAAGGTTCACCACCTGTCACGTTGGGTTCTGACTATCTGGTGAAACGTGGGCTTTGAGTTGGATTAATACCTCCACAATTTGGTGGTTTATGGCCACTCAAGCCTCTGACTACCCCCGAATGGGGATAAAAAGTCGTGACGTATATTTCATTTTATTTCTGTTTTTTGTTTATGAATACGGCCATTAGTTAAACGCGCAACGAAAGTGCATAGGTCAAACTTAATAATAAAACTGTGGTAAGTAATACGCCTAATACATACTAATTGATCTGTTTTTCGACAAGCTAGGAAAAATCCGACAAACATACCTCTTAATTGCGTAAACGATGTAATAGGTATCTATGCGGTTTCAGAATCTCGACGTCAGAACCATAACCGACTTAGAAACAAAATACCGACGAAATTAGCGGCAATTATAATAATTTTAACTGGCTTCTAAATTGCTTAACATTCTTCGACGCGAGCAATGTTGTTTATTTTTCGTTTTGGATGTTAGAAGGATATTCTTTCTGAGCATAATACAGATCATAATTAGATATGCTGTATACATAATTAAATTATAATTGTTAATTACAGGTTTCTTATAATAATTATAAGCTTATTCATTTGGTGCATTCAGATACCTCGCCCGAGCACTCATGTCATGAAATTATGTCTATACGATCCGACGATAAAACAGAGTGCTCGGGCAGGTCATGCTGATGTAGACGCAGCTAATTCGTAGGTTCTGCAGTTAGTCTTTGAGAATGACGCAATGTTTCAAGAAATTGATGTACAACAGGTTTGTCTTTACCTCTACTAAAGAGGAGGAAGCAGGCAATTTTGGACTATAAACAATACATTTTTAAAAGTTTTAAGTTCTACGGGAACCGTTAAACGGGTAAAACCCTCTCATCACCGAGTCGGGCGAGAATAGTCCCGAGATATGACCTCTTTGAGCATTTATTGGAAAGCCTATTGTTTGCAAAAATACAGGAGCAGTTGGAAATAGTCTAAGGGCCTGTTTCAGAATCGTTGGATAACATTTTATCCTGCAAATAAATATGGCGTTTTGACAGATATTCTAAGGAAAAACTGTCAAAGCGCCATATTTATTTGGAGGTTGGAAGTTATCTCTATGGTAGAGAGAATTTATTTCCATTGCGCAGAACGGTCAGTACTAGTATGTATTAGAAGCTACCTGAGATTTGCATCGTAAATTCGTCAAAAGCAAGTTAGTACTTCTAGGACAAACACTCAACACAAGTCCTTGAGTAAACTATAGTGTTAATTTGCTCTAGTTTACCGGTCAAAATGTACTTTATGATCTGCCGCGGAATTTTACTGCGACGTCTGATCGCTGTGGAAAAGTACCAGAGGTATCATTGACGTCATTCGAATACCTGTTGGAGATGCTGCGAAGTATGTAAAAAGAAATTGTCCGTCCGATTGGTTGGCCTGAACCGCAATCGAATGGTGCGTATGCTTGTAAAGGTTCTACACTTTATTTTAGGGTATTTTTGTAACGTCAAATTCGATTATTATGTATTGTTGTATGTACAAACATTATGGCTTGTTTCAGAAAGACGGATAACTCTTATCAACCAAATAAATATGGCGCTTTGACAGATATTGTATGGAAAGCTGTCAAAACGCCGTATTAATTTACGGCCGGTCTCAATAATCTACTAACAGATAATCGCAGATAGCTATCCATGGTAAACAGTTACGCGCTATCTATCTATTACTGCCGTCTCAATAATGAAATCTTCGCAAGCTTATCTGAGATCATAGATAGATAAGACTTTTATCTTTGGTAAGGAGGGACCTCCGAAACGTTTTATTTTTGCTTGTTAGAATGATGGCGTCTTGTTGTAAGATAATTATTATCAATTTGTTTTACGTTTTAAAATTATGTAATTTGCTTTAATATTATTTGTTCAAAATACACATTTATAATTTATGCATTATCTCATTTAGAAATAATAGAAAACGATAACTTCTTACAATGCTTTAATATCAACAAAACGCATAATTTGACATTCGGCCGGCACTGACTGCCGGTGACAGTTAACACAGCGTCTCGGCATCTACAAACATAATAATCTCAAGTGCTCAGCGTCGCGTCGTCAATAAAAATATTTTTAGGTTTCGTTTGTTTTGTTAGTATTGTGTTGGTAAAAGAATGGCTCAGCAATGTATCGTAAGTATTGTGTACTGTTTTATAGTAAAAAAATGACTAGGTATCCTTTATCAAATGAAATACTGTTCGCTGCAATTTCGCGCCAAAATATATGTTATTTGTATTCACTTTCTTTTCAGGTGAAAGCAAGGCCACTGGGAAAGGACGAAGTCCATTTCCTGCTGGACCAAATCTCTAAGCACAAAGCGCTTACAACAAGGGCTACCAATGCGTCCAATAATAAACTGAAGGAGGATGCATGGAAAATAATTGCGCAGGAGTTCACGGCCATGGCAGGAGAAACGCGACGTCCCGAGCAACTCCGTTTAAAATGGGAAAATTTAAAAAAAGCAGCGAGGAAACGGACTGCAATGATACGATCAAACAATTTAAAAGTTTGTACTTGCCTTCTTGCAAATGTAGGTGTAGGTATCTTATAACCAGGTATTGTTTTAATTAAAAAAATTATTTCAGACTGGTGGTGGCAAAACGTACATTCCTCCAGATGAAGCGCTAGACCGTGTGGCATCTATGCTAGGTGCCACATGCAGTGGCTTCACTGTGGAGTTTGGTGGGGACGGCAACGAGCCATTGCTAATACCATCTTCATCAAATGCTGTTGTGGATATTCAAGACCTACAACCATTGCCAGAACTTCCACAAGCAGAAGAGGCCAGCATTGTTTTGGTATCGGGTGGTGGTATAGACGGTGGTGGTAGTAATTTAGAGTGTGATGGTGGTGGTGGGAGAGAGACAAATTTTAAAACAAATAGATTTATTTTTAACACCCCTAATAACTCCTGTAAGTAATTTTTCATATTATAATATCTAGCTGTGTCAACACAGTTTCATCTGTGTAATTTTTTTTTTTTTTTGTAATTTTAGTTTATAAAAGGTTCAAATCTCGCTATGTAATTATGTACTTTTCAACCACTTCTACTCGGGTGAAACCGCAGAGCACTTCTATTTTTTATTATTATTGTTTTCATATAGTATTTACATTTTAATAACCATAAGTAATTTAACTGGTGAATAATAATTATTAGATAATATTTAGGGTTATACTTATTGTGTTGATAGCATACCTAAACTGTTTCTTTTCTTTATAGCCAACAAGCGAAGAAAGCTGTTGGAGGAGATCCAGATAGCTCAGCGGGACAAGGAGCTGGCTATGGGGGCTTATTTTCGAGCCAAAGCTGAGAAAGTCGAGCTCGAAAATATAAAATTAAGACATGAGATCGAACTGCTCAAAAATAAAACTAATATTTAAACAAAAGTGTTTATATTTGGTATTTACCTGTTAATTATGAACCTATACACCCAGCTTGTATTATCATGTGCTCGACAAAAAATCGTATGGGCCCAACACACAAGGTAGATAGATACCTTCTATACCTGCCTTATACCTTTCAAACAAAAGAAAAACTAATCCAAAATCGGTTCATCCGTATAGGAGCTATGATGCCACAGAAAGACAGACACTTACAAACTTATAACACCCTTATTTTTTCATCGGGGGTTGAAAATACTGATTAGTTACAATAATAAAGAAGTAAAAGATAACTTTGTTTTATAACTAGGTATATTTATTAAATATTACAATTTTATACTGTTACCTAATGCTTATTTATTCTATGCTAATGTGGACGAGCCTAAATTAAACATTAAAATAATTATGAATCAGTTCTTGTCTGACAGTATGATTATGCTGACCGCCTCCCTCAGCATAGGGAATATCAGCTGATTCTTCCGGCATCTCAACTTCAGGTTCCACATCACTAATATTATGTAACCTGCAGATGTTGTGTAACACAGAAGTGGCAATAATTATAGTTTGTGTTGTGCGCAAAGCTAGCCTGATTTTTAATGATAGCACGGGAAACCGTCTCTTCCAAACACCAAAACATCTGAAAACAAAACAAATCATCTGACTATAGCCTAGGGGTGAACAGGTTGGGCTAGCAAATTAACACTCAGTTTGGTTAGTCCTTGGATAGATGGAGCACATAAAAGTAAACAAGGAGTTAAGTAATACCTTTCTATAGTATTTCTAGTCTTTATATGTGCTTCATTGTAACGATGCTCTGCAGGTGATGACGGGTTAAGCAGCGGTGTCAACAGATATGATGTGCAGGGATATGCACTGTCACCAATGAGCCATCTGTTACCAAACAGCCCTTCCTCACATTGTACTGAAAATATATACCTATTAAGAAACCTCACCATAATACTATGTGCCTTATAATATACCTCTCTAGGAACTTACCTTTCAGCTGAGAGTTGTTAAATATAGTTGCATCATGAGCAGACCCAGGCCAGCGTGCCACAACATTCATTAATAACAAGTGTGCATTGCAGACTCCTTGCACATTCATAGAAAATATGCCTTTTCTATTCCTAAACTCTTCTCCTATATTGGAATCTGAAAATACATTTTAATTGACATTAATAGTTACATTACATGAATAGAAGGTAAGTATAAAATGCAATGCTGGGTAACTTTATTATGCAAAAACACCTTGCACCTGGTTCATATGACAAAGTGTAGCACATTTTTTTTGCAGGAATAAGTAATAGCGCATACATTGAGTACAGGACTTGTTTACACTTGCCTCTATTGCAGTACAAATGATGTGTGAACGGTTTAATAAACAATGCTGTGTGTACCACTAGGTAGGGGAGACTGAGGACACTTGATCCCTTGGGAGACTTGGTTACCAGGCCATAAATCAAAAACTAAAAGCTATTTTTAATATCACTACATGCATCCATAATCTTAACAATCATTGTCGGTGACCCAATGTCATTTTGAAACTAAATAATCGACGACTTCAGAGCAGTGGCGTGTTTTCGTTTTCGGCGGGCCAACATCTTTTATTGCGAGTATTTTAATCGTGATTTTCAGATATTAAAATAAATAAATTACGGATTACAAAGAAAACTTATGAAAACTGATTAGTTGAAGTGTGTGTTAAGAGGTTTTCTCTTGAATATTTTTCTTTATTTTAATTTAAAAAAATAGTTTTTTTAAATCTCGCTCAAAGGTACACTTGATCATGGCAAGCATGGGTAGACTTGATCCCAGGAATAAAACCTCAGAAATGTATACAGAGGGATCAAGTGTCCTATGGCATGGGACACTTGATCCCTCGTTTTTGATTGTATATTTACTTATCCGAATTGACAAGATGTTACAAAAGAATCCCCTATGATCATGTCTACCCGGATCAAGTGTCCCAGAACAAGGGACACTTGATCCTTTCGTAGACTTCTGGGAAAACGCAAAAATAATGAGGAAACACATACATATTTCACGATTTGATGATGCAAAAAGATAGATGGATATATCTTCTAGCTAATCATAAAAAAATATCCCGTTAAACACTATTATTTTATGAAATATGAGCGAAAAACCAAAATGGGGATCAAGTGTCCTCAGTCTCCCCTACTTATTACTGTAAAACTAAAATGTGATGTGCATTGTCGTGTGAACAAGGTTTTACAGAATCCAAACAAGTAAATTAGGTAGAATATAAATAAATCACCTGGTGATTGTATAGGAATATGTGTACAGTCAATAGCACCATAAGTCCTTGGAAATCCAGCAATTTCATGAAAACCACTTTGAGTATTTTCTAGTGCCCTTACATATTGGGAGTACAACCCAGCTATAGCTCGAGACACATCCGCCACAATTCGGCTGGCTGAAGCTTTCGAAACACCGATGAAGTCCGCTACTGATAAAAGCATTGTACCCAGTGCGTAAAATCTCAATGTCATTAGCAATTGGTGCAACGGTGATGCACCATTATTCCTGAAATGTTTAGATTATCATTAGTCATGATTACCTAACGTAGATAGTTAACATTGTTTAGCTATCAAAGGTAACATCAGAACATAACCTAAAAACTTACCGAGAGGAAGTCACTCTTAAGGCTGGAGTTATTTTCAGTAATAACTCATTTACCGCCGTTTTGCTTAATCTGAATCTGTATACAAATTCTCCTTCTAAAAGTTCAACCATGTAATTTATTCGTGCTTTAGGCCGGCGGCGAACCTCGGATTCTCCAACACCCGAGTTGAAATCAAATACGCCGGTTTCATATAGTTCATTATCACTGTCGTCACTGAACAAATCCATGATAAATCAACTTTAAAATACGAAAAATTCACTTCTAATCCTTCAAAATCGAGCGATAAGGCAAAACTCTGATAGTTGGTAATTTGGCCTATCGACAGTAGCTACCAAAGCGATATTGAAACACTTTGCTTTTTTTTTCTATGAACGACTTATCTATGGTAAGCGATAGGCCCTCCCAAAGATAGATCAATGTCATGGATAGATATTTTCTATCTATCTTTGTTTATTGAAACAGATAAATTCGCCGATAGATACCAATGGTAGCTATTTTAACTTCTAGTAAGGGATAGATAGGTTATTGAGACCGGCCGTTAGTGGATAACAGTAAATTTGACGAATCTGAAAAGGGAGCTTTCGGTAACGAGATGGCGGGACGATTTGGTCACCTTTGCGGGAGATACTTGGCCTGTATCTGCCCAAAATCGTGTTTTGGTTAATTTGGCGGGAGATACTTGGCCTGTATCCGCTCAAAATCGTGTTTTGTGGAGATGTCAAGGACAGGCCTTTGCTCAGGAGCGGGACACAGAAATATGCTAGTAATAAAAAAAACCTAGTTACGACCTCAGAAAATACCTAATAGTTGTTTAAATTCTAAGCGAATATGGTGCGCTCCGTATACTCACTGATTAGCATTTAAATTGTAATTTTATTGCATCCTTGTATTTTTACAAGGATGCAATAAAATTAAAACATTGCCTTTATTATTAGTTAAAAAATGCAATACTTACTTACCTACTTAAGAGGTAAGTCGACATTAATATAAACTACACATACGCCATGTATCTAATTATAACACAAGCTATAAAAAGAAAATTTAAACAGGTATTAATTTATAGTTTTGCAATAAGTATTTTTTACTCATTCTGATGACGTCCGAAAGATATAAATAGGTACTTATAAATTTAAAAATAAATATCTAGATAGGATCTGCTAAGTTCATCATGGCATAGTACATTATAAAAAAACTAGGGCGTCGAGTTTATCAGTTAAGAAACCATTGGAAAATCGGTCTCCTCTAATATTATTCGTGAATTATTTTTATAAATCGTAAATACTGGGCGGTCCACATGTTATCGGTCATGTGTTAGCAGTCCGCTGGCCGACAACATGCCAACTGCCAATTTACGATTTACAATGAAGAATTCACAATCACAATGATCACTTAGGGCTTCCGGTTCTCCCACTCATCACACGAAACGCAGCTGTACTGTAACTGCTACTTTAGGCCGATCTTCAGTAAGGGGTTATGCACACAGGCAACTTTTGCGGCAACCGGCAACTCGCAACTAACTGTTTTCATATAACACAATTGCGGCAACCGTGGCAACTGTTGCTGCAACTGGCAATTGTTTGCTGCAACTGCCAAAAAACTATTAAAAAGTTGATCGTTTCGACAACTAAGTTACTAGTTTCGGCAACTAAAGTTAATCTGTGCATAGCCTCTAAGAAGTACTACCCCGGTCGAGCCAGCCAGTATATGAGCTGCAGTCATTTGGCTCAAAGAAATTGGAATAAATAGAGGATTTGGCTACAGTTAAGCTCTGCTATACCTATATGCAATCATGGAAATCTCGGTAAACCGCGTTTGTAACAGATAATTTGTATAATGGTATGCAAACCTGCGTATTACCCGCGTGTTTCTTGCACAGGTGGCAATCATGATGCATAGCTCATGTCAAGTCAATCACCTCAATCCTATGCCTCAATAGCATTGCGTGCAATATGTTTTTGTTTTAATTTTAAACAAAGCTACTTTGTTTGCACCATATAAATATTTATTTCAAAAGGGTAATACAGGTACCTAGTTAGTACGATAAGAATTATTAACTATGCAGCAGTTGGGCAACAAATTATTACAATAATTGTGGCAATTAACTTGTATTGTAATTAATTTTTGCCCAAATCTGCTATACAGGTGTAGGCTAGAAGAGAAACGTGTTTATGCCCATGATAATTCATGCTTTCACGTAAAAAACAAAATTTAAATAAAAAAAACATTATTGGCGGCGTCTTCATCAGGCGCATGCCTCGCGCGAGCACTCACTTTTGACGTCGGAACGCATGGACGTAATGTCATAATATGAGTGCTCGGGTGAGGCATCCGCGCCATATGGACACATCTAATTAATAGCTTAGAACTTAATGGCTATTTCTCTGATTTCGCACCAAACACATGTCCGGTAGCAAATAAAAAAAAGTATCGATATTTTCGGAGATCCAAAAGCTGTTGTCGGCTTGTAATACATTTATCTAGTTGTGCCCTAAAATTCAAAAGCATAAGTGTAGGAACAAAAAAAATATTTACAACTTTTATGTCTAAATGTCACTACCATCAGTGTCTTTCACACATGTCCCGAAGAATATCGTATTAAATTTCAAAGAAGTCGTCGTCTGATGTAACAGTAATTAGTCCCTTGTGTTATGCCAATTATTAGGAGAAACTAATTTCATTTTTACACATACGAAACGGTTAGTTAACTTTTTAAAAATAAAATTAACTTTGTCATCAAAATAAGGTCATCACCGTAAGCTGAGGTGGTAATGCAAATATCTCTTTAAGTGTACATGCTACTCTCATACCCCTCACCCCGCACGCTTCCGAATTGGTCAATCGACCCAGAGATGTTAAAACGGGAGGCTAGGAGCTTTAGTAAAAAAAAATATTTTGGAAATTCATCTCGAAAATGATGTTTGTCACGAAAAAGTGGTCTTCGCCGTGATCGCCAGATTTTGGGTAAGCAAATCGATTTAATTTTTAATTCCACCTCTATGTCATTGGTTTTTAGGTCTACTTTTACCATCCTTGAATATTAAATATTAATAGCATTGATAAGCAAAGTAACACAAAATGTCATTACCGTAAGTGTCATTACCGTAATTTACCATCAGTTTTTATAGTGACGGTAATGACGCTTAACTGACGGTGGTGACCCTAAAATGTATTTTTACTTTTCTTGTTTTATATTTAAAAAAAAATTAATATATAGATATTATATATTGGTAATAATTTCTATAAACACCCTAATAAAAAAACTATAGACTCAGAGTTTAGTTACCTATGATTATACCGAAGATTGTCAATTTTTAACCTGCAAAGAGAAATTGGCTCCAGCACGACTTCTACAGTATTTTGAGAAATTTCAAGAGAGAAAAATGGAAAAAATAAAACAATATATATTGAATAGGATGGCAATATAGATACAAAGAAAAAAGTTGGATCCACGAGACATACTAGGACTGTTTTTGGAAAAGAAAAGAAAAAATAGAAAGTTGAAACTAAGTATAGTGAAGGGTATGAAAATAAAGGTACAAATAAAAAAGTTGGATCCACAAAAAATAAAATATATTGTTTTAGGAAAAATGAGGGCAATAGAGACAAATGAAATAAAAGATATAGAAAAGAAAGGGGATGCTGAGGATAGTTTGAAAATATAATGATAATGTTATAAAACTGTTTTTTTAAATAAGTACATATTACTTATGTCTGCTGCAATATCTATAATATTATTTAAAAAGTTGTTTCCTGGTTACCTATATTAATTGTTTAGAATACGTATACCTCAAATTAAACTAAGACTGCATATTTTGTGTTAATAATAGAGGTTTGAAATAATACAAAGTACTAGTAAAACACTGCAAGCAAAAAACTTAAAAATAAGAATATACTATACTACCTATATGTTGTACATATATTCTGAAACGATATTTTGTTTTTATTTTCAGTGTATAACAATATTATTTCATTAATTTCCATAAAATCTTAGAGTTAATTTCATAAAAGATTTTTTTCATATTTTCTTAGAGTTTTTCTAATATATATATTTTTTTAAATTAAACCCAGTTAAATTTTATAATTATATTTGCACGGATATCTAAATCGGCTCTAAATGTCAATTTATATTTTAGCTAAATCTATTTTTTATAAGTCATATTGTTTATTTTATTCTTTAGTAAATAAAATTGAATTAATTTGAACCAGAATCATAAAACAACATAATTCATGATGAACAGAACAAATTAATTTTACGTTTGATATAAAAAGCTGTCATTTTAGTAAGTAAACCTCACACGAATGTCATTACCATAAGACGAAATATCATTACCGTCACATATATAAAATTTAGAGAGCTATATCTCCGATATTTATTGGTGCAATTAAGAAAAAAGTCATATTTTGATTCTACATCAAAATTTTCAAAATCTAAAATTTCTCTCAATTTTTCCGAATCGTGGCGAAATCAGAGAACTGCCCTAATAAACATATAGAAAAATAATGTTCGCAACGTGGACCACGCTTCCAAGCGACTTTTTATTTATAGGACTGCGGCGACACATAAGCGTAGCGTTAAGCAGTTACCGTAGCCTATAGATGCTTGCAATACCAAAGGCATTTCTCGCACATTGTCGACCTGAAGGGGAGTGGAATGGAAGACTATGGACTGTTTTGACACAAAGAATTTACTCGTAACATTTTTAAAGTTTTTTTTTTTAAAAAGTATGTTAATGTTGTTATTCAGGTCATTAGATAACCTTAATAGTTCTTGTTAGGCTTAGTGCGAGAGTGGTGTGTACGAGTACGGATTCACATAGTGGCGGGGTCGGCTCCCGAGGTCGGTGCTCGGTAGTCGGTTGCTCAAGCGATCTTGCCCAACGTTATTCGACGATAGGTTGTGGTCAATTTTAATTATGTAACTGTTCCGCTCATAGATTCGTACCGTCTGCGGTTTATAAAGAATTTGGTTATTGATTCTGTGTTTTGTTTTAAGATGTTTAGGTTTGACTTTCACTTGCGGTTAAACCATGAACCTAATACTAAAGGACTGGGTCTAAGCAGCTAAGCCGCGTTGCTTAAACATCGCACAACTAGGCCGGTGACGTCATCACAGTAGGCGTGGCTTAAGTCAGTGTGCTGTTGGCGTTCGTCCTGTGCAGACGTCTTGCCAACGTTCGCATCCCAAATAGAATTATATTCGACACTAGATGGCGTCCCTTTGTACGTAATTTTTCATGATCATACACTTAGTGACATCTAGTGCAAATATTTAAACTACGTACTAACATCGACATAAAACGAAGCGAGTAGTTCAGCTATTTCCCGGTAGATAGATGCCACGCATTTCTTAACCCCCACCACGGGTGCGCCATCCCGTGCAAATTACCACGCGTTGTTTAATAGAGAAATCTAATAAGGGCACCTCTTTCTTAAGTCTTTACTCTATGGGTTAAACACATGTTTAAGATATTGCTGACTAGATATAATGTATGCGGCTAGATCAAATTTAAACATAATGTCATACACGGCAAGATTGCAGCAAGTGTTGCAGGAACAGGATACGGGCTGGCCTTCAAATTGAAGAAATAAAACGTTGGAGTCTGTGGTTGGGCTAGCCCGTTTGCGAGCTCCATAAGAAAATGTCTTTTCAAACAGTATCGGAGCCTTAGCTATGCAATGCATCTACCAAATTTGTGTAACCTATAGTCTGATTTTTAATTAGACGAAGCAAACTGACAGCTAAAAATGTCACTGTTCTATGAATTTGAACCTTATATGTTCTATTTATATCGAAAAGTGACATTAGCACCTGTCAGTTTACTTCGTCTAATTAAAAATCAGACTATATATACTGACGTATTCTTTTCATATAAGTAATGTCCATGACATGCATTTCATTATTATTATAGTAAAGAACCTAATTATAAAATAATTATCCATCGTTATCAGCCTATAGTTTCAAGTTTTTTTCCTTCATTACTTATAGACTATTGCGTAAAGTCCAAACTACACTGACCTACTGAATGCGCTTATGAAGCGTTATCGAGCCTCCGTGTCCGGAAACACGTTTACTAGACGTACCCATAGACACTGTTTATATTTTTTATCGGCCAAACAGTTCCGAAGTTCAGGACTTATCGGCAATGAGGTAGGCAGCGTGACGAACGCGTGAACTGAGGATGTTGGTGATTCAACTTATACCAAGTGTTACAAAGTACGAAATAATAATCAAACCACATACGGTAGCTGATATGTAGATGCTTAGTGAGGACAGACTATACAATTATAGATAGGGACCCACCACTCACCCTCGGAATTGTCAACCTCCAAAATTATGAACCAAATGAATTGATCGATAATAGAAGAGGCCAACAAGACCTAACTCCCTGTCAGTCGAGAGTATGTCTTTCATGAGTAATGGATCCTGACAATTAGCAATTCTCCGCAGATAAGGCGAATCCAAAATAAATTCGACACGTGTTTCAGCCGTGTGTGTGACAGACTATAGGTAACTAGCATAGTTTCTGAGTTATGGGCCTTCGAATATTTGTGACAACTTTCGTGTTGCAGCCTTAGAACACATCAAATGGCCCAGAATATATTGTAAACTGCATTGAGGAGTAGCAACCATTAATATTCAAGAAACAGGGGGGTTACTCCGAAATACGTCGCTGACGGATCGTCCGAAGTACGGATTCGATTTACGATCAAAACAATGTCAAATCGTAAAGAAAAACGAAAGAAGAAATGTCAAATCACGACAATCCGTCAGCCGAAACGTTAGGTTCGTATTTCGGAGTAGGCCAGCAGTTTGTAAATATTTTACATAGTTCTTGAATCTTGTTCTTGTTCTTAATTTTCATCTATGTGCATAATTTACAGTACGCTGACGGTGAGGGAAAACATCGTGAGGAAACCTACCTATCCCTCGGGATTAGGTAATAATCAGTTCCTGTATACACGGCGACAAGGTTCACCACCTGTCACGTTGGGTTCTGACTATCTGGTGAAACGTGGGCTTTGAGTTGGTTAATACCTCCACAATGTGGTGGTGTATGGCCACTCAAGCCTCTGACTACCCCCGAATGGGGATAAAAGTCGTGACGTTATATTTATATTTATAAATTTTATTTTTATTTTATAGTTCTTGAGATATTCAGATATTTCAAAAAAAAAAAAATTAAAATTATTGTTAAAAAAAAATAGTTTGTAATTTTAAATGGAAAATTGAATGGCGTCATTGAATTATCCATACAAAGCGGGATAATACGCAGACTAAAGTATACAGTTAGCATTCGAAAGAAAATACACTAGAGACTCAGAATTAGGCCATAATGGTACTGATTCGGTTGGAACACAAACTAAACTTGGCTAAATTGGTCGTATTGCTATGACCAAGACTGAAATGTATTTCGATGTGTCAGTTGTTGTGATTTAACAACATACTGGGCTCTATATGGTGCTTCCAATACTCTGGGACACACCCACTACTCGGCAACCATCGCGCGATTGCACTGTCGTCGTTTCTCTGTGCATCAGCATTGCATGCCTCGCACGAATGTTATCGCGATGTGTGTGGCCTAAGCATTAGGAACATTAGGAACACGACGCAAGGAGGTATACCGAAATTGCCGCTTTCTTTCTACAAACAATTCAACGGATATTTACATTTGTGTTATTGCGAGAGCTCATCGATCCAATTTATTGCGGTCGGCGCTCTCTTCCCGGCTTCCCTACGTCCAGTCGTTCACCGCGGAAATTACATAACACTTGCGGACTGCGACAAAGTTATATATGCCGGTGAATAAAATTAGAACTAGCGTTTTAAATATGGAAGCTTCGTGTTATTTGACAGTTTTGCAGCGATAGTAGCGACGCTGTGATCGGTAAAGTTAAGTTTGTGCTCGCTTCTCGTGTTGCCACGCCAAATGTATTTGACATTGAATTGTGCACTGATAAGAGTGAATTCGAGCATAATAATGTTTAACGCTGCGATATGTTTAATCCGGTAAATACCGGCAAATAAATTTTGCAATAATAACAATTCATAATAATAGATAACGGAAAAGGTGAAGGCTAAATAGGAAAAACGGATCCTTGCTTATCGATTTTATAAAGAATGGTCATTATTATGCTTACCGTGAATGGTAGATAGGTAGTAAGTGAGATCAAACTCACACAAAGTTCTTCCTTATTACAGTTATTATGCATTGTCACGCACACCACACCCCTTTCGAGTTAAATAAGAGTACATCGCCTCCTCTTCCTAGCTTTATCCCATTACGAGGGGTCGGCTTTCAGTCTACCCTGATTTGGCTGATCACCGATATTTACACGGAGCGATTGCCATTTGCCCTCCGAGAACATTTTTGTCAGATTTTCAGGCTTCTGACTGCCCGTAACGACTGTCAAAGATCTTCAAATGACACCGGGGATCGCCAGATTAAACGTGCCTTCCGAAGCACGGAGGAGGTCAGATGTTATAATTCGGACACCCATCCAAGGCCCAACCGAGCCGAACGTGGCTTAACGTGCCGATGTACCTATCGGGCGTCTTACCAACTAGGCTACAAAAGCCAAGGCTAGGCCTAATAAGAGTACATCTACTCAGCTTTTTTGTTATGCTAAATGTAAGCTAGATTATTTAGTAAGATTATTTTAATAGTCTTTCTTCTTGTGTCTTTGTAGAGCAGACTGAAATACTTAGAATCATGGATGCGGCTCGATAGAATGGTTATTATGGAGGATCTAATAAAATGATTTTTTTTTTTCTATCGTATGTAAAAAGAGTATAATACCACGTATATTTTTAAGAAGAGCATTACTTAATAATGACTATGGTGTAGAGTCGCCGTTCCTTTTTTAAATATTATTTTTATTAACACTTCGTTCTATAATAATTCTGTATCGTACTGCATCGAATTCTGAACGGATAACGCACGTTAGAACTACAACAACTGATTGCATCCAACCTTCAGAAATAGGTCAACTACGAGCCGGGCTCCATCTACGCGCTGCGCTGCGTCGTCGCAGGTGTCAGCGGGCGAGAGACGAAGCGGGGAGGGTGACGTGCCAGTACAAAATCTTGCGACGACGCAGCGCGACGGAGCGCAACGCAGCGCAACGCAGCGCAGCGCGTAGATGGAGCCTCGCCCTATGGAGCCAAATTGTTGGAAGCGGTCACCATTCACACAGAACGGAGGAAGTGTTGCGATTGGATAAGAGCAGTTGAGATATTTAATCTGTGCGAACTGTCATGCATTTCGTCGGGCACAGATTAAAAAGCAACTGTAACAGAACATGGTGGTTCGATAGTACCGTAACCGCTGAAAGTCAGATTCAATGAGAGGCGAGGCATAGCAAAAAAGCCGTTATTTGCGGGCGGTTATATCGCGAATTGTATCGAAGCCGATTTTTTGCGGCAATTATAATTCTAACAAAAATACTTAAGTAGATCATTAGTGTGCTCCATGCGTTGTCTCATAGCCTCAGGCCTCTGTTCAATGCGAGGACGATTTAGGATAGTCCACAATGCTCGACGATTTAGGATAGTCCACCATGCTGGACGATTTAGGATAGTCCACCATGCTGGACCAATACAGATTGGCAGACTGAAAAAAAATCGGGAGATTTATTTAATTTTACTAAGGTGGTAAAAAAGCGGCCCGCCTGATGTTAAGCAGTTATAGTAGGTTATGGACGCCGGAAGTACCAAAGGCATCGCTTGCACGTTGTCGATCTGAAGGGGAGTGGAACGGTGGGAGAGTAAGGGGGGGAGGTTGGGCTTCCGGCTCTCTCATTCATCGCACGAAACGCAGCAAATAGCTACTTTACGCCGATCTTCTGTCGTCATCATCATCAGCCTATTGCTCTTCTAGATCTTCTGTGAGAGGATAATACTACTCCGGTCGAGTTATATAAGATTCAGTTAATTGGCTACAGCTTGGCTCTACCACCAAGTACTATTGCTGTCATACTTAATCATGGACTCCGTTTAATAGTACAAACTATTTTGGTCAGTCGCATCCCTCCCTCTTTCTTGGTAATGTCGTTGGTTAAAATTAGATTTGCTAACCAAAGTATATGCTTACAGTATTCCATAATATTCGGGACAATTAAGCAACTAAGGGGGCGTCCATAAATTACGTGAAGTGATTTTTGTGATTTTTCGACCCCCCCTCCCACCTTGGTGAGATATCGTGAGATTTTGCGTGACCCCCTCCCTCCCCCACTAATCTCACGAGAGAATTTTCAAAAGCCATATTCTAGTGGAGAAACACGTTTTACTTTAAGTTAACCCAGTTTTTTCGCAATTTTACACTGTTTCTTGCGGTAAAAAAAATTACGTGAGATTTGCCGTGACCCCCCCTCTTCCCCACGTGCGATTTGGTGAGATTTGGCTTGACCCCCTCCCCCTAAATGCCTCACGTAATTTATGGACGCCCCCTAAACATTGCAATATTCTACATAGAGCATTATCGATTTCGCAAGCGATTAAACTGAAGAGTTTTATAGTTAAGGTAGGATATTACGTAATGCTTATCGGCCATTCGGTTTATAGGGTATTTGCTTACCAACACTTGTGTCGTTAACTATGTAAGCACACTGCTAAAGTATAAACATACATCGGTACTACAGAATTTTGTAAGATCAGGGGGGGGTAAAGACGCCACAAAGTAATACTGCAAAAGTAATAAATTTTTTTCTGAAAATCTAGCAGATTCGTCAGCAATTCCGCACAATTTCTGTAAAATAGTCAGTCACATATTTTTACGCCGCGCATTTTACGGAGATTTTGCGGATTAGTTAAGGATTGTGCTTGAAAATTAGAAAATTTAATTGCGTTTACAGAATTGCTATTATGTCGAGATTTGAAGAGGCAAATGGAAAATGTTCTAGCCAGCCTTTGAATATCCAACACAGAGCTATAAAGAACCAGTTTCTGCGCTGTATTTATTCTGCCAATTATTGAGCGAGGTATGGAAAACTCACAGCAAATAAACATGTTTCTATTCCGCATTATACAGGCAGGAAAACCCCCATACAATCGTCACGCTTATGTCCAATACCCATAGCTTTCGCAGATGTGTACGTCAATTGATAGTGACAAACTATTTTCTGATGTTATTATCACATTAGCGTCACGAAATAGGGTCCGACCGAAATCTCGGTCTCGGTCTCGACCGCTCTCGGCTAAAATATACGTCTCGGTTTCGTTCTTGGCGAAAATTTTGGGAGAACTTCGGCCGTGGCCGAGACTACGCATGACTGAGGAATTAGGTAGTGTATTTTAAA
The DNA here is from genome assembly GCA_947859195.1 of Drymonia ruficornis. Classification (NCBI taxonomy): domain Eukaryota; kingdom Metazoa; phylum Arthropoda; class Insecta; order Lepidoptera; family Notodontidae; genus Drymonia; species Drymonia ruficornis. The sequence goes on from OX401906.1 coordinate 4,855,724, forward strand.
GTTCGCGCAGTCTCACTCGATCGGCTGTTATAATTTTTTGGATTTTCTATGTCATATTATTTCTCAGTCTCGGTCTTAGTCTCGGCCGAGAATTTATTTTATTCTCGGTCTCAGTCTCGGTCGAGCATTTATTTTATTCTCGGTCTCGATCTCAGCCGAGATATAAAACTAGCCTCAGTCGGACCTTATCAAGAAGTCTCTGCTAATATTAAATTTCAAAGTCAGTAAGTACGTTGTAACGTCGCAGAATAACGCTTGCACACCTGCGAGACGTAACTCCAACTACAATGCTATGTTAGCGGTACACAGCTCAATAGTTCGAGACGCAGACGATAGCTTAGCAGTCCAGATTAGTGTGGGAGTATTTTTTGAGCAAGTTTAGACGCTAATGTCAGTAACATTAGTGTTGAGGTCTTCGATTCGTAAACGCGCGCGTTCTACTGACGCAGACGTGACGTTCTGTATTATAAAAGTAAGCTCAGAATAATTAACTGACTTATGAAGACCAAGGTCTGTCAAGCTGCTACTGCTACGTGTAGCAGGAAGTGAACCGAGGACTTGTTTTATATCAAGATGGGGCGTGATCGTTACTGTTGTGAATATGGCGATGCTGTAGGTCGCCGGGTTGGCCGTGACATGTGGTTAACACTTAGCAAGGATATATTTTGCTCTTGGAAATGCGTATAATGCCAAGTAGAAAGTTTATAGGTACATACATATACAGGATGAATTTGAAATCATGGGTATACTTTTAAACTGTGATTCTACAGTACACATGACTCAGAATATTTAGAGAATTTTAATCAACAAATGAATTGCTAAAAATTTATTGCCCAGGTAAGGTATAATAGTTAACTGGTTTGCTTACTCGAGCAATATTTTTTATCAATAGATTTTTTTATTTATTTTCCCAAACTATTCTGAATCATGGGTAGTTATAGTTTAAAAGGATTCCTACGATTTCAAATTCACCCTGTATTGCGTGATTTCATATTTCTTCTCAAGACGCTGGTGTAGTCAAGGAGTTAGTACCTAATGAGTTCTGTGCAAAAGTGGGGATCGCATTATGCATTAGCGTAGGTCTCGTGGCGTAAGATGATACCTATAAGAAATGGCGTCATTGAAAATGGCACAAACCCGAAAATTACCAAAACGGACTTCCCAAATGTCGCACGATGTTGCGCAAAGTAATGCGCACTTAGTCTTGCTTAGTAGGGTACACAAGTTGTGCTTGCTTCGTACTGTATTAAGGGTTCAGGTACTTATTGGTTGTAAGTAAGTACCTATACGATATCTAATTATACCTAAATGGGATTTTGGCTACAAAAAGCTCGAGATTTGGCTAAGAGTACAGGCTGAATTAATATAATTTATAATTTATAACGTTGGATAAGGTTTTATATTTTTTTAGTATTAATACTATAATAATAATAATAATGTATTGTCTCACTTATCTTAAATTGTATCAGTTAAGTAGGTATATTATAAACAAAAAGAAATATTTTTTGCTGAATATTTTTATTCGCCATTATAAATGAGTAAGTAATATTATAATAATGGTACTCGGTACAGAGTGGTACAGCTTCTTGAGATTATTGGTACTCATCAACTACCAGAGTAAAATAAGTAAGCACTTAAGTACCTGTAGTACTTAAAAATACATACGTTGGTTCTTTCCATGTTCGACAAAGCCCACCCCGAACCAAATGGCAGATACTAATTATCTTATCATCACAATAAATTTATGAATGTCATTAACCCTAACAGCATACTGATATAGCATATAGTTTACATGTTTCATGTTTTATTCTGCGATCCAGAACCAACCCAAAGGCGACTATTAGTGAGTTGGTTGGTTGGTGGTTGGCGTGGTTGGTAAGATCAGCCTATCACGCTGCAAGTCGTAGGTTCGATTCCTATCCGGGACATGCATTTGTGTGCATGAACATGTCTGTATGTCCCGAGTCTGGGTGTAGTTATGTATATTAAGTATGTATTTACAAACAAAAAGTAGTATATGTAGTAATATCAGTTATCTGGTTTCCTAGTACAAGCTCTGCTTAGTTTGGGATCAGGTAGACGTGTGTAAAAAATAATGTCCCAGGATATTTATTTATTTATTTTAGTTTGCAAAACTACGTCGGTAAATGAGTACCGACGCGGGCTCTGAGCGAATCCTGCGCTTGTTGACAGAGCATGTGACGGGCACGTGCTGTGTGACGTCAGAGTCCAGTACATCACGCCATGTGGATTTCCTACCATTCAATGGTAGGTAGCTGAACTATTAAAAACTAATATTTCCTTCTCGTCTGATCCGCTATGTAGCTCAAAGCCACGTCTGTCGCATGCGCCTCTAAATTTATTTCTCAATAAACGGTACCTACTTATCAGTAAGTACTTACTTACTTATGACATATATTTACTAAGCTCTTTTGAAAATCGATCTATGGCTTAAACATCCTTTCTGTAGAGTAGGTACGCAGAATTATTACTGGCAATTACTATACTTATTTTATTACGCTATTTCCGCATTACTAGTTACGTAAGTACTAAGGCCCGTATTATCGATCTCAAGATTGAGATCGAACTTAAGACGCTGTTTTTGACGGATTTTCTGTACATTAAACGTCAATAATCTATGGTCAAAACTGCATCTTAAGAGCGCGATCTCAACTTTGAGATGCATTTATTAATATGGGCCTTAATACAGTGATTTTCACTGATCAAAAGATGTATCGTTATGGATTCCACAAAAAAATATATCGATATCAAAGTATCGATACTTATATTTTTATTGAGAGATAAATACCTACTTATATGACAATAATTGTCATTGATATATTCGATGTGTAATAAAGATATTATCAATACAAATGGTTATCACACAATCTTTGTTCAACTTGATATAATGTGACGTGCGATACGATAATAAATTATAGCTTTGTGACGTGCGCAAGAGTAGGTACAATACCTATGCTTTGAAAATAATACTTTGTACCTAGTACAATGTATTATTTTCAAACATAGGTTTTATTACCTTAACAATGTATTTCTTTTATTAAATAAACAAAGATGTCCTTATTTTCTTACAAAGACAGTGGAAATATTTTAAACGTTAAATTTAAAGAGATTTTTATCCAGTTCACAATAGTTTTACTGGTTTTACCAAGCATTTCTAGAAACAAAAGTGATTTGTAATGCCAGTGTAAGTACATCATAACTTTCTATAAATGGGGCTGTTTTGCTTTTTGGTCTTGATCTAAACTCATGACCTCTTTAGGTATATCCGTAATAGCCATAAACAGAACTGTGATGAGTTGAAACGCTTGAAACTGTTTTGTTTTATATTGATAGTATCTTGATTCAGGCCTAGTCCACCAGACTGGCCCCGGATTATTGTACTTTACACCTTTCCCAAATTGGTTAGGTTTTAGGTTAGGTTAGGACGTTTGTCTTCACTATGAAACAATTGTTAATCAGTCCCAAGTAATTCCCAAAAGTTCCAGGGGCCCGATTCACGTAACCAAAACCGTAACGACATTTCAGCGATATAGTCGTTGATAGCCTTTTCTTGTTACGAAAAGGCTATCAACGACTATATCGCTGAGATGTCGTTACGGTTTTGGTTACGTGAATCGGGCTACTGGACTACCTTTGTTTCTAAGGCGAGCATACCGCCATCTTGGCTTGATGCTTTCCTTGTGTGAAGTTAAATTAATCCTTTGTGTTAAACTGTCACTGTTTAATATTCATTAACGTTGTTATTCCTACTCGTAACACTTCGATGACCCGTGCTTAATTTGTAATTTAATTAAGTATTTACTTTATAATCGCATTGTTCGATCCGATAGGTTTATAAACAAATGAGGACTAAATGGAAATGAGCGAGGTGATTATAAACTTACTACTTACAAGACTTGTAGCGACTGTAGCCTAGGGGTGAACAGGTTGGGCCAGCATTCAGAAGGGCCCAGGTTCGATTACCGGTGGGGCATGCACCAATGGATGAATTTTCATCTATGTGCATAATTTACAGTTCGCTGACGGTGAGGGAAAAAAACCCCGTTACGAAACCTATCTATCCCTCGGGATTAGGTAATAGACAGTTCTTGTATACACGGCGACAAGGTTCACCACCTGTCACGTTGGCTTCTATCTGGTGAAACGTGGGCTATGAGTTGGTTAATACCTCCACAATGTGGTGGTGTATGGCCACTCAAGCCTCTGACTACCCCCGACTACCAGCCATGGAAACAGCACCCCGAACCAGTGGTCAATTCTGACTAGGGACACGGAAAAGTAATCGATACCACAAAGTATCGATACTTTTCCGTGTCCTTAATTCTGACTATTGCTAAGTGCTTTTATCGGCCTCACCATCCCATTATCTGGAGTCGGCGCAGTATGTCTTATTTTCCCATTCATTGCGTTTTGCTGTCATACTTACATCCACTCCAATCTCACTCATATCACTATTGCTTTTATCGGCCTATTGAATTAAAATATCTTAATTATGAGCATTTAGGCATTTAATTTAATTATGTAATTTGTCCTGGTCTGGGTGTCACTGGTATTGCCCTCAGTCCATAGTAGAAACGTTGCTTAGTTTGGGACCATACAGTTGGTGTGTAAGTCTGGCGATATATTACCATTATTGGGTTAATTGAGTCACCTGATGACTTATGTCTACGAACAATCGCATCACTAGTTCAGACGTCCAGCTACGGAAGTCATCTGCCACGGTCATCTACTATTGTGTACCTAAGACCGGGGACAGACAATGACAATACAATAGTGATTGGCCGTGACGTCTTACTTGTGGCAATGCTTCAATAATTCCAATAACAGGGTATTAGACTAATTTAAACAAGAGTAGAGCCAAACTGTTGCCAATTGACTGCAGATCATAAGAGCTGGCTCGACCGGGGTGGTACCACCCTTTCACAGGAGATCAGCGTAATGTAGCTATCACAGCTGCGTTTCGTACGATGAGAGAGAGCCGAAAACCCAACACCCCCACTTCCCCTCCAAGTATCTGACTAGAAAATTTAAAAAAAGTAACAGGTATACCAGTATGTGAAGTCACCCTTTGCTTTGATTTGTCTCGTGTGCGATAGAGAACGAACGCGACCACACATGTTCCCCATTCCCTTTATCATAGTTTAGCAAATTAATAGCCTAGCTTTAAATTATGCTCAATGTTGTTGTTGAAATGTCAGTGGCTTATTTTTTCGATTAGTATTCTTATACCACTTCAAAACAGGTAGTTTTATTTAAGTACTTAAGAAATAGGTCATGTATGACGTAATTTATTTAACGATTAAGTAAGTATATCATTTATTTTATTGGCTGATATCAATTAGACCTTGGCTTCTTGTCAAGTTGAACCTGAATCGAAAATAATAAACGTGATCTTTTATTTTTGTTTTACGTCCATTGTTCCGGATTAAACAAAACTTGCAGATGCAAAAAATACAGCTATTTCTGATTAAATACATAGTACAATGGCGTCACGTAGTGCAGTTAGGCGTTTAGCGACAAGTTTTTCTCTGATGTTATAAGAACATGGTACAAAATTGGATGAATACGTTGTGAGTTACGGCATTTGAGACATAGGGCACTAGCTGAACAATTTTTACCTGATAACCGGTTGGATGTGAAGCCAATGTCTACAACTGTGAATTTACGCACACGTCGTGAATGGAGAATTTATTTATACCTCTAAAAGTGGGCTGATAAGTTTGGTATAAATACCTACCTTTTTGCCCATCCCAATTTCACTGTGGTCAACTTCCACTTCCTTGCGACTATTGGTATAGTGCAGCACTAGTAAGTAGACAAGATGTCTCATTTATTCATGCGTCTCACTGTCTGTGGCTATATTAAAACGAACAGTGGCCCGCGTGTGTAGCGCGCCCCTATACTGGCTTTGGTTACTTGCACCGTGTAAAATCACCATATCTGTCGAAATGATAATCATATAGAGCAGAGGTCCCCAAACTTTGTTGTCTCATGGTCCCCTTGCCATGTTTTTCGGTTTTGGTGGTCGGCATATTGTCGGCCAGAAGACTACTAACAGATGGCTGATTACATATCGACCCCCGTCCCTGGTCTGAGTGTCACTGGGATCGTCCCCAGTCCATTCTACGGTATTTATAGTACAAGCGTTGCTTAGTTCGAAAGTACTGTAGCCCGATTCACGTAACCAAAACCGTAACGACATCTCAGCGATATAGTCGTTGATAGACTTTTCGTAACAAGAAAAGGCTATCAACGACTATATCGCTGAAATGTCGTTACGGTTTTGGTTACGTGAATCGGGCCCCAGTTGGTATGTAAGTCTGGCGATATATATCTTTATTTATTTATTCACCGGAGCACTGAGAAGGTGAGATATTATAATTCGGTCACCAATCGAGGTCCAGAGCGGACCAACATGTCATGTTACACGATTCATACTCATGTGTCTGGAGTAGGTATTTCTGATACGCCTATAAATTGATTGTGCAGATAAGATACGTATCCTTTACATAACTGATTCATGCCAAGTAAACCAATAACTAGCGCCCGAAAACGCGTGATATCATACCTATTTAGTTAAAGATTCATGATTCATTTGTTTGGTGCGAATCAAGGCGAATGAACGAAACACGTAGCGAGTTATGATGTGTTTCAGGTTCACAACCGCTATTCGGTATATAGATGATCAGGCAAAGTATGTACTTACAGTTTATTTAAATTCCCGCTTCGGACCATACGAGTATGACCACCAAATCTCACCAAGTGGTCAGTTGGGACGGTATATGTCCCATTTCCCCACTGGTGGTCAAAGAGCTCCCGATTCAGACCCTCACGATACAGGCTATGCCTAGTTTAAGAATCACAAGTACTAAGTTTATTTGAATTATATTTGCTTACTAGCTGTGCCCCGCGGCTTTGCCCACGCGTGGAAATTTATGTGTAAGAGTCACAGAGTATAAGAGTAGCATGTATGTGCTATGTTTCTGATAATACTGTTGTAGACATTCTATTTTCTATTTGTAAAGAACATTTCCTTTGAAATAAGAAATAAATATTTTTTATTTATTTTATTATGTACAACACACAGTTGGGTGTCGTATGTGTAAGAGGAGTTCGCATTTTATTGGTGATTTGCAAATCAATCAGCATTCCTATAGGCTGATTAATTTGCTGTGAAACAATAAGATTCGTAGTACTTAGGTACGTGAGTTGTGTACATTTATAACGTACATTATTCCAGAGTAGGTCCGTATATCTTCTGTGTTGGCCGGTTGCCAACTATACATCCCCACACATAATCAAATTGTACCGTAAAAAATAAGAATGTTTAGTTATTTAATTCACTAATTACTTACTATAAAAAATAATCATTGCTTTTTCGTAGTTTTTTTAGATTATGATCATAATCATCATAGGTAGGTAAATTAAATTAAATTAAGTATAAGTAAGTTTAAAAATTGCGAGTTTTTGCTACTTGCGTTATTGACGTAAGATATACCTAACTCGAAATAATTAACGCTTTTTGTTGTAAATATGATTTTGATTGTAAATAGGTAGGTATGTAGTGCTAAATTTGAATTGGGTTAATTAGTCATAGTACTTCCTAAAATTAATCATGTTTAGCCTTAACAAATAAAAAAATACGAATCTGTTCAAGTAAATCAATGCAAAGTATACCTACCTAGTATTAGAAGCTCATGTTATTAACTTATTTCGTGGTGTCGTTTGGGGGTAATTGACCTCAGGGTTGTGACCCGGAGGCAATGTTCTGATTTAATGCGCCTTGGGCGCTAATGGTGGCTCCTGGCTGACTGTTCTAGTATTTACTCTGTGTTGTTTGTCTTTCAGAACAATTTTTAATTGCATGGGTTAAAATTATATCTATAAATGGTGCGTCTATAAGAGGCAAGCGACGCGCCCGAGCAGACAGTTTTGACGTCCGCGTCGTCGTCGCCAAAACGCATAGAAAAAATAATGTCATAACTCGGCCGCGACAGCTCGGGGCATGTGTGCGCACCCAACTATTGGCGGCGTCTTCATCAGGCGCATGCCTCGCGCGAGCACTCACTTTTGACGTCGGAACGCATAGACGTAATGTCATAATATGAGTGCTCGGGTGAGGCATGCGCGCCATATGGACACATCTATTGAAGTATAATGTTCTATTGTTATTATACATTATAAAAAATACATTTAATTACGCACCTACCTAGGCAATATCTTACGCGACAAAATCTGCGTGAACGCGTGAACTTAATATAATAATTATCCACATAAAAAATAAGTGGTTAGGTACCTCTTACTTGCTTAACTTTTTGTAACATCGCCAAAGCAATTAACTAAAATAAAATGCTTCACACAATAGACAATAATTAGCTTTGTTTCATAATTTAATTTAGGTATATTTATCTTACAAAGAAATGATAGGTACAATGACGTTCAAGTAGTTACAGAACAAAGTAAGCGAATCGTCCTTTGTATTTATGAAAGAACTTTTTGTAGGTACGTGAGCAAGGCTGATATTTTATGAAGACATTTAGATTTAGATTTAAGGTGGTAGAGCCTAGCTGTAGCCAATTGACTGCAGCTCATAAACGGGCTGGCTCGACCGGGGTGGTACCACCCTCTCACAGAAGATCGGCGTAAAACAGCTATTACAGCTGCGTTTCGTTCGATGAGTGAGAGAGCCGTAAGCCCACCCCCCTCCCTCTCCCCTTCAGGTCTACAATGTGCGAGCAATACCGTTGGTATTGTAAGCATCTATAGGCTACGGTAACTGCTTAACATCAGGCGGGCCGTACGCTTTTTTGCCACCGCAGTGCTATAAAAATAAAAATAAAAGATAACTATTCCGATCCCAAATTCTATTTAACTTTCCTTAATGCCAGGATAAAGCAAAACATATACAGAAATTCCGATGACTAAAGAAGTACAATGAAATAACATAAAGACAAAATATAAAACCTATCACTGAATACGAACAATAGAATTACTTTATTAATTATTTCTGATCTTTTAGTAGAACTGTACCAAACCAAGAAGTGTTCAAAAGAATAGGGAAAAATAGAAGCCTGTTAGCCTCTATCTATGGCCTCTATAGAGAATAGAAGAGGGAAGATGATTGGTGATTGATATTATTGATATACATATTAATATGATACGATACCCTGATGAAGACTATCACAGAAGGTATATAGTATAAATAGATTGAAGGAAAGAGAGAAAAAGGGAGACCGAGGACAAGCTGTTTCAATCAGATAAAGGCAAGTAAATGTAGAGTCGTATCTGATGGCTTAGGAGCTGGCAGGAAAGAGAGAGAACTGGAAAAAGCCACCGAATGGAACGAAACTCCTATTTAAAAAAAGAATTGACCTAGGATTTTTTGAACAATATTTTACATGTTATAGGTAACCATACCGTGGGTTTTGGCATTAGATTAGATACTGTATTAGTTATACTGTAGTTCATAAAAGAAATCATGTAAGTAGTACTGAAGATAGAAGCACATAAGGTGATTTCAAACGCACAAAGTAATTTAAATAATAGATATCACACAAAGAATGTGTTTCATGAAACTGCATTACTACTACGATTCAGCGGTTGTTTTATTGCGTCAGCTGCTAACTATTAAGACGATACAAGAAAAAAATGAATTTTAGTTTCGAGGTGTGGCTAGCGTCGCGTGAGCTGCCGAAGGATATATCCCTCTCGCTTAGCTAGGACAGAACAGCTATGGAGTAGACTATGTATAGTTATTTTTTGAAGGAACAATATTGTTTAATTCGTACAATTAAATTAATATGTCCCAATGCACCTTTTTTTAAATAGATGAAATGGATGAAAATATTCAAATATATTTTTTTCGTTTTATATGGGATTTTTATGTCGAGTGTATTTGAAAAAAATAATTAAATTTCTATGTTGTTTTTATTGCTGAAGACAAAGTAAGTCAAAAGAAGACAAACGAAACCTACAATATGCTGATAGATACGTATAACAATATTTCGATCGTATAATAGCCTATAACCAGCGGACGATCCAGACGCGTCCAACGATATCTCATTAGTCAAATTATTATGATAAAAATAGTTTGGACGTTATACGGGAGCAGATGAACATACATACATATCGGTCAAAATCATAACCCTCCGCCCACCGTAGTCGGGTAAAAATGTACATACTCTGTGTCAGTGACTGACTGCCGGATATGAGTATCTTTTTCATGTTTCGTAGGCAAAGGAATACTTTGGTACTTAACTTCGATGCCGATCATAAAGTCATCAGCGGTGTCATAATATTTTTTTTACCATATTTAATTTATTTTTTAATTTAATTTTCAGTTTTTATAAATTTTATTGATTTAACCATGCATTTATTTTTTGTTTATCTTTTTATCTTTATTTTTTTATCTATCAAAATCACCCTTAGACTGGTTACCGCCACAGGTGACAAGAGGGCTGGCTCTTTCCTTGCTCAAAAAATTCGCTTGACAACAGGAACAGCTTGAATACAGGGAGGACATGCAGCCAGTATCCCACGCGGACGGTATTTGTTTAATTAGGGGTAGGTTTTTATTTTATTGTATTTTATTTTAATTTATGTTATATTATATTGTATTTTAACGATAAAACATGAAAAATATATTTTTTATTTTTTTTAATTTAATTTTACTTTTATTTATTGTGAAATTATAATAATTTTAATAATCAATATTGGACTATGTCTGAAACAAATACATTGAATTGAATAATTTAAATACAAAAATTATCACATTAACTCGTTAAATCACGGTTTACACCCGCTAGAACGAAAAAGATCCTAACATGGTTGGTAGGACCTGAGGGTTGGCCAGTTAATTACTTAAAATACACTATATTTATTTCAAGAAAACATTCATAAGATCTGAAGGTGTCGGACTCGCACATAAAGGGTTCCGTACCACCGTAGAATAAACACATCAAAAATATCAAGTTTGAGACTTGATATTTATTTTTAAATGTTATTATATTTTTATTATTTGTTCTGCACCGGCAACAGAAATACACATTCAGTGAACATTTTAACTCTCTACCTGTTACGGTTCGTGAGATACAGCCCGCGCTGACAGACGGACAGACAGACAGACGGACAGCGTAGGCCTAGTAATAGGGTCCCGTTAGCACCCTTTGGACCCTAAAAAGTAGCCTATGTTCTCCGCCAAGACCCAGTCTATCTCCATACCAAAATTCATCAACATTGGTTCAGCGGTTTAGCCGTGAAAAGGTAACAGACAGAGTTACTTTCGTTTATAATATAATAGATTGAATAGGACGGACAAACATTTTCCTATCTATATCTGTAATGTTATTTTTTACGATAATTTATTGATGTATGATATATTTATTACTTGCCCATCCATACCTACAACAAACGCAATAAAGCGACTCCATTGTTTTGACAAGCAATGTATTCCCACTGTCGGCCCAAGACCATGCTGCAAGTATATAACAGTAAGCGAAATAGGGAGTTTTTACAGAAATGACACGAATAACTATGAAATGACAAGAGATGACACAAAATGACAAGAGATGAAAAGAAATTACACAAGACAAGGAAAAGCAAACGAAAATCACGCTGCAGTGCAGGTCGTAGGTTCGATTCCTGCCCAGGACATGCATTTGTGTGCATGAACATGTCCGCATGTCCCGAGTCTAGGTGTAATTAAGTGTATATTTAGTTTGTATTTACAAACAAAAAGTAGTATATGTAGTAATATCAGTTATCTGGTTTCCATAGTACAAGCTCTGCTTAGTTTGGGATCAGGTAGTCATGTGTAAAAGAATTTCCAAGGATATTTATTTATTTATCATAGGCGTCGGCGGACTGTAAATACTGTACTGTACCTGTAATGTGGCACGACCGTAATATTTTTTCGTAATATTTTTTAAAAAAATCCTTCACAGGTCCGACGTCGAACAAGTCCGAGCGGACACTGACAATACAAAGTTAGAGAGAGACATGGTTAGTTCAAGTACTTAAAATGTGAGATGGCGATATTGTGCGCGCGCTCGGAAATAAACAACGTAAGCGCCAAACCACATTTACTTGAATTAAAAAAAAACTACTTCATGAATTAAAATATGGTTGAAGGGTAGTTTAGATATCATTATTTGCTATGTTTTAGAAATAATTTCGTGATCTAAATCGTAAAAACATCGTGGTAGCAAGGAAAATTGTAAATAATTAGAGCTCATTTCATAAATTTTTTTTATCGAGAAAATTTCATCAAATCGTGATTTGGATTTAAAGATACTCAAGATAATATAGTCAAAAATCATACATCTAAATATAAGATTCCTAGTCCACATACTTACTTAAAGAAAAAGTAGAATAGAAAATCAACCAAATTTCGAACCCTCCTCTTAATGACATTGGCAGTCGGCGCAAGCGCAGGTCAATGCAACAAACGTGGAAATTCCCTACAGACGTTCAGAGCTTTTCTTTGATATTTTGTATGTTCACAAGCTTTGTACTACTGCAGCAAGCCAACTAGACACTCGGGTATAAATATCAAATGATAATAAGTCAATGATTCCGCGGTCCTTCCACCACGTAGTGGGAGCTACTGCCACAGGAGTACCCAGGCATGGGCGCAGGCTCACTACGTTGTGGACGGACTGCGGAATCATTGACTTATTAACATTTGATATTTATACTCGAGTGTCTAGTTGGCTTGGTGGAGTAGTACGTTTACAAGTTTTGTATTGTATTTATACATGTATTTATGTCCGTGCATATGACTCGGTTCTCAGTTTGTATGAGTATTGAGGACAGTGACACAGTTCCCGGGATATTTTTTCTGGATGCCAATTTCCACGGAATCACACACGGTCACTAGGTTTACATGAAACTGTATGACACATACGACGGATTTTGAAGGTGCATAAGCGTTAAAGACCTAACTTTCTGAAATAGATTTTGAACGGAAAGTGTGTCCAGAGCGATTATTAAAAATAAATGTGCGTCCAGATGCCTCGCCCGAGCACTCGTGTCATGTCATTATGTCTATGCGTTCCGACGTTCAAAAATTAAGTAGACGCAGCCGTTTATTTACTCACTTCGGAAATGTGTCAAAATTCAAAATTAATTAAGAAACACATTATTGGTTTTTACCGGGTTCATATTAGTAACCCAGTAACTATTCTTGGTCGGTTCTTATTTTCATTTAAATATAGTTACAAAAAAATGATTTTTTTTCTTTCGGCATCCAAATATAGTAGTTTTGACAAAAAACATATTTTAGGTATTTTATGAAAACGCGTAAATTCTTTATTTTTATACTTAATTATACTACAAAGCGTGCGTCGAACTGGTTCTATGTACATGTTCCTAGGTTTTACCTATTTTATATGCAAAATAAGGTCTGAAACGAATACCTACTCTACTCGTTCTTGTCAAACAACATGCAAATCAAATCGATACAACGATGTCAATGTATTAACACTTGGACTTGGACCCACGAGTTGTGCTTGCCATCTTGTTCGTTGATGCTGTAAAGGTCATCTGCGTGCGGTCAACAGCACTTCGCAAGAACTATTAGATAACTGTGACTTCGCAATCCAAAAAATATTAATCTTTATTAAACTGTATATTATTGGAATGGAGATTTACGAGTATTATTAAGATATTTCTGTGCCAAATTTCATACACACCCGTCGAAAATTGTAGAAGTTATTGTAGGTACTGAAACTGATGACTGTGAGTGACTGGGACGGATAGACGGACAGTCGGATAGACGGACTGGATGATCTTATAAGGGTTCCTCATAGGGACTACGAAACCCTAAAAAATATGCTTATGCCACAGCTTATGCTCCTTTTTGTTCGGCAGCACAATGAAGGAACTTTTTATTCATGCGGGTAGGTGCATAGTAACTTTCCACTTACTGAAAGTTCATAGGTATATAAACAATGATAAGTAAGTAAATTACTAATTCTCATTGTTTTCCTTTGTGCGAAAAGAATTCCATTACCTAGTTGATTATACATATTCTCTATTGTTAAATTGGGTAGAAATGGGAAGGAATTTTACTAATCATACCTATTCACTGTGCGTCAATAGCACAACTTGTTAAGCGTGGGACTATAATTATGTAAAACAAATGAATAAATTTACCTACCATTAAGATAATATACCTACCTACTATACTCTTACAAAGAGAAAAATAATTAACGCAAAAAACAAATAAAAAACGGTGAAAATTCAAAACAAAAAAAAATAAAAGATTCAAAACGGTGTAATGGAATTGCCAAATTATTTTTATACTAGTTGTGCCCGCGAATGTAGGTATTGTTAAATGTTTGCTAAATTAAATGTCTCAGTTAAATTACATCAGCTATCTGTCAGTGCAAGTCCCGTTAAAATCGGTCCAGCCGTATCGGAGATTAGCCGGAAAAAACAGACAGATTAAAAAAAAGGTATACCTATTTTGTTATAAGTACTGTATACTAGTACTGTATACTAGAACTGTATACTAGTACTGTATACTAGTACTGTATACTAGTACTGTATACTAGAACTGTATACTAGTACTGTATACTAGTACTGTATACTAGTACTGTATACTAGAACTGTATACTAGTACTGTATACTAGTACTGTATACCTAGTACTTTCATACGGATCTAGTAAAAAGGCTTCGACATTACAAACAGACACTTCAATTTAATTTATTTGTATACTTACAGATTATGTCAACGCAATCGCTACGTTAGGTAAACCATATTGAGGAAATACGTACTACCAAAGTGCCTTATTTTTGAAACCTTGATCATTATTTATTTTAATACCTTTAAAAAAGAATGCTCTACGTTAGCATAAGCTATGCTCTCTTTATTAATGACACCCATAATAAACAGAACCCGGCTTATGCTGACAATTTTCCCTAACCTTACCACCTAGTACTACATAAAACACTGTTCTTGTAGCGGAGTTGTGTAGAAATCGTTCATGAAAAATCCGTGCAAAGATAAATGATTGCGGTCCTCCCATCCGTTAGTATTATCTGTGAATCAGTAATCAGTAAGTAGGTACATTAGTTCACAGCATCATGGCGTGACCGCGCGCGAGTTGCGCAGTTCATGTGATCACAACAGCGCATGTCCACGCGACGACCATCTGACGAGAAGATTCGCGAAGCCCTGACGTCAGATTACGTCATAATGCCCACTCGAGCGCTCGCTTACAGCCCGACGCGATGGAGCCTCAAGCCTGCCTCATTGAAAAAACAAGAACACACTGCCCAAAAAGAAGTGTATTTTCAGGGTTCAAATATATTGCATCGTTTGATAGAAAATTTAAATTATTGGAATTTCCCGAATGCGCAATAATAATACAACTTGTTTATTACTTTTTAGTTCGTTTTTGGCAGAGTAGTCATGTTTTTTATTATCCTAAGCATCTCGCAAATCATTATTTAATAGATCTAGCTTAAATTAATAACAGTTATAGGTACCTATACCTACATGTAGGTAGCAAATTTTATAGCAACAAATAGCACAATCGTTTATGTTTACTTACATAAAAAAAATTGTGTCTTTTACGTAAATTTCCACTATCAAATGTATTATAGTACAGCTTTTTATAAATCGCCCAACGGGTTAAACCAGATATGGCCGGCCCAATGCGATAGCCCCGCGGCCCATTGAACGAAGACGTACGATATCTTTCACCGCGCCCTGATCTTATGGCCTCTTCTCCCAATTAGTGTTAATATAAAGCCAATCATTGATCTATTATTTTAACAGATATGGTACGTCCTAACATTGCGATCGCTAGACTTGTGCTCAGTGTTAGGGGGCGTGCATAAATTACGTGAGGTGATTTTTGAGATTTTACGACCCCCCCCTTCCTCCGTGGTGAGATTTCGTTAGATTTAGCTCGACCCCCTCCCTCCCCCTCTAATCTCACGTGAGATTTTTCAAAATCTTTATTCTAGAGGAGAAACATCTTTTACTTAATTTAACAAAAAAAAATAAGCTTAAAAAAGAACTTAAATTAACTTAGTTTTCTTGCAATTTTACACTGTTTCTTGCGGTAAAAAAGATTAAGTACGTGAGATTTGCCAAGACCCCCTCCCCCCATAAATGCCTCACGTAAATTATGGACGCCCCCTTATCGCAATCCAAATTCGACAATCAACGTAAAGGAGATGGAGTTGGCCATATATTGGCAATTCTTCTTCGTCGTAACACTCTTGGCAGAGTGGTCGTGGTCATCACTTAGGCGTTAGTAGCAAGCTTAACAGTACGTCGCCACTCCTCACGCACTGCTGCTCTTCTGGTACACTCATAGAAGGGGCAGCCAATTGCAGTCTTAACTTGGTCGGCAATATTGACAATACCGACATGTATTCAACATTATTTTCTGCAAACGACTGAGTCATACTGTGTCCATTGACTCCATTTAGTAGGACATACTATTTGGAAAAGCCACATGAATCCCTCTTTCTTGGTAATGTCTTTGCAGCCAATGATATTTCAATCTAAATAGGCACCGATAGAAGTCGAGGACACGTCTCTCATGCAATGCACACATTTTGTTGCGTAAACCTCAGCCAACGAAGGCCGATATACGGAAACATAGTTTGCATCGCGAATTGCCGCTAATTTTGTATACTTACTACGTTTTACTATCAAGGTACTTACGTTCTTTCTTTGTGAAGGCAGTTAAGCCTTGTGGTCCCACCTACTTTCCTGTTCAAGACAGCGTCGCTACCTGCGGGGCCAATATCGACACTATACAACATTGCACGACTCGTTTTTTCAACCCTCCAGTAGAATCCGCAAAATTGTCACGAATAGCGTAGCGTATAGGTAGGTATGTGACTATTTTACAGAAATTTAGCGGAATTCTAAGGATTCCTCAGAAAAATTGATTGTAATGGCAAAGTTGCCTAGCGTGGTTATTAGCCCTACTTTCCTCACAAAACTTGATTATCAACGCTGATTCCAGTTTTGAACAGATGTTTGGCTCAAAGAATTTACACAAATCGTGAAGTGGTAAAATAATGGTTAACAGTTTTATGTAGCATTAGTTTGGTTTGCTGTGAATTTTCCTCGTACACTTGACATTGTAGCCAGGCAGACGCTCATTTCGTTAAAACACTGCAATAGAATAAGAAGTGGTATGGTCGATTTCAAGCGAACGGCCTTGGCTGCTAAACTAACAATTCCTACATAACCATCTATAGGTACGATAGATGCGATAGGTGCGATAGATTCTTGAGTTCATTGCACAAAATGCATAATATTGTACTAGCTAAGTTTGTGGCAAATAGGGAAACATTACGGAATTGTGTCAAACAATTCAATTGATACTGGCATTGACCGATAAACGGTTAAAAGTTTACGTTTATTATTTTCACGCTGACATTATGGAGTGAGAATTTACGCACTTACAGAAATGATGTAAAAATATATCAGACATTCGAGTT
Source organism: Drymonia ruficornis (assembly GCA_947859195.1). NCBI lineage: Eukaryota > Metazoa > Arthropoda > Insecta > Lepidoptera > Notodontidae > Drymonia > Drymonia ruficornis. The sequence goes on from OX401906.1 coordinate 4,873,217, forward strand.
TTATTATATTTTTAATGTCAAGGTAAGAATACGATTTGCAGCACTTCTGCCATGAACGTTAAATAATAGTAATTTGGTAAATAATAGTAGGTACATACAATAGTAGCTACCTTTGTTAGCATTCTACACTACTCAACTTCATCTAAAATGGAGTTTAGATATGGTATGGTATTGGAGCAGATTGTTGATAACCAACTGATTGGATTAGTATATTGCTATCTTTATCATGGTTGTATCATTTGAGCAAGACAGAAATATTTTTAGACCTGTCACATTTAGTTTAGTAGTGATTTGGCGGCAGCACAGAGGGTACAAGAAAAAAAACAGAAACTAACTGAGCTGAATTTAAAGACTAAGCGTATTCTGCATCCTAATTACCTTTACTGGGTAAGTATATTCAAGGGTAAACTGTTTAAAAGATCAACCTGTGTCTCCGAGAAGCGTTTGTTTACATTGTTTACATTCTCGTTTAGACGGCTTGTACACGTCAATTTTGCAGAAGCAGTCGGGTCACCGGTGGACAATATACATCAACGGATTGCATCATCGATGTGTGAAACGACGAACCTCTCGGGTTGATCAAGACTTACCTTTTTATTTACTACTTTTTTTTTTAAACGCAGTGTTACTTAGTCATAACTTAGACTTATTGATTAGTTCATCATTAGTGTTCTTATCACCCTTCTATCTTTTATCAAGGTTCTTGTGTGTCACTTATTGTATCCTTATAGGTATTTTTCAAAGCTGGTTAGGCAAAAGACCCTTCCGTTTGTTTTAGGTTTGAGTTTAAAGTAAATAATCAAAGTATACCTAACTAGTTACAATAATGAAGACTTGTAGCGCGCATAAGAACTTGAACGTGGGACTGTTGCTGAGATGATAAACATAAATTCATCTAATCGGTGAGATCATTGGTGTATAGTTGGACCAGACAGAATATAATGCAGAGTCTAAATGTAATGTTTATCAGAAACCATCTCATAATTTAAGTATTTCGACTTATGTGGTCAGGGCATAAAAATATCACACCACACATACATTTCCAGTATACATTCTAGCACATGCTTACATCAAAGGCTCCAGTGTAATCTGAATCATAAATCTCAGTACTTACAGCTCACATGGCGAAATTAAGGAAGTCATTACAAATGCTTGCGATACCGCTAGTGTTGTTAAATTGCTAAGAACATAAGGTGTTACTTGTGTGTTGTGTATAATACCTACCACGTGAATAAAGTCATACATAAATTATGTTTGAACTCAGCTCTATCTTCATTAACAGCAAAATCATTATTTTAGATAGGTATTTTTTTTACCGTTATGATGGTGAAACTTTTGAAACAATGACTAAAATCATTATAAAACCGTAGGTAATATGTATTTTTTAAAGCTTTTGTCATGTAGGTCCTTTACCTCAAATAACTATGTGAAACTAAATCCGAATAGTTTAGTTTCACTTAGTTATTTGAGGTAAAGGACCTACATGACAAAAGCTTTAAAAAATACATATTACTTTAAGTTTCCCGTATTTATTGTTTGATTTTGCTCAGAATCTGGTTGAATTATGCAACAATTGTCCAGTAATTTCTACTTCATTATTAAATTTATGATTGATGTTTGATGCATCACGAGATAGCCGATTAAGCACGATACACACTTATCTATTGAGGCCTTATCTCGATAAGATAAAAGATGTTCTTGAAATTTTGTAAGTGTTATTCAAAACATGCTCGTGTAGATCCACATTCGCAATTTGAGACGTATCAAGCTTGAATATTTAATGACTTATATTGATCGCCTGATGTACGGACTACGGGCAGAGGCAGGTACTTAAGACTGGGCAGGTAGCTAACGAGGCATTTTTGGAGGCTATCTCCTCTTAGAAGAGTGGAGTAAAAATTTTGAAAAAAATATCACCGTATTTATTATACCCTCTTCTTTAAGAAGAGGGTTCGAAATTTGGTTGATTTTCTATTCTACTTTTTCTTTAAGTAAGTATGTGGACTAGGAATCTTATATTTAGATTATGATTTTTGACTATATTATCTTGAGTATCTTTAAATCCAAATCACGATTTGACGAAATTTTCTCGATAAAAAAATAATATGAAATGAGCTCTAATTATTTACAATTTTCCTTGCTACCACGATGTTTTTACGATTTAGATCACGAAATTATTTCTAAAACATAGCAAATAATGATATCTAAACTACCCTTCAACCATATTTTAATTCATGAAGTAGTTTTTTTTTAATTCAAGAAAATGTGGTTTGGCGCTTATGTTGTTTATTTCCGAGCGCGCGCACAATATCGCCATCTCACATTTTAAGTACTTGAACTAACCATGTCTCTCTCTAACTTTGTATTGTCAGTGTCCGCTCGGACTTGTTCGACGTCGGACCTGTGAAGGATTTTTTAAAAAATATTACGAAAAAATATTACGGTCGTGCCACATTACAGGTACAGTACAGTATTTACAGTCCGCCGACGCCTATGATAAATAAATAAATATCCTTGGAAATTATTTTACACATGACTACCTGATCCCAAACTAAGCAGAGCTTGTACTATGGAAACCAGATAACTGATATTACTACATATACTACTTTTTGTTTGTAAATACAAACGAAATATACACTTAATTACACCTAGACTCGGGACATGCGGACATGTTCATGCACACAACTGCATGTCCTGGGCAGGAATCGAACCTATGACCTGCACTGCAGCGTGATTTTCGTTTGCTTTTCCTTGTCTTGTGTAATTTCTTTTCATCTCTTGTCATTTTGTGTCATCTCTTGTCATTTTGTGTCATCTCTTGTCATTTCATAGTTATTCGTGTCATTTCTGTAAAAACTCCCTATTTCGCTTACTGTTATATACTTGCAGCATGGTCTTGGGCCGACAGTGGGAATACATTGCTTGTCAAAACAATGGAGTCGCTTTATTGCGTTTGTTGTAGGTATGGATGGGCAAGTAATAAATATATCATACATCAATAAATTATCGTAAAAAATAACATTACAGATATGGATAGGAAAATGTTTGTCCGTCCTATTCAATCTATTATATTATAAACGAAAGTAACTCTGTCTGTTACCTTTTCACGGCTAAACCGCTGAACCAATGTTGATGAATTTTGGTATGGAGATAGACTGGGTCTTGGCGGAGAACATAGGCTACTTTTTAGGGTTCCAAAGGGTGCTAACGGGACCCTATTACTAGGCCTACGCTGTCCGTCTGTCTGTCTGTCCGTCTGTCAGCGCGGGCTGTATCTCACGAACCGTAACAGGTAGAGAGTTGAAATTTTCACTGAATGTGTATTTCTGTTGCCGGTGCAGAACAAATACTAAAATTATAATAACATTTAAAAATAAATATCAAGTCTCAAACTTGATATTTTTGATGTGTTTATTCTACGGTGGTACGGAACCCTTTATGTGCGAGTCCGACGCCTTCAGATCTTATGAATGTTTTCTTGAAATAAATATAGTGTATTTTAAGTAATTAACTGGCCAACCCTCAGGTCCTACCTACCATGTTAGGATCTTTTTCGTTCTAGCGGGTGTAAACCGTGATTTAACGAGTTAATGTGATAATTTTTGTATTTTTTAAATTATTCAATTCAATGTTTTTGTTTCAGACATAGTCCAATATTGATTATTAAAATTATTATAATTTCACAATAAATATAAAACAATAAATAAAAGTAAAATTAAATTAAAAAAATATATATATTTATTTTTAATTTTCATGTTTTATCATTAAAATACAATATAATATAACATAAATTAAAATAAAATACAATAAAATAAAAACCTACCCCTAATTAAACAAATACCGTCCGCGTGGGATACTGGCTGCATGTCCTCCCTGTATTCAAGCTGTTCCTGTTGTCAAGCGAATTTTTTGAGCAAGGAAAGAGCCAGCCCTCTTGTCACCTGTGGCGGTAACCAGTCTAAGGGTGATTTTGATAGATAAAAAAATAAAGATAAAAAGATAAACAAAAAATAAATGCATGGTTAAATCAATAAAATTAATAAAAACTGAAAATTAAATTTAAAAAAATATTAAATATGGTAAAAAAAAATATTATGACACCGCTGATGACTTCATGATCGGCATCGAAGTTAAGTACCAAAGTATTCCTTTGCCTACGAAACATGAAAAAGATACTCATATCCGGCAGTCAGTCACTGACACAGATTATGTACCTACATTTTTACCCGACTACGGTGGGCGGAGGGTTATGATTTTGACCGATATGTATGTATGTTCATCTGCTCCCGTATAACGTCCAAACTATTTTTATCATAATAATTTGACTAATGAGGTATCGTTGGACGCGTCTGGATCGTCCGCTGGTTATAGGCTATTATACGATCGAAATATTGTTATACGTATCTATCAGCATATTGTAGGTATCGTTTGTCTTCTTTTGACTTACTTTGTCTTCAGCAATAAAAACAACATAGAAATTAAATTATTTTTTTCAAATACACTCGACATAAAAATCCCATATAAAACGAAAAAAATATATTTGAATATTTTCATCCATTTCATCTATTTTAAAAGGTGCACTGGGACATATTATTTTAATTGTACGAATTAAACAATATTGTTCCTTCAAAAAATAACTATACTATAGTCTACTCCATAGCTGTTCTGTCCTAGCTAAGCGAGAGGGATATATCCTTCGGCAGCTCACGCGACGCTAGCCACACCCCGAAACTAAAATTCATTTTTTTCTTGTATCGTCTTAAAAAACAAGTTTGAAAAATGTGAAAAATGCTCTTTTACTATGTGAAAAAAATTACCAAAATGTAGAAATTTTCAAATTTAAATTTCTATCTTCTTCCAAACGGCTGGGAATTTTTAAATAGTTTTTCCACCAAAAGATGGAGAAAGATAATACCTAAAAAATGTAAGCTTGATTTTGCGATGCAATCGTTTTTCACGTCACAATTCATGATTTTCCAAATATTCGCCAACAAAGTGGGCGGATCCGGTGCGAGGGGCGACGGGCGGCAGTACCGCGATGACTGTTGGACGGGGAGGTTGTGTCACTTTTCTACGCTCCAGTCGCTTCAATTATCGTGTATCTCTTTTTTATAAATAAATACGTAAAAATATTGCAGTGGTTTAGAATATTTTGTAGATAGCTAGCATTTGTTAGATTTTATATTTGTGCGCATTTATACGCCTTTGTACCTAAGTAGTTGTGATAAAGAGTTGTTATTTAGAACATAAATTACAATTCTTTGTTATTATATAAAAAAAATACAATTGGCTACAAATACAATTGCCTAAAATAATAAAAAAAATGGAAACACATGAAAAAAAAAACGAAAATATAAAACTAGGATACGATCCTACATACTGTCGCGCGTACACATTGACTCACTGAGCTATTTACATATTAATTGAATCGGCGAAATTATGAACTATATACTTCGTCATCCATTGAAAAATTGACACCTGCTTCGTAAAGTGGTTTGACGTAGTCTGTTCGGCTTACTGCTTGCGTGGTTGCGGGTTCGATTCCCGCCAAATAAAAATTTTAGAAACTGACTTATGCGTTATTTTTCCTGATCCCAGGATTACGGGGATCGTCTCCAGACCATTATCCATAGTACAAGCGTTGCTTAGTTTGGGACCATTCAGTTGGCGTATTAGTTTGTCAATCCAAATAATTTATAAAATGATTAAAATGTAATAAAACATGTAATAAATAGAAAAAAAACAATATTATTACAAATAAGAACAATATTATCACCAAAAAGTAGAGATGAGTCGTATTTACTAGAACAGGTGCGAAGAACAGGTATTTTACGAGACTAGGCGGCACCTATTCCAATTTTGAAAGTACTTAGTCCACCTAGTATTTCACTCAACACGTCCCAGCGGACGTGTTGCTCTCTCGATTGCGTGCGGCGATCGCGTATTATTATGAGTATTACGGATTGCTTAGTCTACATAGTATGGTAGCGAACTAGTATTCTAGTCCAAGTAGTACGATATTTTTGTGTTAAAATATTGAGATAACGTATTTTTGTCTTTTTAACAAACACAATGGCTCCAAAGGGAAGTAGTTATCATCATCATCACCATCATCATCATCACCGTCATCGTCATCGTCATCATCATCATCATCATCATCATCATCGTAATCGTCATCATCATCATCATCATCATCGTAATCGTCATCATCATCATCATTGTCATCGTCATCATAGTCATCATCGTCATCATCATCATCATCATCATCATCATCGTCACCATCATTGTCATCGTCATCATCATCATCATCGTCATCATCGTCATCGTCACCATCGTCGTCATCATCATTATCATCATCATCATCATCATCATCGTCGTCATCATCATCATCATCATCATCATCGTCATCGTCATCATTATCATCATCATCATCATCATCATCATCATCGTCATCATCATCGTCATCATCATCATCATCATCATCATCGTCATCGTTATCATCGTCATCGTCGTCATCGTCGTCATCGTCGTCATCATCGTCATCATCATCATCATTATCATCGTCTTCATCATCAGTAAGCAGTAGCGTGGCGACATCTGACTGAAGTGAGCAAAAGTCATTTTTTGTCCCCATTTGATCTCATGCATCGAGTCCTATTATGGATCTAAGGACTAAGTACGCGATCCATACTCGATAAGTACTTCAGAATAGGTGGACTAGGTGGACTAGGTGGAACAGGTGTTTGGATTACGTATGTACGCGAACCATACTCGATAAGTACTTCAGACTAGGTAGACTAGGTGGAACAGGTGTTTGGATCACGTATTTTTAAATACTAGGAATAGGTGCACCTAGTCCCAAATTTACCTAGTACAACCCATCTCTACCAAAAAGCTATTACATAGACATGTCGAAGGTGAGGTACGAACTCACGGAATAATTGCTAATGCTTTACCACTACGCTAATGAGACATTGCAGATGTGGATGAAATTATTCACTAGCCCTATGATATACATTTTGCGCTATAGTTCTATGTGGAATAAATACATAAATTATATGCATTAAAAAATAATAATTTTGTGTAAATATTTTGATAAATTCTGTACCATTGAAAAATACCATTACTATAATAAATCCAAATATATTTAAATAACTAAATATGGTTGGATTTGAACCCGCGTCGTATGTAATTCTCTCTGTTTTATCAAGATGTCTAACTTCAAAATAAAAAAAAGTATTTTCAAAATCTGTTCACCCAGTCGCAAGTTCTGAGGTAATAAACATAAAAAAAATACAGTCGAATTGAGAAACCGACTTCAAAAAAGTTTGAAGTCGGTTAAAAATATCACATTAGAAAACATTAAAAAATGCAATATTCCACTTTGATCACCCAGGTGGTCAGAGGTTGTGTTGCAGGTTGTGTTGCAAAAGACTCAACGAGTCTTTTAGGCTTATTATTAGGGCTCGAGCCTTTTTATGAAACCTCGGAGGCTAAAGAACTAATTAGCCCCGAGCCTTCGCGGCGAAGAGGAGGCTCTCGGAAATAAAGCCTTTATTTTGAAGCGCTTTCTAAAGAGGCTTTGAGCCCTTTTTGATTTTAGCCCTTTGTGACCATTCTTGACTATACTTGAATATGCATGACTATTCTCAACAATTGTTGACCAGTATTGACCATCCTTGACTATTTGACCATTATTTACTATTTTGACCATTATTTACTATTTTTGACCATTATTGACTATTTTGACTATTGTTGACTGTTTTTGGGAATTTTTGACCAATGTTGACTATTTTTAGCCATTGTTGACTATTCTCAACTATTGTTGACTACTATTGATCATTTTTGACTATTTTGACCATTATTGACTATTTTTGACCATTGTTGAGTGTTTTAGACCATTATTGACTATTTTGACTATTGTTGACTGTTTTAGGCCATTTTTGTCAATTTTTGACCAATGTTGACTATTTTTAGCCATTTTTGACCATTCTCAACTATTGTTGACTACTATTGATCATTTTTGACTATTTTTTACCATTGTTGACTATTCTCAACTATTGTTGACTACTATTGATCATTTTTGACTATTTTGACCATTATTGACTATTTTTTACCATTATTGACTATTTTTTACCATTCTTGACTATTTTGACTATCGTTGACTGTTTTTGGCCATTTGTGACCAATGTTGACAATTTTTAGCCATTGTTGACTATTCTCAACTATTAGTGACTACTATTGATCATTTTTGACTATATTGATCATTATTGAATATTTTTGACCAATGTTGAGTGTTTTTGACTATTTTGACTATTGTTGACTGTTTTTGGCCATTTTTGACCAATTTTGACTATTTTTAGCCATTGTTGACTATTCTCAACTATTGTTGACTACTATTGATCATTTTTGACTATTTTTGACCATTGTTGAGGGTTTTTGACCATTGTTGACTATTTTTTACCATTGTTGAATATTCTCAACTATTAGTGACTACTATTGATCATTTTTGACTATATTGATCATTATTGAATATTTTTGACCAATGTTGAGTGTTTTTGACTATTTTGACTATTGTTGACTGTTTTAGGCCATTTTTGTCAATTTTTGACCAATGTTGACTATTTTTAGCCATTTTTGACCATTCTCAACTATTGTTGACTACTATTGATCATTTTTGACTATTTTTTACCATTGTTGACTATTCTCAACTATTGTTGACTACTATTGATCATTTTTGACTATTTTGACCATTATTGACTATTTTTTACCATTATTGACTATTTTTTACCATTCTTGACTATTTTGACTATCGTTGACTGTTTTTGGCCATTTGTGACCAATGTTGACAATTTTTAGCCATTGTTGACTATTCTCAACTATTAGTGACTACTATTGATCATTTTTGACTATATTGATCATTATTGAATATTTTTGACCAATGTTGAGTGTTTTTGACTATTTTGACTATTGTTGACTGTTTTTGGCCATTTTTGACCAATTTTGACTATTTTTAGCCATTGTTGACTATTCTCAACTATTGTTGACTACTATTGATCATTTTTGACTATTTTTGACCATTGTTGAAGGTTTTTGACCATTGCTGACAATTTTTTACCATTGTTGACTATTCTCAACTATTGTTGACTACTATTGATCATTTTGACTATTTTGACCATTATTGACTATTTTTTACCATTCTTGACTAGATAAAAATGATAAATAGTAGTCACTAATAGTTGAGAATAGTCAACAATAGCTAAAAATAGTCAACATTGGTCAAAAATGGCCAAAAACAGTCAAAATAGTCAATAATCGTCAAAATAGACAAAAATGATCAATAGTAGTGAACAATAGTTGAGAATAGTCAACAATGGCTAAAAATAGTCAAAATTGGTCAAAAATGGCCAAAAACAGTCAAAATAGTCAAAAACACTCAACATTGGTCAAAAATATTCAATAATGATCAATATAGTCAAAAATGATCAATAGTAGTCACTAATAGTTGAGAATAGTCAACAATGGTAAAAAATAGTCAACAATGGTCAAAAACCCTCAACAATGGTCAAAAATAGTCAAAAATGATCAATAGTAGTCAACAATAGTTGAGAATAGTCAACAATGGCTAAAAATAGTCAAAATTGGTCAAAAATGGCCAAAAACAGTCAACAATAGTCAAAATAGTCAAAAACACTCAACATTGGTCAAAAATATTCAATAATGATCAATATAGTCAAAAATGATCAATAGTAGTCACTAATAGTTGAGAATAGTCAACAATGGCTAAAAATTGTCAACATTGGTCACAAATGGCCAAAAACAGTCAACGATAGTCAAAATAGTCAAGAATGGTAAAAAATAGTCAATAATGGTAAAAAATAGTCAATAATGGTCAAAATAGTCAAAAATGATCAATAGTAGTCAACAATAGTTGAGAATAGTCAACAATGGTAAAAAATAGTCAAAAATGATCAATAGTAGTCGACAATAGTTGAGAATGGTCAACAATGGCTAAAAATAGTCAACATTGGTCAAAAATTGACAAAAATGGCCTAAAACAGTCAAAATAGTCAATAATGGTCTAAAACACTCAACAATGGTCAAAAATAGTCAATAATGGTCAAAATAGTCAAAAATGATCAATAGTAGTCACTAATAGTTGAGAATAGTCAACAATGGCTAAAAATAGTCAACATTGGTCAAAAATAGTCAATAATGGTCAAAAATAGTAAATAATGGTCAAAATAGTAAATAATTGTCAAAATAGTAAATAATGGTCAAATAGTCAAGGATGGTCAATACTGGTCAACAATTGTTGAGAATAGTCATGCATATTCAAGTATAGTCAAGAATGATCACAAAGGGCTAAAATCAAAAAGGGCTCAAAGCCTCTTTAGAAAGCGCTTCAAAATAAAGGCTTTATTTCCGAGAGCCTCCTCTTCGCCGCGAAGGCTCGGGGCTAATTAGTTCTTTAGCCTCCGAGGTTTCATAAAAAGGCTCGAGCCCTAATAATAAGCCTAAAAGACTCGAGTCTTTTGCAACACAAATTGTGATTGACTAGTAGGGACCGTATTTAAATTTATTGACGTAATGTCGTCACCACTCTGTATAATATTATGCTGTGGGATTCGCACTCGTATCGTATCGTAGATAGTTTTCTTTCCTGCATTATTTGCCCTATGTGATCGATTTTAGACTTTAGTTTATGAATAAATAAATAAATTATTAGATTTAATTAAAAAAAAATTAAAATAAAAAGATCATGCCTACAATAATTAGAAAATATTAAGAAAAAAAACTACAGGATTCGAACCTTCGTCATCGTCTTTCAGAATAATATCCAAGACTTTACCACCGAGCTATTTACGCTTCGAACAACAGAGCGAAATTATCAACTTATTTGTAGTCCTACTACGTTGTGATAATTAGCGGCTCGGCTTGCGTTGAAATAAGAATACAAGCGACGCAATAAACGCGCGCTGTCAGAGCTGGCGCGGGGTGCGCAAGGGGCGCAGGGGGCACACCGCCGGCGATGCGTTAGCTCCGCCCATTCAGCCAAATTTTCCAGATGATATCCCCACCTTAACTAATAATAAAAATTCGTCAAAACAATATTTTATTAGAATAGGAGGACAGATTAATCGTTGGTTTACGTTATTGCGTTCATCATAAAGAGCAAAAACGTTGCATATCTGGGTTATGTGTTAACAGCACCAACTCCCCAAACAGACGTAAGGATTTCTTTGTGCATAACTCTTGCAGAGTTTTTTCCTACCGACATAAATCTACTACTTCATTGGAAGTGTGAGAGACATGCAGAAGTTTATCTGTAGCGTTTTCTTCGGGACTTGATATCTTCGGCCCAGCAATAATAACTTATCATTCTGCTGATCAGAGTTGGGCAAAATTTAATTGCGATTAATTAATTTCTAATTGCATGTGATGTCACAATTAATAATTAATTGTGATTTGTTCGCGATTGACGAACAGATCAAAATTAATTGTGACACCACATGCAATTAGCAATTAATTAATCGCAATTAAATTTTGCCCAACTCTGCTCCTGATGAATGAAAATATAGTTGCCCTCCAATGAGTCAAGACGGACGTAGCCCGTAACTCGAATGGATAGCGGCTACTCGCCGCTCGTAATAAATTGCAATATATCCTGGAACCTATTAAAAGAAATCGCGATGATGTTGGCTACTAATTGGAACACATGACCGTGTCAAATGACTGGAGATGGAGACGAGGCGTGTCTCAAGGTCATATCAATTCCTCAAGTTGTTGCTAACCTGTTCATATTGCTTTGTATCTAATCAGCGTGAAATGTGCGCGAGTATGACAAGTTTGTTTGGCTTTATAAAATAAAAACTGTTTATACTTATCATAGTGATTTAGATACATATCGTTAAGCAAACATAACCCTTGTAAGGCCTGTAGTAGGATTTAAAATTGATATTTTAAGTCTCGAAGCCTTCAGAAATGGTGCAGATCTTAGACGACCAGACGCTTATTATATAAGTGCATCAGAATGTACACCAATGGAGGCAGATGACGAGAAATCTAGAAAGCCTCATGTGCCTTTTAAAACTACGAACATCGTCTACCAAGAGTTACTACAGAGGTCATTGTGAGTAGCAATGTGTACAAATTTCTCTAGGATCGATGCCGGCGAATCGACTAAAATATGATAAAATAAGTGATGATAAGAACCTACCACCTATTCAGAAATCCAATAGTGATGTCGGAAAGTCAACATTAAATTGATAGATTAGCCTGACAGTAACTAGGCCAGCCGGTGAACTATAGCTAGAATATTCATCTTTAGTTGATACCAGTGCCCGAAAGTGGGACAATAGAGTTACGAATAGTGAGACTATCGATCGATATAGAATGTAGGTTGGGTGCACGTCTTCGTATCATTCCGTGCTATATGATACAATATTCTGCGGCGAGTTAGCCACAGACAACTGGATATCGATTTGTAGCGGAGCGAGTTTGCTTAGTTCAAGGGCAAATTTAAAAGCCCAAAAGGCACGCGAAACATAAACGAAATGGTCCAACGAACGTTCCCGCATAATTTGTGCTTTATATGCATATACTTTATTGGTATTCGTGCTGATTATGTTGGTACACAACTAAACTTGACTAAATTAACTGTATTGCCATCTACCTCATGATCGAGACGTATGAGTGAGACAGAAATACTTCTAGATGTGTCAAATTTAGTTAGGGCTTGGACTTGGCTGAATTTAGTCGCCCAAGTTCAGAAGCTTCTAAATGTTTAAACCATCCTAGCTTCTGAATAGCTTGCTGAATGCGATTAGACTTGACTAAATTTAGTAACGACTAAATTAAGATGACTAAATTCAGCCAAGTGAAATAAGCCATTTAGTCATTATTCGTAGCCAACATAATTAATACCATTTTCGTCCGAATTCCGGAAATGTACTTAGGTATACTGTTTTTTTTATTACGTAACCGGCTACCAATGTGGTTTATTAAATTCAGTAGACCTAGGTATTCATCAAGGTGCCTACTTACTGTTTATAACCATTTTGATTCAAATGCCAAATTTGATTTTAAATACTTGTTAACGTATGCCTATTCAATAGTTAATTAATAAACTCATTTAATTAACAACGACCTTTGTCGACCTCGAGTCGTCGAATTTTTGAGGTTGTATGTGATTAATGAGATGTAAATAATAGCATCATGTATAAGACAGACGAGGAGGCTTTTGTTAGGAACTAGATAGCCTCGTCTCATGTTCTAGGATAAAACCTTAGGCGCTCTGCAGGTACAGTAAGATTATTATTAGATTAGAAGTGGGTCGTTAAAACTTTTTTGTCGTATCGAGGCTTATGCCAAGATACAGGCACTCGCCTAGTTTGGCCACCGCAGAAAATTGTACTGTACTAGGTTTTTATGGAAATAAACATTTATTATTATTATCATATATATTATTATCTTTTCATCCCAGCACCTGTTGCATGGTTACCTATTAAGACATTCCTTAACATGTGAGCCCACACACAATAATGTAGGTACTTACTGATAAGTAATAAATAACAGTGAGGCGATGACTCTTATAGACTTCTTTGTGATAAGGCAGATTAAACCCTTTGTTCTAATGCAGGTACCAAACTATTGTGTTCTGTGTGGTGTTGCTTGGGTATCTACCTACCTCATATTCATGAAATTTTTTTATGCTCTGCTATTGTTTTAATAGGGTGAACCACAAAAGAAACTAAAAAATTAAAGAAAAAATTAATTTATTAAATAACCTCATTAACTTACTGAGAATCCCATACACGTCGGGCCTAATAAACTATATGTACAGCGGCCCGCTTAGTCTATATGTACAGCACGTGCGGGGACAGGCTTCGATCACAGGTGAGATTACGGACGCGTCCTAGACTGGGCCGACCTCTTCTTGGTACGACCTCGTGAGGTGTGCGGCGGCGGCGGTCAGCTGCTTGAGGGAGCGGCGGAGGCCGCGGAGGTGGCGCCGGCAGGCGGCCGCGGCGCGCGCGGCGGACTCCCTCTCATCCTCCCCCTCGATGCCGGAGTCGCCGGCCGCGCTGGACGCATCGCTCTCGGTGTCGCTGATGTCGGAGATCCTTCGTCCCTGCTCCACGTGCTCCTCAGAGTCCCCGTTGGACCACAACAGTTCAGTCTTCAGGTCGTTCAGCATAGCGAACATGCTGAACGGGTCATCGTCCCCCTCTTGCGGCAGGTTCATTAGCCGGCTCGGCACGAGCACCGTCTCGTCCATGACGTTCACCATTTTGACGAACTTCTCCATGTCGTTGAGGATGCTCTGCTTTGAGAACTCGGTGTCGTCGTGCCTAGCGATTTTGCGCAAGGTGTTCCTGTAACAATGGCAGATTACACATTAGAAACATTTTATTATTATACAAATGTTATACCTATATCATGATAAAGGAAAAGCTAACATACCACATGATTATTTAAATTTTATGGTACGTATTATGGAGGAATTGAATTTGTTTAATTATAAATTAATACAGACTTTTGTATGTGTATAACTAGATAATGTAAGGAGTGAGATATCTCGAGTTATTTATAGTACCTACTAATAAAAATAAGTTATTTAATGATCGGAAGTGTGTATACCTACTATTCCAAGATAATTTTATTTTTAGTTATGCTACAATAACCAAAATAACTAGGTATGAACTATCCAGTGGTTTAATAAGTTGCAGGTTTAAATTTTATTAATTGGTTATTTAAAACATGCAGAGAAGCTTAAAACATAATAATGTATAAGTACATGCAATTATAAAAACTTACCCCTTTAAAATAATGCAAAGCACAAACAGGGTTAGTTCAAATTACAAATGCAAAACTGTTACTTAAGCTATAAAATATAGCACTCTACACACAGGAACACTGAGTTGGTGCATCCAGATGCCTTGCATACCTCGCCCGAGCACTCATGTTATGTATGACATTGTCTATGTGTTTCGACGTCAAAACTGAGTGCCCGGGCACAGCATGCCCTTGATGTAGATGCAGCCAGTGAGGCATAAAATACCTAGTTGCAGTAACAATAAGCCAAAACATAGACTATGTTTTATTTTTAAATCTGCTATGTTATGTATGAATGACTAAGTGGGTTTCAGTTGAGTAATAAATTTTGAACCTTATTTGTTTGCTGAAATACTATGCATAGTGAAAGTACAAGAATAAAAGTGAGAGGCAGCGATGATTGTTAACACAATACCACCACAATTGTATTGGAGTCAGATAATGAAAACAAGCAATAGTCTATGAAAAGACAGATTATACAGGATGAAATTGAAATCATGGACATCCTCTTAAACTATGACTATACACATAATTCTGAATATTTTGGGAAAATAAATAAAAAACATTACTTGAGCAAGCAAATAAGCAAACAAACAACAATAAATTTTTATCAATTGATTGGCTGATTAATATTCCCTAAATATTCTGAATCATGTGTAGAATCACCGTTTAAAAGGATGTCCATGATTTCAAATTCACCCTGTATAGTAAGTACTTATGTAATGAATTGTCTATGAGAGCACTGATTAAAATGAGTATGGCTTCGGTCTGATTGATACTAAGTACCTATATAAATTGTCTACATGTAGTTTAGCATGGGTGTTGTTTAGTAAATTACATTTGCACATCTATGTGTCGGAAAGAGTTAGAAATATGTTCTAATTTCCCGAGTAACCTTTACCCATCAGTCACATTCGAGGGTCACCTTTTCCTAGTGTGAATGTGGTAGTTTGAAGCTAAGACAGAGAATTATAATTATAGTAAAATAATGTGATCAGTGCCTTTGAAGCAAGGTTGTTACGAAACAATCATCTTGTTTTAAGCACCGTGTTTAAAACATGTCTTAAACATTTAAAAACAAAGTTTTTTATCCTACTGTTTTAAATCAATGTTTTAAACACGTTTTAAACAGTTGGACCAAGTTAATTCACTGAAGTAACTTGGACCAAGCTAATGCACATACAAATATACTAGTTACGTTAAAAACAGAATTTTTTTCAAAAATCTAGTAGGATTCACAACAACCCTAGTCACATTACCTTAGTATGAGCAAGACATGCATTACAAAAACAAACTTTGTGGTTTTATTAACACTTAAAGATTGGTAAGTGCATGTTAGGGCTCATTGTATTATGATTGAGGGTAAAGGTTATTTTTCTTCAAATTAAACTGTACTGTGTGTGTACCTATTGGGTAGTTACTCTGACAAAATGGTGTATTTATGGTGGTGGTAATGTACCTATTTCTCATAGAATTCATTGGGTACTGGATTAAACCGGAAATAGTGATTCTGCGGGGATTCCATTCAAATTCCATGAATAGGTTATGAACATATCATATTTTAAAAGTTTGTGGGTACTATGATTTAGGTTTGTACCACCAATTTTTTGTATGCATTTTTGAATTAGGTAGGTAGGTATACAGATAAATGTACCTAGAGGAAAGTATGCTACTATTAACATTTATACCTACTAACTAGGTAAGTATACTAATGGAATGAATGTTATAGAATGTTTAACAGCTATGCTTGATATCGTCAAGCATCATTTGTATGCTAAACAAGCAATTATGACCAGATTGGCTAGTTTGACCACTCAGAACTTATCGTAAACCACAAATTTCAAGGGACTGCCCGTAAACTTGTTTTAAATCGATATACCTACATAACATTTCACAAACAACTTTTATAGGTTCAAGTTTTTAACAATAACCGGTATATTATATCCATGAGACTCGATAATTTGGCGTGACCGTGCACCTTAAATTGGTTATTCGGTATCAATACATGTAACTATGCGATTGGTAGTCACATATCAAACTATCAATGAAGCCTAGTCGGCCCATTCAGTGAGTCACCATTGCGCACGCCCAACAGCCCAAACCATAGGATAACCTTATCGATAAAACTTGCGTCGCTTGGAAATCCAGCAAAAGCATGTGACGAATTTTGGAATAGCCGTTTCATTGAAAATGACTCGTTATAGTCGTCATCATAGTGAAAGGTACACGAGCTGAATTTGAATCTTTTTGCTCTGAGATTCTGTAAGTTGCATGTGGCAGTTGTGTCCTCAATCTCCACGCATATTCCAAAATGCATCACGAACGCATGCTTCAAAGTGCACAGGGCCACACGCAAGGGACATGCAATACACCACACCACACCACAACCGCATCCATTGACCGTGATAAAAACACTCCCTACCTGCTGTTCTCCAATTTAGTCGATATGTCGGTGTTGAAAGACATCTTCTCGTGTTATTTAACAATTATTTAAATATCACTGAACACACACGCCCTAGATTTATTCTGATGTCACTTTTATTGACGTTTACAAGCACGGCTTGCGAAACGACGCGATTGAAAAACTCGACTCGACACAGACACCCGCACGCAACGGAGCGATTTGACGTTTTGCTAGAGGTGGGGATGGTTCCTCGTATTTATATGAGACGATCATACGATGCGGGGGAAGCGAACTTTGAATTTTACCAATGTAGTTAATAGAGAATAGGTAAATAATCGTATAAATTTCGCGATTGTTACTGCGTTGTGATAAGTTGATGAATATTTATGATATTTTTGCGCATAGCTTTATTGTATGTTTCTGTCAGAAAAACAATTTCTGCCCGTTTATTTGGTTTCAACCGGGCGCGTCCCACCGAAGTCACACCACATAGAGGCGTTGTGATTGGTCAGCACAAAATCCAGGCTTTTTTTATTGGATTGTAGTTGAAACAGTTGCGCGGTAAGTTTAAAAAAATAACAATACAAATTATAGAATCTTTACTAATATTTGTTCATTACATAACACATCCTATCACTATTTGTTGTATTTCTCTTATAAATTCCCATAATTATATGTAAATTCCTTGCTGCCCATACCTTAAAAAAACATGACTTTCGAAGAAAATTCCGGATTTTACTTATACTCAAAAGACATTACCAAGAAAGAGGGAGACGTGACTGTCCAAAATAGTTTGTCCTACAAAGCGGAGTCCAAGGACTTGTGTTGCAAAAGACTCGAGTTCTTTAGCCTCATTTTTAGGGCTCGAGCCTTTTTAAGAAACCTCGAAGGCTAAAGAGCTAATTCAGCCCCGAGTCTTCGAGGCGAAGAGAAGGCTCTCGGAAATAAAGCCTTTATTTTGAAGCTCTTTCTAAAAAGGCTTGGAGCCCTTTTTTATTTTAGCCCTTTGTAACCATTCTTGACTTTAGTTGACTATGCACAACTATTCTCAACTATTGTTGACCACTATTGACCATTCTTGACTATTTTTTTCTATTTTTGACCGTTGTTGACTATTTCGACTATTTTTTACTTTTTTTTGACTATTTTCGAATATATTTAACTATTTTTGACTATTTTTGACCATTTTTGACTGTTTTTGACTATTTTTGACTATTTTTGACTATTTTTGACTATTTTTGACTATTACTGACCATTTTTGACTGTTTTTGACTATATTTGACTATTTTTGATTATTTTTGACCATTGTTGACTATTTCGACTATTTTTGACTATATTTGAATATGTTTGTCTATTTTTGATAATTTTTGACCATTATTGACAATTTTTGACTGTTTTTGACTATTTTGACTATATTTGACTATTTTTGATTATTTTTGACCATTGTTGACTATTACGACTACTTTTGACTATTTTTAGCTATTTTTGACTATTTTTGACCATTGTTGACAATTTTTGATTATTTTTGACTATTTTGACTATTTTTGACTAGTTGTGACTATTTTTGAACATTGTTGACTATTTTTACTATTGTTGACTGTTTTTGACCATTGTTGACTATTTCGACTATTGTTGACCATTGTTGACCGTTTTTGACTATTTTTAGACTATTTTTGACTATTTTTGACTATTTTTGACTATTTTTGACTATTTTTGACTATTTTTGACTATTTTTGACTATTTTTGACTATTTTTGACTATTTTTGACTATTTTTGACCATTGTTGACTATTTCGACTATTTTTGACTATATTTGAATATGTTTGTCTATTTTTGATAATTTTTGACCATTATTGACAATTTTTGACTGTTTTGGACTATTTTGACTATATTTGACTATTTTTGATTATTTTTGACCATTGTTGACTATTACGACTACTTTTGACTATTTTTAGCTATTGTTGACTATTTTTGACCATTGTTGACAATTTTTGATTATTTTTGACTATTTTGACTATTTTTGACTAGTTGTGACTATTTTTGAACATTGTTGACTATTTTTACTATTGTTGACTGTTTTTGACCATTGTTGACTATTTCGACTATTGTTGACCATTGTTGACCGTTTTTGACTATTTTTAGACTATTTTTGACTATTTTTGACTATTTTTGACTATTTTTGACTATTTTTGACTATTTTTGACTATTTTTAGCTATTTTTGACTATTTTTGACCATTGTTGACAATTTTTGATTATTTTTGACTATTTTGACTATTTTTGACTAGTTGTGACTATTTTTGAACATTGTTGACTATTTTTACTATTGTTGACTGTTTTTGACCATTGTTGACTATTTCGACTATTGTTGACCATTGTTGACCGTTTTTGACTATTTTTAGACTATTTTTGACTATTTTTGACTATTTTTGACTATTTTTGACTATTTTTGACTATTTTTGACTATTTTTGACTATTTTTGACTATTTTTGACTATTTTTGACTATTTTTGACTATTTTTGACTATTTTTGCCTATTTTTGCCTATTTCTGACTATTTTTGACTATATTTGAATATATTTGTCTGTTTTTGACCATTTTTGACTATTTTTGACCTTTTTTGACTATATTTGACTATTTTTTATGATTTTTGACCATTGTTGACTATTTTGACTATATTTGAATATGTTTGTCTATTTTTGATAATTTTTAACCATTATTGACAAATTTTGACTGTTTTGGACTATTTTTGATTATTTTTGACTATTTCGACTATTTTTGACTATTTTTAGCTATTGTTGACTATTTTTGACCATTGTTGACTATTTTCGACGTATTATGACCGTTTTTGACTATTTTTTGGCTTGTTTTGACTATATTGACTGTTTTTTGGCGATTTTTGACTATTTTTGACCATTGTTGACTATTTCGACTATTCTTGACCATTGTTGACTATTGTGACTGTTTTTGAATATTTTTGACTCTTCTTTGACTATTTTTAACCATTGTTGACTATTTTTGACCATTGTTGACTATTCTTGACCATTGTTGACCGTTTTTGACTATTTTCGACAATTTTTGACAATTTTTGACTTTTTTGACTATTTTTGACTATTTTTGACTATTTTTGACTATTTTTGACTATTTTTAGCTATTGGTGACTATTTTTGACCATTGTTGACTATTTTTGGCCATTGTTGACTATTTTTGACGTATTATGACCGTTTTTGACTATTTTTGACCATTGTTGACTATTTCGACTATTCTTGACCATTGTTGACTATTCTTGACTGATTTTGACTAATTTTTTTTGACTCTATTTTGACTATTTTTGACCATTGTTGTCTATTTTTACACGACTGCCCAAAAAAAAAAAAGAGTGTATATGTGTTTAGGGTTCATGTATGTATGTATGTTTGTATGTGAGATTCTTTATTCCACCATAACTAATAAATGCCTAAACGGATTTCGATGTATGGGGTATCGTTAGAATCCTTACATCATTCCGGGTAACACTGGGTATATTATTTTTGAAAAAAATCAATATGGCGGCATTATGGCTCAACTTTAATATCTGAAAATAAAATTTTTTTCTTCCATTATTACAATATGGGTATCAAATTGAAGGCCTTGATGAGCACAGTCCAAAACTGAAGAATTTATAGGCATAATTTAACATAGGTAGGGTGTACATGCAAAACAAATATATCATTTTTGGCTGCTGTCACTAAAATGCATTAAATAAAAATAAATAATTTAAAAAATTAAAAACACGACTGCCCTGCCAAAAAACGAACTAAAAAGTATAAAACAAGTGCAGTGTCATTGCAGTCGGGGGCCCTCTTAGATTAAATATGTTCCACAGAACGGTCCCCCGACTGCAATGACACTGCACTTGTTTTATACTTTTTAGTTCGTTTTTTGGCAGGGCAGTCGTGTTTTTAATTTTTAATTTTTTTACCTTTGTTGACTATTTCGACTATTGTTGACTGTTTTTGAATATTTTTGCCGAATTTTGACGAATTTTGGTCCAAAGTAGTCAAAATTCGTCAAAAATAGTCAAAATACGTCAAAAATAGTCAACATTGGCCAAAAACAGTCAACAATAGTAAAAATAGTCAACAATGGTCAAAAATAGTCAAGAATCTTCAAAAATCGTCAAAATTCGCCAAAACTATTTAAAAACAGTCATCAATAGTCAAAAATAGTCGAAATAGTCAACAATGGTCAAAAATAATCAAAAATAGTCAAATATAGTCAAAATAGTCCAAAACAGTCAAAAATTGTCAATAATGGTCAAAAATTATCAAAAATAGACAAACATATTCAAATATAGTAAAAAATAGTCGAAATGGTCAACAATGTTCAAAAATAGTCAAAAATAGTCAAAAATAGTCAAAAATAGTCAAAAATAGTCAAAAATAGTCAAAAATACTCAACAATTGTCAAAAATAGTCAAAATACGTCAAAAATAGTCAACATTGGCCAAAAACAGTCAACAATAGTAAAAATAGTCAACAATGTTCAAAAATAGTCACAACTAGTCAAAAATAGTCAAAATAGTCAAAAATAATCAAAAATTGTCAACAATGGTCAAAAATAGTCAACAATAGCTAAAAATAGTCAAAAATAGTCGAAATAGTCAACAATGGTCAAAAATAATCAAAAATAGTCAAATATAGTCAAAATAGTCCAAAACAGTCAAAAATTGTCAATAATGGTCAAAAATTATCAAAAATAGACAAACATATTCAAATATAGTCGAAATAGTCAACAATGGTCAAAAATAATCCTAAAAATAGTCAAATATAGTCAAAAACAGTCAAAAATAGTCAAAATTTGTCAAAAATAGTCAAAATACGTCAAAAATAGTCAACATTGGCCAAAAACAGTCAACAATAGTAAAAATAGTCAACACTGGTCAGAAATAGTCAAAAATCTTCAAAAATCGTCAAAATTCGCCAAAAATATTTAAAAACAGTCATCAATAGTCAAGAATAGTCTAAATAGTCAACCATGGTCAAAAATAGTCAAAAATCGCCAAAAAATCGTCAAATATAGTCATAAATGGTCCAAATACGTCAAAAATAGCTAAAAATAGTCAACAATCGTCAAAAATAGTCAAAATTCGCCAAAAATATTTAAAAACAGTCATCAATAGTCAAGAATAGTCTAAATAGTCAACCATGGTCAAAAATAGTCACAAATCACCAAAAATTCGTCATATATAGTCATAAATGGTCAAAATACGTCAAAAATAGTCAACAATAGCTAAAAATAGTCAACAATCGTCAAAAATAGTCAACATTGGCCAAAAACAGTCAACAATAGTAAAAATAGTCAACAATGGTCAAAAAAATTGTCAAAAGTCTTCAAAAATCGTCAAAATTCGCCGAAAATATTTAAAAACAGTCATCAATAGACAAGAATAGTCTAAATAGTCAACCATGGTCAAAAATAGTCACAAATCACCAAAAATTCGTCATATATAGTCATAAATGGTCAAAATACGTCAAAAATAGTCAACAATAGCTAAAAATAGTCAACAATCGTCAAAAATAATTAAAAATAGTCAAAAACAGTCAAAAATGGTCAAACATAGTCAAAAATAGGCAAAATTAGGCAAACTTAGTCAAAAATTGTCAAAATACGTCAAAAATTGTCAAAACACGTCTAGAATAGTCAACAATGGTCCAAAATAGTCAACAATAGTCAAAAATCTTCAAAAATTGTCAAAATTCGCCAAAAATATTTAAAAACCGTCATCAATAGTCAAGAATAGTCGAAATTGACAAAAATCGCCAAAAATAGTCATAAATGGTCAAAATACGTCAAAAATAGTCAAAATACTTCAAAAATAGTCAAAATACTTCAAAAATTGTCAACAATGGTCAAAATAGTCAACAATAGCTAAAAATAGTCAACAATGGTCAAAAATAGTCAAAAATGGTCAAAAATAGTCTAAAATCGTCAAAAAATAGTCAAAAATTGTCAAAACAGGCAAAAATATTCAAAACAGTCAACAATAGTCAACAATGGTCAAGAATAGTCAAGAATAGTCACAAATAGTCAAGAATAGTCAAGAATAGTCAAGAATAGTCAAGAATAGTCAAGAATAGTCAAGAATAGTCAAGAATAGTCAAGAATAGTCAAGAATAGTCAAGAATAGTCAAGAATAGTCAAGAATAGTCAAGAATAGTCAAGAATAGTCAAGAATAGTCAAGAATAGTCAAGAATAGTCAAGAATAGTCAAGAATAGTCAAGAATAGTCAAGAATAGTCAAGAATAGTCAAGAATAGTCAAGAATAGTCAAGAATAGTCAAGAATAGTCAAGAATAGTCAAGAATAGTCAAGAATAGTCAAGAATAGTCAAGAATAGTCAAGAATAGTCAGGATAGTCAAAAAAGTCAAGAATAGTCAGGAATAAAATAGACTAGCCAGGAATAGTCAGCTATAAGGCGACTCCTTCTTATACTTGCGAAGACTCCGAAAGCTCACAACAACGGAGCTCTAAAAGAACTCCGAGCCCAAAAAGGGCTCGAGGTTTATTTAAAACTCGAGTCCTTTTTTAGCCTTGAAATATTCGGAGTCGTTTTTCTTCGACGAGCCCCATAGAAAAGCTCGAGCCTCTTTGAGAGGGCTAAAAGAACTCGAGTCTTTTGCAACACTACCAAGGACACAGTACGACTTAGTCGCAGAAAACAGATAGGTAGGTATGTTTTTGAAAACATGTTGCTATTGCCGATAGGACTATAGCTCCTCTTCAGAATGATGGCCTTCTTATTATTTACCTATACCTATCTATAATTCGATGGATTGCGAGTGTGATAACAGGTGTGTAAATTTGTAGTGTAATTGTAGTGGTGCGGTGAGCACAAGTTTTTAATTAGATTTTAGAAGGTACTGTCTGTACCTATCTGCTAAAATAAAAATGCCATCAATGCTTAGGTATACATAACTAATTTCAATTCAAGAACCGGTTGCCTACTTTCTTTCATAGGGTGAAAGGCCAACACTATTTCATAGGTCACACACAGGTACCTATACATTTATGTTGAGTTTATTGTATGCTAAAATGTTGAATTGATTAGTCTGACTGACGTAAGTAAATTAGTAGGCACACTACACTACCCATCCACATTCTTACATAATAATAATATACTACCTTAATATCGCCAGACTACAAGAAGACACCAACTCTATAGTCCCAAACAACGCTTGTACTATGGACTGGGGGCGATCAAAGTGACATCCAGACAAATCACGAAAAGGCCGTTTCCGAAATTTTCCCCTGGCGGGAATGGAATCCGCAACCACACGATGTAGGGTCCTGCGCTCGAACCACTGTGCCAAGCGGTCGTTGGTACTTATTTAATGGAAAAGCAATATAATAAACAAAAACACTGGAATACGTCATATTTGGTAGGTATATTATTTAAATACAAAATATTATTCATACATTGCCCGCGAAGCTTTCATCAGACTGTTGTTATCATAATTTCCTGATCATAACAAAATAAACTTAATGACATAAGAATAATAAAATATTTCCTTCTATACTATACAATGTAGTACCTATTTTAGTAGATATGGTACCTTCTTACATCGTTTTTACCACACTTGTGCTCACCGCACCACTACATGCAGCGAAATTCCCCCATCTGTTATCGCACTCGCAATTCGACAATTAACTTATTAAATAAGAAGGCATTATTCACGAGACGATGGGCTGTATTGGAAATACCGACATGTTTTTAACAGTATTTTCTGCGAGCGAGTGACTCGTATTTAGTTAGACATTTTAGTAGGACAAACTGTTCTGGACAGTCACATATCTCCCTCTTTTTGGTGGGCTTCTTTGCTGAGGTTTCGGTTAGATTTCCATAAAATATTTGCTTCTGGAGCCAGAAACATAATTATGAGTACTAAGGGGACTTTTCCAGCATAAGCTGTAGTCCCTTTATCACGGGTATCAATAATAAAGAGAACTCAGCTAACAACTTATGCTGGAAATGTTCCTTGAGATGTGCAGCTCCAAGTTATGTAGGTACCTAGTCCTGGAGATCCTTTTGCTTGTTACCTACCTTATTTATATTACTTACTAGCTGTGTCCCGTGTAGCATGTCTCATTTCAGAACCTGCACTATCTACGTTTCAAATTTCATTAAAATCGGTTTAGTAGTTATGGAGATACGCATTTATAATATTATTAAATAGTAATAGGGTTCCGTTGGCACCCATCGGGTAAGGAATCCTAAAAAAAGAAAAGAACATGACATCAGTCAAGATTTTTTGAGGCCTATGAAACAAGTCATCTTATTGCAGTAAGCAACAACTTGACCCTTATCAGCAATCAACATGTTATAACCGATTTAATTATGTTATTAGTTATTGCTCCGCAGGGGGGTCAGGTTATCAGTGCACTGACACGACACGACCGCGTGATGGACACACCCTCGTACAAACATAATACTTAAGATTCACGTCATTATCATCAGATGTTTGCATTACTAGGTGCATAATTTAATATTTAGTGGATTTGGTACCTCCTTACATTGCAATCACTAGACTTGTGCTCAGCGCACCACTACATGCAGTGAAATTTACACATCTGTTATTGCACTCGCAGTTCGACAATCAAGTTAAAGGCCGATTTTGATGCGTGTTATTCATTAGAAGATGAGCCATATTAGCAAAAAAACATGTTTGCAATATTATTTTCCACGAACGACTGTGTCGTACTGTGTCCATGGACCCCATTTAGTAGGACATACTATTTTAGGCAGTCACATGTTTTCGACTAACAACAAGCATTTGATGCGTGTTTGTGTGAAAATGTTGATTGTCGAATTGCAAGTGCGATAACAGATGTTTGAATTTCGCTGCATGTAGTAGTGTGCTGCGCAAGTCTAGTGATTGCAATGTTAGAAGGTACCATATCTGATGAAATAATAAATCAATGGACGGAACACACTTGTGTGCTTCTAACTAATATCATTATTGATATATTTATTTTGATTGCATCATGAAGCTCATTATTACTTACTATTATTAATAAATAACAATGACTATAGGTAGGTACCTATAAGTATAGTCCAACCATTTATTTTACTTAAGACATTAAATAATGTCAAAGAAAATTAATGTTATTACTTTATATTATGGTTCATCTATATTATTATACAATAACCATAGATAAGATAACAATTTTAAGAATAAGATTATTTTTTTATTGATATTCTTAAATTTTAATGTCAAAAGTTAAATAGGTAAATGGTTGAATGAAGTACCTATAATTGAGAAACAAATTGTGCTTTTGTGGTAGGAAGAGGTACAGTCCGCGACAGGTCGAGATGACAAACGGGGTATGAGCTTTTCTAGAATAACATCCGAATCAAAATTAGCAGGACCTGATAAACAATTAAAATCGCCAACAAACTTATTAAATTAAATTATTATGTTGCGTTGCGGGTCCTGCTATCTTTGATTCGGATTTTATTCTGCACCAAATTCGTAACCCGATTGTCATCTCGACCTGTCGCGAACTATAGGTACCCTTTAAAAAGCAAATCAATCACTCAATAGGTAGGTACGTACTTACCTAAGTAGGTACTGACCTAGCCTTATCTATTAATTATAACCTATTAAGCCTATTCATTCTGTGACCTAGGTAGGTACCTACCTAGGTAGAGTACCTACTTTATCAACATCACGCGCGGTTAGACTACTTGTGAAATAAGGTTCAAATAATCGGGTTAAATTTATCTCTAAAACCGGTGCGGAACTTATCGGTCTTTTATTGAATTTACAATAGTACCTATGATATTTATGTAGTAAGTACTAAGTAGGTAGGTACGTAACTAACCGGTTAGAAGCGAGCGGCTGTTCGCGTGTCGTATCGTATGACTGTTTTTTTTTTAGTTTTTATCTGTGCAGGTCAATTGAGGTCATGTTTGACACAAACGGTTGTATGCTCATCACGTCATGGATGAATGCCGGATGGTGATGGCAAAGAGAATAGGAAGGTATAACCACTACGTTAGAAGAGAAGTATCTCCTACCTAGATTTGGTCTTTACCTTGAGCAGAATGTAGGTATGCAGATCTATTACTTCACCTACGTAGATACCTACCTACTAATTATAATGAATCAAGATATATATTTTTTAAATTAATTATTCGCATCACGGCGTCGACTGTTTAATTTATTAAATGGAGTCCATGGTCACAGTACTCAGTCCTTCGCGGAAAATAATATTGCAATCATGTCGGTATTGCCAATACGGCTCATCTTCTGGAGAATAATAAACACGTATCAAAATGCCTTTTAACTGTCGAATTATGAGTGCGATAACAGATATCTAAATATCGCTGCATTTGGTGGTGCGCTGAGCACAAGTCTAGTGATTGCAATATTTGCAATGTATGGAGGTACCATATCTGCTAAAATAATACATCAATGCTATTTTCAATCTAAATCACATCAACAAGGCTACTCCTGCCATCTAGTTTTGTCAGGTTTAATTAACTAAAAGACTTTTGTGAACACTCTGTGGTTGTATTAGCCCGTGGTTTGTTAACGCAGCCAGTATCGAGTTTTACAATGAAACATATAGATGGCAGTAGGTGAAACGCAGAATAAAAAAATCAGCCTTCAGGAAATAATGTGAGCTTTGTACTTTGAGATCCTTGGGTAGCTAGGTTTACTTGAATGAGGTTCAAAATAGCAGATATTATACCTACTTACCTGTTTCCTTTGTTTTTTTATAATTTTAATTTTCGTCTATTATCTTTGTCGGATCACCTCTGAATTTTTCGAAATCTATGTGTGAATTATAACTTTAACTTTAATATGATTATAACTTGCTTACGGTGAAGGAAAACATCGTGAGGAAACCTGCATGTCTTTAGACATGTGAAATCCACCAACCCGCACTGAGCCAGCGTGGTGGATTATGGCCTGAATCCCCCTCGCATTGAGGGGAGGCCCGTGCCCAGCAGTGGGACGTTAAAAGGGCTAAATTATTATTATTATTATCTTTGTCAGATTTTTAAAAATCTTGTTGGAGTCTCATGGTCTGGTAAAATGCAATGTAGGTAACGTTGCATTTTATTTTATGTGTTTATGATTGATTAGCTGTTCACAGACCTCGTTTATCGATAGGTACGACATACATTGAGACCGATGAAAATATATACACCTAGTCCCCACAGATATAAATATGAATAATATTTTATGTATGGTAGCCAAAGTTTGCTGTCCACCCCATCGAGCGCACTCTATAGCTTGCGGTCGCTAATCAAATTAAGCTTTGGATGTAGTACCTACCAGGCTATCATAATATGGAGATGGTCTAGTGTCTGTAAATAAAAAAATCGTGACTGATAGGTACATAACATGATCCAGATCATATTGTTTTCAAAAATTCTTAGATCCATGATCTAGATTATTTAAGGATCATACATAGAAACGAATCGTAATAGATCAAGTTCCAGGAGCTGTAAGACATCACTTATTTTCAGAAGGATGAAACCCTAGGAACTCAATAGTGTCTCATGGGCTTTGAATACCTGCGTACTTGTGGGGTTTGCTCTGGGGCGCCTTGGCTGCTACCAAGTGAGAAAGGTAACTAAAAATAAGAGTTACTTAACTTAAATTCAGATGGCTGATTTTTATACATATATTGTAGAATATTACTCCGAAGTACTACCAACAGTATCAGACACTTTCCATGGGCCAGAACTTTTATCAGACGCTTTAAAGTTACTTTACTAGGCTATTATAAAATAACCTATTTGAATGTCTCTGTGTCCAAATGAAGTGTTTATGGAATTCTTGTCAGTTTATATGTTCGAGCATCACGGGAAAACGACGGAATCTATTTTATGGAGTTTTTACTATTAGATAGCTGATAATTAGGCCTAACTTAAGATTGGGGGTCGAGATAAAGGACAAAATCTCATTTTTTGTGTAGATTTTTTGGGGCTCGAAAATCTGAGCTAGTAAAGCAGAGGGCAAAAGCTAGCTGAAAAAAACCTGAAGTGGGTATTACTTATAGGATTTCCCAATCGGTAGGTACAATGTAGTTATGGGGATCGATCTCGAGAAATAAATTAACTTATAGTGGTAAGTAGAGGTGAAATAATGTTTTCAGAAGCCGTCTCCATATCTGCGTATTCATGGGATATACTGGCGATTTCATTGCGGCGGGATATCAACGAGTGTGCAAACAAAACTGGACGCCCGCTTTGATTCGCCGACGAGAGCTACACACACAAAAATTATAACGTATTTTAGCTTAATTAGTCCCTCTTACGGGATTGATTAACTTCATATACCTAGGTACTCAATGCTATGGAATTATTGCTATTTTCAATTCATTTTCATTGCGTGGAATTATTTCCACGGTCACTGTTATTTCACTTGTTTTCACTATATTATTTGATTCATAGAAGTCATAGAAGTCGCTGGTAGATAATTTACGGTGAAACCCGACTTGACAGACATAAATATGGCAGTAGCGCGTGTAACCTAGATGAAAACTTATTTAACACTTGCTTTTGCCTATAGTTGCCGCGCATAATTAAAAATAAAATAGCATATGAACTATTCCAGATTATAATCTATCTCTGTGCCAAATTTCATCAAGACAACCATCCATCCATCCATCTAAACTTTCACATTTATAATAGGTATTAGTGGGATGATCTGTCACAGGCTACCTGTTAGGTAAATGTCCCATCTCCAATCTGTCTCATAGCCAGCTGCAATCACTGATCGGTAAACGATTGGAGGTTAACCAACGCTTATGGCAAGGTCAGTCAAAGATGAGTGACCATTTAGTGGCCTTTGAACTGAGCGATTCCGTGGTTCGGAGGGCACGTTAAATGTCGGTCCCGGCTGTTGTCATCTAGGCAGCAGCTAATAAGCCCTGACAGAGGCCATCGGGCGGCTTGAACAACTTACTCTGACACCAGGTTGGCCACTAACCAAACAATAAGAAGATAAAGATTGAGCCAGGCAGGGCGTGCATTGTGTCCGAGCATTTGGTGGTCAGACACAGAAAACATAAGTCGGTGAGTAGATTAGGTACATATTTACTTAAGTTCTGTACTTTAATATTATATCAACGTAGCCAGATATCCGCGTAAATACTTCTGAAAGTTTTACGGCCGAATACTCAAAGGCTACTTAAATATTTAAGTCCCACTTAGCAGTTTGAGACGTCGTTAACTGTCATTTTTTGTATGACGCGTCAAAGTTAAGCAGCTCTCAAATTTAAGTTACGTACGAGTATTCGGCCGTTAATATCGTAACTATAAATTACTACACAACACCGAGCGCCTATTAATTTTCGAAAGCAACATTTTATATCCTCAAATCGTTATCTTCGAGAAAAGGGAATTATAATAGAGTAAATTAATTATTCCGCCCGCCACCACTGGTAACATCGGCGCTCCTTAAATTTCCTAAACCCAGCTAAAATGGAATAGCCTCCGAGAAAAAGGGGTTTGTTTTAATGCCCATCAGAAAATAAATGCCGGAGACAATAACGTGGGATTCGCTGCGAGATATAAATTCCGAATAAAAATACTCCGCGATGTCGAACGGGTAGTGATGGGGCGGTTTGTTAGTCGATTGTTTTTCTTATCGATGGGCATCTCTTTTATAATCTTTACAGTTCTTTGGATATGGTCCTGTACAATGTATTTAAAGTCTGATTGATAATTCAGTGAAGTAAAATGACAGCTTTTTATGTCAAACGTATTTTTTTTTAATAATTAATTCATTTTTATTTATTAAAGAATAACAAAAACTTGATCAATCACAAAAAATAGATTCAATTAAAATATAAATTCACATTTATAGCTGTCATTTTACTCCACTGAATTAATAATCAGACTTACCACGCAGCTACAATGCAGTTACAACCGTTTTAGAGAGCCTGCTAAATAATGGGATAGGTAAAATAGCAATTCAGGTTGCACGGCTTGAATTGCTCAGTTTAAAACACACATGGTTTCATATTGTAGGTTTCTAAATAGGTGTCTCGGTGCGTTCCGTTCGGGATCCCGAAGACCCCCTCAGACGTGCTGAAGGTGGGACCGAGGAGGTTTTAGTGGGTAAGAATCCCACATACCCCACAAGCCTCTCACACAAGAAATCTTGCTAAGATTTTCTAGCCGTCAACAAAAACAAAAGGTAATATAAACACAGTTGTCTTTATTATGCACAAAAATTGATAAAAGTTTGATATTAGTAGAACTAACAAAACCTTTGTTAGTTCTACTAATATCAAATTAGCTTAGCATTAATTGACTACAAATAAAGATCCACAACCTACTCTATCTACATTGATAGACATTCCTGGATATCGATACCCAGTGTCTTAGACTTTAGCACAGCACTACTACCCTAAGACCGTGGTCGCGGAAGAGTTGCGACCAGCATAAACGTTAAGACCGGATGAACAAATAAATGAGCCACCCGATCGATGCCGCCCGACTGTAATAACTCCATTCTAAGTACAATAGGCAGTCTCCTTGTTATCAGTGTCCTTTGTATTTTAAAACGCATTGTATCGGAAAGGTCGCCCACAAGCATAGACATCACCAAGAAAGAGGGAGACATGTGACCGTCCAAATTAGTTTGCCCTACTAAACTGAGTCCATGGGCACAGAACGAGTCAGTTTCTCGCGGAATATAATGTTGAAAACGTGTCGGGATTGCCATCTCATGTATTTAATACGTCAATTGTCGAATTGCAAGTGCGCTAATAAATGGGGGAATTTCGCAGCATGTTAACCACTACATGCTGGACTAGCATGCACAGCGCACAAGTGCTGAGCACACGTTTAATGATTGCTATGCTAGAAGGTACCATATCCGTTAAAATAACACATCAATGACCACAAGTGTTTAGGTGTGCGATTACAAGAATTTTTTAGTGGTACCTTTGGAATGATGGCGTAGTTTTGCAGTTAAACAAGTAGGTATGTATACCGCTTTTAGATCAACGCAACTCAATCAACGAACTTATTTAGGTACCTACACTGATCGAATCGATATCGAAGGGGCTTTATAAATTGTAGTAAGTAAGTACCTACCCACCGAAGAAAATTGTTAAGAAACAAGTATTTAAACACAACAATGCGAGCGAGGCGCCACGCGCCGCGACCATCGGAGCGGAAAAAAACATGCTGAATCAGCATCGAGTTCTCGAGACGCTGTTGACACAGCTAAGTAGCCCCGCGACGCCTCGCTTCATTTGCATTTCTCTTAATCTCCGTTATGAATAAAGAAAAATTCTCGGCGACGTTTTTAAGCGTTTCCCGAGGCCTTAAGCGCCGCCCGCCCGCCTAATGAAGAGCGGCGGTGGGATTAGGCGTCGCCCGCGCCGCGCACTTTCGCGACATTACACTTTTAATTTGAACGAATCTTATTATTTTCTTTTGTTGATTTAAGCCCCGAGCCGGGAGACGGGTCGAGACGTGACCTGCAGTGGAAAAATGCGATTGCCATCTAAAGCCAACCGTTTAAATGAACGAGATTGGAGCTTAAAAAGTATAATGGACGAGGGGGTGGCGAGGGGCGCGGGCGGCGATCTCGGGGGCGCAAGATGGCCGATTTGCGATTGAGATGAGACGCCCCCCGCCTCCCCGGGAAGATCAAGCAATATAATTAAGTCTTCAGCTACATAAGTAGGTACCTCTTCATCTATTTATTCCATAATTTCAAATATCATGTTATGTGATTTTCACCAATCTGGAACTCCTAATCTTCGTGGACATAGAAAACAATACGCACAGTTTTAGCACTTACAGTCGCCTGCACGTCTATGGTAACATTTCCAATATAAGCGCAGAACTATCATAATTACGAGTGTCAATAATAAAAGAGCTCATGTTTGCAATACGAGTACCTATAACCTTAGACGTACAGGCGGACGTACCTATTTACATTATTATCCCACTCGCTATGCTATGCTACGCGCTACGAAGCGCTCGCGAAGCACATTACAAATTCTCGTGTAAATACCACTCCGCTAGGATATAATGTAAAAGTCTTTGTATCTAGACACGGCTTTATCCAACGTTTACGTATTCATAGTAACAGTCCAAGTCTTACAGCAGGCACCACTCTTCATCTAGCAGAGGAGCTTTACTCAAGCGCCCGCACAAAACCAAAACATCCTAACTCAGAATTTTAACAATCGCATTTGTACCAAGAAATGAGGGGAGTACAGTTCATTATTGATTGCAGAAGGTTGTCTACATAGAAAAGGAAGGCCTAGAACTGGCTAAAGGTTATACCGGTGGCGTGATCGCCGTCGCTTCAGATGACAAACCAGATCTGGTCACGTAATGAAAAATGACAAAACTGCAGCTCGTCGCGCCTCGCTGGCTCAGAACCGGCGAATGGCAGCGCTTGCTAACCGTACCTACTCTTAAATGTACTTAGGTACTACATAAGGAATCAACGAATCATTTGCAGGTTTGGGTATATAAGTTTTTTATATCGTGATTCATTACCGCAATGAGGTAAATGATTGGCAATAAATGGAAGAGTAGTAAAGTAACGAACAAAATATCATCCAATTTGGTACCCCCAATAATTCCTATACTAAAGATTTACACAAACAATACCAAATGTCCCTTATAAAATCTACTAAATGTTTCTAAGAAAACTAATAACTCAGTTTTAACAAATTATGAGTAGGTATCGAGACCGCAGCTCATCCAAACGAAGCACTACAAACGTCTATCGGCGGAGACAAAACAAAACGTAATAAAGCCTTCCTTTGAGGCGCTCTAGAATAAGGAAAAGTTGTAAAGCATTCGAGGGGGGCGCGACCGCAACCCCACCTGCCGGCCCAAAAAATATCGCATAAATGAGCCGAAGGGGCCGCCTCTTCAGCCGCGAAATTTCAGCCATACTTCCAAACCTATAATCCTCATAATCACCTTTACAAAGCAAAGATTAAAAACGATTCTAGCGCCCTCTGGCGAGCGCGCCCCGCGCCTCCTCCGCGCTTTTATATGCGAGACGGCGAAAAGTAAGATTAAATCATTATTTTTCTTAAGCTCCTTCTCGTTTTTTCTCCGTCGTAGTGGAAGTTTTTTGCTTGGACTTTTGATGCGGACGATCAAAGACTTGTGTTCAAATTTACATAACATTCTTAAATAAATTGCGGGGCTGGGGTGGCTCGATTGGGCGCGAATCGCCAAGCGTACTGTATAAACTTATTAATGCGAATACTGGATTGATGCTTAATGTACTATTAATTTATTCCGCGGATTAGTCGAGTGGCGGCGCATAATTTACGAACAAAGACGCTTAACTACACCTAAATCTTTATTCGTTAGGTTTATGTGTAGGTACGCGTGTGTATCTTCAAATTGTTGAATTCAAATTGTTGAAGTTACGGCTGTCTCTACATGACTCTACATACACTGAAATCGCGCTAAAACTTCGACTATCGTTGGCTAGTGACTAAAACGTGACTGTTGCTAGATTGAATGCACGACAATGCTGTAAACATCTCTCAAAAGTGAACTCCACTAGTAGTAATTACTATTACTAGTAGAACTCTCATTAGTAGTAACTGGTCTAATACTGTTCCTGAATCCTTCATGATTTCCCTTTTTCAACTGAGCGCAATAATGAATACCTATGTTATTGTTTTTACCGGGTTATTGGAAAAACATTAACACAACATAATACATTTAATAAAAAATCACTTTCTAAAATGTATGAAAGAAGAAAATATATTCATCTAGAGGAAAGCCATGGTACGTGGTTGTATTCCACTGCCCTAAAGTACGTAAACGAACCACGGTTATCCTCTAGATGAGCATATTTTCTTGTTTGATACATATTAGAGTGTGATTTTTTTCATATTTTTTTTTTTCATATTTAAGTGTATTATGTTTTGTAAAAAGTCAATGTTAATGTTTTTCCAATAACCCGGATAAAAAGTCATAAAACAAAAGTTGATGTTTATGATGTCAGTAATACAGTCGTGCAAGGTTGTTAGTGTTTTTTCAATAACCCTGTATATTTTCGGCCATGTGCACATATTTTAATAATTTATTTAATAACCTATTAATAGGCAAGTCGGTATGTATAGAATTCTAAAACGGCAAAGATTTCTAATGACAACAGATAAATGTCGTCTACAAGCTTATTAACAAAGAAGTTTCAGTCGATATCTCAGCTAATTAAACTGTTTTCACTAGTGCGACCACAGAGTAAAGACTAAAGACAGAGGTGCCCTTATTAGATATATGTATGAAAAAAAAACGTGGTCATTGTTTTTTCATTTTCATTGTTCTATCTACCGGTAAATAGTTGAACTACTTGCTTCGTTTTATGTCGATGTTAGTACTAGGCCGACCACTCGGCCGAGTTGCTTAGGGCCAGTCCCCTTAGTAATTGGTCCATGAGTGCGACGCAAATCGCTTTTTGACAATTTAACGATGTCTGTCGTGAAAATTATTTTTATTAAAATACCTATTGGTGCGTCCACAAGCCTCACAAACCTCGCCTGAGCACTCATGTTATATCTATGTCAAAACTGAGTGCCTGGCGCGGCACCCGCCGGATGTAGACGCCCCCATTTGGTGTGGCAGATGCCTCCTTGCTTAGCCCGAGCACTCATGTTATGACATTATGTTTGCGCGTTCCTACGTCAAAACAAGCTGCGTCTACATCAGGCACATGCTCCGCCCGAGCACTCAGTTATTAAGTCGGAATGTATAGGAATAACGTAATAACGTTACCTAGTGCTCGGGCGAGGCATGCGAGGAATCCAGACGCACTAACTGAATGCTCGGGCGCTCATTATCTGGCCTCGGAGAGGTACGGTATACCTAATAAGGTAGTTAACCAATAAACATTCTTCAAAATCCTAAAACGAGCGCATTAAACGTTTCTAAACTTAACAAACACATGTAGCGGCATGTCATCTAACTTATCTTACTTAAGCCGAACTTGGTATTTAGTTAAACCTAAGCGCCGTACGCTAACTTGAGCTTGTTTGTGCTCGGTGTTTAAGTGGTTGTTTGATTGTTTTAGGCGCAGGTAGCGTTGAGCCCGCATGAAATATGTGGCTACTTAGTGTTAGTAAGCCAAGTTTACTCGGAAGGCTCAACTTTACAAGTTGCACGATGTAAGTTACGTTGTGGTAATGTGTGACATATGTTGGAGCATTGATATATTATTTAGGTAGATATGGTATTTCCTTACAATGCAATCACTAGACTTCTGCTCAGAGTACCGCTATGTGCTTGTGCAGTAATTTACACATCTGTTATTGCACTCGCAATTCGACACTCAACTTAAAGGTATTTGCGTGTTATTCATGCGTTCAAATGCGTCTCGAAAGTCAAAACGAGAAATCGGTAGAATTGCCCTAAACACTCGGTAGATTTGACTCAAAATCGGTAGAAAAAAAACTAAATTTTTATATGTTTGAAGATACTATGTGTGAAAATTTATTTTCTTGTCTTTTTCTGAAGCAATTTAAAACATATCTTTATCAAAACTTTTACAGTATTGTTCGCCTGTGTATCGCCTTTACATTTAAATTGGTGTATGGTGGGTTACTTTATTATTTTTGCACCCAAACTTGTGCCGACTTAATTCTTTAATTAACTAAACTTACAATTATACTAAACATGAACTAAAATTTTACATACAAAATAAAAATAAAATTTGAATTCCAACTATGGATTGACGACAAAGTATTTTCTGAAAGATAAAACTGATTTATAAAGTCCGAAATACAAGCATTATCGGTAGGTTCGAGACCACTGTTTGCCATTGTCTGGGTGTCACTGGGATCGCCCTCAGTACGTTGTACGGTACCCTTAGTATACAAGCTTTGCTTAGTTTAGGACAGTTGGTGTGTAAGTCTGGCGATATTTATTTACCCCTTACCAATTCCCAGACTGAAACGAATATGTACCAAGTCTTTTGATTTTAAAACCCTTATTGATTTTATTCGCCATCACATCGAACGACGGAATAAAACAGCATCGTCTCGCCGCATAAAACTCTATACCCACATTAGTCCCTGCAGTGTTTTAATTTACAAAGTTACTGCGAACCACGTCGATTGCCAATAAGTAAACACGGCCGCCGAAGTCTGAGTATTTAACTTAATTTTTGAGCTTCCACGGGGGTTAATTGAGAGTAGCGCTCAGGAATTTCGTCACAAAAGAAGCACTTAAACGAATGGTGAACAACAGCACTCCACGGCTCAAAATAAACTTATCTCCGCTGGGCAAGGGTTAAAATCATTTAGAAGCAGGGAGTAATTGTCAGGTGGGCGCTACGAGGGTTGATGTAGTTGATTCAATAATGCGCTGTTCCTATAATAATGTTATTTATCGGGTTTTTGAGAGTGAAGTACGTAGTGTTGCGTCGGGGAGCCTCTAGGCCCTGCTCCTCATGAAATTTGCTTAGGTTATTTGATGCAATTATTTTGCAATGTTCCATGGAAGGCATTTTCTTCATGCATCTCCCTACTTTGACGAAGTCAGCTGCAATTAGTCCAGTCAATCAGGAAGATATTTCTACATTGTACATCTCTTTCTAAACGGCCATAGTTAGATTACTTAAAACCATTTCATAAAGCATATAGGGTCGTACACATATAACATTTCAATGTCCGCAAGCACCGAGTAGCCGCGCTCGAGAAAACGGATACTTATCTTATGACGTTATTTTTACATGGGCAGTCGTCAAAACTGA
The DNA here is from genome assembly GCA_947859195.1 of Drymonia ruficornis. Classification (NCBI taxonomy): domain Eukaryota; kingdom Metazoa; phylum Arthropoda; class Insecta; order Lepidoptera; family Notodontidae; genus Drymonia; species Drymonia ruficornis. The sequence continues at coordinate 4,911,212 of OX401906.1, forward strand.
ATACTCAGGCACGTCGCTCGGCTCATGTACACGCACCTATTGCAATTAAAAAGAAAATTGAAAATGTATAAGCATATTTTAAGTAATCTCTACAAACAGTCAATTTTGGCTGTTTGTAGAGCCATTTGGCGCGCTCGAGAAAATATTTTATGACATGGCCTACGTGTTCAGACGTCAAAACCGATTCGTCGGCGTCGGGCGCGCCGCTCCTTATATTAAGACGCAGCCATTGAGTTAGTTGATATACATTATAACGTCACGACTTTTATCCCCATTCGGGGGTAGCCAGAGGCTTGAGTGGCCATACACCACCACATTGTGGAGGTATTAAGTCCACTCAACCGTTTCACCAGACAGTCAGAACCCAACGTGGCAGGTGGTGAAACCTTGGTTTCCTCACGATGTTTTCCCTCACCGTAAGCGAACTGTAAATTATGCACATAGATGAAAATTCATCCATTGGTGCATGCCCAACCGGGGATCGAACCTGGGACCTTCTGATTGCCAGCCCAACGTGTTCTCCCCTAGGCTATAGTCGCTACACACAGTTGATATACAGTTAACTATAAAACGATTTTATAGTCTAACTTAGAGCTAGTATCCCATAGTATCCGTATCGCAGTTGGCTCCAACAAAGCTGTTCGGATCGTATCGATGTGGCGACAGTCCAGATTGACACTATTGTTATACCCGCTGCCTGCATTGTGGGTAGTTTGAGCGGCAGGTTTGACCTCTGTATTGACTGGTATTGGACAATACTGCGAGACTGGATGTAGCTAAGACACTGCATGTCTCAAAACAGAATATCGTAAGTCCGCATAAAAGGTTTTAATACGTCATGTTGTCTTTTCGCAGACATTTGTATAAATTGGTTTCAGACTCCGGCGTGTCTGAAATTAAATCTATCTTCAGGCATGTTAGAGGACAAGGGCTCTAATTTGACCTTAAATATTGGTCTTAAATTTTCCCTTTCTTACAATTTTTTATTATGATTAGTTTTGCCGTGTGCCCGATGGATTAACTCCTATAAAAAGTTTCAACCCCTATTCTACTAGGGGATACATTTAAAATATCATTTCATAATGCTCACCTACGTTAGGGCCTCCGCAGACTAGCTACTTTTAGCATCGGCGACCGGCGATTTTGTGACGTATCGATGCTGCGTCGCGTTTCTTCGAGCGCGAACGAGCGAGACGCAGCATCAAAATCGCCGATCGCCGATGCTAAAAGTAGCTAGTCTGCGGAGGCCCTTATATATATAAGTATCTCCTGTGTGTATTTCATGCTTCTATCTATACCTACCCACCGGTTCAGTCAATCAGGGATGCTTTATGAAGTAGAATAGTAATGGAACCCCGCTCGCCTCATCTAGACGCACTCATTCAAGTGTAAGTACTTTCAGTCTTTTTTCAAATCAAACACAAAAGAGCCTTCTTTTTGTCTCCAATCTTTAAAAATCACAGGGACTTCATTAACGTGGGTTTTGCAAACGTCTGAATTAACATAATAAATCTGTCGGGTGCCATCAATCAAGCGCGGCAGATGACTTCTTCCAAAGGGCTTCTTAAGCCCTCACTTTCATCTGGCCGTTCCCCGGGAACGCACAATTGTAATTATTCTCAAATGTATTTGTAATAATGGGTGGTATTATCGAATTTTTATCTGTTTCAAATGTTTGTTTTATTTTTTTTTATATTTGTTTAAATAAAGTAAATAAGAATGACGAACGCTTGGCGCAGTGGTTCAAGCGTAGGCCGCTCGGCTCTCTACATCCGGTGGTTGCGGGTTCGATTCCCGCCAGAGGCAAATTTCGGAAACGGTCTAGGTCTTGGTGTCACTGGGATCGCCGCCGGTACGGTACGGTACGCATAGTACACGCGATGCTTAGTTTGAGATCATACCGTTGGTGTGTAAATCTGGCGATATTTATTATTATTTATTTAATGGTGGGTTATTGACATCTTGGCATTTTTGTTTCGAACTACTATATTGACTACATATCCATGCTTACAGCAGTGCAGTAATGGAAGTGCGTGATGAACCACAGACTAAAGACTAAAGAAAGAGGTGCCCTTATTAGATATTTGTATGAAACAAAACGTGGTCATTGTTTTTTCATTTTCACTTTACTATTTACCGGTAAATAGTTGAACTACTCGCTTCGTTTTATGTCTATGTTAGTACTAGGCCGACCACTCGGCCGACTTGCTTTGGGCCAGTCCCCTTAGTAATTGGTCCATGGTGATGAACTGAATCCTATCTCACAATAAGTAAGTAGTAATTCAAGCCACATTGTAAACTGCTGTCATTGCGAATATAAAAAATAAAAATAAAATAGAATTTATTTGGAACAAAACATTGGTACAATAATAAAAATCGTTGACTAATGCAGAAGTTTTAGAAAACTGTGTCGCAAAGCCAACGCCCACCTCTCCAGAAGAATGTTTCAACATTTATAGGATATGGAAGTGAACCACAGTTGAATCTTAATACCATGATCTCTTTGCCATATGTTTCAGAAAATTAAGGTTAAAATGAGAAAAATAATATGATGTTGAAACCAGAAAACTTAGCATTTTCATCCCGTGTCTATTTTCTTTATTGTTCCCTTGCTGGTATTGATTATTACTTGGTCAATAAAAACAGGGCTCGTCCGGGATTTGAACCCGGGACCTCTCGCACCCAAAGCGAGAATCATACCCCTAGACCAACGAGCCACATGACTATGAACTTGAAGAAACTCACCTCACCACGATTGTTAAAATAACTACACTTGTTTAAATAACTATTACTATTAATTGCTAATGACGTCATGCAATAAATTAGTAACTTAATGACTAGAAAACAAACTAGGCAGTCGGGTGACAATTAAATAGACAGACTTATCATGTGGTTAGAAGGTCTGATTCTCGCTTTGAATACGAAAGGTCCCGGGTTCAAATCCCGGACGAGATCTGTTTTGCTTCCAAAAAGCTGATGCATGGTAGTTTCACGACCACTCCACAATTTTGGCAAGATACCTAACAAAGTCATTTTTGAGGACTTATCAACTTTGAGGCCTACTGTCTACCCAAAGCAAGGCAATCACTAGTGATAGGAAATGTAAACGACACAATAATACCGTAAACAGAAACAAAATTTCGCCATTTGGCAGCGAATGGCGAATGGCGGCCACCCATTTATGTAGTTTTAATTCCGCCATTCCTTAGCTCGGAGCCGGGATCTTATTTCATTAGCCGGCCGCGAGACGGGCGAGGAGCCATTTAGCTCGCAAGCTATACAGCTTTTGTGAGCCGTGGATGGTGTGCAGCGGGAGCGGGGCATGAAGCGGTTTCTTAGACCAAACTCCATCTTTTTCATAGCTACGTACGCTCTAAGAAAACGCTTCTTGCATCGCTCTCGCTTTGCAGATCCAGCTTCATATGTAAGACTGTATGACTTTAACAGGGCTGATCTGTAAAATGTTTTTTGTTGGTATCGTGGACAACATGACCACGAAAGATGTGTCCAAACTAGAAACAATAGATTTTTTTGTCCAAACATTGAGTTGATATTCTTAATCAAGTAGGTCCACCAACCAACCAATACCAATGTTTAGTTCTTTCGTCCGGTGTCTCCTATCGGTCGCCTGAGGAATGCTGCACATTTTACCATACAGCTATTTTGCGTAGACAAGAGTGCCCAATGATAGTGCCATAATAGTTTTCTTTGTTAACAAACCAGAGGTAGAGGTTGTTAAATATAAGATTCTAAGCCCTTATGCAACTAATTCACCACTGTCCGCGTATCTCAGTGCCAAGTCTTACGTCACTTGTGTCGTCTTCTGTAAATACGGCGAAATTGTACAGCTCACGCTAGTACTTGATCTGTTTATGGTTAAGTTGCTCTCCGTTTCGCTTCTTATAATTAAATACTACAAAATAACGCGACTCTCTCATATAAAATAGAGACAAAGAGATGGGAAGATTTGAGCTCCTGTAGAGTCAGTAGAACAGTACCTACTTATGAGTGTTTGAATACATTGTATTTTAAATTTTAAGATTCTACCACCCATTTGAAATGTCATTCCTGTGAGGCTAGAAACTCTATGGTTACTCTTGTTATAAAGCCCGCCACATACATACGGAATTCCCTTTCGAAATATCGAATCGGGGTTTCCGAACGCGATACGTCTATACATTTGGATGGATTTACTGCGTTCGGGATCTCCGATTCAATATTTCGAAAGAGAATTCAGTACGGAAATTCCATATGTTTGTGGCGGGCCTAATGGTACTAATGGCAAATAAATTGAGTATATGTTATTGGAGAGTATTCTTATGAAATGATTGCAAAGAGAGTACCATTTTGCCCTAAGGAGCATCTAGAACAGAAGTGCCCAAACTTTTTTGTCTCATAGACCCCTCGCCATGTTTTGCGGTTTTGGGTAGACCCCCTGCTTAGCTAATATTGCATTTTTGAAAAATTATCAACTTCATTCGCGTCCGCACGTAGGTAGCACGTACATGTGCAAGTTTCTACAAGTTCAAAGTTTATTGCGTCCCGATTATGCTACTAACTTACACAATGTTATAAAAATAAAAAAAAACATAAATTTAATTATTTACTAATAATATAAAAAGAAGTTTGTTTACAAATTCTACAATCAGGGATGAGAATTATTAAATTTAGAAAATTATCATTTGAAATAAAATTTATAATTATTTAATTAATGGAAAGTCAAAATTAAAATTGCGACCTACTTAAATGAGATCAACTATCGTGGACCCCTGTTTACAAGCCATAGACCCCTAATTCTTCTTTTCGCTTACATGGACCCCTTGTTTGTCGTCGTTGACCCCTGGATGTTGATATTGACCACTTTGGGTATCATCGATCTAGAATCTAAGAGAAAGACGAACCTCATTAAACCTAACCCAATGACTGAAGCCACGAAAATATTCACACACAGAAGGCTTCGTAAGTTTCAAGAATTTCATTTCTGCAGTAGTATATTAATAATAATATCCTGGAACATTTTTGTACACACGGTTACCTGATCCCAAACTAAGCAGAGCTTGTACTATGGAAACCAGATAACTGATATTACTTCATATACTACTTTTTTATTTGTAAATACATACTTAATATACATATACACCCAGACTCCGGACATACAGACATGTTCATGCACACAAATGCATGAACCAGGTAGGAATCGAACCTACGACCTGCAGCGTGAAAGGCGCCTCCGCGCCAACCACGCTAACGGGCCCGTCGATATTATATGTAGCGATGTGTTTCCTCAAACTTCACAAGTAATTTCAATAATACCCCGTATTTTTTCCAACGTTTCTCTTCGTTCAAGCCACAAAAATTACGGGGCTTAACAAACCATTGTGTCTGTTGATGCCCTGTCTCTGATTGATGGTATTTTTAATTACAATTTTTAATGTCAACAATATAAATCTTAGTGCTCACGATTGTAATGAAATATTCACACTGCAATATTCTTTTGTGGATTGTTATTGAATGGAATTTAAAGAAAGTGTGACAAGTGATTCCCTGTTGATTAATTGTGGAAGTTCAATAAACGAATTTTGAAACCTTTGCATAGTGATTTAAAATAACAAAAGAATGTAAAGTGCTTATGAAGAAAACACATCTAAAGGTAAAGACACAAGTCACGACTAATGAAGGCAGTCGTAAAAATTATGTTATGAGTTAGCGTTAGTAGTACATATTACAATTGTTTCCGCGACTTATATGTACAGGTGGCCTAGAAAATGGATTCGTCTACAGGCGTTTCTACAATAATGGTTACGCTTCAATGTATGGGAGTGCCATAAGTCATGTGATCTACTTATCGACGTGTAATGTCAAGAAACGCTTGTAGCGAATCCACTTGTCTGGGCTCCCTTGGGTCATATGGAACTAGCCTTATTATTACGAAAATGTTATGGTTTTTGACAGTTTTATAAAGATCTGTCATAGACGGTAAAAAATAATTTTGGTGCGTTTGCCCAAGGAATTTGTATGTATACGTTCATGCGTTTGCCTGACTATTATCTGACATTGGGAATTTTCCACAATAATTCCTGATTATGTAATAACACCCGCATCTATAAACAAGTCATTACTTATTATGTAAATTCTTATAAAAAAACTTGTTGGACAATCCCGTTTTGACAGATTCTCATAGTATATTGTCATATTCTATGAAAAATGGTTCAAAACGGAACTGTGAGACAGGTTTTTTGCTTAGAATTACCTAATATAGATCTATGCTTAGAACTTACTTAAGACCAATATCACCGTCAATAGGTACGGGGCTTAGTCTAAGAAATATCAAGTTAAATAATAATGAAAGCAACGTCAAGTCCGAGATTTCAGTCTCTCGCAGTTCCCGCAAAGACTTGACTCTGAAAATTTACGATTGCAAATAGGGCGTTCCGTCTGTTTACTTATGACCGAGTAATTCTTTGAATCTGTATAATTACCGGCATTAAGATGATTCCCGTTCTCCCGAACAATAAGTACCCTAAGTAATGTAAAACATTCAAATGTCCGTCGAGTTCGCGAAGCGTTTTAAACTTGCGGTTATAAATTTTCGGACTGTGCTTCGGGGATTACAATTCGAGAGAGTAAATAGATTGCTTTCGGAGTGTAAAACAGGGCTCGTCCGGGATTTGAACCCGGGACCTCTCGCACCCAAAGCGAGAATCATACCCCTAGACCAACGAGCCGCATGTGTGTGATATCGAAGTGAATCGTCTGTTAGAAAAATAATGACTTTTACCATTTGCTGTGACGTCATAGTAGGCGTGACGTTATGTAGTATCTAGTTATTTTACTTCATCTGACTATAAAATAACTACAACCTTCATATGGCTCGTTGGTCTAGGGGTATGATTCTCGCTTTGGGTGCGAGAGGTCCCGGGTTCAAATCCCGGACGAGCCCTGTTTTTAATCCGACTAATAATTTCACGTGTCTCCTACTACCACTATACTGCGTGTACGTGTGTAGGTTTAGTTTATTCGCTCACCACAGACACGTGAAATTAATTATTACTGTACAGTAAAAGTTTATTTAAGGGCCTATTTCAGAGTCATCAAATAACTTTTATTCATCAAATAAATATGGCGCTTTGACAGATTCTCCATAGGATATCTATCAAAACGTCATAATTCTTTGGTGGTTAAAAGTTATCTGAAGATGATCCATTTACTTTGATTGCGAGATTCAGCGAACTTAAAAAAAAAATGCTGCAAGAACATATCGGAGGTTTTCAAGATTTAATCTTGATATTTTTTTCAGTATTATTGAAATAAAATGTATTACAAATGTGTTCGGGAAACGCATAATGGTCTATAAAGCTAGGTGGAGACAGTCCATTGAGAGGGGTGATTAAATTATCTGCGGGTCCCGCGCGTGTATCACGATATTAATCGTTGTTCGTGAGTTGCGGATGACAGTACAGTGCGGCTAGGGTTGCTACGCAGTTGACGAGGATTGGATATTGCATGCCTTTGAAATATTAATTCTCGTAAGGATGAATCGCCAGACTTACATACCAACTGTGTGGTCTCTAAGCTGAGCTTGTATTGTACAAAGGCCGTTTCCGAAATTTGCCCCTGGCGGTAATCGAACCCGCAAGCACCTTACGCAGTAAGCCAAGCTCCCGTACGCTCGAACCACTACTGTACCAAACGGTCATTATTTATTCATCATTATTTAAATGAGAGAATTATACTTATGGTGATTTTATTATTATTTTAAGTTACGTGACATGCTTATTTTATGTCATCTATCTTTATATATTTTTAGTCATAAATGTTTTTATTAATGTGCGTAATCACATTCAAAGTAGCATCCTTATATTCGGTCGTTATATCGGGAGCGCTAAAATGTTGCTAAATGCTAAGTGTTGTAGTTCCTTCCTCTGGTTAGTTTGACGATGCCACAAACGAATGATGGACCAACGATATTATAACAGTTCATCCTATTTAATTGCGACTGAGTTAAAAAAGGCTTAAAGTCGGGTGCTTTTACTAAGATATCCCGGAATTAATAAGATGTTTCCAAACCCCAATACGCGAGTCAGAGCGCCGAACGCCATTAAGATGGGTGACCATTTAGTTATTTATTTTATTTTATTTTTGTATTTTTGCTTACCGCAATAAAGTTTTTCTTTCGTTCTTTCTCTTCATTTCATTTAGTGGCAATTCAGCAGCGTCTCGTCATTTGAATTCGATCCCGGTTGTTCTCATCTAGGCACCAGTTAGAAGCCATCGTTAAGCCTTGTCAGATTCGGGCTGGTTAAACAACTAAGACACTAGGTCGGCCACTAACCATGCGATAAGAAGAAAAAGCGCCATTCTACCTCCCCACAGTGTTTGCTTTCCGATTGATAGGAAACGGAGCGATCTCAGAGGAAAAATGTCGCAGCTAATGATTTGCTAACGACTGATATTTATATTTTAATGCACCCCGCGCACAGATTATTTCCTTTGAGGGTACCGGTTGCTGATCAATCGGCCGAATGCCCTGAGACTTCTATTTAATTGGAAGCAAGCGGAACCTTAATCCCTTGGCTCAGTATTTTTGATGTTTTCCAAAGATTACCAAGGAACAGGGAGACATGTGGATGTCCAAAATAGTATGTCTTACTAAATGAGTCCATGGGCACAGTATGGCTCAGTCGTTAGTGGAAAATGATGTTGAAAACATGTGGGTATTGCCAATACGGCTGATCTTGCGGTGAATAACACGCATGAGTGCGATAACAGATGACGTGTGAATTTCGCTACATTTAGTTACCATGCAGCGAAATGCGCTGAGCGCAAAACATTCTACTGAAAAACATAAGAGTAACGTGTATACCTATTTAATTTCAGTATTATCCAACTCACCGTAAATACTTCAGGAAAATATCAAAATAAACGCAGGTAAGTACCTATTCAATTCATTTCTGTGTAAAACGTGGCGAGGCGATAGAGATTCCGTTTATACTCTACGATCCGATGTCGGTTACAAATTATTATGTTATTGGCATATCATGGCAGATAATAATCGTATCATGAAGCATTGCCAGAAAGTTTGGATAATTTTCATTCGGTATAGGTTATACAGGGTTATTGAAGAAACACTAGCAACCGTGCAGGACTATATTACTAACATCATAAACAACAAGTTTTGTTCTATGACTTTTTACAAAACAATAATACATTTAACAAGAATCACGCTCTAAAAAGTATTTAACAAGAAAATATGACTCTCATCTAGAGGATAGCCGTGGTCCGTTCTGGTACTATGCCAGTAATACAGTCCTGCAAGGTTTTCAGTGTTTTTTAAATAACCCTGTATAGGTAGGTATACTTATCTTTATTTTATTTATTTTATTTCGCCGTACCTTGTACTTAGCCTATTGTGTTTTTTACTCACTTTCTTCACTCACCTATTTGGTACGATAGAAATTAGAAACTAAGTAAACAATTTATATCTAACCCCAAATTTATAGAAAGTGATCATGGCCACACACTGGCATTACAAATCACTTTTGTTACCAGAAATGCTTTGTAAAATCATTGTAAGCTCGCTAAAAATCTTTATAAATTTGGGAGATGATCTACAAGTCGTACACTATAAAGACCCCCCACTCGCGTGTCGCGTGCTTCCCATCTCTCTCGAAGTAAGTAAAACACAGTACATTCTTATTGCGCCCGTATCGGTTCGTAGCCATTACATCGCATCTGGAAATTATTCCAGCTCCCGCCATCTGTGGCCCGGCCCGCTTTTCAAAATAATAAAGTTCTGTTTATACGCAATTCGTATGTGAGATACGACGAATGAAGCGTAATAAACTGTATTAGGAGAAATGAATTGCAAATAGAAAAAATATCTGACGATGTACGGTTCCGTTTGGAATATGGAGATGAATCTTTGAAGGTTTTTCAATGCGACCTCGTATTCAACAGCTAGCAGCTCTACATATTCCACCTCTACCATGCTCTACTGTACTCTATCTCTTCTTCTGAAGCACATAATAGTTGATGCCCTACTAAAGTTCGAAGGCAGTTTTATAGCTATTTTCAACTCGTTCCCATAGCTAATAATCATCAAATTACAGTCTAACAGCCAAATTTATAGAGATTTTTAGCCAGTTTACAATGGTTTTTAGGAACCATTTTTAAGTACAAATGTGGTTTGTGATGCCAGTGTAAGTCCATCATAACTTTCTATAAATTTAGGGGTATAGGTTTCACGTCATTGACTGCGTCCACAAGCTCCGAGCGGCCGCACCCGAGGAATCAGTTATGGCGTTGTATCTGCGTGGTAAAACTGACTGCTCAGACGCGCCAATTGGAACACGTGGACGCATCTATTAGATAGATATTGCGCTAAACTAGGGCTCGTCGTGTGTTTGCGATGCACTTATTTATTTAATCGATACGATTTGTGTGACGTCAAACACAAATGGTAGAACACTGAAGGTAGTTATTGTTTTAACAGCTTTGTTACTTCGATAATACACGTAAGCGGCTCGTTGGTCTAGGGGTATGATTCTCGCTTTGGGTGCGAGAGGTCCCGGGTTCAAATCCCGGACGAGCCCTGTTTTTAAACCTCATTTTTGTGTCCTTTGGAATAATCGACGTGTATTAGAATGACATCACAATTAGGTACTTAATAAAAAAGGTTTAACTTTGAGCTGGTGTTAATTGAAAATGACTAGATTTTTGAGGTACGATGCTTAGCTTCAAAATAAGCTATGAAATTCCTGTTTTCTGTATATACCTCATAGACAGTAGAAAAAATATACCTGTGTATTGTATAAGGGTAGATTTTTCAGATGGGGCAATGTTGTAGTTACTAAAAATTAATCTTAAGAGGCTATCCTTAACTTTTTAAGATACTTTAACATGCATTCACAGATTTTCTAAAAAATATGCCAATCGATCCTGTTTATTATACCTAAGCATCAAAACAGACTGAGGTCAGGGTGCCAGAAATGACAGAAATCGCAAGAAGCGTCTTCCATACATTATTTTTCCACCGAACATTTAATCCCAAATCAAAATTAAGCAGGTAAATATAATATGTTGGTGTTCGCATATTCCTAGATTATTTGTTTAAGGGTAGAGTCAGGGTCAACAATAACAGAGCCGCCGTCGGCAACAAATAGCAAGTCATACCGCCGAAGACTTCTGTAAAATATAGATGTGTCAGGCGTTTTATTCATTTCTTTGTTTTTCTAATTCCAATATGTTACTGGCAGAGCAAGAAATGCTATTTAAACGACCACGGTGACATTTAGCTTGTTTTGATTCTTCCCATACTCTACCTAACCTTAAAATCCAGATATTCCTAAAGGCTTAGATTAATGTAGAGTCTTGTAAAACACTCTTGTCAAAAACCTCTTGTTTTTCATAACTTTAAATCGGCAAGAGCCTGTGACTGAGTTTATATCCCTATAAAGCCTACATGTATGTATTTTTCTTTTATGTGCTCGATTAGAAAGTATATCTCTTCGCACGGTTAACGGCTAGTTTTGATTTTTGCCATGTCTATATTAATTTGGCTGCCTGTCTTACCTGTAAAGGCAGGTATTCACGCGGACCGAATTTCCCGGAATCCAGCGATGATCCGGCGACTTCAACCTTAGCTCTTGCATCTCCATTTAGACCTGCTGTTTTAAAAACACCTTAAACGACATCAATTGAAAGCATAATTCATTTTGTGGAGTTGTGAAGAGTGTACGATCTTTTGTAGCTGCGATACGTCATAGTTGCCTCGATAAGATTGATCGAGTGGGGTAAGGAGACCAGATAATCTGTGCACGAGATAAAAAATCGGTGACTTGTCAAATTCGTCGCATTCTCTACCGTGTTTTTGGACCGACCGTCGATCTACGGATTGGTCTCGGTTGTTTAATGTTCGACAAAATTTATAAGGTTAAATTGTTTGAGGATTCCGAGATTTGTTAGGTTACTGTGATTGGTGTGTAATGGAGTTTCGAATTAGATGGCTGGGCAACTTGCGGGTCATTGTGTAAACGATAATGGTCTCATTTCGTAGTTTACATTACATGTGGACCTATTATTTTTTTTATTATTCGATTCGATATTCTTGCGAAAGAATATCGCCGTTCATTTTTGACTTTGATTTTTTTGCATTCGGATTTTCAATCTCAATTTTAGATTGAAAAAATTAAATGCAATTCTCAGATTTACGTCTTTGTATAAATTACTTCTTAACAATTTTCAGTGGCCTTAATTGTAGAACAAATTATTTGTGTAATATAATTCAAATGTATCTAGATACTTTCATCTAAGTCTAGTACCTAAGTGACTGGACTAAAGACGACATTAGTTTGGGAACTTAGGTGGATTATTAAAAGTACAAGGTGGCGGACTCTGGACCGGGATGTATTTGATACGCAGATGAACTCACCAAGAACATATGTATAACTATTAAATTTTGGGTCACAGCGCGTCGACAATTCGGTTTTCCTATCAACACGTTTATAGTGATAGAGCACGTGATAGCAGGATTAAAAGTGTAGACATCGCGTGGTTTAGTAGTTGTGAACGGGCAGAACGTAGCAGCAAATGGCTCAGGATCGGCAGTTGTGGAGGAAAGAAGGGGAGGCCTTTGCCCGGCAGTGGGACAGTTAACTGGCTATTAAAAAAATGGTCGAATTTCGACCACGGGCGACCACTAGTACATAGAATTAAGTATCCCGTCATAGCCCAGGATAAAGAACGATTGAAGAAGAGGAGACATGCCTTGGCCCATAAAAGGAACAGGCCTATAATAACAAAATACTTCTATGAATTTGATTATTGATGGTAGAGCCAAGCTTTACCCATTGACTGCAGCTCATATACGGGCTGGCTCGACTGGGGTACCACCTTCTCACAGAAGATCAGCGTAAAGTAGCCATTAAACCTGTGTTTCATAGGATGAGTGAAAGAGCCGGAAGCCCAAATCCCCCATTCCCCTCCCTGTCCACTTCCCTTCAGGTCGGCAATGTGCGAGCGATGCCTTTGGTATTGCAAGCACATATAGGCTACGGTATCTGGCCGTATGCCTGTTTGCCACGGTAGTGTCATAAAAAAAAATATTTTTTTAAATTCTAAACAGGAAAGGTACAGAAATATAATAATAATGTACATCTATACGGGTTGTTTCACTTTTTAAGATAAGCTTAAAGTTGTTAAGTAATAAATCAAAACAATACAAAAGTCCTGGCAGGTAAGATCTCAACTCCCGCGCAGGGTGCGGCTATTGTGCTTTATTGGATTTCGCTGTTTACAAACAGACTTAGCGTTTTTAAATGCTTTTAATACAATGAGGATTTCTATTTATGCGTTTCGGTGCCGCAGGAGCGTCGTGTCAATTAGAAGTTTGAAAAGTAAAGTTGTACCGTTTTAGAAGGCCTAAGAAGGCAATATAGCTGCAAAAGGTTGGATTTCCTTCCTTTGGTTGGAGTCTTCATACTAAACTAAATCTAAACGCAACTAAAATAGATAATTTACGCTGATCTTCTGTGAGAGGGTGGTACTGCCTCGGTCGAGGAGTCCGTATATCAGCTGCAATCAATCAATTAGTTACAGCTTGGCACTATTTCTTTATAGAATTTTGTAACATGATCCCTCAAATTTATAGAAAGCTATGGACTTGTACTGGCATTACAAATCACTTTTGTTCCTACAAATCCTTTGTAAAACTATATGGGTTTATCATCTTTTGATGTTGACTGACTGTACCTTCCCATGCAATCATAACTTGAATCAAATCCATCTCATCAGGTGCAGGTAAGCAAAAGTCAAAAATGAAGTGACATTTCATTAATTATAATCCCAAAATCTGTTTATTTTTTTTCACTTCGCACTGATCCCCGATTCGCAGCGGGTTGCAAGATTTCACAGCTATATAACATGCAATTTAAACTGTATGCTGTCATATTTATGGTTTAAATTAATTTGGTGTGTTTCCAAGAGTTGGTAAGGTTTTGTCGATAGAAATCCGTTTCTTGCGATACGTTTTTGTGTGACTTAAGGATTATTGATGATTATGCGATTACGTGGCGTTAAATGTTCGACGGAGCTGCGATGCTATCGAATACATATTTGTCTTTGTGTTTTTAATATTGTTCGCAATGTTCGCAATCTATATGAAAATATCGTTATTAGGACATCTATGTTATAATATTAAACTTGTTGGTCGATATATGTATAGTTTGCGACAGGAGATGACATTCGGGTTATGAGCTTCTTGCAGAATAAAATCCGAAACAAAATTACCAAGACCCGCAACGCAACAAAATAATTTAATTTAATAATTTTGTGGGCGATTTTAATTGTTTATCGGGTCCTGCTAATTTTGATTCGGATTTTATTCTGCAAAAAGCTCATAACCCGAATGTCATCTCGACCTGTCACGAACTATATACTAGTTGTTTACTAAAAGTATATCTTATTTTTGTTTTTATGTGACCAAGCCAGCAAGTAAGCGTAGGGCCTGCTTAGCCTATAAATGCTTGCAATACCAAAGGTATCAACCGCACGTTGCCGACCTGAAGGGGTGTGGGACAGAGGGAGGGGAAAGGGTGAAGGGGAAAGGGGGAAGGGGGGGAAAAGATTTCTTAGGCAGTTTGGTCTACACATCAGGCCTCAGATAGAGATATCGGTTTCATAGAGCTTCGTCTCTGTCACTCATAGATCACGTTCCATAAACCCGAAGTTAGCCGATTACCTATTTCTTTATGTGTAAACTAATGTGCCTAGTACGGTACTCAACTTACTTCATGGGTTGTTCTTCTTAAAAAGATAGTTCGGGAATTTATACAGCGGGGCTAAAAAGGTCACATAGCAATTCTGCAAAAGCAATTTTATTTTTTTAATTTCTATCAGAATCCTTTCTAGAAATTCCGCTAAACTTTACACACATATAAACGCCTTTCGTGACCATTTTACGGAAGTATAGCTGTTGCTAAGGATTCTGCTAGAAAAACAATTAATTCATTAATTTCTGCTAGAAAATAAATTAATCAAAAATTAATTGCTTTTACAAATTTTCTATGTGGCCTTTTTAGCCCCGGCTCCAAAACCTACTATAATCACACTCATATGGTGCGTTCCATTCACTGTTAATTTTGTAAATTTCGTTATTTTCGTCCACAAATCTCGTTCCACTCGCACCAACTTGTACTGAAAGTGATCAAAATTATCGTTTTTAACACTTTTTGTGGATGAAAATAACAAAAATTACGGTGAATGGAACGCAGCAATAATAAGCTAGACGTCTGAATTAATCTCCATCGTCTGTGGAGATAACAAATTCGCGTCGCAGTGGAGGGGCCGGGGGGCCTCCCACTCGCCCACGGTATCCTCCGGCTACGTCTTATGAGTATATTGTGCTATATTTAGCACACACTAACTCCACATCAAACATTATTAAGATGATTTTATGGCTATTTATTTTGCTGCTTAAGATGATAAGTATTTTCAAAGTATCGAAAATTGCTTTATATTGGTGGTAGATCCAAGTTGTAGCCTATAGACATCTGTCCCGCTCCCCTTCAGGTCAACAAAATGCGAGCAATACCTCTGGTATTGTAAGAATCTATAGGCTACGGTAGTTATAATATAATAAATAAATAAATAAATAAATAATATCCTGGGACATTTTTGTACACACGGTTACCTGATCCCAAACTAAGCAGAGCTTGTACTATGGAAACCAGATAACTGATATTACTACATATACTACTTTTTTATTTGTAAATACATACTTAATATATATATATACACCCAGACTCCGGACATACAGACATGTTCATGCACGCAAATGTATGTCTCGGGTAGGAATCGAACCTACGACCTGCAGCGTGAAAGGCGCCTCCGCGCCAACCACGCTAACGCGCCCGTATAATAATAATAATTCTTTATTTTCGTATCTAATAGGTACATGGTTCCGTTAAATGACCTTTATGCGTTAGTTATGACCGTGAACATGCATAAAGCGGTGCAAAGTCAATGAAAATGCCACGCGTCCGTCATCCTGGTAATAATGCATGATTGTTCTCCACCGGCTCTATCACAGACATAGCTGTGGGCTCTATTGACATTCACGACAAGTGCCGCTCCTTATTAGCTACACTACGCACAGCGGCCTACAATCCCGCCTTGTTTGATCCAAATAGAACTAAAATAGATTTTATTAGGTAGAGCCAAGCTGCAGCCAATTGACTGCTTTTGTGGGCTCGACCGGGGTAGTACCACCCTCTCACAGAAGATCGGCTAGTAGCTATTACAGCTGTAAAGTAGCTACTTTACGCCGTCGATCTTCTGTGAGAGTGTGGTACTACTCCGTCTCTACAAATCGTTACAAATGACATACCTGTCTATAAATAGATCAAGTGACTTATGTCATTCCCATACATTGAAGCGTAATGATTTGTAGAGACGCTTGTAGACGAATCCCCTTGGATAGATAGACAATATATTTCCAGTCTGAGAGATACCAGAATGGAACTCAGGCCATCATGCTTTAACGACTAACGATTTAACGACCATCAAAACAGCGGGCAACGAGATATTTAAGAATATAAACCAGTCTATCTGAATTCATTAATACAACCATTTTTTATTCGCCTAGCTAGTTACGAAAAAAATTCAAGGTATAATCGACTTTGTTGTTCATCGAGTCTGTCTGTGCATGCCATTTCAATCTTTAAGCCCGCTATAACAAGATCAATTATAGCCTACATTAATTCTATAGGTTGCACAATAGATTGAAGATAGCCTTGCAATTGGAATTACGTCATCGAGAGTTGGACTATGACGTCAGAGGTTGGTGAAATGTGGGTAGTAGTGACGTCACGGAAGCTGAGTTACCGGCGCTTATCTGTGACGAGCGCCGGATGAGCGTGCTCCGTCTTGGATAGATAACGGAACAATGAGGTAGGTGCGGGCGGTGGGCGCCGCGCCGCATCGACCAGTGGGCGTGGCGCGACCCCGCCCCGCCAGACAGCGCGCGCCTAATCTCGGATAACGGATAAACCTAACCCGACACACCCGTATTGGAGGAGGTTTTAGCGAATGTCAACGCCTAGCGAACGCCATTGGTATGTTGGATATAGGCGGATTAGGATATGTATTGGAAAAGTGCCTCAGATCGAAGTTTCAGGACGTGCGGGGAGGGGGGAGGGTGCGGGGAGGTGTAATATTTTTCAGAGTCGGTATATGGCTTGTTTTATCTAGTTATGTAATGTTATTACCTTTCTACGTGTAAGTTCGTTGACTGCTTTTATTCTGTATGCTCTACTTTTATAACTAGACATCTATGACTTAAATATGTTGTTACCCATTGTAGAGACTTCGTAAGTAAAGTGACATTGAAGGTGCTCGTGGAGTTCAGAAGCCACAGTATGTTTAAATAATAACGAGATACATTGTGGCTTTGTCTGTTCGTCTACTGTTCTGTTAAAATAATGTTTTCTCTGTGACGAGTTACGTAATCAAGACGTACGAAAATTTAGAATATGTTAATTTTGAACCCTAAACGAAACCTTGCGCAACTCCTATATTCCTTCTGAATATAAATACTTAGGTTTACCTATTAATCAGACCACTCTATTTATTTAGTATTATGAGAATTAATTAAATCAATTAAACTTAATCTTTATTACTTAATTTGTGTAATTAAATCTATTCATCTACTTAATCGAACGCTAGCAAATGTACCAAATTTTAATTAGATCGCGTGAAACGTTTTCAAATTCCACGTTCGTTACATTTTCTAAAGGGAATGATAATAATAAGCATTACAGGAATACATAGCTATGCTCACAGTTAGACAATGATCGAGAAGTGTTTGGGCACACAACATTCTTGTGAAAGCACCCGTAGCTCTACATTTCCAGGGTGCACTTATGTGAGTCTGTTTAGAGTTCTGATCATCACCGTTTTAGATACCACCTTCATTAGGTACTTATTTGCTCATTAAATTGTATATTTTACGTTTCCTCTGACTAAGCAGTTACCGATAGGTATTAGCATCATTTGGGGAAGCACCATTTGAAGGAGGTAGAGCTGTAAATTACTTGGTAGAGATTTTGGATCATAGATATGAGTACTAACCTAGTTACTAAAAAATGCTAGTAGGTACAGCAGTTTGATAAATACAATAACAAATAAATTGTCGATCTAAACTCACAAACAAATCGAGATTAAATTACAATTTTACCTTCTAAAATTCAATTCTGTTCACTTAAATCCACGAAAGAATTCTATAACCAATGATAGAGCCCTATTCTTGAGAAAATATATATCTATACCATTTACTGCTCTACTAAGGTAATATAACATGCAAATATTCAGATTCCTAGCATATAATCTAATTAATAAGTACATTTTTAATCTAATCACGATGATTGACTAGTTCTGAGGATCAACAAGTGGTCTCTACAGGCCGGTCACGTCGGACGCTAGATCGACCGCCGTTACAGTACTTACAGTGGATGAGTCCTTGAATTGAGGTCGCACATAGTCAGTTCACATGCTTACATACTTGCGTCTTGCGTATGTACTCTATATTTTATTGGTAGAGTTCATTTGTAACGTCTTCTTGTAAATCTTGGAAAAAGGAACATTCTTAAACGTTTCCTCTTAAGTAATCTATACAAATTTTATTGAGGTAGCCTTATGGATCGCTGAAAAACTTCAGCGCATCTTGAGGATCCTCTAAAAAGATCTTAAAATACACATGCTATGCCGTTATCTCACGGTTTATAATACTTGAGATTTCATATTTTCGTATACCTACGTATAATATTTGATTAAGAATCTGTCTATAGTATTGTCGAAGGAAGTGTTCATATGTATGTATGTAGCTAATAAATAGGTACATTGATACTTGGGTTTGTTCGTTGTAATTCGAAGGTTCTGTGTTAAAAATCAATCCATGTTAAACACACTCGTTATAAACTTATTAACACCCGTTAACTTTAATAAATGGAATCCAACATTAATGACTGCTACGTGGTTGTAATTTTCAGATGACTGACTATTACGTAAGAATAAAGATAAGATACCTCAACAAACACCGACAAAGTTGAATCAACAATCTGTTATATCAGAGTAAGGAGAGTTACCTGGTGATATTGTTATGTATAATTATTTGTATTCTGTTGTTATTTGAAATGTATCTCAAGAGTTAATGTATTTTATTTATTGGACAGTAATTTTAATTGTAAATGGTAATTTAGACCTCTACAAAAAATATAAAACCAGATATACTCGAATGCCTGATATTTTCATCAACAGCTGTGGGTCAGTGTGTATTCCTGAAATGTTATTTCATTAGAAGTCTATGAATTAGTTAGCGTTTATTTACGTTCGTTCAAATAATAAAGATATCGCTACCTATTTAATTATATAAATTACCTACTCATAAAGATGAAGTTATTACTACGTCAGAGACTCTACATCCTGCTAAGGAGATTACACCTGACATTGATATGAGATACTCGTATTCTATGTGTTATATCTTTAATTCCACTGTTTGTCTTCACATTTTCAAGTACCAAATTAAAATGAATTATATAATATTTATAAAGAGTAACAATTCTAGATAAAGTAGAGCTATTGGTTTTTTGCGATGCGATCAGCAAAGTAAAATGTGTATAATTTTGGGTTAAAATGGTTTAAGTACACCAGAAAATAAACACAGTTTAAGGGGGGCTCTTAAAATTTTAAAAGGCACGTGGCATCATTGACTTAACAACTTTTCAAACTCTCCTTTACGTTATATCTAAACTGTAGCCTTGTTAGCTATCCCACAAATTCCTTTAGTAGAAAACAAGGCCTCCAAAAACGATGAAACACAAAGAAGATAATGAAACTAACCAGAAGAGACTCTACATACTTAGCCAACTATGAGTCAAGTGTTTACATAGACACCGTTTTGGTATCCATATAACCATCACTGATCTCTCCATAAGAGGTATAAATAACACTTACATTCCATATTTGTGACAAATCAAACAGCATCGTGTCCTTGTTCAAATACACGATCCTGATAAATAATTTAACGTGTAACAAAATGGAAGCGAGATCACATGTGTAAAATACCGTTTCAAATCCGTCCCAATGCTCTATCACGCACTATTACTTGCGGTCAATATAATAAACATAAATACTTTTGTCCGTATAAATAAGGTTCTATATTGAATGGTTTTCACTTGTCCAAGTGAAACAAATATTGGAATGTCGTAAGTATTAACTAGAAACTGGTACCCGCTAAAAAGATAAAAGAGTACCACTCAGGTGCTGATTGACGACAGGTTATTGTCTTTATTTGTTTAGTTATGTGTGTGCTGTGACAATTTAGGTTCTATTCTCGGCTGGACGAGAAATATCATGGTAAAATGATTCTGTGTTATTCAAGGTGGACTGGTTTGTTTGAAGTTTGACATGTAAATTCTTCGTTAATGGTAACAGTGGCGACTGGAATGTGGAAGAAGACGGCTCTATGATTCCCCATTGCTCTGAAACCACCATAACTAGAGCTCTGAACACGTTTTCATCACTCTGACTTGTTCTTGGTACGTGTATAATAAATTATGATGTATTGAGATACATACTTATACATATTCAGACGCGTATTTGAAAACATTAATCGCCAAATTTATAGAGATTACAACCCAGTAGGTATTCAATTTTAACAAAGGATTTCTGCGAACAAAGGTGATTTCTAATGCCAGTGTACGTCCATCGTTACTTTCTGTAAATTTGGGGGTATGAGTTATTTTTAGCATATTATATCCATGTAAGTGTAATTACACAATAATTAATATTTTTTACTTATTTATTTTTTCCACCTATATGTATACTTAGAAGCAGTTAGGTATTTCATTCATGTTGCATTACGTGACTGTAGACAAAAAACGTGCTTAAGTTAATATCAGTGGAATGTTAGATTATCGCTTGACACGATAATTTGTATAGGTTGGTATAGGATTAATGATCTTAAGTTTTAAATCAATTCAGCAAGTTATTATTTATCAAAAAGTAGATAAATCTGATGGACAAGACTAGCACAGGACCGGAACGAATGGCGTGAAAGAGGAGAGGCCTACACCCAGCAGTGGGTGGATACAGGCTGAGAGAAGAAGAAGATAATTTTATTTTATTTCTAAATAGATATTTTTCGCTATTGTACAATATAATAAAAATAACCTTTAAACATTAGGGGATATGAAAGTAGGTACCTATTATTTAATATAATTATTTCTACCTTCTTATTTTATGTACCTATACCAAATGGATCTAGTTTACTAAGTACAGGTACGGATTTAAAATAAATTACGAGTTCACTTTCATTCCTATTTGTTACCTGCCACTGTCGCTTAGTTTAATACGTCTAATAATAAAAATTAGGGTAACCAGAGAAACTATTGTTTTATCTACATAGAGTCGGCGTCGGTGATACAAAGCTTTCACCGAGCCCGCTCAATCCATTTTGTTACTATTCAGTCCCGCACTTAACGGTGCTATTGACTGTATTTTCTAAAGGATTATATTTAAAACAAGTACAGCGGCGAAATTAAAAGTTTAAGTGTATTAAAAAAAGTAAAAAAAAAGTTATGTACACTAATAAGATGATTGAAGGCTCCGATGACGTCAAGCGATCATATCAGACCCCCCAAAAACTAAGTAACGAATGTTAAATAGTACATTCAAAATTATAAGAATATGTGAATACCCTGATAAAAAAAACTTTTGTAAAGATACATGGTCGTGATATATAGCCTCATTTATCTAATTTATCATTGACGTAACGAAGGTCGAATCTCTTTATCAACATCTAAAACCGCAAATAGCCTTCACACGTTTTATAAGCTTCGGAAATTAAGAAAAATTAACTTGCAGGAAGGTAATAACGGTTAAACGGTCTCTAACGGGCACGTACAAAATTATGGGAAGCCGTGACAATTTTTTTCCTACATCCCACAAGAGGCGGGAAGCCGCAGTGATTTATTTAATGAATAAAAATGCTTTCTAAGACCACGAACCAGCCATTTTCCAAGGATACTGCAATTAGCTATTCTAATAGCTTTTCAAATTACGAAATTATTGATGGCTTATTAATGTAGAGCATTCAATTACCTAAATAAATTACCCGGGCTCCAGATAAGTAAAGTACCTTTTACTTTCTAAATAGGCACGGCCGATGTTTGTACAGAAATCAATAGTCGCTAAAGATAGAGCCAACCAGTCCCAGAAAAATAATAGAGCATAGCGCTACGAGCTTGTAGTTCCGTAACGTCGTCCCGGGACGATATAAAACAATAGCGTAATTGGCGTGCTCAAACAAACAACGCCAACACTCAGTAGCGTCTAATCTAATCGCGATAGCGCCGGTCACCCCTCTACACAACAAATTTAACCATCACTGTACAATCCGTGAATTACAAGTGTAAATAATCCAGAGGACGCCCAACCACCACCGTGGGCCGGGCTTGGGTAGAAAAAAAAAGAAACTCGTTAAAATAGCGGCTTAAAAAAGAAAAGCGCTGAAACGGGAAGGCTCGGGTGGTATCGGTTTTTCTCGACGCGGGCGGTTCGCTGGGCGGGGCCCAGAGTCAGTAGTGCGCCGCCGGCCGGCCCGATCGCACGTGTCGCTGTTCCATTGTCCGTTAGTCCCGCACCGTGCACATGTTCTGTGAATTTTCGGCATGTTGATGTCGTCGTGAATGGACAAGATGGACTTTCAGAGTGCAATGGAGACGTTCGCAGAGGCGTGGGCAGCGGCCAATACCGTGAAGACGGAGGTGCCGAGCGATCTATCGCAGGTAAGTTATTTTTATTTTATTATTTTTCGCAACATGAATAAAAAATGTATTGTTTTTTTTATTTCAGCATTTTTTGATTCATGAAAATTTCAATAACTTCAGCAATATTGTATTGTTAGCGTTGTGAATAGGTATTGTTAGTACGCTTTTTATATTGACAGAAAATATGAAGGCTGTCAAAAACATAGTCACCTAGTTAGCACCTACGGTCAGTGAATTACTAAATATAAAAAGTTAGTACTTGCATAATATCTGGTAGACTTGTTGCCTCTTAATCACTGTTCTTTCTGAGAATGCGTTCTTGCCATTATAAATAAGTTAATTATTATTTTTCGGCAAAAAACTTATCGCAAGGACGCTATTTAAAAATAAAGCAACATAAATTTTCCCGAACTTTGAAAAAATTTGAATACGGCCCTGTGTATTAAGACATAGAATATTAGCGATACAGATGTCTCTATATTTTTATGATATACATAAATTATACCACTACACATTAAAACACATTTTTTTTAAATACGAATTACAATTAGTCGGTATTCATATAAAGGGGAATAATACAGTTCTGGCATGTCTAACTTATGCATAGACAATACGTGATCATCTAGATAAGAGCGTCAATTTGCATTATTATAACGCCAAAGCGTACACAGCTTTGTAACAATAGATAGATACCCTATCGATATTTTCAGCAAGGTCAAACCAAACATACCTAATTAATTGGAACAATATTATGATTCGTAGAGCATTTGATAAGTAAAAACGCAGTAACCGTTTATTTTGAAATCTTTGAAGGGAGGGTGAGTTCCTCACTATTTAACGCATTTATTTTTGACAGTTGATAAAATAACCTATCTATCTCGTTTCAGAGCAGCTTATATTGCTTTTTCATATAACAACTTGCCTTGGAGCCCTTTGGTTTATATAATGCCATTTTTCTTCGTTTTTAACACAGTATAAAGAATGGGATTTTTTTTTACATATATTGTCTTTATGCTAAATACCTCTCTATTTTGTATCGTCTTTCCAATTGGTTATTTTTCCATAACCAGCTGACCCTTATCCTTTAAAAAAGGATTTCATTTTATTACATAAGTGATTGGGAAAATATAGTCAGTTGCGCGTGCGATTAAAATAATCTCATGTTTAACTGATATTTTTTTGTCTAGACCATAATGGAAGTATTTCCCGTTTGCGACGAAAGTAACGCTTAGATCACAGATTAGACAGATATGGTACCTTTTAACATCGCAATCTCTAAACTTGTGCTCAGCGCACCACTACATGCAGCGAAATCCCCACATCAGTTCTTTGTTTCTTGAGTTAAAAACACCTATTAAATACATAAGAAGGCATTTTGATGCGTATTATTCAGCTGAAAGTAAAATAATTGACAATACGTTCAAGATGATGTTCCGTAGGTACTGAGCTCATGGACTACATATAGTCGGACAAACTATTTTGGACAGTCATAGGCATCCCTCTTTCTTAGTTATTTGTGGTTATTGGTGGTGGTGGTTATTGGTGGTATTGGTTATTGGTGGTGATGGTTATTGGTGGTTATTGGTGGTGCTGGTTATTGGTGGTTTAGGCTTGTGTCATTGGTTTGGATGAAATGTTATATTCTCCCGGTAAGTCGAGGTATGTAGAAAGAATGTAAAGAATGGATGTAAAAAAATATGATGAAACTTTCTGGTTCATAATCAAAGCTCTTTGGATTGAATGGAGTATTTAAATAGTAGTGCTAATTCAGCCTCCTTACCTACCTACCTCTATGCGACTGAGTTGCCAACCTAAAATGAATGACCACTAGTGTCTACTAATTACGACTTACCTAAGTTTAACATGACTAATAAAAATATAGCTGCCTCGCTCATTCATTACGTTAATAAAAAGGATGCTGATATGCTTAGTTACCAGTGCCTTATTAATTTTGAGCTTCTCTACATTTACGTAGGCCTATGTCAGTCGTCTTCCGGCTAATCATCACGGCCTTTACGTTATATAACCCGTCAAGTTTATTATAATTAATAATTATTATAAAAAATGATTATATAGATATTGTTATCGTTCTTAACCTAAGTCACATTGATTTTGTATGTGCGGTAATGATCTTTAGCCCGCTTCCTAAAACTTTATTATCCAGATATCATTACTGACGTAGGTATTTCAATAGTTCGCCAAAGCTTATTTTTTGTAGAGTTAACTTCATTTTGCTGATAACATGCATGAGCACGAGGGTTCAATGACGTTTCCATGGGACTCTATCACTTTGTGGTTAAGGGTCATTTTTGAATGGTTCTGTGGTGCAAATGAGTGCGGTAGAGTCGGATGTAACGTTATACGCAGTAACCCACGGTTCGCTTTGAAAGGGCCCATTGATTTTGGTGTTTAGCGGAACTTTATCTGGTTTAAAAAGAATTGTGTGCGTAATCTCTACAAAAAAAATAACTGTGTTTATATGCTAATGTAGAGAATTTATTATAGGTTGCACTTTCATACCTTGGATTAGGTAATTGGTTGGTAGCATTGGTGGAAGAGATATACACTTATGATTAGTACATAATATACAGATGACTTTAAAAACATTGGAAATACTTTATACTAGGACTCTACATATAATTCAAATTATTTCAGTAACATAAATCATCAAATCAATTGATTAAAAATAAACTATGTGTGAAAATGACACATTGTTAATTTTAATGATTGCTTAAGTAACAAAGCAAAACTAGGAACGAAGTTCCAGTTACTAAAGTAGACGGGCGAAGTGGAAAAACATGGTCTCCCTTCAAAAACAATCATTTTCAGGTCATTATGGTTCGTTCATTTCTCCTAAAATAATATCTAGAGTCAGTAAAATTACCAACGGTTCCAAAGTCACCCAGTTGATAGGTTGCAAAAAGTAAATACATGATTATAGTTCGATTCCGTATTGATACCCTGATCCTCTAACGATGGGATAGTCAAACAACACTTCTAATCTGCGTCTCGTAATGTTGACTAATTACAAAATCGTACTTAGACTAATATTGGTATCAACTGCTCCACCGTAGGTCCACTAATTGTATTGTAATGATCTCAGTCATAATTAAAGAAACAATCGGCAAAACTTTTCCTAATCGTGGCAATTATTTGCAAGATAATCAGGTTTATATTTGCATGGCGTTTTGACCGTCAAAATGTACTGTGTCTTTTAATTACGTCTAGTTGTCCCTCTAGATAAGATAATATCTGCAAACAATTCTATAATGTATGTATTATGTATAGGAATTACATAAATGTGAGGTGAGTGGCGCGACGCGCCCAAGCAGCTAATTTTGACATCGGAGCTCATAGACTTAATGTCATAACTGATTGCTCGGGCGTGGCTGCTCAGGGCTTGTGGATGCGGCCAATGGTTGCGTCTACATGAAGCGCATGCCGCACACGAGCACAGTTTTGACGTCCACGCATAAAAATATTATGTCATGACGTGAGTGCGGTCGAGGGCATCTGGACGCAACAATTTGTTTTTCTAGGTGCCACCTTTATTATTTTTTTATCAGGGTCTGAAGGATTCTACAAAAATTTGAACCCCCCCCCCCCCTCTTTAGAACCCCCATGCTACGCCTATTCTCATAAAACCGGATCTTCCATTTGGACCTCTCACTCATAATAATCCTGATAACTGAAAAGCCTATGAACTTCAAATTTGGAGCTTCAATGCAAAGTATTTTTCTTCGATCGACCACCGAGTTGAGTCACGACCATCGGCTACGAATTACATATCTACCTAACAATAGCATGTCTATAAAAAGTCTAGATTTTATAATTTGTTATACCTAGGTAGATTGCCTTTATGAAATTGACTGTTGCTCATCACACTTATAACGGTACTAAAATATGATGATGTCGTCAAATTTTAAAAATAATGAGAAAATTGAATTCAGAATCCTTTTTTTGTTATCAATGTAGTCCAATAGGCTTTCTC
Organism: Drymonia ruficornis; assembly: GCA_947859195.1. Classification (NCBI taxonomy): domain Eukaryota; kingdom Metazoa; phylum Arthropoda; class Insecta; order Lepidoptera; family Notodontidae; genus Drymonia; species Drymonia ruficornis. The sequence goes on from OX401906.1 coordinate 4,938,026, forward strand.
CGAAACCGACTGAAACGCTGCCTATGCTCATAGACATTATTTGATTTATATTGTTTATGCACAGACGAGAAGGAAAGAACGGGTTGATCGAAAGAGGTTTTTTGCAGGACGGTTTCTAGTCCGTTGGCAATAAGAATGTAGTGTTTAGGCGAAAATAAATAGGTATCTATTATCGTCGTTGCTTTTTGTTAAATGTAATTCAGTTTAAATTTAAGACTAGCTGATAAAAGCTAAAGCTGATTTCAGATACAGTTATAAGGCGGCCATTTCTAGAGTGTGCATTTTGTATTGTGTTTTACATGAAGAGAAGTGTGAATTATAAATACGTTGGTAATTTATTCACCCATTTTTCTATGAAGCCTTGACTTGTTCCAAGACAGTGTACTTAGTTACGCATAGAGTCATGCGATCGAATCGTCACACTACAAGGTGATATCGATTGTAATACCAGTTCATAATTTACAGGAATTTTATAGTATAGTATTTAGTATTAATAGTATTTAGTAGTAATAGTATTTCACGTCTCTATTATCGACTCTCTTCTCGCTCATCCCTGTTAGCCTCTGTCATTACTGATGGTAGAGTAAGCTGTAGCCAATTGACTGCAGCTCGACCCGCTCGACCGGGGAAGTAGTATCCTCTCACAGAAGATCGGCGTAAAGTAGCTATTACAGCTGCGTTTCGTACGATGAGTGAGAGAGCCGGAAGCGCAACCTCCCCCCTTGTCCTATGCCCCACTCCCCTTCAGGTCAGCAAGTGCGGATTTGCGAACTTAACACGTTTTAGCAAGACGTGCTTCTCAAGATCTCTACACCGTTCAACAAGTGATAATCTTTATTAAAAGGTGGTCCCACTAATAAATGCCCAATTAGTTATGTTATTACATAACGTTTTGTAAATACGTCTAGTTATTCGAAACCAACTTTTACTAACGACCACAACATTGGTTCTGTTTCTATCATTATCTCGCAATATTGCCTGATTACTGCTCACTAGAATAACAATTTAAGTACAAAGCCTACCGAGTCAACTGGTTTTTCTGCGGTTAAAGTTGCGCGAAAGAAATTAGACTATGGTATCTATTCAGGAATTGAATTTTGATCTATTATTAAACTGTCGCTTCATTCATTGTTGAGCTCTTCAAGTGAGCAGTTGTCGTTAATTACTTTAACAATTTAAAAAAAAATTGTTTAAATATTATTATTAGGTATTAATTAGACTATGTGCTCGTTAAATGCATTTGAACGAAATTTAGTGACGTGATCATACTTCAGGAAAATGCACAACTTTAACGGGGTAAGTCAATCCACGCCATAATTAAGCAAAGGAACTCTACCGTGAGTTTTACGTTCGATAGTCGTAACTTGTATGGCAAATTGTAGAGCGCCCCGGTCACACGAAGTACTAAAAATTGACCATATAATATTATAATTTAAAATTATAATAATATACGACCGCTAGCGTCGCTAGTAAGGATCTACTTAAAATATTATATGGACAATTTTTAGTACTTCGTGTGACCGGGGCACACGAAGAACTAAAAATTGTCCATATAATATTTTAAGTAGATCCTTACTAGCGACGATAGCGGTCGTATACATGGAAGAGCCTATGGTAGAGCTACAGAATAAAACAAACACAACACCATGTTTTTTATTGGCCACGTAACGTCCGTATTTAAACCGTGTCAGTAATAATCGATCAAATGTAACTCGAATTCGACATTTACCGATTAAAGCGATAGCGGTGTTTATAAATATTCACCGAGTGGGCTAATCCATTATCGCGGATTATTGTTTGGAGCGATAACTGGCTTATATTACCTACGTATTGCTGCTATCGCATTATGGCAACGCTCAGGCCAACGTCGATAATACTGAGCCATGATTGATTTTTTGATCTGATTTCGATCAGTTGATTATTTCGCAAAAATCCACAGGTGAAAGTGATTATGATAATGGTGAATCGCTTTAGGCAAATACGACGTAAAAACTGCATTTCAGCACAACTATTGCCTTTTTTGTTCGGTTAGAAAAAAAATCTTTAGTAATCTCGCGATCAATAGATGTTCGGTGGATAGAAGCGGTTATTTCAGGTTAGATTAAGAAGTAAAGGTTAAAAACCAACGTGTCAAAAATTTCTAGTGGGTTATCAAAGTGTAGAGTCGTTATCGCATCTTATTGATGGATGTCGTTATGTTATGTTAACTAGTTAATCAGGTAGTTACAATAAATTAAGAAGTGAGACAGTTACCTTTGACAATAAACACGATCTACATTAAAATTTCTGCTGGTAGAGTCACCTCAATACGGTCGGCTTTGATAGTTAAAATGTGATCATCGCGCTTTATGCGTGAAAAAAGAGAGAAAGTGAGATAGAGCTGTCTTGGTCACATGGTTACATTTCCGCGCCCGCGCATGTTTCCTACAGCCTTTACGATCTTAATGTCAACACGCGACTAATCAGTGCCAAAAACATTTCCACAATAAAAAATACGCGTTTGATTTTCCCGAAATGTATTAGTAACATGCTACAATGTAATCTCACAATTAATTTTCAACATATCCAACTCTATTAGTAGAGCACTCTTTGTTGTTCGCTACATGTAGGTGTAGGTATGTCTATAGTGGTGCACACCACAAAACATTTTCGTAGACCGTTACTGATTCTCGATGATGACTTAGATGTTTCGAAACAGAAATAAAAAAGGGTATAAGCACAATTACGTCTCTAGATGGCTACATAGAAAGTGGGCGCGTGCCACAACCGGGCGACAAAAACTGCTGAGAGGTTTTAGTAGATAAATAATCCGTGCAATTAGACACGTACGATGTGTCAGGTGAAATATTCCGTAGTTCAATTTGCGTTGGCGGGCGGCACAATGGGTCTAAACCTAATTACATCGCCTCGCGATCGTTCTCATTTTGGAGCCTATTACGGTACGGCCCGCCCGATATACCCAGACGAACAATTTTGACACTACAATGTTTTTTGTCACAAAATTAATATCGAATAACATGATTTTCCACAGATTTTCGACGCACCGTGGTAAAGGTTATTGTCAATGAATACCGTGAAATGAACGTTAGCCAATGCTCAGTTCGGTGTTGTGCGAGATTGATTAGATTTCGGGCGGCTCATAAAATAATCTAGTGTATGTCGGGCTCGTTCAGTGTACGGCACGCGCTGCGCTCGCGCCGCAACCGTTTACGTCGCCGGTAATAGGCTCCATCTCGCGGATAAAGCGGCGACACCGTTACCTTTCTCAAATCACGTACACTATTGTAATATCCAATCGCTCAGAAATGAGATTGCGGCTAACAAGTTATTTACATTGACGTTTTAATATCGACACCGTCTGAAAAAACTATTTAAAAAGGTAATTATAATGTGGTGTCTGTAATAGCCACCGTACGCGCCGGCACGCCGCCTTTGTGACGCAGCTAAGCTCCGAGATTAATTTTGGCGGCACAATGAACCAGTTTATAGTCAATAATACATGTCTTAATAAGTATCAGTTGCGATATTTGTTTGTCAATTCTGATGTTTCGAAAGCGAGCGCGCGGCGCGCGGCGCGGCTCCCGGGGCTGGCAGATAGGATCTTTATTACGCCAGGTTTTTTTGGGAGGAAAAAAAAAAGATTAATATAAGGGATCGGCGCGGACGGATAAGTAGTTGAGATTGACGGAATGACGCGGGGTCTGTGACCGGGTGAGACGGCGGGGCGGGGCGCGCGGGCGGCGGGGCGCTGCGAAAAGCCGCGAGGCCGCATTGCGCGGACGCAGCCAAAAACTAACCATAAATTACTGGCTACTTGCTGGACCGCTGACGACGACACGCGCGCCCTCTTTTTTACCACCTCCAATCCTGTTACAACGTAAACTTCTCACGGACATCGGATCATTACAGGCATATCTTTAAGAAATTGCGCTCCGAATAATGACGGTCGAGAATCATGAATCTGTGTGTCCGGCTTTCATATTACATTTCATATTAAACATTGTCATCATAATCGCAAAATAATGTCAAATCAAGTTTTAGTACTTGCAATACTTACTACACTTTTTTAAGTAGATAAGTGCCCAATTTTTCGTTCGGTACTTCCAGAGCAGGTTCTCTTGTGAAGCACCAAAATTAAGCGTCGAGTACTACCCGCGATCCTGGAATTTCGGTAGCCCAGGGCGCGACAGAGTCGGATTGGTGCATGATGAATATAAATTACTCTTATCTTAAAATTGGAAAGCGAAATAACTACTCAAAAAGGCATTAACCCTTTACAAAAACGTGTAGAATGCGAATAATTTATAAATTATCCCAGTGAGGTAGAGATGGAAGTTTCAGCTGTATAAACTTACTCGATAAATTTTAATGTCGATTTACGGTTATGTAGAGTTTACTCTATTATGCTGGTAGTATAACAGAATCAAGTTGTTAACATAAAAAATAAGTCGCGAGTGCTGGTCTGCGTAGATTTCAGGATGCATGCAAATCTCTACCAACGAGCATAGAGCTGTCGGCGATCATAATATCGATACTTAATGATACGCAAGTAGCCCGTGTTACCTCAGACCCTTCGATGCCACGCTTTGACAAGAAATAATCGTCCGTAATCGTCTGGCCCATAATATTACAAAAAAGCAAAACTAGCAACGCTACTCGAGCACTCCTTAAATATTCAACATACATATCAGACAAAGAGTGCCCGCCTTTCTCCAAGGGAAGGCGACGCACTCTCTAGCGATTACGTGTTTTTTTACCCCCCTCATTATGCAGATTCTGGCGAAAAAGGAATAAATTTAATAACAAGCGTTCGTGCGCTTGCGTTATCGAACGCACTTGCTTCTGATAATCTGCGCGCGCGCTCCGCGCAATTACCGCCCCCCCGCACCGCCGCGCCAAAATCCAATTCATTTTTTAATTTCAGTTTCATAATTCCAGTATCATACTACTGTAATGCAAGCTTAAGTTACTTAATCCGTCGAAAATTAAAGGTGTATTGCATTTCATTATTCGCTTACGGTAATTGAAACGATACGGTTGTTTCACTACAATAGATAGATACCTATTATGTACTTACGTTGCATGATTAACAACGCAAATGAGATTGTTACTTGACAAACGTTTTGTGAGCGCGGGGTTGCGATATACGACTTTAGGCGGTGGAAGGCTGAGTAGGTACATAGCTAAAGACGCGTGTGGAAATGCATGGCAGTCTCCGGTCTTGAGGTCGACTAATAAGGATAATCTTCGCACCTGAGGAGTGCAATTAATAATGGGTGAGCTTACATCTCATGGGTCTCAGCAAACTACTCAAGATTACGCCACGCGAGCGAGAATTCACTAATCGTTCAATTGTTAATGCTATAACGTAGCGTAATTTGTGTACTTAACTTACAGCAGGCAAAGTACCATTGAAAGCAATTATCGTTGCTAAGACCTGTTATTTAATTTCATTGTTTATTTGCCAGTCAATCAATCAATCAACGATTACTAATATAAAATTGGTGTTGTTACTTTTGTGGTAGCTAGAAGTATTTTCATTGAATGTGGTCATGAGATTGTATAAAATGTGAACAGTTTTCGCAAATTGCAACGCTTTTTGCGCGTGTGTTTTGGTTTATATGGAATGTCGAGCGAGTGAAGTTGCGGGGCGGTGGTTGAGTGTTCGAGTGGCGGATCAAGTCAAAAACAGCCAAAAACTGGCCCCCGCGCCTTAGCCTTGAATGGTTTAGCCCTCTGGACACGAGCAAATAGCTGACGTGGCCCGCGGGCGGCCGCGTCTTGCATACACAATGCGCGTGCAATGGGACAGCGACTACCGTGGAGACGCCCTCAACACAATATTATATTATCTCACAACTAAAACACAACATTTCTGACCATCAGGCATGTGCTTCTTTAGCACAAAACCGTTGTTGTGTGACCGATGTTTTTTCGTCTTATCACCAAAAGATGATCTAAAAGTTTTTCATATTATCTAACTGGAATTGAACAATGATGATGTGAGGTACGTTCAAATTGTCCATTCGTCAAACATTCGGACAACAATGCAAGTCTAGACAGACTAATCTATAAGAAATACTCATCTAAAATCAAACACGAACAAAAAGTGCCCTGTCTAGATTCTATAGATTGGACATGATGAGAGTGTTATCGAGAATGACGTCTTATTTTCGTTACCAATTTTATTTGCATGAAATCGTCTCGACAGGCGGCTGTAGCAGAGCCAGTAATGGAGTATTTCGTATTTGCCTCATTTTTTATTTTTTGCCGGTTCGATTACGCGAACGCGATCTCCTCATCATTCTTGGCGAAATTCGGGAGCGTCTCAGCCGTCGGGCCTCCAGATATTAATTATTGATTGTCGATAAAGTATGCGTAAATATTGTTTGCCTGCACGATATGTTTTGAACGATGTTTTTCATTGCTTATTGTCGATTGGATCTTGATATTCGAACTTTGCCGAGTCTAACTTACTCATCAAACGTAATTTCTTACGCATTTAGTAATTGCAAAACATTTTATATCATATTATTATTATTATCTATGATACATTTTGTTGAAAATAATGAGATTCTTTTTAAGTTATAAGAGTAGCTGACACTGTGTTGTAATATGATCGTAATGAGGACACAATGGGTTGTTTAATTACGAAAAACTCGTCCGGTCTCAGCTCTCGTCGTGTCAGCTGTCGCATGCGCCGGCGCAGCCTGAAGAGCTCGCGCCGAGCGCTCGAACACCCCACTTTTAATCCACGTTTAGTGTAGTTCCGGACAAACTACATAAACTGCGAACTCGTGCTAATTTTTGCTTGCGTTATGTTTGAAAGTAAAATGTAATTTAATAATACTAAATAATTAGAGAGGGGAGGCTTTGCCCAGCAGTTGGACATTTAACAGGCTTTTAATATTTTTTAAATATGGCCTTGTTATTCTATTATGTTGGGTAGCATTTGCTATAATAAATTGTCTTAAAACTATCTAGCGCAATTCAAATTTGAGTGCTGCTTTATTTCGACGCACCATACAATAATGATAGATAGTCCCAAATAGCTAAGTATGATTTGAGACTGATATTAATAAATCGATCTCAAGTCTCAGAGCGAATTTGGAATACACATACATACATATATAATCCGCATTGATTTATGCGGATGCTGATATAGCAAATGATGCTTAAGTTTTACGGATGTTGATGCTGATATTCGCAACAAACCTGGTACCAACCTAAAACATTTGTGTAGCATTTAATAATTCGGCCGGTAGTCCGCAGTTTTCTTTGTTACCAAGTACCGGTAGCTATTGTGCTTAAAACAAAAGGGGTCTAGTGGTGCTAGAGTTTAATTTTCGAGTGCGAGTTAGTGTTTGAATTGGTATTAGTCGTGGGATAAACAATGGGGAGGGGGCAGTGGAGCGCGACGGTGGCGCCACGCCCAGGCCATGTGTTCGAACCTACGGGTACGCCGCTCCACAGTTTTTGTGTTCGAATTATTCCCGTAGATCGAATAGACGAGTGTTTTCGAGTGGCTTGCAGTTTTCCTTTAATTAAACCCCGTTTTAATGTCGATAGAGCTTTGTATGAACGAACAAAACGCCTTTGAAATGTTGCAGACTTGTTATTACTCATTAATAATGTATTGTTTCGTATTTAAAATTATTTGATCAACATAATCTGCTTACTACTGTTATTACCTCGAATGTTCCGCTTGCTAGATTATCGATTTTATTTCATAAAAAAGGTACTGTATAACAAATCGCATGTAAATTGTATGTGAACGAGTTATCCCTACGTTGGGGGTGAGTGATGCGAAACGCGTGGGCAATCATCGCGATCGACGACTCCTGCGCAGGGAAATGACGGAAACGCGCGCACACACACCAACACACATAGACACACTTCACACGTACCCACACATACACCTAGCTATGTGAGGGTGATATTAGTAATCCATTCTCTATGCAAATAAATATTAATACGGCGGATACGTTATGTATGCAACAGCATTTTCCATACAGTTTTTTTTGCATTTTTGCAGGAATACGGGGTAAGTACAGCCGTTATTTTTATGCATAATATCGTTAATGGGGTATTAAGTAACTATCTATGCAGATAACTTCAGTTAATGAATTTAACGCGTCTGATACCATCTGCAGTGGAAACAAAGACATGCGTGCTCTGTTATCGTGCGTGTGCGCAACGCTACCACTTGTCGTGCCCTCCCACGCACACATTGAAACCATTTTTTTCGTGTAATAATTGGTAAAGGAAGTTGCGGATACGAATGGAACGTAATAACGAAGTTTTTGACCGCACGCAATTGATATCACGTTTTAAGTATGCCTATTTAAAATGTCTGACGATTTCGATCTAATTCGCTCCAGGCGTGTGTGCGAAAGTGTAAATAGCGTTACGATCAATGCACACAGATAGATAAGCTTTCAAAAAATCATCATTATGGTGTAAACGAAAAAAAATGTAATTACAGGTAGTTGTGTTAGAAATTGCATACATTTACTCACGCATCGGTATTAAGCAATTAATTCGCCGCCCGACTCCGTCTATCGGCCGACGATCAACGTGAAACGGTCTCATCGAACGCACTACAATCAAAGCCTGTCCACTGCGAAAACAGTAGCACCTCGATTACAACTTGGTACAGTAAGCGACATAATTCGGTGACCATTCTCAATTTAACAAATCGGTAATTTTATTAATGCTTTATTTCAGATAGAAAATCAATACATAAACTTTACTGTGTACAGGAAAGGTAATACTGTTTCTCCCAAATTTCTCGAAAGTTATGATGGCCTTACACTTGCAGTACAAATTACTTTTGTTCCTAGAAATGTTTTGTAGACTGGCGAAAAATCTCTATAAATGCGTTTTATTTTACAAACAATGGTAAACATTGTCAAAACCAAATATCAGCAACAAAGGGTAAAACTAGGTGTAACTGTCCACTGTCAGTACCTAGCCACTACGTATTTTAACTGTCTTAAATATTTTTTTTAATTAAAAAAATTATATCTATATTTAATGATAATCAATTGTTATCTATAAATCGTGTTTTTCGATCAATACTCTTATAAAAGTCGCCAGTTTTACTATTTCAATATTGTTAAGATCAATTTAAAATATGGAAGCGTTTTGAAAAACTGAGAATACTCAGTGACTTATGTCGCTGACTGTTCTATCACACGTCACAGTCACCCGACTTGTTCGTCGATTTATCGGCGGACGCGTCGGCGATTAATATCAACAGGACTGACGGTTACAGAAATGTAAAAAAAAGCACAATTACAATAATGATCGTCCTAGTATGGCTATGCTCCATGCAAATGTATTACTAATTAAGAGGGAAATATTTTTCAAAGTTGTTTGCATGTTGATAGAAAAAACTATGCGGTTTCTAGATAGGGGTTCAACCCGATCATGTCACAGCATATTTAATTAGCATCGAGTTGACTGATCTATTGTAGCAGTGTATCGATGACCGGTCATTGATCGTATCTGTCCCGTCGATTTATCGACCTCGGACGATAATCGTTCCTTTATCGATGGTTCCCTTTTGCAGCGTTTCTTGGGAACAATTCTTAGTCCGTTACGCATAACCCTTGTTTGTCGAAGGCTACGGCTGTTTAAAGCGGCTTAAGATTGAATAAAGGGCAGGGAAGTGAAGGGTTCTTGCAGTACGTTGGTTATCGCGAGCTTAATCTCTGCGAGCAAATTAGGATTAATTGAACTTTTTCCTTTTAGCTCGGAGAGTCTTTGTGCTCGCTTTAATACGTCCAACGTCACTTTAGGAAATAATATAGAGCTGATAATCAAATAATGCAACCCTTTCATTCAGCTTGCGAGATGACGGTTAAGATAGATATTTTTTTTAATATTGTGAGTTTTATCCATGGACCAATTACTAAGGGGACTGGCCCTAAGCAACTCAGTACTAACATCGACATAAATCGAAGCGAGTAGTTCAACTATTTACCGGTAGATAGAACAATGAAAATGAAAAAACAATGACCACGTTTTTTTTCATACATATATCTAATAAGGGCCTCCTTCTTTAGTCTTTACTCTGTGGTTTTATCTGATTTTTAATTTATTTTTGCGTGGAATATCTACTAGTTTTTGATTAAATAATGTATCTGGTTATTCCTGCTAAGTAAATACAGTAGATCCACTCAAAAAACAATACCTAATCATTCTATTAGATAAAGTAACAATTAACACGTAGATACTGGTTTAGCAAGTCATCAACATTCGTGAGCGACAATTTGTGAAATATATTCGATTTTAAATGCAGATTTCATTATCTTAATGACGTAAAGGCCTACTGGAATGGAGCAATGAAATTTGGATACGATTTGTATAATGTTTAGGTTTGCCAAACTAGTCACATTCTTCAACTGTAATTAATATTAATTATTGTTTGACAAACTTTTAAATACTAGGTATTTCAAACAAAGCCTGTCTTACTCTAGCTAGGCAATAGATAATAGTGAGGTATTTATTAGACGCGTCCATATCTGCTTAGCGGTGTACCGGAGCAATCAGTTTTGATGTGTGACCAAGTAGGTAGATCATAACTGATTGCACGGCGATGGCTGCTTGGGGTTTGTGGACGCAGCTATTAGGGAATTAGAGTTACTCATACATACAAAACAAATAACAACATTGTCCTAAAGTTTCCAATAAAACAGGGATGTATTATCAGCTCTCAAGAGTTCCAGTGTTACTGAATTATGGGCATAGTGCGTACGGAATTAAGGGGTGATGGTCGGGGTTAGGTATCTATAGCCGCCGTCGGCGTCGGTTAGAATCCCTCAGGTGTGACGCGGCGGAAGCCCGCTATCATTACCCTACCCACATGTAGTGTAGTGCGTACGGCCAGGCACCCTCACACGCCCGAGCTTTTTATGTTGGTATTACGTGCCCTTGTGTGCGCTAGGGGACGGATTAAAGCATTGTTTTAATGCTTTGTGGATACTGAATTGGTGTTTTGCAATAACACCGATGGAGGAGTAAGAGGAGGTTCACCGCTGCATCCACACGACATGGATAGATGACATGCTTGAAACTGTTTAAAAAAATATTAGGTAGGTACTTCATAAGATCCTGAGGAAAATTATTGCAAAAGTTTTAAGTTAAATCCGTGGCAGTAAAAGAATGGGCAGGTACCTATTTCAGTGAATTCTTATCTAAAAAAATATCTTGTCAAAAATCCTACTAATCCTTTGTAGCGACTGTAGCCTAGGGGTGAACAGGTTGGGCTAACAATCAGAAGGTCCCAGGTTCGATCCCCGGTGGGGCATGCACCAATGGATGAATTTTCATCTATGTGCATAATTTACAGTTCGCTGACGGTGAGGGAAAACATCGTGAGGAAACCTACCTATCCCTCGGGATTAGGTAATAGTCAGTTCCTGTATACACGGCGATACGGTTCACCACCTGTCACGTTGGGTTCTGACTATCTAGTGAAACGTGGGCTTTGAGTTGGTTAATACCTCCCCAATGTGGTGGTGTATGGCCACTCAAGCCTCTGACTACCCCCGAACGGGGATAAAAGTCGTGACGTTACACATTTCAAAAATCCTAACTGTGTTCGAAGATACATTTATAAAACTGAAGTATTTGCATTATTATATTTTTAGAAAAATATGCTAAACTTCATATTATAAGCCTAAAGTAAAAAGAAAAACTTAGGAACCTAATAGGTAACTACGATTGGATAGAAAAACAACACTTGTCAGTGGACTAATAAAAGCTCGCTAATCCCGCCCTGTGCTCACATTTCCGTGGATCCGGCGGGCGACACACGCCGCTAGACACCCGGTGGACAATATAATGTGAACTTAACTAAATTATTACAATTGCCACCGCGATCTGACACACATAATCGCTAACGGCGATATTTTGCAAATAATATGTGTGTAATAACAATAAATAACTTGAAATAAACAAGTAGTTAGGTATAAGTTATAAAATAAGAAAGCTTCAAAATATATATTTTTTCAAAAATGGAAATTGTTGTTTTCTTTTGTTTTTTTTTCTAATTTAAATTGCGAAAGTAAAAGCGTTTTCAATTAAGTTTATTGGTAGGTAAATAACACAGAGGTACTAGTTTAGTTATAGGAATTACAGATACGAACAATATAATTTTTATTTAAGTAGGTACATTGTTTGTGTATGAAAGTTTTTTGAAAATCGCCATTTACAACGTTTTTTCAACAATAATTACGTAGAAGTATCGCCAGGTACACATATCGATGTACCTAATTACCTGTTACGTTTCCACCCTATATTTCAATTCCACACGAAAGTAATGGACTTATTAGCACCATTCGATATTTTTTAAACATAAAATCTCCTTATTTAATTCCAATTTTAAATCGAAAAACGTTACTCACAGACACGGAAATGTTCGCAGTTTTCAAAGAGTTTAGCGGAGTCGGCGTATCTTTAAGTGTAGAGTCGCCATTAATCACAACTTTCTATTCATTGAGCGGCTCTATAGAAGCCATATCCACACCTATGTGTACGCTGTTGTATTTTACAAACGATGTAATTTTTTATTGTGAAAAATTGTTAAGCCAAAACATTTAGGCGTTTATGCACATTAATTAGGTAATTTGAATTTTTATACAGATTATCCGGTTGAAATGTCAGCCGGTGATTTATTGTAAGCTGACAAAAACATTGTAGTATTAAAAGACAAATTTACTACGAGCCGTCTGGTTAATAGGAGATATATAGGATTAAAACGAGTTTTTTTGTGTGGTTATATCCACACTACGAAATTACACAATTCTGAATTAATGCTGCGGTGTTTACTTTGTAGTTTTTAATAGTTAGAATCAAGGTAAAGTTGCCAACTAAAGAGGTATGTTAGGGTCATATACAAATTTCAAGCGACCTAGGATGACTTAAGGCCGATTTCACCAGCACACTAACGGACCGTTGAAACAGTGGACGATTGTTACCAGACTTCAAACAATTCGTTCCTGCTTTAATGGTCCGTTATTGTGTTGGTGAACTCGACCCTTAGATAATTTAACAACTAATAATAAAATATCATGTTTTTTAACGTCTTCTGCTTCTTATCGCATGGTTAGTGGCTTACCTGGTCTCAGAGTTGTTCAAGCCACCGAAGACCTCGAAGACGTTATTATTATTTTCTTATGTTATTTGAATATTATGCTAAAGAAATTTCTCCCTTCCATCCCTCTTGCATTGAGGGGAGGCCCGTGTCCGTGCATAATGAGCTAAGTGTAATTAAATATTTAATAAATAACTCCCTAAGACCTAATTCCTCGCGCTGACATCAACAGCTAGGATTGGCGATAGCATAAGGGGCTATATTTAGAATCTGTGCTACTGATTAATGGTCGTTTTAGTGGGGCGTGAGTCGGTATGGCTAAGTCATGTCACGTCCACAATTGACACCGTAACCCCAGGCTTAGGACTATCTTTCATCACCACCAATTTAGCAATTGCCTAGTAGGAATCAATGTGCGTGATTTACGATTTCTTTATTCAAATGACAGGATTATTTCTCATTTCAAGGTTTTTCGTTATGTGAACAATAAATATTAAAAGTTTCCATCGACACGTGCGGAAAATTCGCGCGAACTATCTGCATTTAATACAAATAATCACTTGACGACCGCTTGGCCCAGTGGTTCGAGCGTAGGCCGCTCGGCTCACTTTATCGGTTGGTTGCGGGCTAGATTTTGCTAATGAGTTCCTTATAATAACGTAGGTGAGCACTAAAAAAGGTTTTTTTAAATGTATTGCTTAAATAGGTTTGTATAGAAATCGCATTGGGTACATGGCTAGATTATAGATAAAGATCAAATCTCAGGCAAAAATTGCGGATTAAAGGGATCTCAGTAGCAGTCACAGATCCACTAAAAAACCTCACTTGGTTGTTCGTAGCGTTGTATCTTGTTTTTTCATTAGATCTGTGGCAACAGTGTGTGAGACATTTTTAGAAAATGTGCCCAGTGCAGAAGCGAATTAAGTTTGTTCGGACGTTGGCGGAGTGGCCACCACGTATTTTCCGCACCTGTCGGTGGATGCCAATATTATAACATTTGTTACAACTGTTTCCTTTTGTGGTGTGGGTTTCCGATAAAAACGTTTTTTAAAGCCGCAAAAGTATGCTTGGAAATAAAATTATGTAAGAGTCACGTATGTTTGTTTTTACGGCGATAAATAAATGACAACTTATACCAAATCGTTCGGAGTTTATGTGGGTTTCGTAAGAGGCCTATGTCTAGTAGAGGACATACATCGACTTCTGGTGTGACATCTCTGTATACTGTACCTCTATCAAATTGGTAATCTTCTTCCCTTAATATTGAATGGGTTCGTACTGCGAACACAAGCTATTATGTTTATACGCGTTTATACGCCTCTCGTGGACGCACCTAATTAGTATATTTATTAAAAAAAAAAAAAAATCTCTTAGAGATTCTATTACTAAGATATTCGTTATTACAGTTCGTTAAAAACGACTACAAACAATGACGTCATAAGTTTTAAGTTGGTAAAATTTTCGAACCTTTATACGTTTGAATCTTTGTACATTATGAAGCTTTTTTGAAAATAGTGTCACTGTTAGTAAATAATAGTAAAAACATAATTGACCAAAATATTAAGGCGCATCCCTATTTAGCTATTCCCTGGGACTCATCGAGGGTCCTTTTTGGACACCATTGTTGATCTTGGCTTACAGGATACTGAAGTCCCCTAAAAATAGCTCTACTACGAGTTTCAGTTTGTTTCGTGTTGATGTCGTCGTTCTGTTTTTCCTATAGTAGTTCGAGTTTCGTAGCCCACTTGCACCGGAACATTAGCTGCAATTACTATGCATCGCACGACGCAGCACTAAACTAGTGGGCACACGAGTCGAGACGATGGTTTACGAGCAATTTTTACTATATTTACTAATATCACTCGCCGGTTTGAATACTTAATATCGGTATTATAATCAGACGTTTGCATATTAGAACTCGTTGATATACTGAGTACGTACTCAGTATTACCCGTAATGAATGCAAATTTCAATATGTCCATGTTTTTTTTTAGTTTGAGTGTTAAATAACAAATAAATGATGAAATATAAATATTACGGGCCCGTTTCAGAATCGTCTGATAATTTTAATCTACCAAATAAAGGTATCTAGGGTTGCGTATAAAGCTTGTTAGTATTTACTTTTATAACTAAACGATTTTTTTATTTATAAATCGAATGTTCAAAACTGAACTTTTTCGGAATCTACTGCCTATCCGGTAGGACCTCTTTACATACATTGACATCCTACCACTGACAATCTCAGTCGTAAAGCTTGCATTCCATTATCACCAACTTTATAGCACCAATCGCGCTCTTTAAATAATTGTCGCACCGCACGTTCGACATTTGAATTGCAGTCCGTCCCGTCTGGGAAAAGTCTTGAGCTGTCAGTACGGTACCGAGTGCATTCAGCGTATTGCGTACAAATATCCCTATTTGTGGTTTAGAGTGAACAATAGATTACTCGTCCTACGATCGGTCAGTATCTCTACCGCCACGGAAGCGATAGTGGTAATAGTGGTCACTATCGCGCAGATAGATTCGGCTCCTATCGGCCCTGCATGGGAATTTATACGTTCTGTGTGTGCGCGACGTAATATAGATGTTTTGTTACAATTGTAGCGTCAGATAAGACGCCATTTATTTATGAACCCGTGTCAGTAACATGTTAGTTCATTCGGAGATTATATTTCGTTGTAATAAAATTTAAATGTTTGATATGAGGATTGAGGATGGGGGTGTTGTTATGATAAATCTCTTTCAGTTCATAAAGATTCGCAATCTTAAAAGCGACGTTGAAAATATTATAAGAGAAGCGTTTGATCCAGGCGATTATTGGATTAAATTATTAAGAACAATGTTGATGCTATTTTATTTAATGTTTACACATAACGTTGTGAGTCTTCAAAATGTCCGGTGTCATCACATTTGTCCCGGAATACAAAAATCGGAAGCGTATGAGTCAACGGCAAGCTTATCGCGCGCTTTGTTACAACGATGCCGTTCAAATCACGAGCATCCAGTAGGCAGGCAGTGGCCCCGTATCAAAGCTGTTATATCAAAGCTCGTAGTAAAGTTCAACGCACAAAGTGCATAATCGTAATAATCGGTGGCCGGAGCCAAATGTCATCGACCCACTTATCTCGTCCGCCATCCCTTTTACAATTATAACAACAAATGAGTAAGAGTGCATTGATATGCGCTCACGCATCGATACCGATGCAGAGGAATAAAATCCTGTGTGAACGAACTCTAATCTCTGTTTTGTGGCAGCTTCCAGACATGGAGATGTAAACGACGCATCCGATAGATTTCGTTATAGTTTATTAAGTTGTTAGTGTCAATCGCTTGAACTGTTTGTAGTGATTGATGAGAACATAAATGCATTCAAAACAAATTCAAGCTTATTAGTATTACCACTCAGTATAATGAAATAATGCCTAATTTTAAGGTTACTGTTTAAATAACGCGTCTGAACTCATTCAGGTACTGTCCGAAATATATTGTGTCAAAATAAGGTTATTTGAATTCTGCTTGTCGGATAATGTCCTATTTTATTTGTATAATATGCGTGCCGCATTCCTTTCCGTACAGTGCTAAATTTCGGAAACGTTTCGCGAAAAATGCATCTAGATTTTATATTTATGCATATCAGTCGCATACCACTCGAAATAGCATTAACTGTGACGTTAACTTTACACAACTACCGAATTTTTTGAATTTGGAATAGGTGTTTTTTTTTTTCGTACCGTAAAAAATGTTTCGACTATTGCCGCCAAAGTGTAATAGGATTTAAAAATAATATTTAAAGCATTATCTACAAGTACAGTGAGCTTAACAAAACTGATCTCTAATTATTTACTACTTTATTAGTTAAGCGACTTTAGCTGAGAATTTAAAAAAAGAACACCGTCATGGAATCCAGGTAGTATCCTTTTCAAAGTAACCCTGCGATATTACCGTTAAATTGTTGATCCTGTAACAATATTGTTTATGAGGTCTTAACTGACGTAATGGGATAAACAATGGCGGCTATTGGCTGCGCACGGATTTCTTAAGCATTGTTTTGTGAATCGTAAAACACAGGTAGCCCTCACTTACAGGAAATATGTTTGATGGCAAACGAAATTTATTTTTATCTGCCGACATGTTTGATTTTATTTAACAATGGAGTCCTAATATTGCTGGAGTGAATCCCTAATAGGTATGTTATTTTTTTTTAAACTGTAAACTGATTAGTAATTTTTAGTTTAATTAGACGTTTTAATTAATCTATATCCGCGTGCTAGAAGTCGGTAGTAGACGTTTAGAAATGTATAATCAAATCCAAAAATGGCGATGTTCGAAACTAATGGTGATATTCCATTCGTCAAATTTCTTTGTCTAATTTCGATGCCCAACATATTATGATCAAATTTCTTTGACGGATGCCCGTCAAATATTGTCCAAGATTTCTTTGTTATTTGCTTAGTTGAAAAAAATACAGAAATTTGAATCTTCTGTGTAGTTGAAAATGTTTGACCAAGTATCGGAGTTGTAAATTGGATGAAATCATCCAATTTATTTGATCAAATGTACATTGGGCAAAGAAATTTGACGAGTAGAATTCCAGCCTAAGATCTCTCGATACATGCTTAGGAGTTAGGTTGTGTACGTACATTTTTATTCGAACATTTTCATTAAATTTCCGATTTTAAAACAGTATAATGACTTATGCGTTCATTATAAATTTTAATTAAATGATCGGTTGAATAGGTTGATAATAATAATTTAATTAAAGCACTGATTAAACAGCATTTAATTCATAAGTGGTTATAATGTTTAAGCATGCAGATTAGATTTTCTTCTATACCTGGTTTATTTACCTATTGTTAATAAGTGGAGCAATTTATTTACGTGGTTAGTAAATTGATTTCTGTTATCAAATCATTTTGATATTGTTATAGGGTACTTAATTAATACGTAATCTATGCAATACTAGGTACGTTACATGAGGCTCTCAGGCTCTCTCTTTATTTATAAATCGATATGTTTTTTGTTCGTCAATTACTTTTGAAGTTGACTGTACATTTTATATAACAAAACTTTTTTTCAACATTATTCAAGTCATCGAAAGGGCAGACGCACGCGTCATAATAAGGCGGTGTTCAGACCGTATGCAGTTTACTTAGAAACTGAACTGCCGAATAACAAGTGCATTGTGTGACCGTATACGTATCGCTCGGATTAGTGAGGGGAATACGTAACGTCGCGACGCGTCGATAATTTGCACATCGACTGTCTCGACGCCGGGAAGTTGCATGATTGTCATTGGAATCATTAAAAGTATTATGTTGCATACGATTATTAAATGTACGCGGAGGGTAGAGTCCTTTCGTTTACCGCACGTTCCAACGCCCAAACGCGTAGATGCTAAATAACAAATACGGCTTTCGGCTTCTTAATCTAACCAATAGCGGTTTATCAGATGTCCACTATCGAAGGTCTTGATCGAGGTCATCGACTCCATGTGGGCATATCGACACATCGACAGCGGCGGCAGGGCGGCGCGCGCCACGCACTTCCGACGCGACGGATTTGCCGGAATCGGTGCGGGCGCATCAAACGCGCTGCAAAATTCGGACGGAGGCGCGCGCGCGTGAATCAATTTGAATATTTTTTTCGGTGCCGACATGGGAATGGCTACCGCCCGCCATCGGCGACGGTGCACAATGCTCGCGATATCGTTCACTCCACGAATTTGACACAAAACATCGAGAATTTTTATAGCGCATAATCTCTGCATGTAGACGCTTTATGAGTCGACGTGAATTCTTCCCTCGACATTATACCTGTATATTACATTCAGATGCTCCCTCATGAAATTAAGGCGCATATTATTAATTACGCTCGCTCGGAGCGCTGTAAAAAGCTACGATTTAATTACGAAAAAATGTCGCCGCTTAATTATTTTTTTGGGTGGATTCAGTGTATCCGAATTTCGTCGTGCCCGGGGCCCACACGGGTTTTCTTGCTACCAACATCTCACGTTTTTTGAGTGGGTAATATTGAAATTGCCGACATAGCTCCCGCGGGCATACCTCGCATGGGAATGTGCGCCGGCGATCGTCAAAACCGCTTTTACCGAATGCGTGGTGCGCTCTCCAAACGCATCGGAGCTAGCCTCGCCTTCCTTGTCTAACCCGCGAGCGATGAGCGCCGCAGACAAAGAGCAAGGTGGAAAGTATGACTACTTTTACTGAACGCATAATATTACGTTAGCAAACGCATCCCGCCTAAATTTTGCATGGATGCGTCGCGCATGCGAAAATGTTCGGTGGGGGCGCTCGGCGGCGCACGGGCACGTACTCACATTACCTGCCGATGCATATTAATCGAGGAGGAAGTTTTGTCAACAATATCTAATGTGCTCCGCGAACCGGCCGCGGTGCCATTGATAGCTTTTTGTTTTATAAATTCGTTTCCCAAGTTCTTTTATAGTTGTATAATGTATGACTCGGACATTATTGAAAACAATCGGGCCGACTGTCTGCGATACGGGCTCTACGATATCTCTATTGGTCGGCGAGTGGTTTAACTGGGTTATTCCATTTAAATCGCTCACTGCTCGAGTATTAATTAGCGATAATCATGTCGGCAAATAATCTTCGATTACTGACCGGTTTGCTCTTCGAGTGGAAATATCTTTGAGTGGTTAGTATCGTTTCCTTGATAAACAGTTTAAAAATTCTTTGAATAATGTTATCTATGTAATCGTTGAAAGGTGTGTGTGTGCAAGTAATGCCATCAATTCTTTATACGTTAATATATTTATCGTATCTTCCGGTTTCAGTGTTGCTATATAGAGAAGAGATACGAGATGTTCGAATAACAATTTTTATCACCGTTTTTATTACGAGTCCAAAGCTTAAATAACATAGTAGATACGTCACAGTGATGTAGTATTGTATTTTACCTAAGATTTTTTATGTCGATTTATTGGGTATGATCTCTTTTTGGAGTACTTTGGGAATAAGCCATTTAGATAGCTACCGCGAAAACGTTGACTTTTTGTTTTTTGGAGATAATTTGAAATAATGAATGTGTCATGGATCGTGATTTACCTACATGAACAGATTTTTTATACGAATATTTAATATAGTGTACGACCTAAATAAAAATAAATAACATTTTTGGTTGCTCGCTCGCTTGTTCTCAATAGTAAAATCATTTTAGAATGGTTAATAATTGATGACAACAATTACTTATTAAAAAATAAAAACAATTTTTTTTTTTCAAAATGGAACACAATAATACAGTATACCTATACTTTACATCCATGTTGGTAATCTTTTTTATTTCTGATTCCTTGATCACCACTCTTTGACGATCCAAGAGAACCGTTGAAAAACACACAGAAATCCGTGTCGTATGTGTAAATAATACATTACCCAGATAAAGCACGTCGAGGATTATCCGGCACCGATAGATACGGACATGGAACCGCGATAATGCGACTACGACGCGATACTGCATTATCGCCGAGCGTCGCGGATTACCGACACTGATTTATTGTTTTATCGCTCTATTCGTCGGAATGCTTTGAACAGATCGCGACGAGATTACGACTTGTTTTTTGACTGACAACGTCATCGGATTTATTTTTATCGCTAATACGACGCTTATATAATTATTTTAATAAAGGTGTGTTAAAGAATTATGAAGATATAGCTGGTGAAATGATGACGTGGGTGGAATTAAAATGATAGCTCATTAAGCTTTCTTAATTCATGGCCATATTTTATATGGAGTGTATACATGTGGTGACTCTAGGCATGCCTCAACTTGGATGACCAATACAGTAAAGTAGAGTCACTTTCATTACTTAGAATACGTAGCAAGTGTCTTTTATAGTACTCATTTGGTACTTAATCTTCCTATGTTATTTTTATCAGTATATTGTAATCTTAGATTAATTATTTGTCTCCGCGAGAACGCTCTGACTAGATAGAGCCTGCGCACTAGTAATGCGGCAACAAATACTACGCCAATGCCGGCGTAATTTAGTACATTTAACATACCTACCAATGTATGAAACAGACGTGCCACGACGATAATTTTCTTCCAACTCCTCCTATCTTTTCTTTTGATTAAATTCGTGCGGGTTCCACTTCCAATACAACTAAGCTTTTCCCCGGGACTCATCGAGGGTCAAACCTTGGCGTCATCGTTGGACACCATTTTCGATCCTGGTTACAGGAGTCACAATGGTGGGATTTGCGCGCCAATCCCAAAAAAACCTTTCTAATCTTTATTACCAGCATCGCTACCTTATTTCATCTGTATCGGCTAATTTGAAAACCCACGAATTGTAACGGTACACCGATAGTGAACCAAATCACACGTACGTGAAGCAATAACAAAAAGTTCAGTGAGGTGGCCGACTGATTGCTCACACGTTAGCGAAAGCCGAACAAATTAAGTTAGCACTTGGATGCGTAGAGACCATTTGTTTCCAATTTGTGCGTTCGACAATATGCCCTCCTGTGTTTATCCCGTCCAAAAAGAGTGCAAATGACACTAATTATGCCACTGTAGCGGGGCCGTGTTAATGGATTGCTCACACCGCTCCGGATTCTAAATCGTAGTCGCAATTGCCCCACTAGTTGGAATGTTACCGGACTAATCAGACGGATGGATTTGTTTGCTGATTGATTGAGATTTCTTTGATTGAATTGGGGGAAAAGATAGGATCGAATTAAGAAAGGATAGAGGTTTGTTTTAGTCTACTGAAGATCTTAGAATTCATCATACTAATCTATTTCATATATATATTCTATAATACTCAAAGGTTACTTAGGGCCTCCGCAGACTAGCTACTTTTAGCATCGGCGACCGGCGATTTTGTAACGTATCGATGCTGCGTCGCGTTTCTTCGAGGGCGAACGAGCGAGACGCAGCATCAAAATCGCCGATCGCCGATGCTAAAAGTAGCTAGTCTGCGGAGGCCCTTAGATCTATTGGATGGATCCTAGAATACTTTGTCCTCCACCTGAATCCATCATACCAATAAATATCTAAATAAGGGATTCGATACTCAAAAGTGTACTTGGATCCTATTATACAGGGTAGGCCAAATAAGAGGTACCTATACAACTTAATTTATAAAATTAGTATTATAAAAGTAGGCTCGTGTGTTGGACATTCTTGCTTATCTTTTTGGTTGGAGCTGGTATATATCGATTAAGGACGCAAGATTATTATTATTTTATTAAATAGATAATCGTTTACGTATTTAATCAATAAAATGTTTAGGTAAATTTAGATGTGGTTTAAATATAAACAGCGTTCTAAAACCCGATTTAATGATGACCTACAATATACGTTTAACGTGCCAGATAATAAAAACATAATCCCCCACGCTATTTGGTTACGGTGATTAGCACTGATTATGTTTCTTCATGTAAATACTCAGAATCCGAGGATTAAGCGAATAAATCAAGTGAGTTACTTCTTATCTTTGAATGTTTTGTAATTTATCTATCTAAAAATATCACGGTTGCGACATTTTGGAGCGCAGTGGATCTGCATGTGAATGCTATATTTCATCATTAATTTGATAGGAGGATGAAATTCTAAACTGCTTATTTCACACGATCCTGTCTATTCTTTCATCTATATTTTGAATATCATCTGCTTGCTATTGCGTCCAATAGTTCCGGGTGGCGCGCTGGCGAGCTCCTTTTTGTTGACGGGGAGGGAATCTTCAAAAGATGCCCAGACCTGTGGGAGAGATCTGATCTGGTATGTGGAAAGAAAAGAAAGAAAGAAAAACTTTATTGCGGCAAGCAAAAATACAAAAAGAATAAAAAAGAAAATAAATAAATAAACACCACTAGATTGTCAAGACTGTGAAGATTTTTGTGGGATTGTTACCCACTAATACCGCCTTAAGCACGGCGGAGAGGCTCCGGGATCTCTATATGGAACGCACCGGAGCGCGCTGGCGGACCCTACCAATCAATTTGGACGCCTGGCCACATAGAACGTCATAACTGATTGCTCGGGCGCGGCGGCTCAGCCCTTGTGGACGCCGCTAATGTCTCGCCCGTATCTTAGCGTGGTTTCTCACACAATCTGCCTTCCTTATTTTCACCGCCATGCTTTTTCAGAATGTTACCCATTCTGAAAAAGCAAAAATTATAGCAGAATTGAAATACCAAATCTTGTTCTACCAAAATGTGTTGTACCAAAATGTGTTTTTTCACGTAATAAGTACAATCTAGTGAAGTTTCGGTTACTAATGGCTATAAATATATTTATTAAAATAAAAATAATAGTTCCCGATTTTCTGCCTAGCTGGTCATATCACTGGTTAATAATTGAATGATAAATTTAATTAAATATTCGATAAAGCCAACTTCCGTTGTAAATATTTGCTTCCGAAACTGAACCGTGAGAGTCAGGAAATCAATTAATGTACTTATTGGTTAATTAAGTAGTAGACACGTGGATAATGTATACTTTGTATGTAAACAGTATACACAATGTATAATTAAATACAAATGTCTATGTGTATTATTTGATACTGATATTTGATTTATTTCTTTGTTTGATCTGTCCACAATAAATGTAAGCGATATAATACCTAATAGGTACCTACTCTCTGTTAATCATTATCAAGGATGCATGCATGCAGTGATCATAATGGAAATTATATCCAGTAGGTACAAGTACAAATGAGTCGACATTGGTGCCAATTATGTTGGTACACAACTAAACTTGAATAAACTAACTGTATTGTCATCCTTCTCATGATTGTAACGTATGAGCAAGACAGAAATAATTTTAGATGTGTCAAATTTAGTTTCGTAATTTGTAGCCAATATAATAAGCACCATTGTCAGAGGTACAGTGAAAAGTAACGTTCAGTAGTTTTCAGAAAGCAATCGTCGAGAAATTCAAATAAATAAATAACCCGACAGAGCTTGCAAAAAAATGGTGACGTCCACTAACGCCGAGCAACACGCTCAAGCAGTCGTTGTGTCGTCTGACCTCATAGAATTAACGTCATAAATGGGTGTGTCTAGAAGGGCCGAGCGGCGCGCCTGAGCATATATTTTATGCCTTTATGTCTAAGGGGTCAGGCGTCAAAACGGATTGATCGGGCGCGCTGCTCGCCACATTTAGACGCTCCCACTGATTGCTCTGGACCCACCTATTTAGATTTTTTTATACCTAACTGTATATTTAGCTCCATCTCCCTCAATCGGGCGTCGGTCTGAATATGACAGTATATGTGTCGGAACTATTCATCATCTCTCACCACAGATGTTACGTTATGAGTCAATTCTTGAAACAAGAAAATTCCCATACGCTTTAGTTATTCTAAAACCGTGTGATTGTGACGTCAGAGATGTGAAAATTAGCGACCCCCAAGGCTCGCTGAAGTTAACTTTTTCTCATGTTTTAACTGTAGGTATTAGTTAGTGTAGAGTTATACTAAACATTTGACGGTCGCGATTTCTGAAGTCTGATTATAATCAGAAGAACTCTTTTCTGTGAATTTGAACCTTATTTGTTCTATTTTATTAAAAAAGTGACATTAGCACCTGTCATTTTACTTGGTGACTTTAGTGATGTGAGCATAATCCGTGAATTTACTGGACAGAGTTCGCTATCCGAGCGATATTAATTTAATGAATGAGACTTGGAGAGACTTCTGCATAGGATTTTATTGAAAAGATACTAGACAGGATACAATTCGTAGAAGAAAATCAATAAGTATACAATTTAACTCCACATCTTTTAATATTTTAGTTATTTGTTACCAAAAATAATTAGAAATTCCTGTTAGTAAAATAAGAAAAAATACGTTACTTTAATATTTTTTATAACGTTACTTTTTATCACCGACAACACACGACATCTGACATCGCATTATTACAAAGGTTTTTACGCAACGAGCGGGAATACCGACAAATCCTTAAATCGACATTGCTAAGCAAACCTCGGATAAGGCACCGTTCCCGCTACTCGCATGGATTACCGCGATGTTTAAATCCGGCTCCCGGAGCGGTAGTCAGTGTAAACACGGCCTAAGGGCGCCACTCTGTGACGCGGCAGACGCCGCCGCCCGTGCTTTAAAAAAATAATTTCTATTTTGTGACGAAATGTTTTGTAAGTTTTTTTAATTAAATAAGGACACGTGTGTTAAGTTAGTCTATTTTTTAAATATCAATGGTGTAATAACAGAAATTAAACACGAGATAAACTAATGTCAAAATTTACTAGGGATATTTGACTGGAGATGCGCTCAAAAGAAGTTTAACTTTTTTGTTACAACACCATAAAGATCTATATACATATAAAACATACCTATATCTACGTATTAAAATTTTTTTTTTTTTTTACCAAAAGTGATGCGAAGTTTTGTATGCAAAGCTTTTGCTTATAAGCAATAGACAAGGAGAAGCGCAATTTCTCAAAACTGACATTACAATGTTATAGAAAGTTATAATCTATACTTAATATATAAAGAGGGAAATGCTGACTGACTGACTGACTGACTGACTGACTGACTCATCAACGCCGAGCCGAAACTATTGAAGTTAGAGACATGAAATTTGGATAGTAGGTATATTTTGTGACGTAGACAAGCAATAAGAAGCGATTTTGGAAAATTCAACCCCTAAGGGGGTTAAATAGGGGATGAAAGTTTGTATGCAAGTTCGTCATTTTTCAAGTTAGAATTATGAAAATTTGTGTTGAGGTGTCTTTTTAAAAATTAAAAATATGGTTTTCGGCGTTTTTTAATATTCAACCCCTAAGGTGGTAAAATAGGGGATGAAAGTTAGTTGAGAAGTTTGTATAGATGTTCGTCATTTTTGAAGTTAGAATTATGAAAATTGCATTTTAGGTTCCTTTTTAGAAATAAAAAACTTGAATTGCTGCGATTTTGAAAATTCAACCCCTAAGGGGGTAAAATAGGGGACGAAAGTTTGTATGGAAGTTCGTCATTTCTGAGGTTAGCATAATGAAAATTTGTGTTTAGGTTTCTTTAAACGTATTAAAAATGATAATTTCAGCTTTTTTGAAAACGTAAACCCTAAGGGGTTAAAATAGGGGGTGAAAGTTTGTATGGAAGTGCGTCATTTTTTGAAGTTGGAATTATAAAAATTGGTGATTAGGTGACTTTAAAAGATAAACAATATTAATTTCAGGGTTTTTGAAAATACATCCCCTAAGGGGGTAAAATAGGGGATGAAAGTTTGTATGCAAGTTCGTCATTTTTGTAGTTAGAATTATGAAAATTGGCGATAAGGTTCATAAAAAAAAAAAAAAATTATACGGGGTATGGGATACGGGATACGCGATATGGAATACGGGATTTTCGATATGGGATACGTGATACGGGATACGGGATAGGGGTTACGGTTTACGGGATACGGGATGTGGGATGCGCGATACGGGATACGGATACGGGATACGGGATACGGGTTATGGGTTACGGGATACGAGATGTGGGATACGTGATACGGGATACGGATACGGGATACGGGATACGGGATACGGGATACGGAATACGGATACGGGATACGGGATACGGGATACGGGATACGGTATACGGGATACGGGATACGGGATACGGGATACGGGATACGGGATACGGGATACGGGATACGGGACACGGGACACGGGACACGGGACACGGGATACGGGACACGGGACACGGGACACGGGATACGGGATACGGGATACGGGATACGGGATACGGGATACGGTATACGGGATACGGGATGTGGGATGCGTGACAGGGATACGGATACGGATATGGGATACGAATACGGCATACGGGATACGGGATACGGGACAACCAATGGGAAACGGATTTTTTTAAATTTATATTCTGCGCGGACGAAGTCGCGGGCAAAAGCTAGTACCTCATATTTAAGTACTGAAAAAAAAAAACTTTGTAAGCCATTGTAAATGTATTTGAATATCTATAAAGAGGGAATGACTCCAAAAAACACCATATTATTTACTTATTTGTAACCAATCTTTTCCCTATTTCTGGGTTCTAACCTCATGAGATTGACCCGGGAGCAACGTTAATCATAACAATATGGAATCAAAACAATGTTTAAGTTTAAAAAAAAAAAACAATCAAAAAAAGACAAGGCCGCTGAGTTTCTTGCCGGATCTTCTCAGTCGAGGTCGCGTTTCCGATCCGGCAGTAGAATTTAAGGAAAAAATGTAAAATGACAATTTGTAAGTGCCCCCGTAGGCCTAAACAAAATAAACGCTTTGACTTTGACTTTAGGAAGTCAATAAATGTAATAACCGAATATTCTTAAGTCAAGTCAACAAACTGACTGTCGGTAAACAAAACAAGTGGACGTGATCATGACGTGATCACCCATATTTCCCCTGATCATGTGTTTCTAGAACGCGTCGATAAATTTAATGGCCACCAAAACAGTGTTGCCAGAGGTAAATCTGATAACCTTTGTCTATAAATCGGTACAAAATCCGTAAAACGTCCAAATTACTACGTTTTGTATAAATCTGTTTTTTTTTATTATTATCTTAAACCGGTATGAAATCTAAACAAAATGTGTAAATAAAGCATGCATTATTTATTTTGGTGGTAAAATTAATATTGCGGGGAATCCTTTTTCTACGGTAGTTATGTTTTGTGGAATCAGGGTAATAATTTTGTTGTGTAATAAATAGTTCACGGTAGATTTTTTAATTAAAATTACTAGGTACGCAATCACATGACAGGCTGCTTAAAATTAAGATATTTGTTAAAAATAATGTACCCTTTGGAATTTTCGAAAATCCGTACAAAGGAAGACACTCCTTTATCTAGAAATATCGAACGAAATCTGTCTCGCTAAAGACTTTGTAAACATGGCAACACAGATCTCAAGTTGGAACCTCTATGTGTACTATGGGTACCGGGGTACAGAGGTCACGTATCACGACCGTGGCATCGGACTGACGAAACTGCCTCCAAAGCCGAGATAACCCTACTATAAAAATCTGCGACGAATCAAAACACAAATCCCCATTTGTTAGTTAGGTCAGGGCGGACACACGGAAGCGTTGATTGTGAACTTGACGGTATTTTTAATTAGTTTTATCTCAATCTAAATATATAAGAATCAAAGTCCTGATTGACTGACTGACTGACTGACTGACTGACTGACAGACAACGCACAGCCTAAACCGCTAATCGTAGAGACTTGAAATTTGGAGGGTGGGTTTGTCTTGATGTGTAGAGGTGTACTAAGAAAGGGTTTTTTGAAATTCAACCCCTAAGGGGGTAAAATAAGGGATGAAAGTTTGTATGGAAGTTCGTCATTTTTGAAGTTAGAAATATGAAAATTGCTGATTAGGTGTCTTTTGAAAAATAATTAAATATGGGTTTCAGGGTTTTTGAAAATTCGACCCCTATGGGGGTAAAATAGGGGATAAAAGTTTGTATGGAAGTTCCGTCATTTTTGAAGTTAGAATTACTTAAATTGGTGATTAGGTGTATTTTCAAAAATAAATAAGAGTAATTTCAGGGTTTTTGAAAATTCAACCCCTAAGGGGGTGAAATAGGGGAATGAAAGTTTGTATGGAAGTTCGTCATTTTTGAAGTTAGAATTATGAAAATCGCTGACTAGGTGTGTTTTAATAATGAAAAATATTAATTTGATGGTCTTTGAAAATTCAACCCCTAAGGGGGTGAAATAGGGATGAAAGTTTGTATTGAAATTCGTCATTTTTGAAGTTATAATGATGAAAATTTTTGCTTAGGTTTCTTTTTACAAATAAAAAAGAATATTTTTAGCGTTTTGGAAAATCCATCCCCTGAGGGTGTAAAATAGGAAATGAAAGTTTGTATGGCAGTACCGATTCGGGATAATCTCTGAAACGGCTGGATCGATTTTGACAGGACTTTTACGGGCTAATACGATACGGGATCCGGGATATCCCAGATACGGGATCCGATATCCGGGATACGGGATCTGGGATCCAGGAAACGGGATAAGGCTCCGGCAAACGGAAGCTGGGATCCAGGAAACGGCATCCAGGATTCAAAAAATGAGATATGGAATACGGGACCCGTGATATCCGGGATACGGGATCCGGGATCCGGAACGCGGAATCTGGGATCCGGGGAACAAGATGCGGGATACGGGACCCGGGAAACAAGATCCGGGATATGAAATTAAGGATATTTGATACGGGATTCACGATATCCGGGATACGGAATCCGGGATTTAGCAAACAGAATCTGAGAAACGGGATGCGGGGTCCGGGATATACAGGATCCGGAAAACGGGATCCGGGATACGGGATCTGGAAAACGGTATCCAGGATCCGGGCAACGAGATCCAGGATACGGGACCCGGGAAACGAAATTCGGGATATGGGTTACGAGATACGGGATCCGTGATATCCGGGATACGGGATGTAGCAAACAGAATCTGGGAACGGGATCCGGGATACGGGGTCCGGTAAACGGGATCCGGGATCCGGAAAACGGGATCCAGGATCCAGGCAACGAGATCCAGGATACGGGACCCGGGTAACGAGATCCGGGATACGAAATCCAGGATATGGGATACGGGATCCGTGATATACGGTATCCGGATAACGGGATCCGTGATATACGGGATCCGGATAACGGGATCCAGGATCCGGGATACGGGATCCGGAAAACGGGATCCAGGATCCGGGCAACGAGATCCAGGATACGGGACCCGGGAAACGAGATTCGGAATACGAAATCCGGGAAATGGGATCCGGGATCCGATTTCTTTAATTTAAATTCTGCGCGGACGAAGTCGCGGGCAAAAGCTAGTATTATATAAATATTATAAAATTCAGGGTCGTTTATTATGCTGTATTTGGCTAATTAATCTCTGTTATTACAGTGCATAATATTTATTAGCGATAATTATTCGAAATCATGTGTTCTTGAAATAAACAATCAATTTATTTAAAGTTAACGTAGGTCATCGTGTAGGATGCATTTTTTATAATTATAAAAAAAAATACTTGTATTGTCTATTGGTTCTCATAAAAGAATATCCGCCCGAATAAAATTGCAAATATTTCTATGACTTAAACCTAACGAAGTTGGTTAGCTAAATTGGAAATCTTTAGTAGGCTTAACTATGTTCTTAGTGCTTTGGGACAGGCTAACTCCATAAATAAAAAGAAAATCAATAACAAAACGGCCAGAGAAAGCACCGCCTAGAAAAAAAATTACAGCTGTGGCTAGTTTATGGACACTGATAAAAAAGGAGACGAACAATGTTAACATATTGACCAGCTTTTAAGCCCGTGTGTCACATTGGAGCAATACCCAGCAGAAGCCTCTTATCTACTGAACTATTGTGCGTAGTAATTTATCTATTAAGTTTTTTATTATATTATTATTATGGGTTTGTTTATTCGTTACCTTTCATTAGTATAACTTTTGAAATGGGAAGGGTTTTTATTTGCGGAAATCCTCATAAAACCCGCACGCTTCGGGGTAGGCCCGGGGTATAGCCCCCGCCCCATAGACATAGATCTAACTCCGTAGATCTATGTCTATGGGGCGGGGGCTATGCCAGACTCCTACTGACTTAAAGCCCATGGTGGACCTTCTCTTGCTGAACGATAGGGCTATGGGAACGCTTGCGCATAATTCCGCGACCATAATATAGAGTTAAATAATAATAAAATGTATCCCTCATTACAGACTTTGTTACGACCCAATGTGTAGATTTTCCGCACTATGTTACTAGTAACAAACTAATTTTTATAGTTTGTAACTGCCCAGGTTTGGTAAAAGCCAGTTTTGATATAATATCATACCACTTCCATGACGTAACCATTCATTCAAGATTATTTAACGATAAATTAATAGCCATTTTAATATCAAGCGATATATAGTATGTTTATATTTTATATTCATTCATAGCGAGATGTAGAGATAAGTGATTTTGAATAACTTAAGATTCAAAATATGAGGTCAAATTTTTCCTGTAGCCTGTACAATTTTTTCCTCTTTTCTAACTAGGAAAATTCCTAGGTAGGAAAGGGAAATAAATACGGAAACATATACATAGAAATGTGTTATTTTTATGTTGGTATGTATTTTCGTATTACATATCCCGAAGCGAAAATAAAATTTGGAAAAACCTGTTTTTCATCTCGTTGACAGCTCAAGAATTAAAAGATAAGCTCACATGATATACAAATAAGACGTTTCTAAACGCTATCTTGTACAAATAGACTGGCATAAATTAATCAGGGCCTGGTTTATAGACAACAAGCGTAATGCCTCAGCAAATGTTACTATCAGATGTTACGCTGTTGGTTCGTGTGTAATGCCTCCGTATTCAGAGGATTGGGGTTACGTATGCGATGATTAACATGCTTTAAAAACCAGCGAATTGGAGCGAGCGAGCGAAGGAACGAATCGCTCGCGTCATTTGTCTTCTGGGGAGAGAGCAATTTGCGCGATTCAAGAGTGCTAGCTCTTGCGAGCGAGCGCAGCTTAGGAGAATCTTTAGTCTTTATAGTTGGGTTATTTGTACTTTATGGAGGATAGTAGTAGTTCAAATCAAGCGAGAGAGTTTAATATCCCATCTTCCATGTAGAATCGAAAGTTTAAACTGTCCTGGATCGATCAACTACCATTGATCCTAAGGCTCGTATCAATAAATGCATCTAAAAGTTGAGATCGATCTTAAGATGCAGTTTTGACTTTTAATGTATGGAACATCTGTCAAAAATAGCATCTTAAAATCGATCTCAACTTTGAGATGCATTTATTAATACGAGTTAAAGTGAAGTAAGCAAAAGTTATACAATACATAATTTTTTTTATTTGTAGCGAATATTATTTGAGTATTGAAACGAAACTTTATTAGTATTGGCTAGTATTCGCGATTTTTATGATGTTTTTTTAATTTTCATATACGCAATATATACGCATCCCGCATAGTATTAGAGATGTAAATAGAACAATCAGTCGCTGGGATATCTATGAAAATAGTAGCTGACAGCTGTTGAGCTCTGTTTGCGGAGGAATCGTCGCGATTCTGATTTACATATTTACCGATCCTGTAATCTGTGATGTCTCTTATGTGCTGTCATGTGTATGTACATAGCTGCTACATCACATGCTGCTATTATTATATACATCCATGTAAAATGATGTATCTATTTGAATCCGTGCGTGATTTTACCTGTGTGCCCCGCACTATTCTTAATATTTCAAATTTAGAACTTTATTGTTTTTTTTTGCTCTACGCGTAGTTTAAAAGCAGGTTTAATTAATTTAACGCTTATAATAACGGTTTAAATAATTAAGCTTATAATGTGAATTTATTTTGCTATCATCAGTACCAGGTTAAGAGGACCACGGAAGTGTATCTGTATCGACAAATATGTACTATGTACTTCTTTAACTTCAATAATTAACTAAGCTTTGTATACTTACTATCTATTCAAATACGTGGATAACCCAGTATAGTGATTAACGATTAGGTTAATGGAACATTAAACGTGAGAACGTAAACAAAATAGAATAAGAATACATTATCTACATTATTATATTTTCCATAACAACTGTTTTATTCTACAATACTTACATTTTTATCAATATAATGTTACTCAAAGCTTGTTATGTAAATATACGTGCATTCATAAAATTAGGCCCTGACAATTGAAGTTAGATAAGACTCGGTGCCCACCGAATTGGCCTCGATTGTATCTACGACGCAATTCCACTGAAATACAGACGTCATCCGAATGCAACACACCCACTTATTAAACAACACCCAATCTATAAGACAATTAATAAAAGTTCATCATAGTACAGACGCACACCCCGTTCCAAACAAATTGTTTTTTTAGGTGGCAAAAAGCGTACGGCACGTTGTATGTTAAGCATATACGGTAGCCTATAGATGCTTGCAATACCAAAGGCATGTCTCCGACCTGAGTGGGAGTAGGACAGAGGGAGAAGGGGGGGTTTGGCTTACGGCTCTCTCACTCATCGTGCGAAATGCAGCTGTTTTAGCAACTAATCGCCGATATTCTGTGAGAGTGTGGTACCCCGGTTGAGCCAGCCCGTATAAGAGCTGCAGTCAATAGGCTGGAGCTCGGCTCCACCATCAATAAAGTAAAGTAAAGTTCGGCGAACATATCCATTGTAATTGTGGTTCGTGCGAGCCGTGATTGCAGCAAGAGTTAACACGTAATACATTACAGTTTGTGTCACAACACAATCAACCTCCGCCGAGGACGAATCAGGCGCTGAGGAGCGTAATCTGGGTTAACAGGGGTCAAACGACATCACAAATTCCAATACGATATTAGACGTATCTGTGGCGCGAATCAACGATTCTACGGACGGCCGACTGCGCGGGTGTCGGACAACATGTTGCTTGTTTTATGTGATTTCTTGGCCCATGTTTAACAACACACTAACTAGTCGTTAGAGCAGTAAACAATTTCTTGACGTAGGTAAAAGTTGTATACTGCTCTAACGGTCCGTTAGTGTTGTTGGTGAATTCCGCTAGTCGATTATTTGGCGAGACTCTACTTGCAGCGATATTCTCAATTGGACCTCCATTGACATTTCAGGAAAATGACTCAACCCAGTTATTTCCTTTTTGGTCTCCTTTTTATGTAAATAAGTTATTAAATATATCTCATGTCCAAAAAAGTCGAAGATTTAGCTGATCGACATATTAATAGTTGCATTATTTTTCTCGACAAAACAAAAATGTCATCATAGTAAATTATATTTTCCAGTTAACAAAATCCAATGCAAATAACAAAGTAATGCGAAAATGCAAAATATAAAGTGTCACATTGGCCGCGTCTAGAAGCCCCGAGCAGCTGCAAGCAATTATATATGGCGTTACGTCTACGTGGTGGGGCGTCAAAATTGTTGACGATGAATCAAAACATATCGCTCGGGCCTGCCGCTCACCAACCTCACCAACTTAAATTTCTAAAATATGATTAAAGCTCCGTCCTCATTTAGTTGCCCTCTTAATATATATTTTGGTGTCATCTTCCACATTATGAGATGATGAGATATGTCGTGTTCGCGCATCATTAACCTTATTAAAACACTATCATTCGTCGGGAGTTTGCCGTTATGTGGTCGAACGCTCGTCCAGTAACAATATTCAATGAATGTAATCAGTGCTCCTCATGAACGGTTTGTATCGACTGACGCAATGGCCAAGTGTCCAATTTGAATCTCGACTCGCCTTAAGTGGTCCGACTTTTCTTAGATTAGAATACATAAAGATGTGTATTTTATTTGTCTTACTGTTTTAAATTTACTATCGGCGGTGTTGGAAATGAAGGTGGTAGGGCAAATTAAAAACCATCTACCATTTCGTATTTGGCCGTCTGGGTGTCAAAGGGATCGCCACCAGTCCATTGTTACATAGTAAAAGCGTTGCTTAGTTTGGAAACATACCGTTGGTGTGTTAGTCTGGCAATATTTATTTATTTAAACAAATTGCAACGAAAGTACCAAAGAATTTGGAATAACAGGATGGTTCTCGTCACCTTTGATTGGTATGATTCTTGATGAGCACTGATATAAGTTAATCGATCAAATACTACTATAAAATATTACACTGTCATCAAGTTAATTTTGACGACGGGAAATTCCAGATTAGCTGGTTCTCATTGCGATTTGTCATCAATTATAGCGAGTATTCTCCATATATGCCCATTGATCTTCACCATTTGTGATTTATAAAATTGACACCTCATGACGTGACTGTATTGTCTTATTAGTACTCAGGTAAAAATAGCGGCCGTGGTTATTTTTAAGTAAGTTTACGTGTCTCATCTAGTGCTAATCGAATAACTACCAAATGTGATTTGGTGCGTCTAGATGGCTCGCATGCCTCGCCCGAGCACTCATGTTATGACATTATGCCTATGCGACTGACGTCAAAACTGAGTGCTCGGGCGTGCCATTCGCCTGATGTAGACACAGCCATTGGATTTGCATAAAATTTCAGGATGTTGAAAATTATCATATTTTTGTCTTATTTACCAATGACGTGATATTTGAAATTGTGTCTATTTACCTATAACTGCCCTTCTAGTCAAGCAGATTCGTCTATAAGCATCTCTACAAATCGTTACGCTTCAATGTATGGGAATGACATAAGTCACGTGATCTTCCTAATGACAGCTAATGTCACAATTTGTAGAAACGCCTGTAGACAAATCCACTTGTCTAGGCCGCCAATCTCCACTTGTGACCGTTGCGTTGTAAAGAATACTTTGTCGCTTGAGATTTCACAATATCTTTTATGACAGTAATACAGTGAATTATGCATACCACGACGCGGTCTATAAAAAACTCTGTCCAATATAACTGCATTGTTTATGTAGTTTATACCGTTACCAATATTGAAAGCGTCACAATTTAAACGGGTAGGTTTTATATAGCGATGCAACGTTTCAGTGAAAAATACAGTTACGTAATATAATGTAAAGCAACGGTCGCCTTTATTTTGTCGAGGCCGCTTCACATTTGTCGCACGTCTGCTACCGTGGGACACCCTGAGCATACGCTAGTGCATCAACGCATGCAAGTGTACCAGTGCAAATTGTAGAATTATTCATTATCATTCGACCTTTATGGCACGTATAGGCTTTCGTCTAGACGGTGAACCATAAGCGAATGGATTAGCTCATGTGTTTGTTTCGAAACTATTCGTACCGTTAGATTAAACGTACGCTGAATATGTTATTGATATTAAATATTATAATTTTATGAGTGGAAATGATTAGTTAAAGAAGGTGTCGTATTTGTCTTTATTTGGATTTATGAA
This sequence comes from Drymonia ruficornis, assembly GCA_947859195.1. Lineage (NCBI taxonomy): Eukaryota > Metazoa > Arthropoda > Insecta > Lepidoptera > Notodontidae > Drymonia > Drymonia ruficornis. Next base: position 4,973,966 of record OX401906.1, read on the forward strand.
TATCCTTTTATATCGTTGCTGCGTTGTTGGTAGAAACGTGTTTACAATAGGACCAATAAAAAGAAAACGAAGAAAAATGACATAGGTATCAAGGGCTATGTTCTCCAACACACTAATGGACTGTTAGAGTAGTCACCAGTTGTTTGTGTTCTGGTAACAGACGTTTAATGCCCTAACGATCCGTTAGTGTTGTTGGTGAACTTCGCTCATAAACCTAACACAAGTTTTTGTATTAAGATTTCAGTATATGTACCTCCAAAAATTATTTTTTGGATCATGGTAAAACTGCAATCTGTTTTTTGTCCAATAAGTATTTAAAAATATTTTTATTATGTTGTCACACCCGTTCGAAATCACATGATTAAAGATTAATTTTACAGATTTATTGTAGATTACTGCATTAGTGCATAATCTAGAGATAGTATAAATCTTTGAATCATGAGTACAGGGCAGATAATACGCTTTTATTCAGATAAGATAAGATTATTGTTATTTCATTAAAATAATGTAAGCGTAGGCTGAAGTCATCTATATTTCTGAAATATTGTACTTTATAATTTGAAAAAATTTAAGTCTAAATATAAATAAATAAATATCTCCAGACTGACACACCATTTGTATGGTCCTAAATGAAGCAACGCTTGTACTATGGCTCCAAGTGACACCCAGACCAGGGCAAATAACGATAAGGTCATTTCCGGAATTTTTCTATGGCGGGAATCGAACCTGCAACCAGCCGATGCAGTGAGCTGAGCGGCAAATGTATACTGCGTCAAGCGGTTGTTGAAATAAATAAGTAGTATGTATAATAAGTATGTATTTACAAACAAAAAGTAGTAAGTACATGTAGTAATATCAGTTATCTGGTTACCATAGTACCAGCTCTGCTTAGTTTGGGATCAGGTAGCCGTGTGTAAAAGAATGTCCCAGGATATTTATTTTATTTATTTATTTGTTATCTTTGGTTCCAGACTCTATCGGCGGAGCTGAGACGCAGCAAGACGCCGCCGCGGCGGTCGCCGGAGGAACGGGCGGTGCCGCGGCCGCCCTCCGCCCCGGTCCACCACGAGAGGGCGCAGCACGCGCCACACCTCTCTCCTAAGAAGGAGGCCTTCAACAACCTACTCAACAAAGGTATAACTGGTGAGTGTGAACCTATTTGTTTGACAGAAAAACACGCCGGATATTCCTAGATACCCGGATACCTAGGAACTTCGGATCGCAAGGCCATTTGGCAATCGGGCTACTGGGATATCGCGACCACTAACAACAGCTGGCAATATGTGTTATTCTTTACAATTCTCTGTCAAATTCTGGTCAATCAGGAGTTTGAATGGTTGACAATTGTTTAACATCGACTTGAGTAACTTGATCTGCGATCTCCATACTTAGGACTCTTTTGCATAAAATGTCGTAACATTGGACTTTTTTAAAACACCAGAACTTTGAAAATCTATAGTCAACATCAGAGACTAATAAGTGAAAGACTAATTATCAGAAATGTATGTTATCTATACTGATAGACTAGACTATACTGATCTCTTATCTCATTTTCAACCAGACTAACCTAACACACTACTACACATACTATGGCCACCTTACAATGGACTGGGGGCAATCCCAGTGACACTCAGACCATGGCAAATTACGAAGCGGCCGTTTCCGTTTACCTAAGGCGGGAATCGAACCCGCAACCACCTGATACAGTGAACCGAGTTTCCTACGCTCGAACTGCGTTAGGGTGGGGCCCCATTAGCGCGTTGCGTTGCGTCGTCGCACGATTTTGTACTGGCGCATCACCCTCCCCTGCTTCGTCTCTCGCCCGTCGATCCTTTGATCCTTTGCGACGACGCAACGCAACGCGCTAGTGGGGCCTCGCCCTTAAGCGGGCGTCAAACAGACTCTATGGATATCTTTGAATTGATTCCCCCCTTCAATGTACCAGAGAAAGCATCGTCTAGCGCCTACAAAAGGCATTTAAAGCAACATGTACATTATTCCGAGACACGCGCGTCCCCTCGGCCCCTTTGTTGGCCGGCTCATCTCTTGGCCGGTTAATCTGATGCCATAATTGATTTACCGATATCTTTGTTCAGTCGGCTGCGCATCTTAGGCAACATTTCCAGCGTACGCTGAGCTCTGTTTATTATTGACACCCGTGATAGAGAGAGCTCAATTAATTCTGAAAAGTTCCCTGTGAGTTACAGGCGATGATGCTTCGTAAAGACGCACGTACTAAAATTGATTTTATTCTTTCTATGCGACTGTGAATTAGCAATACTTAATAGAAAGTTTTTAGTATATCATCACGCCATTCACAAAGGGGTAGGTAGAAGTCACAAATAAGTATAATAGACGCCGCTTAGCCGGGCACCCTTCCCGCCTTATATGCATTACTGAGTCAATAGTATTTCAAGTCTATGGTTATCAGGTTATGAATTTACAATCATAGATTACCTTTCCATATTTTTGAAGTGAAAACTTCTTTAGCGGCGTTGTGCACTTTTCTTGGAATGAGGAAAAACGGTTAAATTCGCTCTATGGGGCGTAGGTTCGATCCTATGTTTACTATTTTTTTTTATTTAACGTAGGACACGATAAAACAATAGATCGTCATTTGTTTTTATGCACCGTTGTATGTGCAAGTGACAAGTGTAGAAACGATGACAGTACATGCCATCATAATAGATACTACGTATAGCAAAGCTAATACGCGAACAACAACAAAGTTAACTACAATATTCCATGTTCAAGTTCTTGTTAGAGTGTATCTAATGAATACGACCCCTAAATCCAACATCTAATTTCACGACCAGTTTGCTACTGCAGTCGTGAAATCCAAAACGACTCTCCAATCTACTTCCCATAGAGCAAGCTAATCTCCCCGCGATTATACCCTACGTAATAATTTTCCATTCATTCTCCTCTCTTTATGAATCATAATCTCTAAATCTCCCGTCCCCCATCCTTGTCTAACTAACACCAGTTTCTTGCTGTCTCTTTCCAGTTCTTATACCCCTTAAATCTAATCCGGGACATCCCGTCTGCTCCGAGCATTGCATACGCAATGTGAGAGCATGTTTAGTGTCAGTGTGCTCCACACCTTAATATTTTCTTTTTAATATTTTGGCAATGGAGTTAACTACTTGAGTGTTGTAAACTCGCGGTATTGTGAATATAAATTATATTTTATTTGGAAAGGAGTTCAGTTCTCTAAGGTTACATAGTAAAAAATAAATTAAACCAATAAAAATACAATGGGCGGATAAATTAATTTTGCGGCACCTATTTTGATTGCAGCTATGAGCAGATTGAGTTCTATGAAAAGAATATCGTCATCATTATTTTTTAGAAGTGGCCAATAACCATTTTTTATTTGTTTTTTTTATTGCGTAAGTGAGAAGAAAATCCTATGATAGTAGGGATTATTTTTAAGTAGCGTCGTTGCATGTCCCGCCAATCGTCCGGTGAGTTAATGCCTATTGCGTCTAATCGGCCGTTATAAATCATTATTAATTTCGAATCGGCCGCGCGCCCGATCCGCGCCGATTAGCGATTGCACAATGGCCGACGGATTACGCCCGACGTCGAAGATATATCTTTTTGTCAAATCGTACCTGTGTACGGTCAGACGGCAAATCTACAGATAGTTTTTTTTTAATTCTAAAAGAATGACATATAGCGTCTTGTAATGTAACTGTTACATAAATTAATTACTACATTACTACAACTTACGAATAATGTTAAAGATATTTATGATTTAAAAAACACAGAGAAGTAACTACTGATGATTCCATTTATTTCTGTATTGATGAAAATAAGTCATTTATTCATACAAATCAATAAATAGAAGCAAATAAACACAATATAGTTTTAATTGGTGACGGTACATCGGAAAATAATTAATTAAATATTAATATTTTTAATGCTGACGCTACTTTATACGAATAAGCCAGTTTTATATAGATAAGCCGATTTAAATTTTTTATTATACTGTATTTATAATCTTTTATTTCGTATGTAAGACATAACGTATAGTTAAGCGCTTTATTGCTAAAATCAACGGTATTTTTTATAAAATTTAAATGCAAATGTTGTATTATGGATACGTTTATCGCGGTATATCGGCTATTAAGTAATAATATTCGGATATCACTGTAGCCGCACTATCTTTTGAGTATTATCTCGATTCAATATTTATTTTTGTAACTTATTGATAAATACACAGTATTCGGGGATCAGATTATTGAATGAACAGCCGTCACTTCCGTTATTATTTTCATTGATATTTGATTTATTTTTCTGATAAGATTCTGTTATCGTTTATAGTATATTGATTGGATCGGAATTAATGTAGGTATTAGTATCTTTACTTATTACTAATAGTAGTTTTTGTAAGAACAATCCTTTAAAGTACTCTGTGAACCCAACACATGTGTGCAAATTAAAAAAATATACAAATTCCATATTTAAATTTAAAATTCGAATGCTTACGTCACTAGTGACGCATTGTCACACGCATCGCGAGGCCGTTACACACGCGAGGGTAGCGCGGCTTTATCTCCGGGCGACACGAGCTGATCCGGCCCGGATGATCCGTATGAGCGATCCCCGACTCGAGTGTGTGTGTGAGTTATCGATTTGCTAGTGTTCCACTTACGTACATACAGTATTGTTCTTTTAAACAGAGGGTGAGAAGTATTCGTGATAATTTTTTACCGTAGCAAAGATAAACCTAATATTAGTGTTAAAAGTTATATGATCATACAATACGTCAAACTTACACTGCTATCTAAAATGATGTAATAATTGAAAACATTGCTTTTTAAATTATTTTATAATCTCATTTAGCAATTATAATAATTTAAACGCAGGTTAATATTATAACCTATGTCACTTGATTCTTATCAATATAGACCGAATTTTTACTTATAGATGGCATTTTTGTGTTAAAAATATTTGCATTAAGGTATTTAGCTACATTCTGTTGTCGTTAAACTACTACTAAACTAAATTTAACATAATCTTAATATGTTCCTCTCCTGCTTGTGCATAAAGACCCCGAGAAGGATGACAATACTAGTTGAATCTGTGTATCAACAGAATCACCTACCTATTTTAAATTAGGAACTCACTCCAGATTCATAATCCTAAACATTTTCCATATTTCGATATCCATAATATCGTCGACCCCGGCGTGGTACCTCAGATCCGACGGTCGAGTAATCCGGCTTAGGACTGATCCGCGTACCCGTGTATGTGCACACCCTACAGTTATATTGATTGTCCTACATTATATTTTTACTGTGATACTAGCGAGCAAAGATAATAATAACCTCTAAATTAGAAGAGGGTTATCTTCCATAATAATTTATGAATTCTATGATTCGCAAAGTGTATGAAACGGACCACTATCGACGGCGTGGGTATATGATTCGTCCAAACGTCAGTGACGTCAATAAGGACGGTTTACTGGGACTAAGGCATAGCTAGAATATTTTATAACCGCCATGATAGAAGTTAGTTTGATAAAAACATGTGTTCTCTACACTACTTTCGCCAGCCATATAAACTCCACGCAATTGGGTAGCAGGCTGGTTGTTGACAAGTGTAAAAATGTCGGAATGAAAAAAAAAACCTGTTAGATTTTAAACGTTGTTATTTTGTTTTTGTCTTTTGTTCGTTGTTCATTATTATTATGAATGATAGATTTTGTAGCAAGAAAATCAGAGCAACAAAATTGGTTACCAGCGTAAGTACCTACCTGTTTGGTTACTTATTCATATACTATCATGCACAAAACCCAGGTGGTTTAATTTATGTAATGGATCGATATCGTTACTTCACTATATAATCACTATATACTATATCTTCACTAGATAATCTCGCACGGGTTTTATCACCGGTCATTATGATCATATCCAAAGTGTCAATGAAATAAGTAGTTATCTGTTAAACAATTACATATATTATTAAAAATCCGTTAATCATCAAAATGACGGCGCAAATAGGTATCATTATAAATATATAACTCCGTGGCGAGTTATTCAACGAAATCCGGATTCCGGTAATCCGGTCGGAGATGTATCCCCGGACGGTGGGCAGCCGCCGCCACCTAATCCCGGCTGATCCGGATCAAAAGCCTCTACGTGTGTATGTGTGCCTTACTTAGCCCGTGTCGAGGCTCCTCACTACCCAGGTCTTTGTTAGCGACTAGGATTTTCCAGTGAATACTACTTCAGAGCGGTTTAGACCAGATTTCGTTGGCGGTATCCGGTTTATTTTATTATTTTCAAGACGCAAGTGCATCGCAAGAGTTTGAAATGTGATCTGAATAGTGAGAATTATACTTTTTTAAATAATTGTCTTTTTATGAATTACCTAAGCGTTTATTTGATTTTTGAACCAACTTATTGTTTTAGCAATGTTTCGAGCATGTTTGAAGCGCTATGCAGCAGCTAGCTCGATTGCCGTGCAGACCAAATTTTGCTATTGATATTTTCGTCATTTTGCCTTAGACTTTGTCCCAATATTGTAGGTACTTATACATTACTAGTTTGGGACCATACAAAAGACGTGTTGGTCTAGTTATTTGTTTAACATAGGTATTACATCTCAATCTACGTTAATACCTATCAGATTTTAAACACATGCTACGATCAACTTTTACCTAATTACACATTGGATTACATTGCTCAATGGAATCAATGCGACCGGCTGGTAACAAGCGCGGGCCATCGGGGGAGTACCGACAGGGAGGAGAGGGGAGGGGGCATCTCCATCAATCATCTCGAGATAATCTCCTGTACTTCAGCCCAATTTGAGGCAATGCACTCGGCTTAACACACACAAACATATCGTAAGGGCCTGATTCCATCGTAGCAGAGCTAAGCGAGTGCGATTAAATGGCGGCGAATGTGACAAGGATGTGTGTGTCAATTTCTATTGCTTATAAAGTACCTTTTTTTTTAAACGTAATTTAATAGAAAGAAGTTCGTTTTAAAGAAATAAAAAAACGTTTTTGGCGCTCGTATAGCCCTAGGTTTTAACTGAACATACTTTATACTGAAACATGTTATCATACTTTATGTCAGAAAAAATAGAGATACAAATATGTTTTTGAATGAATGTTTCGTCAGTGCAAACTAGTTTTAGGTTCGGGTGAACTTAGAAATCGTTTTATTATTTAGGAATATGAGTTTTGTTTAGTCTGGTAATGACAGTTGACATGACACATAGGTAAACAATGATACGATATGATTTCTGTCTCGCTCATACATTACGACCAGGAGAGAGATGGAAATGCAGTTTAGTTTGTGTATTTACTTTTATCAATAAACTGTCTGATCTCATTATAAATCCGTATTTACCCTCCCAAAGGAATAAAGTTGTAATTCGCTTGTCACATTCAATTCAAAAATCGAACGATCAACGATTCGAGATTACATTACTGTGCACACATTACACATCTATGTGTGAGTATCATAATGCAAATCCTTTATGATTATTCTTTTGTGTTCGCCTTTAATTTGGTTTTAAAGCTACGCACGTATCGGTATTTTGTGTATGTGTGAATTAATCCGTCGGCAACAACAGAGAGAGGCAATCAGCTGAGCCTTCTGATCAATCGATAAAAAATGGTGGCGGTCGGGCCGTGGACACACAAGCGCGGTGTAGGCAGTGGTAACGGATGATCCGGACCATTTGTCAAGATTAGGCTTACACCGAGCATTGTAGCCGGATGGACGCTGTTGGGTACACGGCCTTATTTTGTTGCATGAGATATGTTATAGCAATGCGTTGATGTTGTAGGTTTTGTTTAAATAATTTTGTGTAACTTAATAAATAGTTTTTTTTTGTGACTAAGGTGGCAAACAAGCGTACAGCCCGCCTGATGTTAAGCAGTTACCATAGCCTATAGATTTTTGCCATAACATAGACACAATAAACCGCAATGTACCTAACGTTATTATATTACTAGTAGTTTTATTAGACCATCCAACTGAGCTAAATGCTTACACAATTTATGAGACCTTTACCGAATCCATCTTTTAATGTAAATACCTCAGAATCCGCGACAACAATTCATTAAAATCAGTAAATCGAAATACGTTTTAGAGACAAGGCCTCATTGTTTAAAGCATCATAAAAACCCATAGAAGTGAGCGGCAAAGGGCTCGCCCTAATCGCGGGGACCCGTCTGGATGGGCTTACGCACCGCGCCCTTAACAAAATCTTAATCCCTACAAAGGGTTAGTAATATTATCTTATTACACTCGCAAGAAATAAACCTTTAATTCTAGCTGGCTATAAAATATCGAGCGATGTATTTTATGGGTGGTGGGTTTTGGGCCGAATTTATCGACTAGATTTTTTATTTTTTATAAAAAAATCCCCAATATTCGCGTATTCGTTTGGTTTTTAAATAACAATTACTTAGTAGAGAACGGCAAGTCCTTACCGCGATAAATTCACATACGGTAAATATACGGTACTAGGGGCCCATAGCTATACAGGATATCTGTATGTCTATTTTAGAAAATTCACTCATAACGATGTTCATACAGAGATCAAAGCTACATCCCTATTCTGATGTCCTGGTAATCTGGTGACGCGCCGCATACATAAATTTGGCTTCAATCGTACATCTAAAGCCCATTAATCGCGGATTCCGTGTGGACGTACCTTTAATGCATGTTCGCCGCTTAGGGGTGTCAGTTTCTTAAAAAACACCATCTTTTATAACCGCCGAATACTTACCAGAATTTAAGATCTGCTAAATTTTGAGACGTCAAACAAAATATGACAGGTAACGAGTCTCAAACAGTTAAGTGCGACTTAAATATTGAGTAAAGTTTCAGGATACTACTGTAAAACAATTGCGTGTGAAACGCGCAGGAAATCGCTTGTGGTATTAACTTCTTTATTGAAATATTTACTGATGAGATATTGATTGATATATTTCTATCTGGTCAAATATTGCCTTCCTAAAAAAAATTCCTTCCACATACCCACATAGGTTGACTGACACCCCTAAAAGATAAACCCACTACACACACACCGACCACTACCGGTGTATCTCCTGAGATCTGATAAGATTCAAATAAGGGATTAGAGTGGGACGTAGCGAGGATTTGCGCGGGACACCTGCGGGCGTGAGTGGGATGCAAGATGGGATTATCCCCGACGGACTGCGCGAAGTGATGCCCGCACGTAATATGTAGTCGCTCACGGAGTTAGCCACTTTGGATTTAAAAGAATTTGAAATGAAGGCGTTAACATTGTAAACATGAAATTGAATTAATAAAATAGCCTCACGTACTGTAAGCAAGTGTGTTTGTTTATTACAACGTGGTTTTTGTTCACGTTGTTGCACGGATTGATTCAGATAAATTTGTGTTTTTATCAATGGTTACCTTATTGCATTGTATTTATCAATGTGGTTGTTTGCGTCAAGTTTGTCAAAGGATACCGCTAAAACTACCAGTGTCTTCGGAAGGCCTTAGTCTAAAATATCTTCATTCTATCAGCAAAACCTTCGGCTATCGACTAAAACGTAACTTCGCTATTGAATCTCCATAAAAAACATGTTTATGCGTTCAACCCAACGATCTTTGGTTCAGCCGTTTTGGAGATGGTCAATCTTACTTTGCCGGTTTAATATGGTCGTAAATAATAAATTACGGTTTCAAGTACAAAATCTATAATTACAATTTTAAATGTTTGAACAACAAAACATAATAAATCATTAAATTTTTTATTTGTGACTAAACCGTAAATAAAATATGGGAGACATAGGTGTTGGTATATTTTGCGGAGCGCGGGATTAAGGTAAGGCGGGATAGGCTAAATCCCGGTATCCGGGATTGCCACGTGCGGCCTTTTTCAGGATTTTCTCGCCGCTGTCCTTTTTGCGATAACTTTTTTTATTTACCATACAGCTTAGGTACACGATACACGCGTATAGGTGTTAGTCATACAGGGTTAATATGTTATTTCTATTGATACATATTCTACAAAAATGCGAAAAAAATTGTCTGCATCGTATGATGATTGCATACCGACTTAAAAAAGGAGAAGGTTCTCAATTTGACTGTTTTTTTTATAAGGTGAAGGAGAACAATCCGTAGGTACCTTTTTGTTGATGATTGTGTAAAAAAAATGTATTTCAACCAAGATTTCTTCTTCTATTTTTAAGTGAGGATTTTTTAAGTTTATAATAGGTAGATGGTATTTATTTATTAAATAAATATGAATGGTCATCAGATCACTGCGATAAAATACAAATTTCTATCCTAACGAATTACTTTGTCATGTATTTATAGCTCTAGCTTATCCTATAACGCATTATCCGTACATGCTCACACGCTAGGGTTGTCAAACTCTATACATTAAAGAATTGAACTCAATCAGAGCCGAAGTTTATTTTTTTATTCTTTTTTCCGTTTCGCCGAACTAATCCGGGAGCTTATCTCTAGCTTGCAGTTGGATTAGCTGCGGTATTGTAAAATATACCCAAAACCTTTCGCAATAAAGTAGTTTTTTAGGTGGTATCGTTCAGGAGGGGTTCTACGGTAGTCAATGAACCTTATAGGGCGAAACCGCGACCTACCGTAGGGTTTAGAGGGTTGTCGAATGTTTCTACATCAGTGTTTTACTTCTTACGAGTTGTGAATTGTGGTAAACGATGTCTGCGTGGCAAAATATACCTAAACGTTCAAGAGGGAAAGTCATAATTTATTTAAAAATACCTTTTTGAATATTTTTTTATTCCAATTAGTCTCTATTCGTGTGTGTGCGTGTGTAAGTTCAGTAGTGTGGGTGCCGCACACGATTATGTTTTAATCTTTTAAGAGGGGAGTTCTCTAAAGGAAAGGATTATTGGATTGGCATTCAGTTTACAAAGAGGACATATTTATTCATGGCATTAATCTTTTGAATAAAAAGAATCAAGATGACAAACTATCTATCACACATTTTTGTCGGAATTTTCTATCTAAATAATTCCAATATTCAAACAGATTGTTTCAATAACTTTATTCGTTACAGTCAGCTACATACCAAAAAATAAACAGTATGCTTTGTATTTTATTACAAAAAATAAAACAATAAAACAATTTGAAAATGGAATTAGGTCCGTTTATTTTTTAATGCCACCTTTTGTCGACAAAGGTCACCGATTATACTTTTTAATATTATCGGCGGGTGGCAATCCCGGCCGTGTTTGTCCGGCCTTACCTCGTTATGTTGGATATAAATATTTTATTCCGGGATAAAGCCGGGGCTGGCGAATAATCCCGCGTGGACTACAAAGAGATAAGTCCCTAGTACGATTAAGTGTCGAGTTTTTGTTAGTACGTATCCATGTTGTTACGGTTTATCACTCGTCGCCGGTTGGATGACCGGATCAACGCACGGGGTTACGATAATATACAGGTTAATGGAATTATTTATACTAAAATAATGGAGGATGTGATAAAATGTCGAATTATAGCTTTATCTTCATCCGTAGTGAGTGAGAAGACGTTATAAAATGAAGAGGAAGGCCCAGGAAACGTTGGCGTGACGACTTGCGCTGCCTCATCATTTGCACTGGTCTGGGTGTCACTGGGATCGCCCCTAGTCCATTGCATGGTACCCATAGTACCTACCCTTTACTTAGTTAGGGGCCGTCCATAAAATAGTGAGGTGATTTTTGAGATTTTTCGATCCCCCTCCCCCCTTGGTGAGATTTCGTGAGATTTTGCTCGACGCCTTCTCTCCCCCTCTAATCTCACGTGAGATTTTTCAATAGCTATATCTAGAGGAGAAACATGTTTTACTTCATTAAACAAAAAAAAGTTAAAGTTAAGTTTAGTTTTAAAAAAAAACTTAATTTTACCCAGTTTTCTTGCAATTTTACACAGTTTCATGCAGTAAAAAATGCGTGAGATTTGCCGGGACCCCCCCTCTACCCCACGTGAGATTTGGTGAGATTTTGCTCGACCCCCTCCCCCCATAAATGCCTCACGTAATTTATGGACGCCCCCTTAGTACCATACAGTTTGTATGTAAATTGTATAGTTGTAAATTGGTTAAAATCTCTATAAAGGCGGTAACAATACATATACTTCATAATAAAATAACAACCCACAAAAACTTAAAAAAAAATGTTGATAAACATTATTTCGAGATTAGCGTAAGTATGTATAATACCTATACTGAAATTATTTTTTTTCCAGACAGATACCGCCTCACTATCTGGTTACATACTACATAAGAAAGATGTAGAAATTAAATGATCTCGTGATCTATATCCGTGACACGTTTAATTAACTACTAACATTAATTAATAAAATAACCGCTGATTATGTACAACCGGGTAGCCGATTGGTTAAGCACGCGTCTTGCGGGCTTAATGTCCTGGGTTCAAACCCAGCTAGGGTTTTGCGAAATCTATGTGTGCATCATAACTTTAATATGATTATCACTTGCTTACGGTGAAGGAAAACATCGTGAGGAAACCTGCATGTCTTTAGACATGTGAAATCCACCAACCCGCACTGGGACAGCGTGGTGGATTATGGCCTGAATCCCCCTCGCATTGAGGGGAGGCCCGTGCCCAGCAGTGGGACGTTAAAAGGGCTAAATTGCTTATTTATTTTTATGTACAACGTGATGATTATTTTGGAAGAGATGCGTTGAATAAGATATTAGATAGACAAAGAAACATTCGCAGTCTAGTTGCAAATTAATAGTTGCAATGTAGGAAATGATTTGACAACTGCTTGACGCAGTGGTTTAAGCGTTGGCCGCACAGAGTAAAGACTAAAGAAAGAGGTGCCCTTATTAGATAATTGTATGAAACAAAACGTGGTCATTGTTTTTTCATTTTCATTTTACTATTTACCGGTAAATAGTTGAACTACTCGCTTCGTTTTATGTCGATGTTAGTACTAGGTCGACCACTCGGCCGACTTGCTTAGGGCCAGTCCCCTTAGTAACTGGTCCATGGTTGGCTGGGTGCAATTCCCGTCAGAGGCAAATTTGGGAAACGGCCTTTTCGTAAATTGCCCTGATCTGGGTATCTTCTGGGTATCACTGGGATCGGCCCAGTCCATTTTAATGGTAGCAATAGTGAAAGCATTGCATAGTTAGGGACCATTACAGTTGCTGTTGCAATTGTTGTTGTTAGTTGGGCGATTATAATATTTGTATATTTGCAAAAATCTCAACTTAGAGATTTTCTATCTGTGATTTTTGTCTGTGTCTAAACTGTTGCGTGCTATTATATTCATTTAGCCATTATTTAGTGGGTATAAGTATATGTCATATTATTTTCTTGTTTATTTAATGTAATGTATATGTTCATAAGTTAATTTATGTAAGTACACCACAGATCACTATTAGTGATAAGGCCGCCCATTTTCCACTTTCTGTGTAAATTAAGTAATAATTTATAAATGTTTGTTTTCTAGTGGTGGATTAATAAAGAGTTATCTATCTATCTATTTTCTGAATACTTTTTTGAAAAACACCAATATTCCTGCTGACAAACAAGTCATCTATACCCATTTTATGTATAACCACAATATTTGCGATTAATAATACACAAATACCCACTCCATCAATTCAAACACATGACGTATGGCTGTAATTACAAGCAATCTTTTCCTTTCGATATGTTCCGTTTTTGTTTACCGCCGTCGTGCCTTTTGATGTCTCTGTGTACGACTTATCCAATAATGTTAATGCTCCAAGGTGCCTTTATGATACAAACGTGGGTTTCCTATACTACGTGAGGAATACAAATTGATTAGTGTAATGTGAACCACAGAAAACGAAATAGCATGGAACGGCCTTCGGTTACAATTTGTTCTAAACATGATGTCGCCTGGTAATATATTATACATCGCTCCATAATCATTAGGTTTTTTCATCGTTTTCTACGCACAATCGTGACAGCATGATTTTTCACTCAGACGTAGTCTTTACCACGATAGCAACTAAAAAGCGTGATTTATGTTTTTATTGGTATCTGGCCACGATTCTGCTCATTGCAGGTGAAACGTACGTGGTCGTATGTCCATTCTAGTAATTCCGTATTCCGTGGTAACACAAACAAGCCGATGATTCATTACAGTATTTTCGTGTGTTGCGAATTTCCTGTCGGTAGCGATCAAAGAGTTTCTAGACCCGAATTATGGTGACGATAATAAAGATGAAGATTTAATCAGAACAAATGCAGGCGATAAAATGGTATGAGTGTTGCGACTCATTCAAATTACTGATAAGGTTGACAGATGTGTCAAAAGTCGTATGACAAAAGACGGTGCATTGCGTGCAAAAATTGTACTATTTGGTTCCAAACATTGGTGGCCAAGTTGGTGAAATTGGGTAAAACAGATCTTGGTTTACAGGGCAATATGAGTTTGTGATGGTCCAAGATCTCAAATACAAACCAAAGTTGACCGAATCCCTTGTAAATATTTCTCAGTTTTCCATAATTGGGCGAATGCCATTTTGAATAAGAGAAAATAATTAAGAAAAATCTGACCAAGTAGCCCCTTTTAATAAACATTTTAAAGGCAAACATCATGAGTTTACCCACATTTCGGAGAGAATCGCACTATAATTTCAAATGATGGATGAAGTCCGGTAACCCGCAGTGGACTATGCTCTTTATTTCTTAGCTTTACATCAACTTTAAAATGCCTAAAGTTGAAATACATGCATCACTCACACTCATGTGAGGACTCATACTACTATTGTATAAATACTCGATCTCGAACCGTTCTCGACTCGTCCGCGATTGGTTCCGCTGTGCTCCGCTTAAGCCAGATTTCAATAGAGTATAATCTCGCCCTAATGAATCTCCGATCCGGATTACCGGGGCCCCTATAATGGCTGAACGGCGGTCATTGCAAACGAGCGACGTTTAGAAAAAGTTTTGATTAGGCCGCTGCACGCACCGAGTGCAAGGAATAAAATGGAGACAGGGCCTGGGCTAATTCATTATGCGTATCACTCAGATCACTCGGCTCAAACTCGACAACCTTAAGGTACCTTTAGATTATGCTAAATTCAAAGTCTTAGGTCATTAAATTCTGTATCACATGACTAGAATACTTACGACAACGATCGGAGTTACTTTAATCGCGACTTTGAAGTTAAGGTCACATGACCTTGAGGTCAAGGTCACAGGGGTACCTACCTACATACGCCGTTAAAGTTGTCGTTTTTATGATCACCCAAAAAGCCTGCCAAAAGTAAGTTTTCGTTTATTGAAATGACTAGGGAACTCTAATTTTCGTGTCGCGACTCGCTCGTGGCCGGTTTTTGTTGTCTATGACAGTACATACTATTCTCAGTGAGAGTCTCCCACTACAACAGAAACTAGGCCTTAAAATTTGTTGTGGACACATTTTCATCCTTCAGCATTATCATTTCTAAATAATTGTGGCTTCATAATGCATGTTTATTGCCTCGTGAGTTCCGTTAAGACGATACAAGAAAAAAATGAATTTTAGTTTCGGGGTGTGGCTAGCGTCGCGTGAGCTGCCGAAGGATATATCCCTCTCGCTTAGCTAGGACAGAACAGCTATGGAGTAGACTATAGTATAGTTATTTTTTGAAGGAACAATATTGTTTAATTCGTACAATTAAAATAATATGTCCCAGTGCACCTTTTAAAATAGATGAAATGGATGAAAATATTCAAATATATTTTTTTCGTTTTATATGGGATTTTTATGTCGAGTGTATTTGAAAAAAATAATTTAATTTCTATGTTGTTTTTATTGCTGAAGACAAAGTAAGTCAAAAGAAGACAAACGATACCTACAATATGCTGATAGATACGTATAACAATATTTCGATCGTATAATAGCCTATAACCAGCGGACGATCCAGACGCGTCCAACGATATCTCGTTAGTCAAATTATTATGATATAAAAATAGTTTGGACGTTATACGGGAGCAGATGAACATACATACATATCGGTCAAAATCATAACCCTCCGCCCACCGTAGTCGGGTAAAAATGTACATACTCTGTGTCAGTGACTGACTGCCGGATATGAGTATCTTTTTCATGTTTCGTAGGCAAAGGAATACTTTGGTACTTAACTTCGATGCCGATCATGAAGTCATCAGCGGTGTCATAATATTTTTTTTTACCATATATATTTATTTTTTAATTTAATTTTCAGTTTTTATTAATTTTATTGATTTAACCATGCATTTATTTTTTGTTTATCTTTTTATCTTTATTTTTTTATCTATCAAAATCACCCTTAGACTGGTTACCGCCACAGGTGACAAGAGGGCTGGCTCTTTCCTTGCTCAAAAAATTCGCTTGACAACAGGAACAGCTTGAATACAGGGAGGACATGCAGCCAGTATCCCACGCGGACGGTATTTGTTTAATTAGGGGTAGGTTTATATTTTATTGTTATTTATTTTAATTTATGTTATATTATATTGTATTTTAATGATAAAACATGAAAAATAAAAATAAATATATATATTTTTTTAAATTTAATTTTACTTTTATTTATTGTTTTATATTTATTGTGAAACTATAATAATTTTAATAATCAATATTGGACTATGTCTGAAACAAATACATTGAATTGAATAATTTAAATACAAAAATTATCACATTAACTCGTTAAATCACGGTTTACACCCGCTAGAACGAAAAAGATCCTAACATGGTAGGTAGGACCTGAGGGTTGGCCAGTTAATTACTTAAAATACACTATATTTATTTCAAGAAAACATTCATAAGATCTGAAGGCGTCGGACTCGCACATAAAGGGTTCCGTACCACCGTAGAATAAACACATCAAAAATATCAAGTTTGAGACTTGATATTTATTTTTAAATGTTATTATATTTTTAGTATTTGTTCTGCACCGGCAACAGAAATACACATTCAGTGAAAATTTCAACTTTCTACATGTTACGGTTCGTGAGATACAGCCCGCGCTGACAGACGGACAGACAGACAGACGGACAGCGTAGACCTAGTAATAGGGTCCCGTTAGCACCCTTTGGAACCCTAAAAAGTAGCCTATGTTCTCCGCCAAGACCCAGTCTATCTCCATACCAAAATTCATCAACATTGGTTCAGCGGTTTAGCCGTGAAAAGGTAACAGACAGAGTTACTTTCGTTTATAATATAATAGATTGAATAGGACGGACAAACATTTTCCTATCCATATCTGTAATGTTATTTTTTACGATAATTTATTGATGTATGATATATTTATTACTTGCCCATCCATACCTACAACAAACGCAATAAAGCGACTCCATTGTTTTGACAAGCAATGTATTCCCACTGTCGGCCCAAGACCATGCTGCAAGTATATAACAGTAAGCGAAATAGGGAGTTTTTACAGAAATGACACGAATAACTATGAAATGACAAGAGATGACACAAAATGACAAGAGATGAAAAGAAATTACACAAGACAAGGAAAAGCAAACGAAAATCACGCTGCAGTGCAGGTCGTAGGTTCGATTCCTGCCCAGGACATGCATTTGTGTGCATGAACATGTCCGCATGTCCCGAGTCTAGGTGTAATTAAGTGTATATTTAGTTTGTATTTACAAACAAAAAGTAGTATATGTAGTAATATCAGTTATCTGGTTTCCATAGTACAAGCTCTGCTTAGTTTGGGATCAGGTAGTCATGTGTAAAATAATTTCCAAGGATATTTATTTATTTATCATAGGCGTCGGCGGACTGTAAATACTGTACTGTACCTGTAATGTGGCACGACCGTAATATTTTTTCGTAATATTTTTAAAAAAATCCTTCACAGGTCCGACGTCGAACAAGTCCGAGCGGACACTGACAATACAAAGTTAGAGAGAGATATGGTTAGTTCAAGTACTTAAAATGTGAGATGGCGATATTGTGCGCGCGCTCGGAAATAAACAACGTAAGCGCCAAACCACATTTACTTGAATTAAAAAAAAACTACTTCATGAATTAAAATATGGTTGAAGGGTAGTTTAGATATCATTATTTGCTATGTTTTAGAAATAATTTCGTGATCTAAATCGTAAAAACATCGTGGTAGCAAGGAAAATTGTAAATAATTAGAGCTCATTTCATAATTTTTTTTTATCGAGAAAATTTCATCAAATCGTGATTTGGATTTAAAGATACTCAAGATAATATAGTCAAAAATCATACATCTAAATATAAGATTCCTAGTCCACATACTTACTTAAAGAAAAAGTAGAATAGAAAATCAACCAAATTTCGAACCCTCCTCTTAATACCGGCTGAAGTAAGCTCGACTATATCTTGTTATGACATGTCAAGGAACCATCTCTTAATTCAGTCGTCTGATTCCATCCAATAAATTGTAAAGGCCGCACGACACTCGGCTAATCCCATTGGCGGGCATTAGAACGGCTTTGTGCGGACAGATCGCGCTCGCACGCCGAAATTACCTAGCAATTGGTAGCCGCGCCGAATTGCCAGCGGGCTCAGTCTAAATCGGCTGCAGACACTTTTATTGCCCGGCGAAATCCCGCTGACCCGAGCTCGAGCCGATCCCGGACTCCGTTTTATCCCGGCCTCGCTTAATCCCGGATTTGACGTCGCTTAATCCGAACCCGTGTTGGATATCGCGTCGACACAGCCCTCGCCCGCACTCTTGTTTCTATACTCCCATATTGATTTCGGATTTTATGACGCACCTTCATCGAACTCGCATAAAAGCACGCGCAAACAAAGCGATACCGAACCTTTTGGGGATTATCTCGACGCGAGGCTCGATATTTTAATAAATAAATTAATAATTTTTATGATGATCATTGGTGTATTATTTTAGCAGAAATGGTACCTGCTCACCTTGCAAACACTAGATTTGTACTCAGCGCACCACTGTCTATGAACGCACTTGCAGTTCATATCAACTTAAATGCATTTTGATGCGTGCCCATCTAGCCAAGTGGCTTCGTCTACAAACGTTTCTACAAATCGCTACGCTTCATGTATGGAAATGACATAAGTCACGTGATCTACTTATCGACTTGTAATGTCATTTCCATACATTTAAGCGTAGCGATTTGTAGAAACGCTTGTAGACGAAGCCTCATGGCTAGCGGGGCTGTTATTCACTGGAAGATGAGCCGTAATGGCAATTCCGACATGTTTTCAACATTATTTTCCACGAACGACTGACTTGTATTGTAACAATGGACTCCGTTTTATTATTTCGGCCAGTCACATGTCTCCCGTCTTGGCAATGTCTTTGATGATGATGAATTAATTCCATCCAGACAAAAGTAATCCACGACTATCACTGTGACACGGGATTGTGCATCATGAAATGCACCGGATATTTGAGCTCAATCATATAAAATTGTATGCGAAAAAATGAGCAGATTAATTTGTATTTTCATTGAGTAGTGCGTTATGCGAAAAATTGAGCGGTCGGAAGCAAATTTGTGCGTCCAGATTCCTCGCATGCCTCGCGCGAGCACTCATATTATGACATTACATCTATTTTTTTTTATAGGACTGCGGTGGCAAAAAAGCGTATGGCCCGCTTGATGTTAAGCAGTTACCGTAGCCTATAGATGCTTACAATACCAAAGGCATTGCTCGCACATTGCTGACTTGAAGGGGAGTGGGATGGAGGGAGGGGAGGGGGGGTGGGCTTTCGGCTCTCTCACTCATCGTACGAAACACAGCTGTTTTCTGACGTCAAAACTGAGTACTTGGGCGCGGCATGCGTCTCATGTAGACGCATCCAATGAAAATGATCGTATCGTATAATTTTGTTCAGGGCGGATCGTCGTTCGCAAGTGCATTACATCTACGTTATATATCATGCTCCTTTATTGAATTCGCGGTGCAATTTCGCTTTGTTTATACAATAGGTTTTAACTTGGCGTACTTTGTACGGATCCTAATGTATTTTAATAAATCATAGCACAAAATGTAGCGCAGTTGGAAAGATGGCGATATTGCTGTGCATTTGCGTCAACTGCGCATCGGATTCGCTGAAATACATAATTATATTTCGCGTTTAGAAGCTGAAATTATATTTCATGGCAAAGTGAATAGGCGACTATTTCCCATTTTAATGAGGATTATAGTTTCTGGTGCATTTGGAGCACTTCGCGCGGTAAAATTAATTACTAAATCGCGGCTGCCTGCGTTCTCCAAATACGATTCGTTTGAAGGCCTATCGCGTACTCATACAATTTCAGTGCGTAATCCGGCTTCATACTGCGGTAGGAACGGTTTTTGACTGTCTCAATATAATTAGCGTTTTTTTATTTATCCATGGCATGATAATAATTTATCTATCTATGCAAAAAAAATAAATTGAATTGTGTCTGTTTGTAATGTCCAAATAACAGCTTTTTACTTAATGCATATGGAAGTACTACCTATGATAAGATAAGGAGAATGGCTAGGAATAGAAGTTCACAAATATTTTTTATATAAGTAAGAAAAATTGTTTTTTTTTAAAGACAGTCCAACATTTATATTGCAGTATTTTAGTTTTAATTAAGTAGGCACCTATCGAACAAATCGGAGCGCTTGCCTCCAATTTGAATCCCAATAATGACTGGCCACACAACTAAACATTAGTACAAATTTAGGCGATAATGCCGCTAAGTCCCCGTCCACACTAGCCGGCATTAAACGCGACGTTAATTAGTCGGTCGACGTGGCCGCGGCCTAACAACGGGCTTTTAACTTTTCAAATGCGTTCATTAACTGCGTTTGCGATTATTTTGTTAGCTATTGATTGAGAATAGTGCGGTATTAACTGACCCCGGTAATACTGGTTTAGCTTTTAATTTATTTAAATGTGTTTTATGAATGTTTAATTGCGGTTTATTGAAGATTAACTGGGTATGGAATTAATAAATTTTAATTTGTAGTTCGATATTGTTTTTGGCATAAGGTGCGTTTACACCAAGCATGCAGCCGCGCGAGGCTGCTCAGTCATGTTGCTCAGTCTTTTAGCACAATGGGTATTTGGCATGCGGCACATATAGCCAACTCAGTTCCATGTTGTCTAATATGTAGGTATATGATATTAAAAAATAATAAAAAACAATACGTCACTTTACGCCCGGAGTTACTCCGGTTAAAGTTAGACGGAAAATTGTTTCTAATCCAATATCCCAACCGTGGTGCTCACACAATTGAGTTTCAGGACAACCTCGATTAGTTTAGACCTAACTTTTTGGTCTCAATTAAAATGAAGCTTTAAAAGTTGCTTTCTATACGTTATGGGCATGAGTTTCCAAATTGTAGAACTCATAGGGTAGAGTATAGAGTGCTTATTTTTTTGTCATGAAAAAATAAGTTAGTTATTTCACAGATTAGCAGCTTGAGCTTATAACATTACAAATGGTACAGCCTGTTGAATTGGTGGTCCCATATCTTTTTTTGTTGGTCCCATTTACGCAGGTTTATTTTTTAGATAACTTTTCGAAACTTTTGTATTTTGTGTTTATTTTTAATTTAGTGATGTACCTACACAACTATTTAGAAATCATAATAAAAAATAAATGTTGATAAAAAATTATCGGTGTTACTTATTACAAAAAGTCAAACTTCTTTTGAACGCGTGACTAGTCAAATTTCCTTTGTGAATTTTGACCTAACTCGTGTTTAACTTTGCAATAAGATGATCTATATCGAGGTTGTCTCATGTATAGAGGGTACGCACTACTATAGATAGATAGAGCGGCGGCGTCTCCCGCGGGTAAAGCCGGCCTAATCCGCGCGCTCCTCGGAGCCGCAAGACGCCGCTTGTTGCTCGCTCGTGGGGCTTCCCCACACACCGTCGTATAAACTCATGGATTATATGCACACTTAAAAAACTAAGTAGACTAGTAGTACATAAACATATTATAAAATTTAGAAATACACAGGACATTTGGATTTCATAGAATCGTCTGATAACTGACGACTGCTTGGCGCAGTGGTTTGAGAATTGGCCGCTCGGCTTACTGCATCGGGCGGTTGCGGGTTCGTTTTCGGCCAGACGCAAATTTCAGATAAGGCCTTTTAGTAATTTGATCAGATCTGGATGTCACTGGGATCCTTCCCAATCTATTGTATTGCGGCCATAGTACAAGCGTTGCGTAGTTGGTGACCATACAATAGGTGTATTGGTCTGGCGATATTAATTTATGTTATTTTTATTCACCAAATAATGTTTACCTTTTAGGGATATTCTAAGGAAAAACGGGAGAAATAAAGTGAATGAATAAATACTGAAAAGTATTTAAAACTTAAAGGTACTTCTGACATAAATAGGTACACGTACTGTGTAGTTTTGAACCACAATTTTTTTTTTGATATTATTGTGTAATCAGTAAATAAATTTTAGGTGAATAAGATAACATATTTAGTCTGTAAAATACTAACTTGAAATCGAATAATTAGTAGCAACTGCTTTGTATTGGATTATCAAAGTCTACGAATTCCGTAGACAAATCGTAGCATGTAGTCTACGCTCGTGAACCGTAGCAAAATGCGACACACGCCGACATGACGTAATGAAAGATAAGGTACACTATAGACTTGTGGAATTTTTATACCTATGTGAAGTCATTCCCTACGATTTAAGGCTAATGTTTTTCTATTAAATTGAGATGAGTATCTTCGATATTTACAATTTCAAATCTGTCCTAAAAATCATAGGGTATGGATAGGTATATTTAATTTTTGTTAATATATTAGGCACGCGTTATGGAAAGTATTTTTTTAAATATTTAAATCCACTTTAGATTCCGGAATAATGTAAGGCACGACTGCAAGCCCCGAGCAGTAACGCCTGAGCAATCAGTTACGGCGTTATGACATGTCTGTGTGGTCAGACGTAAGAACTGATAGCCCCGTTCGAAACTATAAGACGCGGCTGTTAGGTGTAAAATTGCACAAAGCAAAGTAAGTAAGGATAATTTACCAGACAATATTGACGAAATTTAGGCACTTCCCAGACAAACAATGTCTTACAGTCCTACAGTTAGTAAGTCTAGAGTATCTAGCAATGGTATTGAAACAAGAAACGGTGTTCAGTTATTGAGGGATCCCCGACGGCCAGTTTCCTAAACCGCCGCAGGATTTACTTAACCGTCGGCCGCACATCGCTACAGATTAATTATTTATGGACGGCCCCACTGCCCCGGGGTCGGTTTAGCCTCCCAGACGCTCGCCGATTCCACTCTCATGCAAACTAACACAAAATTGACGCGCAATCTCAAATATTTACAATAGTATTTACGTGACAGTAAGGTCGGTTTTGCTTTGACTGAATAATTTAGGTGTCCTTTGTCTTCATTGTCCGGTAAAGATCTGGGGGCTTGCGATGACCACCTTGTCATGGGTGGCTTTGCTGTAAATCTACGTTGCATCTTTGGCGCGGCGTAATCGTCTAAGCCCGGGTCGGTAAGACGCTGTTAAATGAATACCTATAAATTCGGAGTAGACAAGTTTAGCCGTTTTGTATAGTGTATGTGTATACGTAACGCTGTAGGACTATTTTTTTTTACTCAAACATTGATGTGTTATTTTACCAGATATGGTACCTCCATACATTGAAATCACTAGACTTGTGCTCAGCGCACCACTACCTGCAGCGAAATTTACACTTCTGTTATCTTTAATATCGCACTCGCAATTCGACAATCAACTTCGACGTATTTTAATTCGCGTTATTCAATAGAAGATGAGCCATATTGGCAATATCAGCATGTTTGCAACATTATATACTGCGGACGACTGAGTCGTACTGTGTCCATGGATTCCGTTTAGTAGGACATACTTTTTTGGACAGTCACATGTATTCCTCCTTCTTGGTAATGTCTTTGTACTCAAATGTTTTGAACCCAATACAAAGAGGTTGTAAAGTCTCGGTCTATATTCCTAGCTCCAGGGCGATGTCATGGTAGTATCTAGCAGAGTTGGGCAAAATTTAATTGCAATTAATTAATTGCAAATTGCATGGGGTGTCACAATTAACAATTAATTGTGATTTATTCGCGATTGACGAACAAATCAAAATTAATTGTTAATTGTGACGCCCCATGCAATTTGCAATTAATTAATTGCAATTAAATTTTGCCCAACTCTGGTATCTAGTATCTACCATTTCTAAGTTACATCCTTCAGAAAGAAAAAAAAGTCGTTTTTTTTTTCTTCTAAAATTTCTATTAATATTGTGTTTGTTATTTTTTTTACTTATAAAATCGATGCAAGTGGTACGTCTTCCCCTACGATACGTATCGAGTTATGCGTACCTTCACGTCGTTTTAATCCTTAAGGCGTAACAAAGCACGTAATATGTAGAAACCTTCTTTACCTAACAGGATTATCGTGTGGAGGCAAGCATTTCACGGCCGGATCACGCCTTGCCATCGGCTCGGCTAAGGCACAGATTTTATTACACAAATGAGATTAATACTTTAACACACTGTTACGTATTATGCGACATTGTTTGTCGAGTTACTGCTTTGTTATGTGGAAGGGTATATCTTTTTTTGTAACGTTTTTGTTAGTTTATGTTTGGATTAACAACCAGGTTCGAAAGGGCTTCTTTTATTTATTATTTTGTTTTGATGTATGATCCGTCGGATTAACAGCCAAATATAAAAATTTAATTGCAGATTAATTTTAATGTCTAATAATCTAATAATAATAAACCATCTTAGATATTTCAGTATTATCCTACAAATGCGTTTAATGCCGTGTGTCCACTGGCAAGAAAACTTGCACAATCTTACTTTCGCAAGCGACTTCCAATGTGTAAACACTCACGCAAGTGGACTTCTGCGACTTGCCGAACTTGCTGCAAGTCCAACATGTACACGGTTGTGTAAAATTGCAGTCAGTGGAAACACGTCGGCAAGTAACTTCTGCAAGAAATTGCGGAAGTTACTTGCCAGTGGACACACGGCATAAGATCGACAATAACTTGACACGACGTACATTCTCATTACCATTCATTTAAAATAACATGTAGATTGGGCCGCGTCGTAACCCCTAAACACGAACGAATGTTTTTCCAAACAAAGACAAATCAAACTCGAGCGCTCCCCATACGCAATTCACCTCAGATATTTTCGCTGTGTCAATTAAAACGTAACAAACGATACGCCCTCTGAAAGGCCATTTGTTACATCAAAACAATCACAGCTGCCGGCGTAAAACTGACAAACGACAGATAGCGACCGTCTAAACCGCGCTTTTGAACTTCTTTGACAGTCGATAAGCGGGCCGCAGCGACGGCGCATTGTGTCTGGGAAGGCGGTAACAATACCGTTCGTTTTGCAAGTTTTCGTCGTAAGTGGGTAAATGTGTTATGCCTGCTACACACGGAGCGATATGTCGTAGCGATTTCAGACTATGCAGTTGAATCGGACGCCTGTCTCTACACATTCGATCTTCAGTTCTCCGCAGAAGCTTGCGCAAAAACATGTCGCAAAACTACAAACGCAATCGACAACGATTTATCTAACAGAGATTGCAACTGCCGGCGATGAACGAAGATGTACAACGATTTGCCTTAGGATGATATTCCACTCGTCAGATTTCTTTGGCCAATTTCGATGTCAAACATTCGATTAAATTTCTTTGTCTTCTTCCATTCCACTCGTCAAATATTTTTGTCCAACATTTCTTTGTAATTTACGTAGTTGAGGAAATGTTTCATGAAATTTGAATCTGCTTGCGTAGTTGAAAATCTTTGATCAAATATCGCTGTTATTAGTAAATTTCATTAAGTCATCCAATTTATTTGATCAAATGTACTTTGGACAAAGATATTCAGATTAATCGTTACGATATATCGTAACGTGTGTAGCAGGCGCCGATCGCGGGATAGTACAAAAGGTCGTATCCTCTGCCATGTGTCTCGGCGCACATTGGGCCCGTTGCCGCAACGACGCTGAGATAATGATGACGTCTCTCTCGTCACCCCCTATACGCGATTGAATTAATTACAGGGTCGGCTTGTTAAATCGTATCTGACGTATTCAACAGCTAGTTAGATAAAGATACGTTGTTTAGGGTTGTGTGGGACGTGAAAGCTTTTCCTGCCTGATGCCTGACGTTAAACAGTTACCTAAGCCTATAGACAGAGGGAGGGGAAAGGGGGGGTTAGCTTCCGGCTCTGTCACTCATCGAACGAAACGCAGCTGTAATAAGTCCTAACACCGATCTTCTGTGAGAGGATGTTACTACCCCGGTCGAGCCAGCCCATAAATGAGCTGCAGTCAATTGCCTACAGTTTGGCTCGTACCAGCAGTAGCCATTTGTGATCTTAAAGGTGTGAATTCGCTCAACGCGGCAAGACAGCAGATTTCAGTCGGTCCATAGAAATTGAATGCCGTCTGCCGTCGCGGCACATGTCATACCGACTGATGTCTGCTGTCCTGCCGCGTTGACCGAACTCCCACCTTAACAAAAACATTTTAAACACTATCACTAAATATTTTTAAATACAAAAGCCTCATGTACAGTTAACACGGAAGTTTTAAAGTTAAATCTGGGTACTAAAGTAGAGTATAATAAAGGCTGCGAGGCTTAGGGGGTAAGCCCTAGCACGCGTCGGACCTAGCTCTTGTTACCTTCCTAGACGGCCAGTTGATACCTGCACGCGCGGCTTAACATACTTAGAATCAGATACGGTCAGGTAGACCTGGCTATATGACGACGGAGTAAATCTATAAGTAGACTAAATTCAAAATAATTATTTTTACTCAGTTGAGTAAATCATTTTTCACAAATGTTTTCTTACCATCACCTGTTATTTCGACTCCAAAATATAACATAGCTAAAGACGGCACATAGTAATTTTTACGGCTGGAGCCGCATTTGTGTGCTCGCCCTCTGACCGGTGAAGTTGTTAAGGCCACTCTGGCCAACAACATATAGTCATAAAAAAAAACATAGTAATTTTGCAAAAGCAATTCATTTTTCTGATTTTCTAGCAGAATCTTTATCAAATCCGCTAAATTTCCGTACAATGGTCACGAATGGCATAATATGTGTGACTACTTTACGGTAATTTGCTCATCCACATACCGCGTGTCAGTCACAAGCCGCGCGAGGCAAATGACGAGCCAACTTACTTACACCCTAGAGTGCCTTAGACATACATATCCCTACATAGTTACATTATCGTTATGTCACATGGCTAGGCCAAACTAGGTGAGGCAAATGACAGCGTTCTGGTGAGATAAGGCAAGCATTGCTTAGCGCGTGCCATGTCAATCTTAGCGAGGCAAAGCTGCCTCGCGCGGCATGCATTTGTTGTGGAAACGCCTTTCAGTAATTATCTTGTTAACTGTATTTCGTAAATAATTCGTGTCCGCATACTACCTCTGAAAGGGATGACTCAACATAACGTTCTGAGTAAAATTATACACCCTGTTACTTATACAAATAAACTAATCGCTGAAAAATTGCCTCTATTATTCAGTTAATGAGTAACATGTTTCAGGAATTCAATTAAATTGATTTATAATTCGTATAAATTAGAATTATTAACTAGGTTCTAACGATTAGTTACACTTTCCATAATATTATAATTATTTTGTTGGTTGACAAAATTAAATCTGAGTGTAGGTGTAACTCAACGAGTAATATGCAATCGTGAAGCGGTAGCGGTTATATTGTCAATTTATATTATTATCTACTTATGTAACTACATAATAAATAGCGGGTTGAGTCTTTACGTTGCATAATATTATTAAAATAATAATATGAATTCGTCATTTATCCGTCTGTACTATTGTATGTATTTGACACTGTATTGTAAAAATAAAAGTCGAAAAAAAAATATCCATGCTAACAGAGTTGCGCGCGCATACTGATCATAAAATAGAAATGAAATGTAGCGTCACGACTTTTATCCCCATTCGGGGGTAGTCAGAGGCTTGACTGGCCATACACCACCACATTGTGGAGCTATTAACCAACTCAAAGCCCACGTTTCACCAGATAGTCAGAACCCAACGTGACCCAACGTGAATTGGGTATATAATTTGATTTCATATTGAAATTACCAATCAAATATTTTGAACTCAGGATGCAGCATTTTACATGCCGACTTTGATTATTTCTAGCCACGCAAGTAAAGCAGGTAGGCTAGCCTGTATTTGCATTGTTTAACCTGGCATTAGACCGTCTGCCGTGGTCAGGTGAAAGTTTAGGGCCCGTAAGGGGATTAGCAGACAGAGTGGAGGTGTTAGACTACCTCCTCGTCTCTAAATTAAACTTACTAACTTGATTTTTGAGTTACGTTTTATGTCAATGTTGTAATCTGATATGTGTTATACGAATATCAACCTACTTTTTATATTTAAAATTGTAAACATTATATAATCTATACTAATATATACTTTATAAATGTAACGCAAAAAGGGTGTATCTGTGCTTTTGGTGCGTCCAGGTGCCCCGCTTGCCTCGCGCGAGCATTCATGTTATAACATTATGTGTAGGTATGCGTTCCAACATCAAAATTGTCTGCTCGGGCGGTGCATGTGCATTATATAGATGCAGCTATTTCTCCCTTGTACAAAATGTTATGATTAAGCATAATATAATTAATTATTATCGTTATCGATTTATCAAATGTATTTAATAGTATTATTTATATTATTATAAGTTGATAATAAACCTACAGTTGTAGCAATCGGGATTGTTTATCAAGTACATTGGTTGGTATCAGGTATAATGTAGTTAGTGGACGGAACAATACGGGATGTCCGATGTTGGCATGTCACTGTATTTGCGAGGTTTCAGCATCCGTCACGCCACAGCTATCCGATCTAAATAGATCATCGCTCACGAACCGTACGATCCACACGCAAATCCAATACATTATACATTAACTAGCTGATGCCCGCGGCTTCGCCCGCGTGGATCTCGGTGTTTCTCTACTATATTATGCATCCATTATACATATAACCCTTGCTCTTGAATCACGCTATCTATTAAAAAAACTGCATCAAAATCCGTTGCGTAGTTTTAAAGATCTAAGCATACATAGGGACAGACAGCGGGAAGCGACTTTGTTTTGTACTATGTAGGTAGTAGTAATAGTGATAGGCACTATATTTTATTATCCAATATATGTACATGTTACATTATAACTGTTAAAACAGATAATGGTTCTAATTATAATGGCTACAAATTACGATTGAACTTAATTAAACACAACAAAAAATATTGCCGCATATTAAGATCATGAGGCTGTAATAGTTTGGGTGTAGTTCGTGTACTAACGTAATGAGCACAATTGCGGGACAAGTCTATTTAGATGGATAGAAAAATATATTAATTATTTCCACGTTTAAAGGTTACATCAACATTCTTTCTCTTTGCTTTAGTTATGTTTAATTTGTGTATCCAAGGAATTTGCACGCAACTGCGGAAGAAAAAGCTTAGTAAAATACTAAATAGACCAAATTAAGAAAAAGCTTAGGATTAAAAATATAGTGTATTTTTAAAAATTAAAATAACAACTTTTTAATAATATAGGTTGATAAAATGAGTTTTAGCATAAACACCTAAGTACCTACTTACCTAATCTCCAAAGATGTAGTTGTTAAAGTAACAAATCTAATTAAGCCTGTGTTCTTGGCAGACGGGCTTCGGATGAGACTTTTACGTAAAATACTTATGCTAACTCCGAGTTAAGTACACACGTCTCTCACAGTTCATTGTTAATGCTACGCTACCCTTGATCTTTACTGGAAGAGCTATGTGTATTTTAACTGAAGTCTGCCTTCAGAAACTAAGGTATTATACTTATCTATCCAACTGATTTTAGTTTTGTTATTTTATATTTAGTTTTAATAAGACAAGTTTACTCTTTTAATTTTTATTTTATCTGTTTTTTTATATTTGTAAATAAAAATCTGTGTGCATTTCATTTAAATAAAAAGACTGCGAATAAATTATTTTATTATAAGTTAAATAAAAGTCTGTGACCCCCACGTCAGAGGGAGATCGCGGTCCGGGTCAATAATTATAAAAACTAATTAAAAGTATTGTATTATATTTTAACCCTCCTGGTAATTTCTAACCGAGTTAAGAGATCTAAATTAGCTGGGAGCATTATAGAAAGAGAAGTTAGGAAAGAGAAGAAGAGTAGTTAAGAAAGCCAAAGAGAGTTAACAGGGTCAGACGCTTGCGGTTGGGGCAAGAGTAAAGAAAAATTCAAAAAAAGAGTTTTAAACAAAAAAAAAATGTAAAACGATATTAACTACTAACCAACTTCAAAAAACAAAGTGGAAAACTACACATAATTGGGGATGTAAGACCGTGCTCTATATCCATGTTTACAGCGGGGGTAGAGCCCCGACGAAAAGCAGCGAATTAGATTCCGAACATATCTGCTAAAGCCTCTACATTCAGTCCGACGGGCATAGGGTTGGATGTGACGTCACTTCTTGTTGACAGATCGCGAAATCGGGGATGCTATAAATAGGTAGATTTTATGAAAACTAGAGTTACGGCCAAATACTCAAACTATAATAAAATCGGAAATTTTGCAAAAAAGCCTTTCCGTAATCGGCCCACTCCCCCTAGACAAGTGGCATGAACGCTAATCGAATAGAATAGAATAGACTTTACAATGTATGGAAATGACATTACAAGTCGCTATGTAGATCACGTGACTTATGTCATTTCCTAACATGAAGCGTAGTGATTTGAAGGCAAGCTTATAGACGTCAGCCACTTGTCTAGAGGGGCAGGGGTCTAATTCTCAAATTTTGACATCAAAGTCATAAGTTTCAACCTAGACTTCGCATTTGAAAACTACTAGAGAGAGTTGTGAAAAGGCTGTATCAACATTAAACTGTTTGTAAGGATGATTAGCCTTAGTGAATTACATAGCTGGGTGTCATAAGATCGCCCGAGGCCATTGTAAGGTACAGCACAAGCGTTGCTTAGTTTGAGACCATACAGTTGGTATAAAACTCGAATTGTCACAGATAAGTACAGAAATTACAGATAACGATGATACACAGCTAATATAAATTTAAGACTCAAGATTCTAAGACATTAAAATAAAGCTTAGTTAGGTATTTAAAGGTTAGTTCCGTTCACAGAGTAAAGACTAAAGAAAGAGGTGCCCTTATTAGATATTTGTATGAAACAAAACGTGGTCATTGTTTTTTCATTTTCATTTTACTATTTACCGGTAAATAGTTGAACTACTCGCTTCGTTTTATGTCGATGTTAGTACTAGGCCGACCACTCGGCCGACTTGCTTAGGGCCAGTCCCCTTAGTAACTGGTCCATGGTTCCGTTAACCAAAAACTGTTTGCCTTCGTACTTAAGTACTTCATATTATTTTTCAGAATCACGTATTAAACTGCAAAACGCTACAAGCCACTCAGCCAGCTACTTAACTATAGTTAGTGTAAAGTTTTAATCGGCGTACTTGCTCGTACGAGTCACTTGACATCCTATTCTTGCGCTTTCCCTTTGCGAGTGGTCTTGGATCGGCGACGCTTCGGGAGTGGGGCTTATTATATAACTTGCGATTGCGATTGCTCTTTGAAATCGTTATCAAAACCAACTTATTATGCCCTTTATATTGGCAAAGTTTACAAAATGCATTTATGTTATTTTCGATTGACATTCGCTGTTTTTCAATGTAGCTTGAATTTTAATTTGGGACCATACATTTCATGGAAAAACATTTTCCCATTTATTTAAAATTTATACTACAAATTCTAATCTTTAATAAAATATTTGCTTATTTGGTATACAACTACAATACATTGGTAAATAATGTTACGTACCAAATATTAGGCACTATCCGTCACCACACGAAAAATGCAAAGGTTATGTTAGCTGGGTAATCGGTTAGGCGGTTAGGTTAAAATGTTGCGTTCATAATGGCACAATCGGTTGCCTCATAGTCTTTAAACGATAAGGACAGGAGTTTCCCGTAGCTCCTTAGTCTTGTTCCACGCGCTACCGCTAGTCTATCTAATTGTTATTTTATGTACGTAGCTAATGAACGCCGTATTTCGCGCCAATTTGCAGTCCTTGTTGCGAGATTAGCGATAAATATACAACACACACTGATTGCTATTTAAAATGAAAATGTTACGTCATATTGCTATTAAGTTTTTCTTCGTATTGCACAAAATACAGTTAATAACTGTAAGCAGGTCGTTTTCATTCTTTGAACTTGTGAAAGAACCTTGGTCTTGAAAATGCAGTTTTTTTATCGGAAATTCAGTTTGGTTGTCATTTACACGTAATTGTTATGGAATAACAACTAACTAAGGTTGGAGCCGCTCTGGTAAGGCAAACGCAACGCGACAGTGATCAAACCCATGTAAACATATGGCAGTGCCGAATCACATAAGCGAAAATTTATTTAGAAATCGCTGTTGCGTCGCAATCGCCTTAGGGGCTACGGCCTAATTGATTGTGTTTAAGAAAATGTTTATACGTAGGTAGTGTCAATTTATTGACCATAAACATCAACTTACTGAGCTATAATGGTGTGGATCTGAAACTTACAACATCAAAGGTATCGTGAAAATTAGCTTTCCGCGCTTAATGTCGCGACCCCACCCACACATTGGCTAATAAGATTTAATTTTAAACCGGATTTGAGATAGCACTCGCGTCGAGGATTCGATCCACTCCATGAATCCTCGGGATGAATGAATCCTGAGGACGTCACAGGTCGTAAGTGATCCGCGGAGTGAGAGGAATAATATTTTTAAACTACGAATCCATTAAAAACCTCTTTTGTTATTCTTTGAACTTCGAATCCATCAGAACCTCTTTTGTTATTCTTTAAACTTCGAATCCATTATAAACCTGTTTCGATAGTCTTTAAAGTTTGAATCGATTTGGAATGAACCTCTTTTGTTATTAAGGTTAGGTCTCTATTATTGACATAACACGTGCTTCTTAAAGGTTGCTGTGCAATATTGGGGACGAAATTGTACTCTATACAGTAGGTACAATAACCTAAATAAAAAGCTACAATAAGTTTCTTATCATGTGACAACAATGCAATATAACTATAGGTATTAACCGACCTCAGTGCTGAAAAGCGGTTGGTATACACAATGTTTTTCTTATATTCTCAGATCAACATAGAGACGGGTCGATGGATGGCTCAATTAGTGTTAAAATATAAGTGTAAAGGTAAGAGTTCGTTACAAGCGGCAGACAGCAGACGTCAGTCGGTCACATACAAATTGTGGCGATGACATGTGCCGCGACGGCAGACGACATTAAATTTCTATGAGACCGACTGACGTCTGCTGTCTGCCGCTTGCAACGAACTCCTACCTTAATTGGCTTCTGCTAGAAATGGGTTAGATCCGGCGGCATCTTATGAGACTCAGGAATTAAAATCACTGTTCGATGATAACAGCCATGATATAATAACGTAGTCTAGTCGTATATCTACGCAACATAGGAGCGTAAACAAACCGCAAAACTAAAATATTGCTTCTACTTAATTAATATTCAATTCCCCGTGTATAGTTTCATAAAGCGCGGGTTTAACTGACCAGAGGACCGTCTCGGACGGCGGGCAGCCCGCGACTAAACCTCACTTAATCCAAGCTTCATATTAACTGGAGGCGTGCTAACCTACGTCTACCTTCCAACCTTAGGGCTGGCAGAGCCTTCAGTATCTATACATCTATACATATAATAATATAACGTCACGACTTTTATCCCCATTCGGGGGTAGTCAGAGGCTTGAGTGGCCATACACCACCACATTGTGGAGGTATTAACCAACTCAAAGCCCACGTTTCACCAGATAGTCAGAACCCAACGTGACAGGTGGTGAACCTTGTCGCCGTGTATACAGGAACTGACTATTACCTAATCCCGAGGGATAGGTAGGTTTCCTCACGATGTTTTCCCTCACCGTCCACCATCTATACAATAGTACATTATTGCCACGGTCTGTAATGAGTGTATTGCTGGCCACGGTGTTGATGGCCGAGAGCGCAGCTCCAGGCCACCACAGCGCGGTCAGCATTGCAGCCCTTGATGGACGAGCTGAAATAAAGACTGAGACCCAAGGTCGAAATATAAAGATGAATAAATAGAAGGGTTATGAAGTTTGATTGTTTGATATAAAGGTAGCAATCGCTTACTGCACTAGCGGTCCGCTAGTGTGTAGGTGAACCTACTTATACAAAGTGCAACATAATTAATTAAAGTGCAGGAGGATAATATCTATAAGGAACAGATTTTTCATGAAAACAGAATTTATAAATCCGAAGTCGTAACAACCCTACGAAAAAGCCTGCTTCACAACTAGTTTACGCCGGATAAAGAACTTGACACCGAAAACTATTGAAAGTTAATTTCAGCGATTTAAACTGAAACTCCTATTCGAAAACTACATAAACCTTAGCTAACGCAGCTTACCTCACCCACCGGGTATTATTAAAAGATTATTACGGTCGAAAATTTATAATTTCAATGTTCCCACTATGTTTTGTTAGACGGAATTCGGGGATAGTATTATGTAAATTCAATAACTGCGCGGGGCTCAAGACGTCTATTGTTCTCAACTGATACTCTAAATCAGATTGTTTACCGCGATGTTATTGAATTTAACGAATATTCTACTCTGACTATCTACGGTATTGTTAATGCAAAGAATGGGAGTACCAATTAATGTCAATAGAATATCTTTATTGACAAAAGATTTCTTTAAGAAATAATAAAGGAATATTTTTTAAGTAAAAGTGCTGCAGAAGAGCTATTAAATTTTATAAAGCATCGGAGCAGCAAGAACTATTTAATATCTCGCTAAGGGAGCATTTACACAGAGAACGGTAAAAGCGTCGGGCGTCACAAAGCGACGCCCGGCCGCGTCTGCGTTACAAGGATTAATTATTATTTTAACATTTCAGTAGGTTTTTTGCCGCGTCCGCGAGCAAGTCAAAAGCATTGCTTTCTTGCTTGAAAAGTTGCTAAATAATTAAGACGCCTTCTTAGCGACAGCGCTTCGACGTCCGAACACGCTAAGTACACGATTTTTCAGAGGAAATTGTTCGGGAAAAAGCATTTTCACTAAAATATTTGCGGTTGAATTTTTTTATTTTATAACGATGGTACCGTTGAAACTTCAGAGGAAATAGTACCTAATGAAATACCTGAGTCTTTCATACTAATTGGCACTTAGTATGCCCTTTCCTCAATAATATAATTGGTTTGACTAGATTACCCGAGTGTCATTTTCAGGTGGTTTACATAAAGTCTGATTAAATGCATTATTTCTGATATCATTGATTAAAATTATTGTTGCTTTCCTAGGTATTTCAACAATACCTGATGGTTATCAGGTATTGTTGAAATACCTGATAACCCTAGCTAACTAACCTGATAGCCTTAGAGTTAATTCTTGCTGATCACCAAACAGATCTGTATCCTAACTTTAACATACTCTCTACTTGTTCTAGGTAAAACCCTGCCAGTCCACTGCGTGGTCGAAGCTGTGTCATCCCTTGAAGAGGGAACCTGGAGACGAAGGGCGGTGGTGGAGACAGACAGCTACGTCATCATCCCAGCGGCGACGGCCTTCCATGAGCTGGTGCCTGCGGCGATGATGAGGCTCGGGTACCCTCATGAACTAGCTGCTTCTGCTAAAGGTGAGGTTTTGAAGAACTTCCTTCGAGATAGTTCTGCTACGGTTGTAGCATGTCCTTGTTTCGATTGAATTGTCAATCTTGACCGTCTAAATCTTTTGCCCGCATCTTGTTTGTATAAGGGTGGGTTTCAGGAGTGGTGTGGTTATCGATATTAACACAGGGTGAACTTTTTTAATACCTGGTAGTGGAACTATCACCCTGCACCCCTTACATAAAGATATGGACTTAAAAAATTACGCTGCGATACATTGGCTTAAGTCTCGGACTCAAATAGAAAAGTGGACCGAACTCAACATATTTCTAAAGCAAAGACAAAATGCGTAGTGACTTCTATGCTAGACTTTTAGCTCGTAAAGTTTGTGTCACTGCCAATCCTATTGATTGCAATCAATAGCAGTTTGAAGGCCGAGGTACTAAGGTTAATTAACGACTGATTCTTCAACACTGATCTAGCATCTTGTCCAACAGGTTCAGTAGTCATAAACAATTGGAAGCCGCTGCCCTTTGAGAGGATCTCTGACGGGCCGCTAGCTACAGTTGGCGAGGTGTTAGGGGAGCTGACCACGGTGGCCACCCTCCGGATCCAGCTCCTCAGACCCAGGCTCACCCCGCTGCAAGACATCAAGGACAAACTGTTGAGGCTCCTGTTGGTGCAGAGCAGACCGCTGCTTATGTCCAGCGGATGCCCTTTGGATGAGGTAAGAGATCCTTCATTAAAAAATATAGTTGAGATTTTTGGTTTCTGGTTGATGAACTTAGGTTGGTCTATCAAAGTTTCAGTTGTAATTAGAGCAGTTGGAACTAGTTTTGAGAATAGATAAAATAATATAAAAATAAGCTTACCAGGACAATAATTGTGTTGTGCTGGATTATTTTTTAACTAAAAGTATTATTGATACAACATCCTACTTTGAGAAGCTTTATAAAACTACAGGTAACTTTTAAATTAAGATGAGTGGGAAAACAGTCAGTAAAATCATAAAAGTACTATGTACGCGTTATATCAATTGTACATTCCGCTAATTTCGTACAATCGTCATAATCTTTCGCGTCCCCGTTACCTCAGTTTACACCCAGAAACATCTGTCAAATCAAATAACAGCCGAGTGGGGCGTTAAAATCATCCAGATTTGTGTCCTATGACAATGAGAGCGCGGTACACTGAACTAAACCAATTCTGAGCCCTCCTGAACCATTCTGAATCGTTGTATGGCTGTACTCGTAACCCCAACCTCGCCCTTACGCCCTTATTAACGTGAAAATTCATTGTTTTCCATATTTTAAGTCCGCTTTGAACGCTTTCGATGGAAAGCATTTGTCTTGATGGATATTGTCTGTATTTATTACGTATTTCGATTTAATTGGGGATTGGATTGGTGAGTAGTCTGTGTATCATCATCGGATTTGTTTTTACCTTGATTTTTTTTCTTTAGACTCTTTAAAAAAATGTTATAGTTTTTGCCGGCCTTACAAATGTTAGCTATCTTTGTAGATACCTAAGTATTTACTTAGGTAATTATTAGTACCTTCCTAAGAAAAGTACTTGGATACTCTTTAGGTTTGTCTCTAAGTTAAATTGCCAAGAGCGAAATATTGCGCTCTTTGATCGAAAAACCTTCAGGTACTAAGAAAATAATCTACACTTTCACTATTCGCCTTTTTTGGCTGCGGCACTATGGCAATGATTCATAATTCCATGACAAAACACTCAGTTATACAAGGGAAAGCTTATCACAACGTGATTAGAAGAACTCCGCAACGAAGACAGATTACCAAAACTCTCGGCTAAGTAGCTCGTGCAATTTGGTAGGTCGGCATAATTGCGAGGTTACTGCTAAGTCCTCGCTAATAGGGATCATCGTTCGAGGGAAGAATTAAGGAAGCATTTGTTTTCTTGTTCGCGGTTCTCCGTCTTGACAATGAACCCGACTAGACATTTTCATGTTGTGTTTTATAGAAATATTAAAATAAGAGGATCAGGCAGACAACGATTTGTTTTAATTTTAAAAGTGTACACTCAAGGTAATATTATTAAAAATATTGATGACCCGAGCCTACATGTTTTAACACATTTCTTTAGACGTCTTTTGACTATACGTGTGTAGTTCTTGGTCTAGTTCGGTTGTTGCATTATTATGAAACACATACCGTGGATTTAATTTTTTGAGAAAATTTAGACCTAGTGGGTACCCTTATTTTAACCGTTGCTTTCTTCAGAAATCAAAACAAATAATAATAAAACATAACCCGTCGTTCATTTTCGAGCAAGGAAGGGAAATAATAAATACATAAGACCTGTACAAAACAAATTTCTGAAAACACTTAACACCATAAGAGGTTTAAATCTCCACATAGCAAGATAGATAGAGTAATTTGTCGACGCGATGAGCACCTGCCTCACACACCAGATCTCCATACATAATAAATTTAATTGAATCTCAGTCTCATCCGCGCTTCGAAACGCCTTATATTCTAAAATATCCACCTTGTTGCGAACGGGTTAGAGGGGGGTTCGGAAGGGGGGTTCCTGCCAACTTGAGCCACACCGAAAGAGGGTTAAAAGGAGTTTAGATGTACGAACGCTTTTGATCTTATTAATACCATAAAATAATGCTTTATAATCTTATTAAACGCGAGGTTAGCGCTCGACGCGCCCTCCGTGAGCCTATAACCGGCTGTACGGATCTATATTTCAATTTAGCGTTTGTCAGTGACATTGTTGAGTGGCTTGGTTATATTGGTATAACCTACTAATATTACAGATGCGATTTTTTTTAAGTTTGGATGTTTGTTACTCAATCGCGCAAAAACGGTTAAAAGATTTGAATGAAATGTTGCACACAGATAGGTAGTGGACCTAAATTAACACATAAGATACTTTTTTATCCAGAAAAATGATAGGTTTCTGTGGGACTATCAAAATCTAACTACAGAACATAGCAACTTAAAATTTGGTATTTGACTCACACATATTTAATTTCTCTCTGGACTCAATTCTAAAGACAACGCGGACGAAGTCGTGGGCAGAAGCTAAATGTCTTTCACATAGACCCTCCATCACTCACATCTACAGGCTACCTGTGACGCGTCTAATGTCATCGGTCCACAATGTTAACACTAAACTAGACAGGTTCTTAAAAGACTAAAAGATCCACAATCATAAATACAAATTGAGGTAATTTGTAGGAAAGTTCCAAATGAAGCAAAGGCATTCCCGCGCGGGCCAGATAATCAAACACTTCGAACGAAGTTGTAGCTAAACGCCAGATGAACTCGGCTCTATGATATTATGGTAATTTATCTCACGCCAATTTGCACCACTTCGATTCCAACTCCGAACAAACTTTAAGACGCCCGAGGAATATTTTATCGAAGGGGTTTTTAAAGTGCCACTTTGTTCCAGGATCAATTTTAAACCATAAATCTTTCCTACTTTCCTACTTATTCTCAAAATCTCTTTGAAATTTCAAGGCTCCTTTGTAACGGGTTATAATTTAATCACGGCTTCGAGCGTAAGTAGCGTATGTATACACGACGAAATAATATCAGATAAGACTAAGCCTATTGTGTTCAAAGTTGTCCTTTTAACTACGGGCATATCAAGAAATGTTCGCAATCACACACCGAATTACGTACTTAGGCGGATTACACGTGACGCGAGTTATCACGCGCAGGCGCCACTTCTCGTAAATCTTCCGTGAAGCTGAAACAGACAATATCTGAAAGCAAATATGGCCTCACTATTTAAAAATATAAAACAAAGAGCCGGATTAACGTATCACTCGCGAGCGTCGCTAATACCTCTGACATGATTTATAGGCCAATTCTGGTGTCGTCAAATCTCGACTAAACTAAATGAGACACACCTAATATTAGGGTCCAACCGAGACCGAGCAGTCTTGGCTGATCTCGGCTAAAATTTACGTCGCGGTCTCGTTCACTGCGAACATTTTCAACTCTATAGAATGTTTGACATCTTTCGATGGGCTGTTCGTTCGCGCGCACTGTCAGACCTCATAGTAATGTTTGTGTCTTGTTCAAAATCTCATAGAAAAAAAACTTTATTTTACTTCGGAACTCTAAAAATCGATCCAGCCGTTCTCAAGTGATGAGCTTACACACGAACAGCATCCAATTGGTATTTATGTATATAGACAAAGCATACTATCAACAGAATTAGCACCAATCTCGATGTGTAATACTTATAGCTAATTTGACGAGTGATTTAGCAACACCCGCTGAGCCGGCCGCGGCCACCGCCGCTCGACTCCTGCCAACTCGGTTGACGACGTAATCGCCGGCATTGTTCTATGTAATCTCGCGATACGAGCAGATCTCACTTGCATAACTGTCAGCTTGGGTAAACTCCGCGACGAAACTCTAATCGGACGGGTTCTGATTGACTACTTGCCGCACGATTAATACCTCTCTAAACATGCAGTGTTGTCGCATTAAATAAATAGTTGTGAAATTTAAACATCGCGTAGGTTATTCCTAGTCACACGGTTTATTTGTCGTTCAAACAATGATGTCGGATGGGTTAAGGGCATGGGCGCTTTGTTTGGGCGGCGTGGCGTGGCAGCGCGCCTGTGGGAGCACTTAACCGCGGTGTGCCGGCGCCTCGCTGAGGGCGCGGTGGGTGGATGCTAATTGTCGAGACGCCCTTCCCGCTCATTGTTTTAGAGCAGACCATGATTGAAGTTTCGTCGGTGCGCGGAAGTGATGCGCACTAACCACAGAGCAAACACCTCCCCGCGTCAGAGCCGCGCGCCGCTCGCGCATGACACATGCATTAACAGCCGACCTAATATTTTCATAATCTAATGGCGATGTTCTGTGAAACAATGCTCCGTGTTTACTCAAACAATTATCTCTGTATCTGTTGCTGGTTAGACTGACCTCTTTAAAATCGTCTAAAATTGTTTGCGGTATCTTGTTGTTTTATTTACTCACTGAGCTACTTGTGGCCCATCATTTTAAAACACGTTTTTTGTTGCAGGTTACGTTAGCTCAAATATGTCGGGGGCAGGACAGGACGCCGGGGCCGCACAACTTTCACGAGCCTTCGGAGGAGATGCGTCGGAAGTTTGAGTCGTGGTGGAGCGCTCAAGTGACGCCGAGGCCTCCGCCTTTCAGTCCACGCCGGTACCCGTCTCCGGGGCCAAAAAATCGTTCACCCACGCTCACAACGATACCAGATCATTTGCACCCGGCATTGCAGACAGTTCAAACTCAATATCCAACACAGAAGACTAGAATGAGGACAAGCTTCGACCCGGAGTTGGAACTGCCGAAGTTACAGCGCTGGTTTTCCGAGAATCAGCACCCGAGCAGGCAGCAAATACAGCAGTATGTCCGAGAATTGAATAACCTAGAATCGAGGCGAGGACGAAAGCCTCTCGACGTCAATAATGTTGTTTATTGGTTCAAGAACGCGCGCGCCGCGCAGAAACGTGCCGAGCTCCGCAACATTGGAGGTCTGAGCTGTCACCTCGGCATGAATGGATTCAATAGCAGAAGTCACAGTCCATCAAATGGCTCATTGATGGCCGGCGACAATTACGGTTCTCAAGATCACAATTCATTGAAAAGTCCAATGCAGCTGTCTGGCAGCCCGGGCCGATATCCTATGTCTGTAATGTCTGAAGACAATCTATCTAATGGAGGTTCAGATCTTGAAGACGAAGGTGGTGATTTGAATCCAGATGACCGGCCTGATAGCCCAGATGCACCATTATCTTTGATTACTACTAAGAAAAATAATAGTAACGATATGGATGATCGACCTGAAGAGTCTCCGAAACCACCAGACATTATAAAGGTAAATTGATAAAAATAAGATTTAACAGAACGTCTATGATAGAGTCAAGTTATTTAACTCGTTTCTATTGTTCTAGGTTCACGACATCAAGCAAGAGCCGCGTGATTTGAGCAAGCCTGACAACGCCAACTCCCCACAACGGTCTCCGGCTAAAAATAGTGACAGTTCACACAACAACAACAGCAATAACAATAATAACGAGGACGAGAACGGTGTCGTCGACGACCACGACGGGTCTGATGAAGACGTTATTCAAGAAAGGCACTACGGGCCGTCATCCCCGCATCTAGACCGCTTGCCGTTCCCAATGGTTCCCAACCATCCTATGTTCGGCCACGGTATCATGTACATGAGCCAATACATGAGCGGGTTTCCAGGCGTCCCTTCAGTGCCTGGGGAAGGAGCGAGCGGCTTGAACTTAGCCCTTGGAGGCACGTCGGACGAGCGACGCAAACGCAACAGGACTTTCATTGACCCCGTATCTGAAGTCCCCGTTCTAGAGCAATGGTTCTCAATGAACACGCACCCATCACACAACTTGATACTCAAATATACGGAGGAGTTGAACAGGATGCCGTACAGGCAAAAGTTTCCGAGGCTCGAATCTAAGAACGTGCAATTTTGGTTTAAGAACAGACGAGCTAAGTGTAAGAGATTGAAAATGTCGTTGTATGAGCCCTCATCGCCTGGACACTACTCCCATCCAGGACATCCTCACGCTATGGCCGAGAGGAAGATGGTTTGAACTAGTAACTGTGAGAGGTTAGTGTTTGTGACGTCAGGATTGACACGAAAGACTGAAATTGAATCGTAATGGTATACAGTGCCATGTTAGTATTAAAATGATGATGATAAAGTCATCCAAACTTTAAACAGTTCGTATTATCCAGAGGACTTTTAACTCTTTAGATTTAAAATCATAGTTTCGTTTAGGGTAGATTTCAATGCGATATATTTGTGAATTAAGGAGTATGATGGCGCGATCACAGCGCAATTATTATGTACATAGATTTAGGTACCAAATTGCTACCGAACGACATTATAATCACAATTGTGAGGGAATCTCAATATGTTAGTATGTATATACGCAACACAAAACTCGGTTTTTTATTTATTAAAATTTGTAGCTGTATAAAATAATGTTGTTAGAAAATAATTCTCATTAAAAGTTCCACTTAAATTATAGTAGAGGCGTATAGAATGGTATTCAATGTTATTCTAATATGTACATTATATGTAATTAGTATTGAGTCGTAGGTAATATTAATGATATTGTAGCACATAGTAGTGAAACAGGAGCGATAAATGAAGCGACCGGCTATACCGCTAGGTGGGCTGCCGGTCGATCTGACGCACATTCCGTATTATTCCTTTGTTATAGTTAAAATGCTTCCTGAATCCAAAGATCGGTTAGTGTTGTAGTTGGAACGTTACATACAAACGCTTGTAAATGTATTTTTTATGTTGGAAAGCGATGCGAAGCTGCAGGGTTGTTTGTTTTTGATACTTTTACAATTTCTAGAGGCAAATTCCTGGACCTTCCTAGATAGTTCATTTTTCAAGCTTGGGCGTGCTTGAATATATTGTAAATTTTTAGTTATTATTGTCAAGTAAACGATTGAAATAGATGGTCAAGTTCTTGGAACTTTCTTGCTTTAAAATTAGACTATCGTGGGGTTGGTCATGGAAGTTAATATTTGTTACAATCAGTCAGACAGAAGGCTCGCTTCTTATTTTAATAATTATTTTTGGTTTGTTTGACTGTCGCGACATTGGCTTAAGTTTCTTATTCTATATAGGGTTGTGAGTAGCTTAGCATCGCTTGACAAAATAAAAAGCTTCCCAAATACAATATGTTATTTTACAGTATTTACGCATTTATCGATATAAGCTGTACCATCACATCACTATTGTTTTGTAGTTGTAACATCATAGTTGTACTGACAGTTTGTTTTGTTGTTCATGTTATGCTTGTTTTCGTGAAGCTGTGATGATATTTCCAAATATTGTATATACTTTTATTAATGTTAACATGCTAAGGTTTATTGTAAACACTATGTCATTAGGCTCACACGAACAATTAAGCATTTACCGCGTAGGTAACGAAAATATTGGCTAAATGTTTATTCGATTCAATATAAACGAAAAATTTAATTGAATATATTATGAAATCATTGGTCTTGTTTTATTTCGTATTTGGGGTGGTGAAATCTATAGAAATAAACAGAACCTTGGAGAAGGGCATAGGCTATTTTATATCATGGAAAAATTTAGGTTCCTATGGGATTCTAGTCAACGCGGGCGGAAGATAATATTACACTAGCTCTGTTTCTGACGTCTGCTCTGTCACTAAAGTTTTCTCGGAATGCGGTACCGACATATAGTGGCCGTAATATAGCGGTGAATGAAGGCACTAGAACATCGGCTATGTAAACAACGGTGCCAAACACCACTCTCTAGGAAACCGCTCAATTTAGTTTACATAGCCAACGTTATAGTGACGTCATTCACCGCTATATTACGGCCGCTATATGACGGCACCGCTATCGGAGGAAACCATAGCTTTAGGGCCTGTTTTACAATCCTGAATGAAAACAACATCTGATTTATTTGCAGGGTAAACTTTATCTGAGGATTATGAAACGTACATGATATATGTACCTAAATGATAATAGTTATCTTAACATTGAAAAGCAAAATTTTCGCAAATTAAAGTATTAACATCTAACCACGATTTATTTCAACTTAAAAAGCTTATCTCCCAATCGTATCTATAACAATTGGCTATTCGAAACTACACGTGTCAATATCTATCTACGGTTCGGAAACGGCGGCGGGGCGCGGACCCAAATCACCTGTCAAACTGGCAAGACTTGGTGCAATCGGACTGGCATCAGGAGACGTCTTTGTCGCCACTTCGAG
Source organism: Drymonia ruficornis (assembly GCA_947859195.1). Classification (NCBI taxonomy): domain Eukaryota; kingdom Metazoa; phylum Arthropoda; class Insecta; order Lepidoptera; family Notodontidae; genus Drymonia; species Drymonia ruficornis. The sequence continues at coordinate 5,018,362 of OX401906.1, forward strand.
CTGGTGAACGACCGGCTGAATGTTTCAGGGCTTAGTCTTATACACCAATATCTGTATGGTAAGTTTTGGTACAGTGAGTAAACTTAGAAGATATTAGATAACATAAACGAGATAAACTTATTACGTACCTAGCTATTAGGTAGATGGCAAACACGCGAATTCGTAGGAATATAAGTATAGTCCGCGACAGGTCGAGATGACATTCGGGTTATGAGCTTTTGGCAGAATAAAATCCGAATTTAAATTAGCAGGACCCGATAAACAATTAAAATCGCCCACAAAATTATTAAATTAAATTATTCTGTTGCGTTGCGGGTCCTGCTAATTTTGATTCGGATTTTATTCTGCCAAAAGCTCATAACCCGAATGTCATCTCGACCTGCTATTAGGTAGATGACAGACACGCGAATTCGTAGGAATATAAGTACAAGATGTAAGGTAAGACTAGGGACGAATTGAAGGATTCAGTAGTCCAGTAATTAAAAATAGGATTTTATTCACAGTTCATTGATCAATGACTACGTTGGAAGAATAATTTCCAAAAGCGCCTACAAGAATCATCAACAAAATACAGAAATAAATTGCTATATTTTCTTTGTCAGGCGTTCTAAAGCGATATTTCGTGAAGTATGTATTATAGTAGCTAGGTTGCAGAAACAAACATCCAAGTTAATATGAACATCTCAAGTGCAAGAATAAGCTTGAAACGTGGAAGGAACGGAGCGAGCAAGGATTATACCAATTAGAGAGATTTTGAACTTCGAGCAACGATTCTTTGATCGCACACTCGCTACGATCTTATCCGATTCTTAGTTTACTTTGAGTTCGCATTAATTATTTTGAACTCATTATGGACATTCTCCAGTTTATTGACTAATGATCGGTGTTTTCCGCCTCTTCGATAATAATAACTTTATTTGTGATTGTGTATTTCTTTGCTATAAGATATTTGCAGGCGTTATCAAACACGTATAGTAGGCATCTGTTTTATTGATTACCTGGTTTAGGTAAAATGATTTTTTCTGTAAGGTCGAGTAGCACACTCATTCTATAGAAGGCATGAGATGATGTGAATGGGGATAAAGCAAAAGTGATGTGTCAGGATCGTAGCATGTGGCAATCAGTGGTCTTTGCTTACCCCCGTGGGAAATACGTATGTAGGTCTATATTATGATATTTATATCTACGCGTTCAGACGTCAAAACTGATTGCTCGGGCGCGCCGCTTGCCTGTTTTAGACGCAGCCACCGAAAAGGTAAGTATGTATGTATGTTCCTTAATAGGTGTTTCCAGATGCCGCGCATGCCTCGCCCGAGCGCTAATGTTATGACATTATGTCTATGCATTCCGACGCGATGTCAGAACTGAGTGCTCGGGCGAGGCATGCACCTGATGTAGACGTAGCCATTTAAATTTCTTCTGCCAACTTTACACTTCTTTCTTCTGTATTAATTTGTTTTTTATCCAAGAAAAATAGGACTGATGTTGTGTCGCGTTAATATCGTGAGGCATTAAGTTTTAATCTTAACAAACTGGCTGTCGGGCGGGCACGCATTTATGTTAGTTAACCGAGGATTATGACGGCTACTAAGGCAATATTTATAGACTTGGGAAATTAAATGAGTAGTACCTATCACGGTTGTAAGTTTCTAGTGTTGAAAAGATAGGCATTGTTGTACAGACACTTCGCTAGTCCTAAATAATGCTAATCCAATAAGAGCGGCTTCATTGTCATTGTTATTTTTGTTATAGTTTCCAAAACTTGTATTTCTTTGAATTATACCTAAAATGTAATTAATGTTAGTGGAATATTAATCATAAATGTGCTCGAGTGTGGTTGACACTGTCTACAACATGTTAAGAAAACCCTGTCCGTCCCGAAAACGTATTGTTGGGTATCGAGATTAGATTCTATTTTTGTAAAAAAAAAATCTTTTTTTAAATGTTTTTATTTATTCCTTGAAAAAAAAATTTTTTTATATTTTTTAGCATAGTAAGTGTCCCACTGCTGGGCAAAGGCCTCCCATATTTTTTTGGAAAACAAATACCTCGTTTAAATAAATAAAAAAAAACATAAAATGACGTCATCACATACTTTGTGGTCAGAGGTGCCGCCACACGATCTAACATAATTACTTCCGGTAACGGTGTTGTCATATTTTTAAAATTTGCTACATTTTGAGGGAAAAAGGCAAAAAAATTGGCATTTTAAATTGTCATCAATATGTTTACTATCATGAATATTTAATTTTTTTTATTTTATTTGGTCATGTGATTGGGAAGCCTAAATACCGGTTTCGGCTCGGATAGGGTTTTTTTAACATATTGTAGGTATATGCGAAGTTGTACCCAATTGACTGCAGCTCATATACGGCCATAACCACAGAGTAAAGACTAAAGAAAGAGGTGCCCTTATTAGATATATGTATGAAAACAAACGTGGTCATTGTTTTTTCATTTTCATTGTTCTATCTACCGGTAAATAGTTGAACTACTCGCTTCGTTTTATGTCGATGTTAGTACTAGGCCGACCACTCGGCCGAGTTGCTTAGGGCCAGTCCCCTTAGTAATTGGTCCATGGCCATAACACACCGGGTAGCCATGGCGACATCGCCAGCCACCGTAGCCATCTATTCGTATTGAAATGTATGACAGGTATCACATCTGGCGACGGACTGGCGACGTCGCCAGTCAATAACGGGCCCGTTGGCGTGGTTGGCGCGGAGGCGACATTCACGCTGCAGGTCGTAGGTTCGATTCCTACCCGTGACATGCATTTGTGTGCATGAACATGTCTGTGTGTCCGGAGTCTGGGTGTATATGTATATTAAGTATGTATTTGCAAATAAAAAAAGTAGTATATGTAGTTATATCAGTTATCTGGTTTCCATAGTACAAGCTCTGCTTAGTTTGGGATCAGGTAGCCGTGTGTAAAAAATGTCCCAGGATATTATTATTATTATTATTATTAATAAAAATTGTTTGGATACGTGGCCGGCGACGTCGCCATGGCGGCCCGGTGTGTTATAGTTCATACGGGCTGGCTTGACCGGGACAGTACCAACCAACCACCCCTTCCCCTCCCTGTGTCCCACTCCCCTTCAGGACGCCAACGTGCGAGCGATGCCTTTGGTATTGCAAGCATCTATACGCTACGGCTACGGTAACTGCTGTAGTAGGTACGCTTGTTTGCCGCCGTAGTCAAATAAAAAAAATTACAAGAAAATAATTCATTGGCGGCGTCTTCATCAGGCGCATGGCTCGCGCGAGCACTCACTTTTGACGTCGGAACGCATAGACGTAATGTCATAATATGAGTGCTCGGGTGAGGCATGCGCGCCATATGGACACATCTATTCATTATTACACTACACATAACTGCTACTAAAATGTTGCTGTTTTATGTAATAAAATGGCAACATTTCGTTTGACGTCCGCAGCCTCCCCGGTACAACAATAAAACTCTTAAGTCTGCTTGTAGCTGGACGATTTACCCGACTAAGTTAATGCGCAGTAACACTGTCTGTTTTGAAATGACCAGAGCAGCGAATTAATATTGAGGATATAAAAGAAAGCTTTAGCATGACTTGGTGGAAGCGCTACTGTGGCCTATGATATATTAATATACAGGTGTAACGGGAAGGGTAAAACCTAGGTACTCTTTGTTAAATACATAGAGATTTTAATTAGAAGAGACGTTCTTAGTAGATATCTCTATGAAACAACGCGTGGTCATTTTCCCGGGATGCATGGCATCTATCTACCGGTAAATAGCTGAACTACTCGCTTCGTTTTATGTCGAAGTTAGTACTCGGCCGACCACTCGGCCGAGTTGCTTAGACCCAGTCCCCTTAGTAATTGGTCCATGGTTAAATATTAATCAAATCTTGTTTTTCAAACACATTCGAAACATTAAAATGTTTATTGCACACTTGAAGTGCCTACCTAACTAGAATCATTCTCTTAAAATTACCTTCAACCTTCAACATAACTTTACCGAAACTTTTTTGAACGCTTACCATCAACCGTGATCCCCTTGCCTCCTATCTGCCATCCCGATTCCCGTCCGAGCTTTAGTTATGATATAACAAGGAGGCAGCTAAGCCAGGCTTACGGTACACTTTATTAATTGACATGACATATTTTTGTAATGGGACGAAAAATAAACAAAGAACAATCAAGTACCTACTAAACGAGAATTTTTGATACCTAATTTGGTTTGATTTATGAAATGTGCTTCCTCCACACCTTTTTAAATAAATAAATATAGCCAAGCACACACCAAATCTATGGTCCCAAGCAAAGCTTGTACTATGTGTATTGTACAGTTGACTGGGGGTGATCCCAGTGACACCCAGTCCAGGGAAAATTACGAAAAGGCCGTTTCCGAAATTTGTTTTTGGCGGAAAACGAGCTCGCAACCCGCAAACTCACATCTGTAGCAGGGTTTGTAGCATAATAGCGAAATTGGCTTTCAAAGTAGAATCAAGAATGCTAAGTAGGTATGTACGGATTAATAAGAAACATACTTAAATAGGTACGTAATTAAAAATTAATATAAACAAGCATAAGCAGGACTTGTAATTCCAGAAGAAACGAACTAATTTTGCGCAAAAAAAAATTATATGAGTAATCTCCTTAGCAGGAGAAACGTAGATGTACTTTCTTTAATAACTACCTCATCTCTGGGAGCCATAACTCAGCGTTGATCCTTACATTGACTTAAGAAGATGAACCACCCCCGGATATATGTAGCTTTCATTTTCGCTACGACCTCCTCTGTAATATCTGCGAGTCCATACTTGGTGAAATCGTGACAAATACTGAAGAAAAATCTGTAAGTCTAAAAACACTTGCCATACCAATTTCAATTTGGTGATGAGGCGGAATTTTAATCAATCAACACAGGCGATTTTCAAGATGTTAAAGTTTTTTACAGATTTTATCTTTTATAGAAAATTGATTATTTTGTTAAAAAACTAAGATTTCCTAATTAGCGGGGTTTTAGATGTACCTACCTACGTACTCATAATCAAAACATTTTGAGTTTTTTGTGGCCAATCAATATCAAATACTCAACATGGCAAAGAATTTTCAAAACAACATCCTAGATTTGCTTTTCTAAAAGCATTTATATAGACTGCTGTTTACCATTTACGATTCACACTCAACTTTGATCCAAATAACGAAGGTCAAAAGTGTCCGTAGTCAGTACGAGGTCCGCTTCCCCCCCGCGTTCCGTGCTCCGGCTCGTCGCGGTCGGTGTAATCTCAAATCCCCCGCCACCAATTTATTTTCATTAGCGATCATCCTCGGTTAATTTTATTCCCTACTTACCCTGCCAAGGATCGGAGACTAAAGTTGGAGCAGTATGGAAGAGGCTTCTGTGGTAGATTCGATATTAAAAATATGGTTAGTATTTATCTAATCATTCGTTGTTGTATTGGAAAGTACAAGTTTAATCCAAAAAATAATAATTTGTTTTATTACACGGTGGTGGATAGGTTGATATTGATTTTAAATACATTAATTATTAGAAAAATGTTCTTACCCATGGAACTCTATTAAAACTTGCTTTGCTCTATAACAACTTATTGGGTATTTATAATAAAATAATAATCAAAAGTGTACCATTGTAGCAGTGTTTTAGACTTGGCGGGGGCAGTAACCTGCTCCAAGATATATAGGTATCTGGCATAATAATATCTAATTTAACTCAGGAAGTTTTAATCAATTGTGTTCCATTTTTTTTTTTCGTATTTCTATTGGTGTAGTCTCTCTCCATACATTGCGACAATCCGCTTGAGCTCGTATCCCGAGCAGTATCTGTGAGTTGCTTAATTCATTTCCACAGGATAATATTATTTTTTTACTCCCTCCCGCTTTTTGTGATGAGCCGTGGCTTATTTTTTATTCATTGGGGTGGTTATTCATCTCAATTCGTTCGCTGTTGAGTTAGATTGAGGTGTAATCAGTTTGGCAGTCGCATTGTTGTGCACGTTTAGATATTTAAAACGTTATTAAATGAAAACAGTTCGGTTTATCGTATCTATTTCTTCATTTTAAATATTCACGGCGTTAACATAAAGAAACATACGCAAGCCTGTACGAGTTCCATTAGTGTATTTGTTTTAAACTTTGATAGAGTTCTATATTTGTATAGCAATGTACACCGACCATTATAACATATGCCATACAGAGTGAATTTGAAATCATGGGCATCCTTTTAAACTATGACTGCACAATATGATTCAGAATATTTTGGGAAAATAAATAAAACATCTATTGATAAAAAAAATTGCACGAGTAAGCAAGTAACCAAACAGTTAAATGTTATACCTTACCTGGGCATAAAATTTTTATCAATTGATTTGTTGATTGATATTCGGAATTATGTGTAGAATCACCGTTTAAAAGGATGCCTATGATTTCGGGATTAGGTAATAGTCAGTTCCTGTATACGGCGACAAGGTTCACCACCTGTCACGTTGGGTTCTGACTATCTGGTGAAACGTGGGCTTTGAGTTGACTTAATACCTCCACAATGTGGAGTATGGCCACTCAAGCCTCTGACTATGGCCCGAATGGGGATAAAAGTCGTGACGTTATATATATATATATATATATATATATATATATATATATATATATATATATATATATATATGATTCCAAATTCACTCTGTATACCATATACTATACCAATTATGTCCAGACGTAGCAACTAAGTAGTAAGTTAAAAAAATAATGTCGTAGCAGTGTTTATAAGCCCACTGGCTTCGCAACGCTACGCCGTCTACGTCTCGTAGCAATGCCTACGCGTCCTTTTTATCGGCCTGTACACCCGACTATTAATCGCAAATAAACGATAATGCGGTGTTTGAGCGTCTATTTCACCGCTTACGCTTCCTATATCTGACTTAATTACTATGTGAGCTCATAATGTGGTCATCGTTTTTATGTGGGCATCAAGAGTTCGTATGAGGAAGAAAAAGAGATTTATTCATTAAAAAAAAACGTTTGCATTTCTGAGTCTGATAAGTATGTCGATGAATAATAATATCGAATTATTTGATTTTAGTAGTAACCTAACTACAATTAAAAATAAATATTTCAAAAGTTATATTTCAGCAAACATGTAAATTGAAGTGCCTCAAAGTACTTTGTTGTAAGGTATTCTATGCACCCCATATACTAAACAAGGTGGCAACATTTTATTCTAAATCTGTGCACGAATTAATTTGTCGCGTCGCGCAAAATTAACGCATGAGTAACGTCGCCCACCCTGACATCTCGTTAAATCGCACTTGTGCATCTCAGTACTCGCGTTTGGTATAGAGCTGTTGTTACCACATTTTTATTTACTCCACATTTTAGAAAAAAATATCTATGATAAATACTATAAACATAAGAACACTCGAGATTTAACAGCTCTATAAGTACCTATATTAATTTAGCATCAGTTTTCCCATTTTTAAAAAATTCTTTTCACTTTGCTACTTTTTTAAATAAAAATAACATGCTTTTTAAGACTGTTACAGTACTAACGGTAGTAAATGATAACATGCTATGGGATTTTTTATCACTTTTCTCATATTGCAACAACCTTGGCAGTATCATGGTATTCTGAGAGGCAGAAAAAAATAAACATTAAGAATAACATATAGGCTCATTGAACGTGATAGGTAGGTATTATTATAAACTTTTTACGAAAACTCAGATCTCACAAATGTTCAACTTTTATCATTGAATTTAAATAGTGGTTCTAACAGCTCTATAAACATACAGTTAATTTTCCCCATGCGGTGTTTACCGCGAGCTCAGGTGAAAAGATCCCACGCTCACCCGTCTGCAAGGCTGGCTTAAATGAACTGTCCTGCCCGCCCCCGTTGTGACAGGATTCATGATACCGACAATCTGTCTATGACGCACTTCATATTCTTGAAGTTAAAAATGCTTAGGTCGTACGTGGCCACAACGGTTAGTTTACGACGCGACGGCGATTTCTATGCAAAGGCCCAGGAGATGGTATTTTTTATGATTATAAATAAGAAATACATATTATTATGTAAAAGAAATCGACATAATTGTTATTCTATAAAAAATATAAATCTCCCACCACCAATCTCTGCTTTATACCCAAAGACAAAACATCTTAATTTCTTAACGGGCACTCATCAAAATTGTTTAATTACATCCCTTGAGGGACAGCTAAGCGTGAAACGGGCCTAATCAAGCGGTCCGCGGCGGCCATAACTGCAATAATAAACGGTGGCGCCCCCAGACGAAGATCGGGAAATTAGCCCTTAAAAAATACGGCTTCTCCCCAACGTTTGACAGTGACGTTTGAGGTTATTGTGTAAAGGAAAATGCGGTCGTTTTGTTTGTGTAATGTTAAATGTGTTGAATATTGCATGTTTTTAAGAATATCGATGGTCAACTTCAGAGTCAGTAGGGAAGACTTGCACGAGTGAGGACTTGAACGCGACCACTCTCAACGCTCTGTTTAAAAATAATAGAACTGTTGACACGAAAAGAAGAGGAATAAATAGAGCAATTGTTGCATGATTTTTAGTAGTTATTTTTCATGTTAAATTATAATTATGGTTTATTAAAAACAGGAAACTAAATCTGTAATTTCAAAATTGGAAAATATATAAATATCACTTGCAGCCAGTTATCATTGTCTTTTATGTAATGATGTCAGATCACTTAGTTAGAACAATTGCATAGATAAGTATGTTTTTGGATTTTTTTTCATTAAATTCCTTTTATTATATGTAACGGAGCGAGAGATGTTTCCGTTGCGCCACGCAGTCCATTGTTTATTTTTCCAATTTGAAATTATTTAAATTCAGTAGTCAGTATTTTTTACAGTCAGTTACAATCGCATGATTTGTTAATTTTTTGAAATGTATTAAATGAATAGATTTATCAGAAAAACATTTTATCATAATTCATCAAGATCATACATAATATACAGAAAGAAGATGAAGATAATACATTAAGAACCTACCCACCCCTTACATTATAAAAATACCTAATGGAAGTTAAAGATTGATATAAAGAGCAGTTAACAGAAGAGAACGGAAACCGAAGATATAAAACGCAGTCGCTTAAGGAAATGTGCAGACGCAGCTAACACGCGGTTCACGCAGATAACGCGACGCGCAAATGTACTGATATCTTTATATTGGGACGTAAACTTGAATCGTTCCGAATGATGAACGGTCCAGATTGAGATCTGGTTCAATGTTCTGTTGATGAGCTTGCGCTTGATTTGTAGGTACTTGAAAAATGTATTGACTAACAGTGATAGCCGATTGGTTAAGGACGCGCCTTGCGGTGCCTAAGGTCCAGGGTTCAAACCCCGCTCGCAACTCTGGATTTTTCCAAATCTATGTGCGAATTATTGTGTAAAGGGCTACTTTTGCGGCAACTGGCAACTCGCAACTAGCTGTTTTCATATAAAACGATTGCAGCAATCGCGACAACTGTTGCTGCAACTGGCAATTGTTTGCTGCAACTTCCAAAAACTATTAAAAAATTGATAGTTTCGGCAAATAAGTTGCTAGTTTCGGCAACTGAAGTTGCTCCTTTGCATAGGTATACTCGGTTAGGTACTCAATAGTTATTTACGAACTCAAAAATAAAGAATCAACAGAATTAATGATCAGAATATTTTTTTACAGCGGCTAATAAATGTTATAGAACAAATTCTTAATTAATGGCTACAAATTAAATCACTGCCTTAATTTTCCCTCTAATCTTAATTGACATTCCATTTTAATTACACAAACATTATAAAACAAAACAAAAAGCCTCTAAAGCTCCGTAATTAAGTTTATATCTGGTTGAATTCACTTTATTATCGCCGTATCTATTCTGTAGGCTGAGTTGTAAAGTGGCAGTGTTACATAGAAAATTCAATAAAAAGCTAAAAGCCAATCTTATCTCGGCGAGAGGAAATTAAGAAACAGCGGTGGCCGGCATCTGACACGGTGGCTGTGGCTCTTCCACATCTGTCACTAGTGTTGGGCTAGTGTTTATGTTATATCGATAAAATGCACTATCGTATTTTAAATTGGTATGATTTTATTACACCTTTAAAGTTAGACCAATCGGTTGGTTTAGAATTAGAAATACATTTTTGTGTACAATATGATGCTAATACTAGGGTTTGCTTTACTCACAGGAACAGGCATTATTTTATAACCGAAGTCGATAAATTAAAATTAAATTGGTATGATTTTATTGCACCTTTTAAGTTAAACCAATCGGTTGTTTTGCAATTAGAAATATTTTTATGTGTACAATATGATGCTAATACTAGGGTTTGCTAAGGTTTGCTTTACTCACAAGAACAAGCATTATTTTATAACCGAAACCGATAAAAAAGATCTTAAAAAAGGTATCAAATCAGGATAGCATCGGATATTGTTTAGTTTATGCTCGATATTTTCTCTCTTGGAGCACACCACTAAGCATTTTTAAAAGATAGAGTCTGTTGAATGCGACAGCGCCTCGACATCGGGCTTCGTCGAACCGTTGAAATAATTCCACAGCGCGACACCGCGGCCGGGGGAGACGACGGAAACTCACCCTTATCTACGGTATACCCGCTTTTTAAACAACTCACTTCTTTATTTGTATTTATTCCGAACCCCCCGCGCGCCCCGCGGCCTCACCCCCTTCCGCGCCCGCGTTACCACATGAATAGAGACGCTACTTAATGGGACTTTCAGTTCCTAAGTCATCATGCTTTTTAACAATATACTCGGCGATAAGTAAGAAGGTCGCGGATAATAAACGGTGGAAATATACGTGTTTACTTCGGGGAAAAATGTTCGGGTGGATCTTGATGTTCTGCCGTAAATAAGCCGCTGGCGCGAAGTTTGTTTTGTGTTTTTAATATACGTTTTGTGGTGGTTGGCGGAACAAATTGTGAAGAAAGTAGCATCGGGAGACGAAGGAGGAATATTTCAGTTACAAAGGTGCTCAGTGCAAATTCTGTTGGCTGCAAAGCACGACACAGCTAAAAATATCGCTGTATTGCTCAAGCGCCATGACCATGCAAAGGACGGCAATAAGCTTAAGTTTAGTCAAGTTTATTTTAAGCAAAGTTCAGTTTCTTTGTTTCGTAGGTACCAGGTTCAAAATAGAAACCATGGTAAATAAAATAAACGAATCTGAAACTACTTTTCTACCTATATATTTTTTCTATTAATATATATTTTTTCAATTTATATAACGTAATAAGTAACCGACGATCATTATGAATTTATTAGGGCCTCCGCAGACTAGCTACTTTTAGCATCGGCGATCGGCGATTTTGATGCTGCGTCTCGCTTGTTCGCGCTCGAAGAAACGCGACGCAGCATCGATACGTCACAAAATCGCCGGTCGCCGATGCTAAAAGTAGCTAGTCTGCTGAGGCCCTTACCCACTACTGATACCCAGCGGTGATTGTAACTGTAAAACACAAAATTTTACAGGAGAAAGAATTTATCCTATTATTATGAGATTATCTATCTTACGAACATTTATTAAAATGGAATAACGAGGTTTTGTATTATTGGGCAATGCTATAGAAACTATACCTATCCAGGTTATTATATCCGTGGATACCTATAAATAATTCCTTAAACCCCTAACTCGGTCGTTATTCATTGCGCGGTGTATTCGCCTACTGGGTACAGTTTATCCGTTATCGCACCGCAATGCATTACCGGCAGTAACAATAATATCGTTACGATATTGTCGGGGGCTATTCAACATTTTTATTATTGCGTTACTATTGTCTTATGGCGCGACGGTTCCAGATAACAACGGCGACGTAGTGGCGATAAGTTTGGCGAGCAATTTTGTTGGAATACTTAAATATTACTAGCCTTCCGTGATCATAATATTGCTTATAAGTGGAGTTCAAGTAAAGGTACCTACGCATTTTGTATCATAGTTTTGGACTCTTTTGAAAAGTAAAATTACACCATAGACATTACCAAAGAAGACATGTGCCTGTCCAAAACGGAGTCCATGGACACAGTACGACTCAGTCATTCGCGGAAAATAATGTTGAAAACATGTCGATATTGTCAATATGACTAATCTTTTGATGGTGGCAAGCATTTTGGTAAATAATATAACTAAATCAATACCATGTACTTACCATTTAGTTCATAAATGCCGATGAATACAAGGCAGGCGCTCGCAAAACTCCATCGGTGTTATTACAAAAAATTCAACTCGTTTTCAATGCGTCTCTAGTAAAAAAAATCTTGTAAATTTTGACATAACTCTTGTTGATTCTTTTTTCTGTGACTAACAAGCGTACAGATGATATTCTGATCTGATATTAAGCAGTTATCCTATAGATACCTATAGATGCTTGCAAAACCAAAGGCATCGCTCGCATGTCACCGACCTGAAGGGGAGTGGGACAGAGGGAGGGGAAGGATTGTGTTGTTTTTTTAAACCGACTTCAAAAAAGGAGGAAGTTTCTCAATTCGACCGTATATATCTTTTTTTTTTTTTTTTATGTGTGTTCGCGGATAACTTCGTCGTTTATGAACCGATTTTGATGAATCTTTTTTTGTTGGAAAGGAGATATTCCAGCGGTGGTACCATGATAAGGAAACCAGGATCTGATGATGGCATCCCAGAGAAATCGAGGGGAACCTTCGAAAATCGTAGGGGCGACTAGTGCGTTTGTAATTTTTTTCATTAACTATTTTAAAGCACTACTATTTTATGAAGGTCTGGAGTCGATCTGATGATGGAGCCGAAAGACAGTCGAGGGAACTCCTCAACGATTTACAGCAATTACCTGGTGTTTGGGCTTGATTAATTTGTATTGATGAGAACTTTACACCTAGATGGGTTGTGACTGTCATTAGGGGTCTGATGATGAAGACGTAGGACAGTCAAGGGAACTCCTCAACGATTTACAGCAATTACCTGGTGTTTGGGCTTGATTAATTTGTATTGATGAGAACTTTACACCTAGATGGGTTGTGACTGTCATTAGGGGTCTGATGATGAAGACGTAGGACAGTCAAGGGAACTCCTCAACGTTTTACAGTAGCTACCTTGTGTTTGGGCTTGAGTAATTTGTATTGATGAGAACTTTACACCTAGATGGGTTGTGACTGTCATTAGAGGTCTGATGATGAAGACGTAGGACAGTCAAGGGAACTCCTCAATGTTTTACAGTAGCTACCTTGTGTTTGGACTTAATTCATTTCTATTGATGAGAACTTTGCACCCATATCGTTTATAAGTGCCATTACAGGTCTGATGATGGAGACCATAGACAGTCGAGGGAATTCTTCAACGATTTACAGCAGTTACCTTTTGTTGAGCTTGATTAATTTGTATTGATGAGAACTTTAAACCTAGATGGGTTGTGACTGTCATTAGGGGTCTGATGATGAAGACGTAGGACAGTCAAGGGAACTCCTCAACGATTTACAGCAATTACCTGGTGTTTGGGCTTGATTAATTTGTATTGATGAGAACTTTACACCTGGATGGGTTGTGACTGTCATTAGGGGTCTGATGATGAAGACGTAGGACAGTCAAGGGAACTCCTCAACGATTTACAGCAATTACCTGGTGTTTGGGCTTGATTAATTAGTATTGATGAGAACTTTACACCTAGATGGGTTGTGACTGTCATTAGGGGTCTGATGATGAAGACGTAGGACAGTCAAGGGAACTCCTCAACGTTTTACAGTAGCTACCTTGTGTTTGGACTTAATTCATTTCATTTCTAGTGATGAGAACTTTGCACCCATATCGTTTATAAGTGCCATTACAGGTCTGATGATGGAGACCATAGACAGTCGAGGGAATTCTTCAACGATTTACAGCAGTTACCTTTTGTTGGGCTTACTTCATAAGGTTCAATATGCCAAAATGTTCATTGGTATGGCGCCACTAAAAATCGTGAAATAAAATTATTTTTATTTAAAAAAAAAAACCGACTGCAAAAAAACCTGATGCACTAAAAAGCCTGAAATAATATTTCTATTACCACCTCTGCCTACCCCTTCGGGAAAACCAGACGTGATGGTGTGTTATCGAGTATTTGAAGTCGGTGCCAATCTTGGTATGCCAAGTCTACCTACTATAAAAGTAAGAAGATAGATTGGCACCGACCCCAAATACTCGATAACACACCATCACGTCTGGTTTTCCCGAAGGGGTAGGCAGAGGTGGTAATAGAAATATTATTTCAGGCTTTTTAGTGCATCAGGATTTTTTGAAGTCGGTTTTTTTTTTTTTTAATAAAAATATTTTTTGTAATACCACGGCAAATGTCTGTTCTCGTAGCTGCAAAAATGATTCTGACACAACGTTCGCCATCCTATCCGTCCATATGTATCTGGAATAACTCGCGACCGAGATACGTTGCAGATTTATGTCTGTAATGTTTGTTGTTTCACCTTCCCTGGAATAATGCGCTCTGAGATTTATGAATAAGCCCGCACCTCTTAGGCGGGCGATTGCTACTGATAACAGGATGCGGTGACTAATTTCCCAGCCTCCCGACACAGTTGTGAGATTAAGAATTATGTGGAAATTGGTGATAAAGGTATTTGTGTATCAGGAAGGTATTTAAATTTGAGTGGAACTACTAAACGTTGATAGTCAGAATTAATGTTAAGTAATCTTTAAAGACTAGCATAGCGTAGTCAAAAGCTGTATTTAAAAAATATTCGCCATATTAATAGACATTTTTAGCCAGATTAAAATGGCTTTACAAAAAAAATCTAGGAACAGAAGTGATTTGTAATGCCAGTGTAAGTTTATCATAACATTCTATAAATGTTAGGGGTATGTTTTTAAACTACATTGTTACCCCTGTCCCCTTAAAAAATAACTTAAGCTACTCGTCCGCGACGCTACTCAAAAGAAACGGAACTGTTTAGTAATTAAAATTACTCAGTAACTGATTAGTAACGCTAGTCGCTCGTGGCTCGTCCACGGCGCTACTCAAAATAAACGCAACCGGCTAGTAACTTCCCAAGCTCGATTCACTAAAAACCTGACAAGTGCCAATCGGACTCGCGCCCTGGGGGTTCCGTACAAACTTATGAGGTGTTGAATTTTGAAAAATGCTGAAAATTATTTTATTTTATTTGTAATGCAAATTTTCATATCTCTAGAACACGACGGAACCCTAAAAATTATAGTGATGTTTGTCACTGGATCTAACTATTTCGCTTTAATGTTAGATATAGGTACATACTAAGTTTAATGCGTTAATCATTTTCCTATAAATAGAGCCATGCTAAATTCGTCTTTCAAGTTTATCTTAAACCACGCCTAATCTCGCTATAATTTGCTACGCCTCAGTAGTACATAAAAGTTCGTAGCAACTAGTTTAGATTATTCCGCCATCATATTCAAATTACAACTCCACAACTACCCTAAAAACTAAACTATAACCGTCATTACATAACCACAAGAGACCGCAGAACAGTTTTGAGTTTCCAATTATGCAAATACCCACGCCGCTTCCTGCTACCATTAATCATTATCTAAATTAATTTCGAACGTTAAGAAAATCTCCTCTTAGTTTCTTAAAGTCACAATAAAGGATCGCGGTGGGCCATAACTCATCTGAACCTAAGATTACTGATCTTTAATCCCCCCTCCTGGCTTCACTTAAAGTTAAGATTTACGAGCCAAAGGAATTATATTACCGCGCCCCGCGAAATAAGCTTACGTTTGGAGTCTATGAAAAAAGTTTGCTTACCGACGTTAGTGCCAGCCAGTACTTAGAAAAAAGTTAAAGGTTTGTCTAGCTTTTTTTATTGGAAAATGGATAGATAAAAAAAAGGGTTCGAATTTTAAACCAGTACCTATATTTTTGTTTTTCGAATGCAAGTAGGGTAAGGATATCTTTGGTTTCATTGTCAACCAACCTAAAACCTCATTCTCCTATTTACTTAGGAACCTACTTAATAGTAAAACAAAAACTATACCAGTCTCTATAATGCTATGATTAATACGAACAAGATGGTAACATCGCCATATTTAACAAATCCATCTGCTGTATAATGATGTACGGCCTTTTTACCGTGTTACTGAGTTAGCTGAAGAAATATTTATGGCTTTAACTTTATTTAATATCGTCTCGCCCCTCATAGGAAACTTTTAAGCTACACAAACTACTTGTGTGCATATTGGTTGTTATTAGATTTCTTTGTGTGATAACAATTTCAAATTAGGTAAAATAAGTTTATGAAAAAAAAGTTGGGAAATATTTGCACCACCGTCTTGTATGGCCCAATGTTTTGGTATACCATAGAGCCTGTAGAGTCTCCAGGCATGTGTATAAGTAGGGTAATGTTTAGCTACATCCGTAGGGACTGGCTTTTTGGCGGGAAGTGGAAAAGTCATGTTGTCATTTTTGTTTTAATTTCCAAAACTTGTGTTTTCGTGTATTATAGTGTGTAATATTGGTGGAATATTAACCATTATATGGTCATAAATGTGCGTGAGTGTGGGCAATTGGAACAAAAGTGATGAAACATGATTTTCGGCTTCTCACAAGAAGTCTAGTAATTTGTCAGTAAAGTATCCGCCACTTTACTGATAGGGTTTGGGGGGGTAGAAATAAGGTAGTTATAAGGTAGATTTAAGGTAGTTATAAGGTAGAATTAAGAAAAAAATGTAATAAAAGTATACTGATGTTAGGCTCCAAAGGGCTAGTTCCCAGGGGCCGTAAAACTAATCTTATAAAAAAAAAAAAAATCCGTAGGGACTCTAATTATTTTGTAGACTTGGTGAAGGCGCGCCCTACCTTCATCTGTTTTTTTTATATTTTAATATCGTGTTCTAATTTTAAATTTTAAGATAGGCTTTAAAATTAATTTGCCCACTTATAATAAACTTTCCATTTTCGTTCAAGCGTCTATCAGCTTAACCGGGTTAAAGTTTCACTTGAAAAACGCGTGAATAAATAAATTTGGTTTATTGAGGCCAAACAGTTCAAATAGACTTGGTGTAGGTAGAGTATCTATATTTTTATTGTTATTTTTTTTTTACTTAAACACCTACTGCATGGTCCAAACTAAGCAAAGCTTAGGCATACTATGGGTACCTCGACAATTGATTAGGGGCGATTTGTTCCAGTACTTATCGTATACGTAAAAATATTGTGAAAACCTTCTTATCATGGGGCTAAATACTATCACATAATTTAACCGTCACCTATAACAAACTTATCTCCAAAGTTCCAAAACGCGAACTTCCAACAATAGCGTAATTGAAAGATCGGAAATTCCCAACCAGGCACATATTTCAAAAGCTCTTCTCGCCGGATAATATAAGAAGATAGAGGACAGACTCGGATATAAAATATGGCGTCCTTTCATGAATCTTATTAAGATATCCTCCGAAAACCGAGAGAGACGCGACCATATCACATACAAACGCGCGAGAGTGGGATGTATAATGTAGCTCAGTTCACGTATATTAAAATAATACAGATACGGTTAAAGAGGTGTTCGGGTCGGAATTTATAGCCTCTATGAATATGATTTTCCTTAAGAAGTGGATATAGTTCCCTAAAGAGACGTTTAATGTCGCCTTGCTATTATTATAGAGCGGGCTATTTCGACGACCCATTATACAGACTAACTGATAGGTACCCTTTTATAAAGTATGACGAACTTCCATCCCCTATTTAACCCCCTTAAGTGTTGAATTTTCAAAAATCGCTTCTTTTGCTTGCCTACCTCATAAAATATACCTACTGTCAAAATTTCATGTCTCTAAACTTTGCTAAACTGATAGACCAGTAAGTAACCGACCAAATTTTATGGTAAGAAGGATAGCAAACCTATAAGTATGTGGTTCACCTAATTTCAGGGAAAATTAAGGCAGCCAGAAGGGCTAGACAAGTGGCTGACGTCTACAAATTCACTACGATTCATCTATGGAAATGACATAAGTGACGTGATCTTCATAGCAACTTGTTGTTGATTTACATAGCGACGTTTGATATTTCCATACATTGTGAAGTTTGTTCTTTTCTATTCGATTAGCGTTCATGCCACTTGGCTAGCCCCCCTGGACGGACATAAGCACCTCTACGATGACGACGATTTGACAGTAAAGTGCATATAATTAGTACCTATCTCATTATCCGAATCTCCCATCATTATTGGTCTCACTACCCCACCCCACATGAGTACCTCGGGGGGAGTCCCATAACTCATAACTTTCTTTCACAAGTGCACCACGCGCCGTATCAGCCAACATGCAAAATAACTTTCGGATACATTCGGTTAGCGAAAACCGATAATAAATTTTGGTATAAGGTATGTCTTCAGTATTGTATAGTTAATATTTTAATTTTAATGTGGAATTCGATAAGCCAAATTTAACTATTTTTGTTTTTTAATTACCCATTAACTAAAGTTACATCAGTATTTAGTACAAACTTATAGTAAAAAAGCCCCACCTAAATTGGCAAATTTACTGTTGCAGGCCATTAAAATTTAGCTAAAATTACGCGCAACGTAAATCTGCTGTATGTAATTAGACACTATAACAGTTAGATCTAAAACAGGTTTAATAATTGATGAAATGTTGATTTGTGTAATGCGCAATGGTTTAAAGATAGATTTGGGTTTAATGTCCTCAAGAAAATTCAAAGATCGCTTCTGCAATTAAGTGCCAATGAACTATACTTAGTTATGTAATTATTAAGCACTGATATAATTATTCATAACTAAACTATTATCTATTCTACGCTAATCTAATCTTCTTGTTACTTGTATCGTATTCTAAAAACACGCGCCAATGTCTTCGACCGTTATCATTCAATTTACCGCTGAGGGGAGGGCGATATGCAAAAATGCCTCATCGTTTATCCCCACATAAATAACATTAGCTGAGCAAGATAGCGTGCGTGAGAGTGTTTTTGTAATTACCTTATAAATAATAATTCAGTGAGTCGTAGATTACGGTTAGATGGGGATGATTCACGGCGCGATGCTGGCTTGTGTTGGAGCGTGATTGAGAGAGAACGTACACGTAGATGGTAGGCGAAGAGATGAACCTGTTTAAATATAATTATTATCTACATTTCCTAGTGTCATTGTTAGAAAGTAAAGAAAATTAAAATAAGGTTACGAACACCCCTATCTATAAACAAGTCATTACTTATCCTCAAGTAAATTCTAATCAAAGACCTATTTGAAAATCCCGTTTCGACAGATCTCTATAGAATATTATCATATTGTCTGGAAAATCTTTGAAACCGGGATTGTGAGAAAGGGTCAAGTAATCACTTGTCCATAGATACAGGGGTAAATTAATAAAAAAAAACTACAATCTTTGAAATTTTAGTAAGAAACATTTTTATGGATTTATTTACAGAATATAACAATAGAATACATACCTATTATTTACAATATTAAAACATTACATTACAACATTTTTATTAAATTAAGGAAGACTTGCCTGTCACTGGGCTTTACAGATTATCCATTATCCACACAAGTAAAATTTGACATTTAACTAGCTTTGAATCTTCCACATTTAACCTTCTATACCTACCAGAAACTTTGTCTTCACTAATCACATAAGATTCTATCTCCGTATAACCAAGTTTAAGTTAATGCATAAGTTATAAATATTCATTAATATTATCGCTATATCGTATGACGCGGTCCTCCAACCGTCGACGTAAGCTCGAACGCGGTGTATGCTAAAATTCCTATTCTTTATCCCCTTTGGCAATCATAAGAGTGGAGATACGACAAAATATGATAGTCATTACTCAGAGGCGCTTTGTCAACATGCACTTGATAAATTTATATTAGCAGGGTTATACGGCATAATCAGTTTTTGGGAGATTCTTTGCGTGGAAATGAGGTGGAAAATAAGGAATGATGTATGTTGAGTTACGTGATTTTGTACATACGGGTTGACGTAGTTAATATAAAAAAGTAGTTATACACGAAACAAATATTTTTAATTTTAACCAACGGTTGGCAGGATCAATGACCGACAACGAAAAGTAACAGTTATAAGATCTCAAGTAATTTATTACAATGTTGTAGGCGCGTAAAGTAATCACATATAGGTTATGAACCTAAGGTAGAGTAATAAGTACAGGTATTGTACAAGTAACATCTCAAAACCCACCCTCTAACGCCCATAAAGCATGGTTCACATTAATCACGATTTAATACTGGCAATAATTAAAAATCTCATAGGTGCCGCTCGCTGCAACTCACTTAATCGTTACCCCATTTGATAGATGGCGTTAACATAGAACTTTTCCACAATACGGTGCCAGCGAAAATCTCAGGAAATTCCTCAGTGTTGGTGAATGTGAAAAGGTTCCAAGACGCGAGCGTAGATAGGAGTATTAGGAAGCGTTTACACGGGCGGCACGTAGCGTAATAAATAATATAGTAATCAGTGCGATTCCTTACATCCCGCCTCTTATTAGGCGAGAACCTACATTCAACATTCGCTAATTCCGGGCTTACTGGCACATGTGGGACGAAAGATTCCCCAGAATTTATTGTACTTCGGCTTATGAATCATAAATAAGGAGGGGCTAATTAGAATTGCCTTACGACAACGGAATACGCACTTAGATTTTGTTGCTGTATGTAGGTCCTATTTATTTATGTTAGGAGCGTTGTTACCGTTCAGAAACATGTTTTATTTAGCGTGTATAGTGGACATAATTATAATTTGCCTTACGAACATTTTAGGCAGATTCTAAAGTTTTCATATCTGATTAATAAATTAAGAAAATTATATTCCTCATCTGGATAAAGTTTGATGAATAAATAATAACAAAAATATACTTAAGCGTTTTTATTTATTTAGACGAAAGACCCTATATAGAAAAAGTTGTTGTATTGACTAAACGGATTACACCTGTCAGGGTACTATAAAGTTTTTCATTTTAGGTAAACAATAAAATTTGAAAGCTTGAGTACCTAGTTGCTTCTTAAAAGAACAAACAGTCTTGTGTTTGTTCTTTTCGAAAACTAATTCGCCAGAAAGTCACGCGCGATCCTCTCCACACATTGATATGCAGCAAAAGAACAACAAGGGAATATCTGATATAAACTGGCAACACATACTGCGCGCCGATAATACGGCAAATTATGAAGTTATAACAAGTTCGCCAAATAAATCTCGTTCGCGCGCGGTTATCGCGAGGCGTAGGTGCTACTGCGGTGTTCGGGGTTGCCAGATATCGATCACTGGGATGGTATAATGGTAAATTAATTATGAAAAGTGATCGAGAGATTAACGAGCTTTACATGCTCTTAAAATTCTGGCATATTTTGTATAAAGAAATTATATAAAATATAACGAGCGCCAGGAATTCACAATTCATGATATCTTTAGCTAATCAAAACTACCAAATTAATTAAAGGTGTTATTTTAAAGTTAATTCTGATATTGTTAGGAGAGAAATGACAACTGAGTCATAAATCTAATATTATTTTATGAGGGCCAATGATCCAGGATATTTTTGCTACTAGGGCACCGGTAGCCGCCATCAATTTGGAGTAGGTTGCCATCAAAGGATACCATAGACACTAACTGTATCAGTATGTGTGCATTATGATAATTAGAATTTATATTCACACTGACAGAAGTGAAGGGACAGCTTGTCAGCTTAACAGCAGCTGTACTTTTTTGCCTTCGTTAAATAATGCTGTTGAGGCTTTTTGGCGGGAAGTGGAAAAGTGATGTTGTAATTTTTGTTTTAATTTCCAAAACTTGTGTTTCCTTGTCTTTAATGTGTAATGTTGGTGGAATATTAACCATTATATGTTCATAAATATGCGTGAGTGTGGGCAATTAGACCAAAAGTGGTAAAACATGATTTTCGGGTTCCTCCAAAAAGTAATAATAATTTGTCAGTAAAGTATCCGCCACTTTACTGATAGGGTTTGGGGGGTATTTTAGGCCTAGACTAGGTCTTCCTGTGCTTGACGCAGCAAATAAACTGTAATATTATACTAAAAATAATAATAATGCATGTTTTATCATAATAATTTAGCAATAATCTGGCAACTCTTTAACCCTCCGACGCAGATGTAAGTGGTAAGGCAAAGAATGGAAAGTAAAGTTGGCGCGATAAATTAATTGGTTACTAAGTTGCATGTGAAGCGTGTGTGTGTGGGGAACACTCAACTTTAGACTATTAATTTAGGAGTTAAAGAACGAAGGCCGCCATTAATATATCGAATATTCCTTTTTTAAGACCTTCAAAAAACGTTTTTGCACCTAAAGACGTTTTGTAGAACAAGTAGCACTGAATTTATACATTGGGCCTCGCGTATTTTAATGTCGGCTATTAAACGCGAGAAGTCTCGCCGAGAAGTCTCGATGCGAGAACCGAATTTTATCTGAAGCTGGGATGGTCTACAAGAAAAAAGGGGTAAGCTACTTCACCAAAATGCATTAAAATTGGTCTGTATGCACCATAATCTTTTGCTTCTAAGGGCCTCCGCAGACTAGCTACTTTTAGCATCGGCGATCGGCGATTTTGATGCTGCGTCTCGCTCGTTCGCGCTCGAAGAAACGCGACGCAACATCGATACGTCACAAAATCGCCGGTCGCCGATGCTAAAAGTAGCTAGTCTGCAGAGGCCCTAAATGTTGTTGACGATAATTCAAATTTATTTTTCATTGCGAATCCACTGGCATCTAATCTAATATTATCCTCATGATTCTGCTTCGAATAGTTTTGCACTTTATGTTCATTTAAAGTTACCGTTATAACGGTGTGGTCCTACCTTAAAATCATAACTTTACTAGTGGTTACCGGAGAGTTACTAAACAACAGGTGATTACAATAAACAAACAGTCTGTCACATTTACTACCATTTCCCATCCCTAGAGTATTGGGTCGTTTAGGCCCTGACTGATTCGACAATAATGACTGTTGGCCAAGTTTTCGAACTCGAAACGGCTGCTTTCATCATTTTACACATTAAACGATACAATAAATTTCAGGCCCCTGATTATTTCGGCTCAAAACTTAGCAATATTAAAACATTAGATCTATTTTGTTTCGAAACATTAAATCCTTTTTTATTTATTGGGCGAGTTGAAGTTTTCTGATGACTAGTAATTACCGTAATTACTACTGATTGAAATTAAGTAACAAAATGTGGAAAATATATAAGTATTTTGGCAGTATTATATTATATTAAGTATTTTGGCAGTATTATATTATATTAAGTATTTTGGCAGATATGGTACTAACTAACACTGCTAGAGGACTGAGCTAGAGGACTGCTAACAGACGGCTGACAACATGTCAAGAATTCGATTTAACGATTAAGAATTCACAAAGATAATTTTAATGACCAATGGTTTTCAATTGGTTGGAAATTAGCAGACTTAGGGCCCGGATATATTGAGAGACAGATCTATAAAGAGGACACATTGTTAGATAGGAGTATTTCCCTATGTTCTATATATCCAATCGGGTACCAGATTTGGTACTTTACCTTCCAATACACGCAACATACAGTGGATTGTGGATAAAAATAAAACTCCGCCACGTGGCTCCAGTGGGCGGATCGCCACCGGCTCATCCCCCACCTGTTGCTGATCCGGTTGATCCGCCCCCCGGGATATGCGCGGATATAGCTGTGTGCGCGGATATAAGGATACGCCGGAATATCCGCCCGCCACGCCTGCGACCGGCGACCGCCCAGCGGGTTAGATTTGCTAAATGGATATCGTTATGTATTTGTCAAGGATCTTTTAATAGAGGATAGACAAGTTGAGTTTTTGGTTAAGAAGAAATTCAACTTTATTCTGCTGCCTTAGGGTGTATTATACCTAGACAATTCTTAGACAATTCTTATTAATTTATTATATCGTGACTATTGTTTTATCATATTAACAATAGTCACGATAAATACTAAATTATTTTTATTTGCTTGATTTAAAACTAACAATCACTACCCAACGATAATATTATTTTGGCATGGCAACTCGAAATGAGAGGGACACGGTCCCAACTGGGGCCTCTCGCTCGGCTCGTTTTTTGTGCAGTAGTGAACAGTCCAGGTATGTATTTACGTTCGTGGTATTTGTTTATTGGTGTTCTATTTTTAAATAATTTGGATGGACACGATGTGTCTCGAAAATTATAGGTTTTAATTTAAATTTATTTTAAAAATATTATGTTTTAATTCTATTACCGGCCAGTTCTTCAAAGTACCTATTCTTTTTTAAGTTTGTGTATTGGAACAAGTTATTAAAACTTACCTGTAGAGTACTTCGTGGAAAGTTAAACTATCAATTATATGGAAAACGGGAGCAGAAACTTTTGCTTCAGCTTACTTTGATCTTAGACCTTAATCGGAGTTAAAGACTAACCCCCAATTTATAGAAAGTTACGATGGACTTACACTGGCATTACAAATCACGTTCTTAGAAATGCTTTGCACCATAAACTGATTAAAAAACTGTATAAATTTGGCGGTAACTATTCCCGCAACATATTTTTCAGTCTAAAATCCAAATTAAATTAATGCTTACTTAACAGCCACTTAACTAAAAATTCCCAGACCCTAAGCAATAATGTACAGACACCCTCAACAAAGGTTCAAATGGACGGTACAACTAAATAGCCCGCTTCACCTTTAAGACGTAGTTCCGACGACAACTAAACTCCTAATTGGCACCGAATCGAATTACAAAACGGGGAATCGAACCCCCGATCCTGCACTTAGATCCTTTTAACGGTTTAGTGAAGACGGATCCCTTTTGCGAGACGATATTTGGCAATTAAGGGATATTAGTGTTATAGTTGAATGTGGCTCCCTCTGGCAGCATCTTTGGGTAAACTTAGGCATGATTTAATGCGATGTATTTAATTTTGAGAGGTACTCAATTTTGTAGATTCAAATTTAAAAAATACAGATAATGACATCTTATATAGGCTGTTCTCACATCAACGATCGACCGTCAATTGACCGACCGACGATCGATCGATCGATAGACGGTGGACTAAAATATGAGTCGAAGGCAGACGGTTGTCTAGTTTCTTTCTACATAGAGCAACGTTCGATTCATTATCGATCGATTGTCGATCGATTGGTGTGACAGCTTAAGTGACACTTATAAAGAAAAAAAATATTGCGACATTCAGAATCAGCGACACAATGGGAGGTAATTGGGACCATTTATCGTGTAGCTTTTGAGTAGCGTTTAAGTATTTGTCAGAGCTTTCTTATGTCTTATTGTCATTCTTTGTTTTGTATTTGAAATCATTCATTCGAGATAAATGGGTTGAGATCTGTTTTGGGTTATCAAAAATTTAGGGACTTAGGTAATTAGATGGAATTTTTAATAAATAAATTAAGTATGTACCTACCTATCATAAAATTTTCTAAAACTTCTTGCAATCCATAATATCATTGACCAACTTCACCAATCCATTAAACACCAATAAGCGTAACGGGCCGATCAAAGGATCACACATATTGACATTAGGCTGCGGTCGGAGTGGTGACCCAGAATAGTTGGCCACCAAGTTGGCTCGTCCTGTGTGGACAAGACGCAGTGGAGCACTTTGCGGACCGATAGTTCTAAATTAGCCAAGGATGGGTGCACTGTGTGTTTAAACCCAGTTTAATTATAATTAAAAGAGGGCTTAATTTATTATAGACAGATTCTTTTTGTAATAACCGGATAGATTTCTAGGTATCTTTCTAAATATTCTCAGTATAAAAATATAATGATCTAAGTAATGCACTATCAATATGAGAGAATCGCGGCCCATACGGATACTTAATAAATATTTCGTTTGTTACAGACCATCTACTACGGGACATATCACAATAGCTAAACAAAATTTACCTTATGGCTGTCACAGCCATTTTTGTTGATTATACCACCTTTTCGAACTTCACAAAGAAATGTCATTGGCATGAGGATCTTTTCTTAAACAGCTTGACTAAATTGATGGCGTGATGTAGTTCTGTAATGGGTTGGATAAAAATAATTGGTACACTTGTAAGTCAAAACTTAACATTTAAATTAATCTACAGTTAAAGCAACCGGTGTCACTGTACAACTTTCATGGTCATCGTGCGCCAACCGTCTTTAGTAGCATTACTGGGAAATGCTCTAATGCCTCTCCGATACCGAGGAAAACTGTTAAGGGGCTGGTTAGGGGCTTTCTAAGATACTGATATAATTAGTGCATTGTGCCTCCAACATCCAAGACATACATCAATAAATTTTCAGTTAACCATAGTTGATTTTGGACCGTCAATAACAGCGATAAGGTCGATATAACATTTTGAGCTAAGAAATATAAGTTTGTTAGGACATAGACAAGTTTGCTTGAGTTACTGGCCGCATGCGAGAGGTCATTATCATCCAGGGTGGAAGCTTTTGAATTTGGAACGTTCGGAACTTAATAATTCAATATGGCCGCATCGTCTTGTGCATTAGGCTGCGTTTCCATTGAAGCGGAGCGGGGCGGAGCGGGGCGGAGAAGAGCAGTGAAAAGTGGCAACTGTTTCCATTGAAGCGGTGCGGTGCGGTGCGGGGCGGAGCGGAGCGGAGCGGAGCGGGGCGGAGCGGGGCGGAGCTGGGCGGAGTGGAGCGGAGAAGAGCAGTGAAAAGTGGCAAATGTTTTCATTGAAGTGGAGCGGGGCGGAGCGGGGTTGAGCGGGGTGGAGCGGAGCGGTGCTGGGCGGAGTGGAGCGGAGAATAGCAGTGAGAAGTGGCAAATGTTTCCATTGAAGCGGAGCGGGGCGGATCGCGGCGAAGCGGAGCGGGGTGGAGCGGGGCAGCGTGTTCATATATTGTATTCGAAAGTCCGCTCAGCTCCGCTCAGCTCCGCTCAGCTCCGCACAGCTCCGCTCAGCTCCGCTCAGCTCCGCTCTGGCCACTCAGCTCCGCTCTGCTCATTTCCGCTCTGCTCCGCTCTGCTCCGCTCAGCTCCGCTCAGCTCCGCTCTGCTCCGCTCTGCTCCGCTCTGCTCCGTTCAGCTCCGCTCAGCTCCGCTCAGCTCCGCTCAGTTCCGCTCAGCTCCGCTCTGCTCCGCTCTGCTCCGCTCTGCTCCGCTCTGCTCCGCTCTGCTCCGCTCTGCTCCGCTCTGCTCCGCTCTGCTCCGCTCTGCTCCGCTCTGCTCCGCTCTGCTCCGCTCTGCTCCGCTCTGCTCCGCTCTGCTCCGCTCTGCTCCGCTCTGCTCCGCTCTGCTCCGCTCTGCTCCGCTCTGCTCCGCTCTGCTCCGCTCTGCTCCGCTCTGCTCCGCTCTGCTCCGCTCTGCTCCGCTCAGCTCCGCTCTGCTCCGCTCTGCTCCGCTCAGCTCCGCTCAGCTCCGCTCTGCTCCGCTCTGCTCCGCTCTGCTCCGCTCTGCTCCGCTCTGCTCCGCTCTGCTCCGCTCTGCTCCGCTCTGCTCCGCTCTGCTCCGCTCTGCTCCGCTCTGCTCCGCTCTGCTCCGCTCTGCTCCGCTCTGCTCCGCTCTGCTCCGCTCTGCTCCGCTCTGCTCCGCTCAGCTCCGCTCAGCTCAGCTCTGCTCAGCTCAGCTCAGCTCAGCTCCGCTCAGCTCCGCTCTGCTCCGCTCTGCTCCGCTCTGCTCCGTTCAGCTCCGCTCAGCTCCGCTCAGTTCCGCTCAGCTCCGCTCAGCTCCGCTCTGCTCCGCTCTGCTCCGCTCTGCTCCGCTCTGCTCCGCTCAGTTCCGCTCAGCTCCACTCAGCTCCGCTCAGCTCAGCTCAGCTCAGCTCCGCTCCGCCCAGCTCGGCTCCGCTTCGTGCCCACCACTCGGCACCACAGCCTGCTCGACTCCGCTCTGTCCGGCTCGAGGCCGCGTGGTCATTTGTTTTATTCGAAAGCCCACTCATCTCCGCTCCGCCCAGCCCAGCTCCGCTCCGCTCCGCCCAGCCCCGCCCCGCCCCGCTCCGCCCAGCTCCGCTCCGCTTCGTGCCCACCACTCGGCACCACAGCCTGCTCGACTCCGCTCTGTCCGGCTCGGGGCCGCGTGTTCATTTGTTTTATTCGAAAGTCCACTCATCTCCGCTCCGCCCCGCTTACACTGTTTCCACTGATGCGGAGTGGAGATTTCGAGCACTGTGATTGGCCAATTCACGGTCCGCTCGGCCCCGCTCCGCCCCGCTCCGCTTCAATCGAAACGCACCCTTAGGCTTTCTTGGTTTGACCGGGATGTCGCCGCGCTTCCTCTATAAAATAAAAGGTAAATTTCTCATTACTATAGATTTTTTTTGTTAGGTTCTAATGTAATTTACTACCATTTTGATTGTTAAGGTAATTAGATTGCAGTAGATCGACGTCGACCAGTCGATATTTATCGAAACAATCGAAGGTTGATCGATGAACAACTGACCATCGACCGATAATCATCGCAATATTTTGAAATAGACTGCATGGTTTGATCAATTTCGATCTTCGATCGACTTCAATCGACCGTAATCCGGCTGCCAGGCACCACACTATTTATTATTTGTATGAAGATAACGAAACTACACGCCTTTTCCGTTATTAGTCAACAAAAAAAAAGCATAATGAGGCGAACGTACCAATTTACGACCCGCCCAATGTAATCAGGCCAGTGCAAGACATTTACAGCGGGTAGCTACAGCTTGGCGAATAAATATGGATCCTTTAAAACGCGCCGCCTCCTAATTGCTTGCAGATGGACCGGCGCCAATTACGGGCGACATTTAGCTCCGAGTTCAACTGTGCCGATAAATGGCGCAGATACCTTACTCACTTAGTGCTCGGGGCTTGAATGACTAATGACGAAGCTTGTTTTATTGATTATACTTTGAGGTGTTTGGTCGTAAAGATTTCTAAGGGATGTTTTGAAAAGGAGGTTTTTGAGGTCGATTTTCTTACCTAGCATTCAATGTCAAGCAATTAAAACCCTTATACTACATTAATAAGGTAGATGGTTGTAATACTACAGTGCTAATTCTGTTGGCTACTTACATAATACGGCCTAACTAAATTTTAGACGACTTAATTATTTTTATCCTATTTATGCATTACTAACGTGAAGAGGACACAATATAGATTTTTAGCCACTTTACAATGGTTTTACAAACCATTTGTAGGAACTAAAGTATTTTTAATGCCGGTGTAAGTCATAATCATCATATTTTTCTATAAATTTGGGGATAAGTGTTACTTTACAAGATTTTTTCTGATAAGTATTTTGTTGCTTTTAAAATTAAGCAACAAATAGGTACCTACTCAATTACGGGTGTCAATAATACAGCGAGCTCAGCTTATGTTGGATATGTTACCATAGATGTGCCGTACAATACTTATGTATAACAGCCGCAATAAAATACTGTCTGTAAGTTGGAACAGTAAAACGGCAGTGAAGCTCGTAAGCTACGATCTGGACACATTAGCCTTACGATAGTACGCTCTTGATGGCGTATTGCATACACACGGCCGAAATATTTGACGATCATTTTTCTTCTAGCATTTTACTCAATTTTTAGACTTATACAGTCAGCTTCCAGTAAATCTGATGTTCTTTATTGTTAACGAAAGTCATACTAAGCGACTGCATACTACTCTGAGTCTCAAAGTGTTCACAATTTCTATTTTGACAGCTAAAAATCACCTAAAACAAGTTTTTGAGCTTAGAATATGTAGCTTTGCTATTACTGGCTGTGAGAAATAGTGAATTATACGAGTACAATGAATAAGAATTGAGACTGACTTAATTAAATAATTTTTAATTTGTTTTGCAATCTAAAATCCGTAAATAAGTTGCGTCCCAAATAAATAATAATAGTGATGAATTGTAGCGCCTAAAGAGCTCTGCGCGCATAAGAAACGCGCCCGATAGGTACGCAGCATCCGATACGCTGGGCCTGATACGCCGCGCACGATACGCAGTTTACCAGCAAAACAATTAGCCGTACATCTATTTGATCCGTGTGTGTATGTTCGGTAATGTGCGCGGTAGTTCATGTCGCGCGCGATAGTCGCCGCCAGAGGTTATTCGTTGTACTAATGTGCACTGGCATCTCGTTTGCATTTCGCAATGCACGACCAATGTTGGTTATTGTAAAAGTGGGAGTTGGCCACAGCAGTTGGCCAATCATTTTGTATGTGCGATGTATACGCGTCGACGCGTCGGTACGCACTCACAATACGCAAAATTTCACACACACGTTTTGATCAAAACAATTGACGATCCGGTGGAACTACATTGTAAATCATCTGTATCATACGGCTACTGAAATGCTTTGCATGATTTACGGTGCGTACCGAAAGGTCGATAGATAGCCTACGTTTAGATGAATGAATATGAGAGAAGTACCTTTAATACCACTACTGCTCATATAAGTTTAAAATTTAAATGAATTAATTAAATGATTTGATAGCACACTAGTACGGTCTACGTAATGAATTAGGATTTCTAACTAGGTATAACTTCAAAAACGAGACAGCCCTCATTATCTTCTCATTCCTTTACATGGGGCAAATAGGTACCTAGGGAATAACTAACTACCAACACAAAACAAACTCCAACGTCTCAGCAAAAATAAGGTGTGAAGCGACAAGCCGAGGGCGGGCGGCGGTGGCGCCTCCCGCCCTCACACTCACACTATTTTCATTTCGTGTAGTGCCACATTTAATTTCGCTGAAATTGTAACGTAGCTTTGCAAAAATGTCAACTATATTCCGCCTCAGCCGGCGTCTACGATGCTTCGCTACATTTTGTGGAACTTTCCACGATTCGAGGACGAACTATAACTTTATGAAAACTTACACAGTAGCTTCCAAGTCGTGGCTTGTAGCAAAAATTTATCAAAGCGTATTTAATTTTCGTTAGGTATGACTTCGGTTTCCCGACGGGCAAATTAGGGGTGACGGTGTTTCTCCTTTTCAAAGGTAAGGTGTTTAAGTTTATATTTGATAAGTAGGTAGACCTGGACTTCCGTAACTAATTTACGAATGCTAAATATGTGGATATTGTTTTTATTTGGAATATGTATAGTCTGTATATCTTGGTTAGGTTAGATTTGTGACCACAACGCGCGAGCGTGAACTGCGGCAGTGAACGGTGAGCAAAGCGCCAGAGCCAAAGTGCTTTTTTCCAAAGCGTCCCCAATGGTACTGACCCTTAGTTAATATTGGAACCATGGTACAAAACATCTACCAAATGATTTCCATCACTCTTGACCAACATAGAGATACGGTGCAATCCATCAGAGCTCTTTTAAGATCCGCTAACTTAAACATGGGCAGCACACATAATAGAAAACTACAAACAAGATTAAAACAAGCAAACGTCCCATACAAGTCGCGCTCGAAAACGCCGATTCGGAAAGCCATTTATCAAAACGTCTGCGGTACAAAAGCCTACCAATCTTATAACCCATCTGAAATTCATATTGAAAGTCGATCGTATAAAGCCGGGTACACACTGTAAAAGGCTGAACCCCCTCGGGAGGCGGGTCTAAAAGGCCAGAACGATAGCACTCATCGGAGGAATAAGCTTGTTTCTCGACGGCGAGGTTTAGGGATGCGACATCGACTCAGTGCTGTTTTATTCTGCCGCCATCAATACTTAAAGCGGTTGTGAACGGTTTAGTGATGTGAAGTGAGATTTTTATTTCTACTTAATAACTTTTTTGCTGAAGATAATTTGTGCAGTTTTCTCTGTGAAAAACATGTGAAATATTTTTACATTGGGCACATACCTACTGATTTTGAAGTAGGCTGTCTACTTAGTTTTTCTTTAATTGTTACCTCAGTTCAGTGTTATAAAGAAAATATAGACAATAGGTGGACTACAACAACACTTACATCTTTATTTTATTTTATAGCTGTATTCATCGATATATCGTATCAACTATCTCACATGCCTAATATAAAAGGATTGACATTTGAGTTCGAGGACGAGCGAAGTAGCGGATTCAGACGGAGACAAAGACGTCTCCGAAAGGGTACTACTCTAATAATGGCGAATGTTGAGCTGATATTCAAATATCGAATGTCTAATTTTTTATTTGTTAGACTTGTTTGAGTACTGGGGATGACTGAAAATGAATATTCCTACATACGAAACGACTACCTTTAAGTACCTACTTACATTTGAAAACGATTGCTTTGGTTCTGTCCATTAACTGGGTAGATAGGTACAATCCAAATAAAAAAATAATGAAGTCTATGGTACGTACTTTGTGTATGTCCTGAGTTTTGTTACATAGACAAAGCTTATCGCTGTGGTTCGAGCGTACGCGAGCGGCTCACTACATCAGGCGTTTACGGGTTCGATTCCCGCCAGAGGCAAATTTTGGAAACGGCGTTTTCGTAATTTGCTCTGGCCTGGGTGTCACTGGGATTGCCCCCAATCCATTTTATAGTAGGCATAGTACAAGCGTTGCTTGGTTTGAGACCATACAGTAGTCATACATACTCCATACATAGTCGGGTGATATTCATTTATTATTTTTATTTGCTATAAAAAAAACCCTGCCAAGATTAAGAAGTCAATATAGCAAATTGCCATCTCATTTCAGGTCAACCGGCTTAGCGTACGAAGGGCAAATCCTTAGTGGGCACAAATAAATGGCGCGCCTATCATATTTCCCTTATCCCCGCATTATGGAGGGTCAGCGATCGTCCCGGACATCGTAATTCTACATGTTTTGATCCCTCTTGATAGCAATATGTTTTATTGTTTTACAGTTGCTTTTTCCGGGATTATGTTTCGGTTTTTTTTTACCATCCAATGGTCAGTGTCTACCTAAGTCTACCTAATTAAATAAATATCTCCAGACGCAAACGCCAACTGTATGGTCAAACTAGGCAACGCTTGTACTATGGCTACCATAAGATGGAATGGGTGCGATCTCAGTGACACCCAGACCAGACTAGTTACGAAATGGCAATTTCCGAAATTTGCCTCTGGTGGGAATCGAGCTGAGCGAGCGGCCTACGCTCAAACCACTGCGCCAAGCGGTTTTAATATTGGAATAATGGATAGTGACGATGCGACCAAAAATGTGGCTCGCTGACTTAGTTACAACTTTTTCACTCTTGATTTGAAGAGACTCAAGTTATAGTGCGTCCAGATGCCTCGCATGCCTCGCTCGAGCACTCATGACGTTATGTTCCGACGACACAACTGAGTGCACGGGCGCGGCATGCCTGATGTAGACGCATTTCATGATTTCGCTGTTTCATGATTACCACGCAGATAAGTTCTAGGCACCTACATCTCTAAGATTATGAGATAGGCGGTTATCTCGGCTGACGCATACTTTGTCAGTTCTCGGTATTGTTTCATGAATTCGTATATCTTTATTACTATCATCGTCTAAAACATGTTCACTGATGAATAAGGTTTTTCAGTAACACAAGTCTTATACATTAAATCCTGCTCCGTCTTTGCCTGTAAGTCTGCTATTAAAAAAATACTCCTTACTATTGGTTACGAAGACACGGCGGACCTTATACAAATCCACAACCATGGACCAATTACTAAGGGGACTGGCCCTAAGCAAGTCGGCCGGGTGATCGGCCTAGTACTAACATCGACATAAAACGAAGCGAGTAGTTCAACTATTTACCGGTAGATAGAACAATGAAAATGAAAAAACAATGACCACGTTTGTTTTTCATACATATATCTAATAAGGGCACCTCTTTCTTTAGCCGTTACTCTGTGTCCACAACTCACGAACACACCACCCACACACACTATAGTCATAATAAATACTCATATATACATAGACACGCTATACGTACACGAACATCTCACACACATCCCCACCATCCTTCCATTACAATATTTTTATTGTTTTATTGTTGTTATATTCTAGTGATTCTAGTCTAATTTCGAGCCCCAGGATACAGACCTTCGATCTAGTTTGGGGCTCACTGATACTTGTTCTTTTTACCATTTCTCTCAATAATAAACTTATCTTATCTTACTTAACGTCCATCTTCGTAATCCTTATATACTTTCCAAAATGTTACTGAATTTCAGTTATGTTACGATCTCTAATTAGTTATTCAGTTACACTACATTCCTATTGTTAAAGACCATGTGCGGATCGTCGCTCTATCTGGTGATTTTTTTGCATAGCAAATATTGCCCCAACTAAGATATAAAGTTTCGACTTTGTTACATACTGAAAGCACGTAAATTGTAACGTTAATACTCCAAAATTCAAGCGTCCAACTCAATCTCAATCCAACTGCACTGAAAATCGTTTAGTTGTTGTGAAATATACCTCAAAATGTACATCGCAATCCCAAATCTTGAACAAAATAGCTCTCCGGAACATTTTAAGTCTAAGTAAGTGGCGTTCGGCGTCCGAAGATTTGGTGGGCCGTCTCTAATGGGCTTTATCCTTATTTATTGAACTCGCCGCTCGAAACGGAAACGCTACCAAATAACTTAAAGTTTTAATACCGTTTTTCGTACTTGTAATGTGGTTACTTATGGCAGCGTAGCGTTTCGGGGAACATTTTTGCATTTGTATTTTGACCGGGAGCTTTCCCGATGTTTCTGCTCCATAAAATCTTCGGATGCTAGGACACAGAGGTTCTTTTTTTAAATCTGCTGTATTTTTCTGTAATCCAATAAGTATATCAAGGAACAAAAACTTAAATATACCCTTCATAAATGTCTAATAATTTTAAAGGGCCACAAAATTCCCGAAATAATGTTACTTTCGATTGTTAGAAAGCCCTTTTAAAACAGAGATTTCAACGAGTTCGCTATAGAAGCCGTTTCTGCGAACATTCATTCTAATCGATGGGGCTTATCATCGAACATCTCGGCCTCCCCATTGAGAGCTAACTTGGAGGGTGGGGGGTGGTAAACAGGTCACCGGTGCTGCCTCATTTCAGAAGTTTTGGTAGGTTTTATTATTTAGTAGATTTGTTATTTCTTGGGTTAACGTTTAACTAGGTAACAGGGTACTAGACTGGAATATTGTCATATAAATATGGAAATAGGTTTGTTTTCTATATAAGAGTAGGTAAAGTATAACAGTACACTAATTTAAATTCGTCTTTCGCCTCAGGGGAACTTTTACAAACCCATTTTCGTTTGTTCTTGATTTTGATGCTAGTTTACAATATATTTATTTGTTAATTTAGTATAGAAATTTGTCAAAATTCAAAATTCGAAGACCAAATAAAACTAATCGTTGCTTTGATACTTCTATATAGCACTGATATAAATTTGTAATAATTTTTGAACGAGAGCTGGCAACCCAGCATGCTATAGCGTCTGTAAACGAGCTCAGACAGGCGTGACGAGTCGAACGTGTCGCGTTTTTGCGAAACCACGACACCTGTTTGGCATAATCCTGTGGCACTTAGGATTTGAACCGTAGACAGGTCGCTTTAGAATCAGTAAAGATGATGAGGCAGTGTTATAAAGTTTAGATGTTGGAAATATGTACCTGTGTAGATTAGGGATTTGGTTTGGTTAGTCTACTAAACCAAATCCCTAATCCCTAAACCCCTAATCTATTAGGGATTGGACTTGGTTTAGTAGCCCGCTCGACTCACTGCAAAGGGTGGTTGCGAATTGAACTCCTGACTAATAGGCAGTTTTTAGAAATGGCCGTTTTGAAATTTCGTTTAGGTTGGGTGTCACAAGGATTACCAGGGTTGCTTAATTTGAGACCATACAGTTACCCAAAAAATTATACAAAGTTATGATGGACTTACACTGGCATTACAAATCACTTTTGTTCCCAAAAATGCTTTGTAAAATCATTGTAAACTTCTCTCTATAAATTTGGCGGTAAGTGCATGTGTTTATGATTTATGCGTTAAGGCAGTGTCTGCACTGATGAAGAGGCGATTGCGACGATTTCTATACAAATTGTCGCTCATGTGATGTGGCCACTGCCACATGTTTATAGGAGTTTGATCGTTATCGCGTCACTCTCGCATCGCGATTACCTTACCAGTGCGGCCCCGGCCTTACACATAAATCGGCGGTAGCACATGTATTGAAATATTTATTGACCGAGTAATCTTTGCTTTACGTTTCAATAACACACCGCGTCATTATAAAAAAAATAATATGCAGTACATAATAAGATGTAAAAATACTTGATAATTAATTAAATCATGATATTAAACGTTGGAATTTATGACTCCCAACACGACCTCCATTTTTAAACGACATGTTTACGACAATGCGAGTGGTGTAAGCAGCACGTATGATTTTATCTTATCTCTAATTAGTACATCGCGCCTACATTGTTAAGTACAAATGATTTTAAAAACGACTAACGTGCGATGTCAAATTTGGAAAGTGTTTTAGTAGAAATGAATAAATATTTAGCAGTGTTTTAGTTGAAATTAATAAATATTTAGCAGTTTTTAAGTAGAAGTGAATAAATATTTAGCAGTGTTTTAGTGGAGTATTATGCAAGAGAAAAGTAAGTACAAGTGCTAGTGTTGAGGCACCTACATTTCGAGGTGAAACTATTCTTTGGATTCGCGATAAGTCGATAGCTAATCAGCGATAAGAAATGTCGATAACATAAATATCTACAGGCTGCTAGCATTTGTATTCGTTAAAAAATATATGAACCTATTTCATTTTATTAGTCGATAGAAATCTTAATCTAATTTTATTAGAAAAATAATTCCGGGCACTTGAAACTGAAAGATAATTCTGAAATTATCTTTTGATGGTGCGAATTTACTAAGCAAATTTTCTTGAGTTGACAAATAGATGTGGTTGTTTCTTTGATCATAATTTCAGACTCTTCATAAATGATTCCGAATGTTTCCGATCCGGCGGTAGAAGTTAAGGAAAAAAATGTAAAATGACAATTTGTAAGTGCCCCCGTAGGCCTAAACAAAATAAATGATTTGAATTGAATTGAATTGAATGAAACAGGGGAATATTCACACACCATGTATTTTACGAACATTCTTACGAATTCTGAGACCCGCCTAGTATCGTATGCTATCTTCACCATTACAAAAATGTCGGTAAACAAACTGTAGGTGAAGGCGACCACTCCGTATCCACTGAAAACGTAGTGTGCACGTAATGCTCTCTTGAATTTTAATTCCTGTGTAACTGAAGTGTTTCGGATATGTGAAAGTAATCCTTGGGAACATGTATAAGCGATAATATTCTCAATGGCATTAGGTAAGTAGAGGTTTTACCGTGTGACGCATACGCTGTGGTTTTGATTAAGTGCTGTGATTAAGTTATTTTGCTCTAGCATAGATGTTATTTTAATAGCGGTGCTTACTTTTATTGGTTACTAATTGTTTGACATATAAATTTTTTTTCGGTCTCGCTTTCACGTTATGACCATGAGAAGGATGGCAATATACAGGGTTATTGGTAAAACACTAACAACCTTGCAGGGGCGTATTACTGACATCAAAAACAACAACTTTTGTTCTATGACATTTTACAAAAAAAAAATATAACAAGAGATCACTTTCTAAGATGTAGGTAATATATTTTTTTCTCATCTAGAGAAAAGCCATGGTACGTGGTTGTATTCCACTTTGCCCTAAAGTACCTACACGGACCACGGCTATCCTCTAGATGAGCACATTGTCTTGTTTCATACATTTTAGAGTGTGATTTTTTGTTAATATTTTTTTTGTTTTGTAAAAAATCATAGAACAAGAGTTATTGTTTTTGATGGCAGTAATACGCTCCTGCAAGGTTGTTAGTGTTTTACCAATAACCCTGTATAGTTACCTAAGCAAGTTTAGCTTGCAATTTTATCTGGCACAATAAGCATCAATGTCTAATTTTAAAATGTATAAAATATTACTTATGCATTTTCTCTTGAGTGAATACTGCATGCTATTTCGGATATTAATGAACCAGGAACAGAAGTTATAGCAGCATTTATGTTATAACACATAGTTGCAAAGGAGGCATACAAATCGGATTCCGAGCTGTTACCGTACGCGTACGGTGCTTGCAATGCCAAAGGCATCGCTCGCATATTACCAACATGAAGGGAAGGGGAAGGGAACGGTTTTTGGGCTTCCGATTCTCTCACTCATCGTATTTATCGCTGCTATATTAGCAAATTTACGCCAATCTTCTGTGAGGGGGTGGTACTCTAGCGTCCTTGAGCCATCTGCCTCCCCTGCCTCTCTGGCTTGAGCGCACTTTGCGTTTGCCCTCTGCCCGGTGAAGTTGTTAATGCCACTTCTGCCAACAACTTATCATAATAAAAAATACAGCTTGTCTCGACCTCCATAATGATAATGATGTATCTGATTTCCAGATGTAATCACATCAACGCTGTGGTTATGGCTGCTGCCAGCGATGGTGGCTGCGGGCGTGACGCGGCGGCAGGCTGAGGAGCTGGAGGAGCCCTGCTTGACGTACACCCTCAACCGGCGCCTGTTCCTGGACTGCTCCAACAGAGGACTCAGGGAGTTGCCTGACGACCTGAATTATGAGGTAGGTACTTAACAAATGTGTTTACAAAAAAATATACTCCAAAAAGCACTGGCTAGAAATAATTTATTCATAGATTTATAAAAGTTTCGCGCGTGCGCTTTAACTAGATACCGCCCTACTAAGAAAAATCATTTCCAGAAATGCGGCAACTTATTTTCGTTGCGGCCTGTCAGTTTCATACAATGGTTGCTGTCAGATGTACTGAAGTACTCAAAATTTTGCGTGGTATCAGTTGCCGCATTTTATTAGTGCGCATGCTCCATCTAGTTGGAGCGCCCTCGCGGAAACTAAAATTAATCTATGAATTTATTATTAATTCTATTATTTGGAACAATGTTTTTTTATCGGCATAGACTAATCGACCTGAGACTGTGGTAACCAAGTGATAACAAACAGAAAAGAATATGCAGGTTGAATTAATAAACTCCCTTTTTTAAGTCAGTTCATCAAGGTTCTGAGGCTGTGCTTGTGCACCGAGATGCTATATCATGATTACGTTAAGTGTCACACAACTTCATTAAGGATAGGACCTATGGAACCAGCTACACTACGCTATTCTAAATTTGGGTACATATTTATAATTGTAGATAAATTGAAAATCATCATTAGGCACTACTAACAAGCTTGTTATAAGACATTTTCCACACATCTATAAACCGTAAGTTACAATAATAAATGGAAAGAAATTAATATTTTCCTCTTGTTCCAGGCTCAAGTACTCCTTTTATCGAACAACAACTTCGGTTCGTTTCCTACACAACTGCAGAGATTTTCTCAAGTACAAATTCTAGATTTATCGGGAAACTATCTCAGCCGCCCACTACCAGAGTACGTACAAACATGGACTGAATTGAGCACGCTTAATTTATCGAACAATTTATATGAGAAATGGACCACAAATGGGTACAGATACTCCATAAAGTCATTGGATTTGTCGAAAAACAAAATAAATATAACCGACGAAAGAGCGTTTAATACCATGCCGTATCTACACCACCTTGATTTATCAGAAAACAAGCTTTACAGTATGCAGCCAGACGCTTTTACTGAAGCACGAAGCTTGGACACCCTTATTCTGAACAGAAATTTTCTGTCCGAAGTCCCCAAATTCCAGTCGTCTTCGATGAAGAGTTTGTTCTTAAGCAGCTGTCAGATTACCGACATAAAAGTCGACTCTCTCCTCGGAATGAGCTCGCTAGTCGAAATCGATCTATCCTTGAATCTAATCGACGTGATCCCAGACGAACTCGCCTCGAACACGCTTCAAGAGCTGAACTTAAGCTACAACAAGATAAACACATTGACTGACAGCACCTTTTCGTCGTTACCGCATCTCGCGGTACTGGATCTGAGAGGGAACGAGTTCAGTGACGTATGGTCCTCCTCACACTTCGCTTCAAACCCGTTTTTGAGAGAAGTCCTCGTGAAGGGAAACCGATGGAGCTGCGAGGGTTTCAGCGTGAACTTATTGCTCACGTATGAGTTTCTGACTAAGGAGCCGCCTAAGATTGCTGATAGAGCGGCCCTAATATGCTATTCTCCAACTAATGTGACCCAATTAACGTGGCAGCAGGCGTATATTCAAACGTGGCATGCGGCCGATACTGCTGCCTCATCTTATACAACGATAGCAGTGATGATCGGTATGATCATCGGTGTGATCATCACGTCTTGCGTGTGTCGAGGCCTAATCGCAGTGACGAGGCCGGACCCCCCCGCGAGGCCGCCTGAAACGACAGTCCTAAACATCAACGGCACAGCTCAGCAGAGACCGGAATCTGTCGTCTTGAGAGTGACGTTGCGAGAGGATCTCCCTCCAAGTTATGACGAGGCGTTGCTGATGCCTCGTTTGAACTCTTCCTTCCATTCGCTGCCAGATTTTGTGGATGAGGATGAGGAACCGGGCCGTCGGTACCGTAGGTCAAGGTCTTTTGGTGATCTGACTGATTTCAGACCTAGAGCTGGAGACAGACGCTCGATGCGAAGACCCGTTGAGATACATAACAGGGAAACGATTAATGAATAAGTAGTATTTTAGTAGATAAAATGGCGCGATTGTATGATGTATTTATAATTGTCTAATTAAGGTTAGGAGAATGTTTGAATATTATTTGTGTTTTAGTATAATTCAACTGTAAATATTATTTTTAAGATGTATTTAATAAATTGAAGGTGAAACGGCTTTGTTTTATTATGTAGGTAGGTATTCTCTACCAGATTTTTTACGGAAACTTTGAATGCTACCCACAGTGCCATCTATGTTTATAATCAGGAAATTAAATGTGTGGTTTCTGCTCTCGTAGGTCTGTTGGTGAAACTAAATAATTTAATTCGAGTTCTGTACTTAGTGGGTAGATGGCGCCCAATTCAATATTTTATAAAACATTATATTTATAAATAAACTCAAAACAGTAATCAAAACAGTAATCAAAACATTAATTATTATGTATGAGATAATCTTCATTATCTACTCTTTCTTGCCATCTATCCATGTTTCTAACTTTTCTACCTCTACCTTCTATCTTCGATTGCAGCAGATTTTTTTTTTTAGTTTTAAACAGTAAAATAATTGATTGCATAATCTTCACACAAATCCCTAAAAAGCAAGTATCTACAGATTACCGCACCCATTTAGTACCTGTAGGTACTATATTCGCAATTCTTATCATCAGAGATAACACGTCACATTTTTTACTCACACACAGAAAACATACGGTGAAGACCGCACGTCTAATGAAAATAATATTCCCTGGACTTACTTTCCCATAACTCATGTGAAGTGATACAGCTACGTACAGTTTCATAAGTGCAGTGCAAGATAATGTGGAAAACGTAAAATCAAACTTACCTGCATTCCTTAATGCTATAAAACACAGGTGCGTACTATCATATCTCGTAAGTAAATTTTAAAGATAAATTTAGAAGATCATTGTCGTTGGATTAACATTAAATAATCCGTAGGTGTTAATTTCAAAATATTAGCTCCAACCTAGCTCGGCTCTCCAAGAATCGCTATCCTAGAAGACACTTCTAACGAACAAGTAAATAAATGACTAATAGCTTTAGATTGGTACATCACTACACTGGATAGGGATTTGTTTCTAGTGATAGGAGTGGTCACTTCTAACTTGTATCTGAATTCTTGCTGCCCATAATTGCTCTGTGATGACTTATTTTTAAAAAGTTGTTCCTACTATCAGTATTATCATCAGTACATCCGATCATTGAGTGTGTCATTGAGATTAATTCACTGGGTTCATGTAACTTACGAAAAACGTCCTCAAAATTTCCTTAATCCGATTGTATTTTTCCAGCTCCGTTTGGTACTGAGCCAGAGAAATAAACACTGTATTTAGGTATAATATTATGAAGGTTAAATGGTATGCATTTCCACGAATGTCAATAACCTTGCAGATACTTCGGTAGACTTGGTATACGAATGAATATGTCTTCATTTGATTGAGCACCAACGCAAGAAAAGCTCAAAAACCTCAAATAAAATTAAATTCAAAGATAAATTATATCCTGAAATAACACATAGATAATTCAAACGAAGTTAAAAGTAAAGAGATTAGTGAGGCCAGGGTGAAATAGCTTATTTTAGTTCGAAAAAGATACCTAACTAACTGCAAATCCATTATTTATCCTAATATACAAGCTCAACACAGGTACGCAAACTCGACCTAAATTTAGGTACCCCAGTGTTTTATCAATAGCTGATAACAATGATAAAACTGTTGTGTGTAGCAATGAGACGCTTATTCACGTTCCGAATAGTTTTTTAATTCATCAGTGATGGCTTCTGCTAATCCTGTTTTGGAGGCGCGTGTTGCTGACCAGAATTTATTATTAAGGTTGCTTGC
Organism: Drymonia ruficornis; assembly: GCA_947859195.1. Lineage (NCBI taxonomy): Eukaryota > Metazoa > Arthropoda > Insecta > Lepidoptera > Notodontidae > Drymonia > Drymonia ruficornis. The sequence continues at coordinate 5,060,680 of OX401906.1, forward strand.
TGCAGGTGTTTGATCGACTTTTCCTGTTTAGATGTTCTCATTGCAAAATGCTGAGTGAAATTTGTCCTTCCATAACTATAGCGGGCTGCAATGAAGTCATTGCTGAAATTCTACCACACACATTATACACACAAACGTTTACGTTTCAACTGGTTCCGGCATAGTCATTCTTTCGGTACATACCTATAATAAAACTGAAACACTATCCTAATAATTCAGTTACTAATTTGAGATTGCAAGCTATTATTCAGCTGCCGTTTTAGGCACAAAGTGTTACTTATCAAATTAGGAACGAAAAACTAAAATATTGGTGTCTTAAATAAAGTTGACGTCTTATACGGTGTGCCTACAGCCATATATGCTAACGACTTATTTCAAACTTTTATTTCAAATATATTTATCTAAGTTTAAATCATTATGTGTGACCAATCAAATCTTTGAAGTTCAATTTTAGTAGCATTACTATTTTCGTAATGTATTTCATTCCAGGCAGTAATGCAAGCAAGACGTAATGATCCCGCTATCGATGACGATATGTGTTCTGCTGTCGACCGGTCTGGCATACGGCGGAGCCACAGATCTTGACGAGAATGGCCTCAACGGGCTCTGCTTCACGTGCGCGTGCAGTGCCGATAGAGAGAGCGTAGACTGCTCCAGAAGAGGCCTCACTGAGTTACCAGATGACTCCAGTACCCAGGTACTTATGACCGTTATCATATTCTCTGCTAATAGTTATTTTAATATGTTTGTATGCCGTCTACGATTCTGGACTTTTTTTGTTTGCAGGTGAAGAAGCTTAACATTTCGAATAATGAAATCTCGATATTTCCAAGGAATTTAAGCAGATTTCCTAATCTAGTCAATCTGGACCTCACTGGGAATCGATTGAAAGAATTACCGAAAGATGCGCTTGAAAACCTCCAGGCCCTTGAAGTGTTGAACTTATCTAGAAATTATTTTGAGTCGTGGTTAAGTTTGAATCCCAACGAAATGCTTATTCCAGCAACGAACTTAAATATACTAGACTTATCGCATAACAGCTTGAAGACAATGGGTAACTTGGCGAATCAAGAACTACTTATCAGTCCTTCGCTAGAAACTTTAATTATTGAACACTGTGAAATAGACGCTGTTCATGGAAGATCTCCTCTTGGTGGACTCACGAACATAAAGACACTCAAACTAAACAACAATCCCTTGATAAGAATACAGAATCTTATATCGTCATCCCTAAAAAGTCTTGACGTCAGTGATTGCGCACTGAGTACAATTAATCACAACGAATTAATGTATTTACCATCCCTAATATATTTGAAAATGTCAAACAATAATCGTCTCGAGTTATCTTCGTCGGCATACAATTTGTTTTCTAGTTCATTGAAGTATCTAGACGTGTCATATTGTAGTATTTCAAGACCAAATCTTCAAGGTTTCCCTAATTTGAATAGAGCTATGTTGAATCATAATACGATAAGATATTTAGATAGCAAAGAATTTGCTAATAATACCAAATTAGAATATTTGGATATATCTTACAATAACATTGGATCGTTAAGGAGTGACACATTCAGAGGATTGAATTCGTTAAAATATTTGGATTTGTCATGGAATGAATTAGCAACAATACCTGAAGACGCTCTATTGGAAATGCCGTCACTAATCCACTTCAAACTAGTCAGAAATTTCCTAACAGGTGTTGGCCATTTAAAATCAATGTCGATAGCAGTTCTTGACATGAGTTCATGCGAAATAAATAGTATTGGAAAAGATTCATTAGAAGGATTACAAAGTCTTGTAGATTTGAACTTATCTAGAAATCTTATATCACATATTCCAGACAGTATTTCCTCGAACACTTTAAAATATTTAAATTTGAACTACAATAGAATCAGTTTTGTCGGAAATTATTCCTTTTTCATGCTGCCTCGGCTGACGGGGTTATCAGTAATTGGGAACAGATTTACTACTGTATGGAAAAGATCATATTTTGACTCAAATCCATACCTAGAAAGTGTGGATATGAGCGATAATTTGTGGAGATGTGATTGCTCTGATGGAAATATGTTTGACTTTTATGAATTTCTTACATTAGAACCCTACAAGAAAGAAGAATCATATAACCTAGTTTGCTACAGCCCAGCAAACGTGATCGGACAGACATGGCTTGAAGCCTGCTATTTTACTTGGAATCCTACTGCAAAAGTGGCAAACCCTGACAATATAATATGGTTTATAACAATCATGATAGTAGGTTTAGCATTATGCATATTATTAGTAAATGGCATAAGAAAATCCATGAATCGTCGCTTGGAAAATCTGCAGGCAGAAAGGGCGAGACAAGTTGAGGAGGCAAGAGATAGATTGAGGCAACTGAGGATACGTGCGGAACAGGAAGCATTGTGTAATACACCAGATCCTCGCGACCTTATCGCTCCGCCTTCTTATGACGAAGCTCTCTCCATGCCAAAATTAGATGCGTCGTGTCATTCCCTAAATGAGGCAGGTACGGGGAAAACTAGACGGAAAAGAGGACGTAGGAAAACAAAGTCAAGCGGTGACTTGTTGGAGGAGACGACAAATAATGGCGATGCCCGTGTTTATGATGATGATGTTGAACTTACTGAAACTTCGAGAAGACGTAGAAGAATAACAAGATACGGTAGCCATGAAGTGGCAGAGTTAGATCAATCGCCTGGGGCTCGTCGCAGGCAGCTGTCTGAATACAACGCGGAGCATAGTGATAGTGTGACTGTGGAGGTACAAGCTGAACTCGAAAGACCGTTACGTCCTCGAAATCGGCGATACTCTAATGATGACCAAATCAATAATGTGCGAGCCACGGATTTTTAAATGGTCGCTCCTAACTGTATTCTATTCAGGATATTAAATTCATATAATACCTCTCTCTTTTATATCCCGCCCTCTAAAATTATAAGCAATTATTGTAATTCTGATAAGTTTACTAGACACCAGTGTTTGCTCATGTACATACTAGCTCTCCACATAATTTATATCTAAATAGATAGATATATAGTTAGTAATTTTAGATGTGTATGATTTGATTCATAATATTTACCACTATTTACTTAAGATAATGAGTTTGTATTAAATTGTACTTAGAAATATATGAAACGGTTATAGTGTACTTATCTACTATTTTTTTATTAATTTCTCCCGCGTTTCATTTTTTTGAAAGATCATTCGTGTAAAATGCCCTCTAGTGCGTCATTGTGATTTCATTAAAGTTTCAGTAATAAGAAGTAGATGTCGCTACTTGAACATACTGATTTGTGGGTTTGGTAAAAATTTAAACAACAGCAAACTTGATTCAACCATTTATATCATAAAAATAGTTCCAAATAAAAATACATTCATTTTATAACTAGCTTACCGAACTATTTATTGTTCTCTGCTTTGTTCTACATTTTGTAAAAATCTGGTCGTTACATTTACAAAGTGTTGGTAGATGCATTTTATTATCATTAACATAAATAAGGTCAGTAAAAGCATTAAGATACAAAGTAATTAATTTAAAAGCAACATCTTAATTACGAAATAAAATAATTTCAAATAATAAAGATCTACGAAATATACACTAAAAGATGAATTTGAAATTATTTACATACATTGCAAATAGTTCAGATTACTTAAAATAAATGGTATCACATTCTTAAATTCTAAATTCAATAAAATTACTAAGGAACTTATGCTTAGCCAGACCATTAAAGAATGAATCTCTCTTTAGGAAATTGAGAAACAATAACTAAACATAGCCAGTTGGACCTTACTTTGATAATAATAATTGTTTGGATAAATATTTCAGGGTAGTAAAGTAAGTACACAACCATTGAAATTTTTACAATTCAAAAATTGTACCCCATAAGGATAAATGAACAGAAACACGAAACACAGCATTAGATACTCAACAATTACGAAATGAATTTATTGTATTACTAACAAGACTTTTAGGTACAACTATCATGAACATGGCAACACTTTTTACACGTATAAAAATATTTTTCATTACTTATTGCGCAATATACTTTTTTATAAATATGCTAAACCACTAACGACGTTACAATAAAGGCACTGTCGACTACAAACACACTTTGGCAGAAAACGTTCTATACACTCTCGCACCGATCGATATCAATCCTTCGCATTCAATAGCTGTTCGAACTACGCACACAAAATCACAGAATTTCGCCAATAGTGAAGTGTTTGTTGTTTGACACTGATTTACACATAGTGTTTTAGTCCTCGTAACTATGACCCAATTTCAAGTGGTTGATTTGCGATTCGAATCCGACGGAGTTATGACGATGTCGCCGGCGTTCGACCTACTCCTGGTGACTAGGACCGGTGTTTTGGGTTTCGGTGTTTCTGTCATCTTTATACGAACTCGCCCCATGTCGGGAGAGTACACTGGAACGTACTCGCGCGACGGGGACAAGAAATCGGAATCAGTATTTTGGTCCCCATTGATTAATGGCTGTGACACATCTGAATTACCACTTCCATTCAATTTAGGTAAATCGTCATCGTTTATAGGCACAAATATGTCTTCGCTTGATAAGGAATGAGTATCTTTTTTGGAATCTGGCGACGCTGGCTCAGAATTAAACGAGGTGTCTTGTTGTAGCGGCATTTCGTCTACTAAATTGTTATCTCTTGAGCTACTCTTATTTTGATTGGAGTCTCTAGGGCTATCTGTTCTCACACCATTGTTGCTGCTATGATTGACGCCATTAGCGACATCTCCATTTTCACCTTTCTTTTGAGGTGTTTCGTGTGTTGGTACTAATTCGTATTTTCCGTTTTGTTTCTTCTCAACAGGTGCTTCCAAGCCGGCCGGCTTGCCTAATAAAGATTTATTCATATCGACCATTTCCTTCGAAGCCTTTTCAACATCTCTCTTCTGTTGTCGCAAGAGCCTTCTGTCTCTACGTTTTCTCATTTGTCCTTTGATTATTGCAAATCCAATAAGTCCTACTAACAGTACTACAATAATTGCAATACAAACGTACGTGCCCGTTTTGTGAGGTGTTTGGTCATCATTACCAGTGGGTATTTGCCCAAGAACTTCAGACGCTTGAGTCACTCGAATTTGCTCTGATACTGTTGTATCACGGGGTGTTGGTGACGTTGAGGCTTTTTCTGTAGTAGCTGTCGAACTGGTTTCACTGTTCCAGTTGGCGCCGCCTTGGTAAACCGATGGAGGTTCAGGCAATGGGAATTCAGTGCTCGTTTTGTTCTCTTCCTCGAAAAATTTATGAACGGGTTCTGGATTTAATTCTTCGTATGGGACCGTTGTCGTTTCTCCTTCGTTATCAAATCCTCCAATACCGAATGGTTGGAAGCCAGACCCTTCTCCGGATCCCTCTATCGGATCTTCGGTGGTCTGTAAGTCATCAGCAGATATAACTTCATCAGCTGCCAATATACTAGCATCAAGCTTTCGAGCTTTTTTCGGTTGTAAGAAGATGTCGGACATCGTAGTGTGCTCAGCGTCACCCGATCCTTCAATTTCATTATAAGGCGAGGGTGAAGCGACTTGCCCAACTTTTAAGAACTGAAGGCTATCATCGTCATCTACTCCATTACCTCCGTGTAAAACATTGCCATCTTCTAAATCACTTTGTGCTACTAACGGCATAGATTTTAAAGCAGTGGTTTCTGCTCCCACTTGTACAGCATCAATAACGGGCTGGTCTCCCAGCATCATATCCATCAAGTTGACATCATTTTGAGGAATTTTGCAAACATCTTTCGTTTTCAGTTCTAACCATGACCGTCCTTTAAGTTTCTCCGGTGAAGCACATTTGACGTCATCAATAAAAACGTTTGCGACAAGCAAACGATCTCGTGCTAATATATTTTCACAGGAACAATCAATAGGATTTCCTTCCATTTCTAAATGCTCCAAACCTTTCAAATGTCCAAGATCTGTTGGAACATCTTTCAAAAGGTTATTTGTTAAATCCAGTGAACTGACGCTTGCAGGTAAAAATGTGAATGATAGAGTGTGTAACCTGTTATGGGCTAGATTTAAGTGTACCAGCTTCTTTGCGTTGTGGAAGAATTTGTTGAGCGTTTGTATGCCATTGGTGGATAGATCGAGAGTGACGACTTCAGTGAGCCTGTCGAGTTCGTGGTTCAGTTTCGTAATATTGTTGTGCGAGAGATCTAGTATGTTGATGTTGTGATGTTTCTGGCGGAGGGTGTACTTGTAGAGTTGGGGGAGGCTGCTGCAGGTGGCGCGGTGGAGACCGTCACGCGTGGTGTTGCAGACACAGCCATCGGGACACACAGTGGCGAGAGTCGGTGCAATCAGCAACGACACCGCCAGGAGACACGCCGACGCTTGAAGCCACGTCATTTTGATTCGTGATCAGCACCTGGAATGAAAAATGAGAAAAATTTAATGACTGAATGATTACTGTAATCAATATATGGGCGTTATTAATAGGTATGACGTCTGATGATGCATTATTTATATCACGCCCATATGATTCTACGTACGATGCGGTTCAAGTTTCAGCTACAAATGTGTCATTTTGAAATTAAATTCAAGTCTAAAGGTATCATAAGCCCCCAGTCATCCAGCTCTATTATGGACGATCACAACATCCCTGTTTGAGACCTGTCATCTAAATATAGGACAAAGTAACACACGGCTGGCCCCCTGAGGTCTATTACAGACTCAACCTCTCCAATTATTGCAGCTGCAGTTAACTGGCAATTTGAATCAACGCGCTTCCTTTCATTGATAACGGTATCTTGGAAGGCTTTAAACGTCTTTTCATGCTACCAACTGAAATAACTTCAGTGCGAATATCCGTCTTGTCAAGTTTGTAATTAGTACCATCGATTCTGGCTACAATTGCTCTAAAGTGGTCGATTTGTCAACCGACGCATATAATGTTACGCATAGCCTAAAAAAGCCACATTGAAATTCTATAAAAGTAATTAGTTTCATAATTTTCTAGCAGAATCCTTAGCAATTCCGCGAAATTTCCGTGAAATGGTCACGAATTGCGTAAAATGTATGATCATCTCAGGGAAATTTAACGGAATTAAGGATTCTGGCTAGGATAGCAAGAAATGAATTGCTTTTACAGTATTAAAAAAATAAGAGTTATAGGCAATATCGTTCATCAGAACAAAACAAATGCAATGTACATCTACACTATATATACATACATATATATATATATATATTATAAACAGAAAAGATTTGTATGTTTGTAATGAGTAAACTCAAAAACTACTGGACCAATTTCAAAAAATATTTCTCCATTAGAATGCTACATTATCCCTGAGTAACATCGGCTATATTTTTTGGGATCCGGGAAATCCGGGTTACTGGATCCGGGATCCGGTGAAAACAGGAAACGGGATCCGAGATACGGGATCCGGGATCAAAGATCTGATTTTAATTTAATTTAAATTCTACGCGGACTAAGTCGCGGGAAAAAGCTAGTCATTTATAAAACATCTTATTTCGTAATCCACTCTTCATTCACACGGAATTATGCACATGTTAATAATCTATTTCTGTCTTTAAACATCGTCAGTGCACTTGGCGAGAAGTGGTTCAATGTTACCATGACAGGAAGCTGCCAGTTTGTGCGAATGTTACGCCTAACTACGGAACTTCGCGTCTTCGGTAGGGGGGCGTTGTGACCGAAATGGAATAGGATTGTGCAATGATATAAATTTTTGGACTTTTAGATGTTGTGTGAATTAATTGAGTAGGATGCAAGGTTAGTACGTATTTTAGTGACATGTTGACTATGTTGAAGATTGGGTGTTTTTCAATGATGTATTAGGGCCTCCGCAGACTAACACATCTGTTATCGTTCTCGCAATTCTACTATCAACTGTTATACGGTACTTAAAAAAAAGCTTTTATTTTTTCAAATTATCGTCTGTCTGTTCCTTCCGGCTAATCTTTCACTAGCAGATAACTAATTTTATAAGGAGTAACTTAGGCTACTTTTATTTCAGCAAACATTTCGTGGGCACAGATAGTAACAAATAAGCGAGTGGATAATCAACGGGTGAACAAGTGGATAATCCTCTTCCAACTCCTCCTATCCTTTCTTTTGATTAAATTCTTGCGGGTTCCAAGACAACTTAGCTTTTCCCCGGGACTCGTCATGGGTCAAACCTTGGCGTCATCGGACACCAATATCGATCCTGGCTTACAGGAGTAACAGTAGGAGTGTGTGGCGGGCCTAATCCAAAATAAACAAAATAAGCGAGTGTGACAACACAAAATTTTGTGCAGATTCCACGCTAGGGAGGTTCCTATTAACCCGAGTTGTATTGTTTGGGCCGAGATGGATTGTGTAACATCCGCACAGTATTTTTAGAGCTCGTGTGAATTAACTCGGATTGAGAACCAAGGTGACTGTGTGCGAAATACGCTCGTGTGGGCGGGTGCATTTAACGGGTTACAAAATGGGTTTTAACTGCAATACCCATATACACTTTTATAACACCGGTGTGGACGATGACATTTTTTGCTTGCCTGTTTTAATGCACGCACATCCATTGAGCTAATAATATGTTCGATGTAATAGAGGTAATAGTAAGAACCGGATGAATCACAGATTTACGTAATTATATTAAAAATATGCATTTGGAAAAATGTCACGTGAGATTAGGGGGGCAGGGGAACGAGGCACGTAATTAATGGAAGCCCCTTAATAAGGCATAGGCCAACAAGACTAAAAGAGAAAAATTCAGTCAGTTTGCGAGTTTTTCTAGTCTTGACAATATCGTTGAAAGGCCTACTGGACAAATATTGTTAAGGACCTAGATTGCATACATCTGGTGAGAATAGTACATTGTTATCCGAGGGGCAAAGTAACTTATTATTGGTCCCGATAGCGAGGGCGCTAATAGTTCGAGGGACCAATAATTATTTACTTTAACCCAAGGTAAACACTGTGCTTTTCATCACGAATACAAGGAAAGAAAAAAAGGAAAAAAAAACACAAACAAAAAAAAAAAAAGGGAAAAAAACAGAAAAAAAGAATAAAAAACCAAAAAAACAAAAAAAAGGAGAAAGGAGAAAAAACAAAAAAGGGAAAAAAAACAATAAAAAACAAAAAAATAGACAAAAAAACAGAAAAAAAAGGGAAAAAAAACCAAAAAACTACAATAAATACAAAAAAAAGAAAAAATACAAAATAAAGAATAAAAAACAAAAAAACACAAAGAGAAAAGGAAAAAAACAGAAAAAAAGGGAAAAAAGAATAAACAACAAAAGAAAGACAAAAAAAAAGAATAAAAAACAAATAAACTACAAAAAATACAAAAAAAGAAAATATACAAAAAAATACAAAAATGAAAAAATATAATATAAATAAAGACAAAAAAAAAGACGACAAAAACTAAAAAAAAAAAACAAGAAAAAGACAAAAAAACTAGAGTAGTACTAGTAGTAGTGGGGATAAAAGTCGTGACGTGAATAGAAATTTGAAAATAGAACTCGTATTTTTTTATAATTTGACAGAATCGTCGAAATTTTGACAGATCGGGCAAAATCGTGTTTCCAGAAACACGATTTTGCCTGATCTGTAAAAATTTCGAAGAATCTGGAAACACGATTTTGCCCGATTAGATAAGTATCACTTTCTGTCGGCTCTTCAGGCACCTTTCGACTTACTTTCCGCGTATGAGTGATGAAAAGACCATTTTAAACTGTCACTTAAAGCCTCCAAATGTAAATGCAAGTAGATAAACCATTGAGGCCAACGACCCAGTGAACATAAAACCTTGAAGGTGTTCTAAAGGCAAATGGACGGTCGACGGTAACTAGATGCATAGTTTTAAATATTGAAGAGTCACATAACAAACCTTCCTTTAAACAAAGGAAGGTTTGATATGTGACTAAGATGACAAACAAACGTTACCGTAGCCTATAGATGTCTAAAGGCATTACTCGCACGATGCCGAACAGCAGGGCTATGACATATCTCAATTAACAATTGGCTTCGGTTGTACACCGAACTTTGATGGTAACTGAGAATGACATAACATTAGTATTAGGTACGTATTTCGGTAAATGGATATCAAGGTACAGTGAGTTTAGGTTAGGTTAGCCCTGCAAGAAATACGTAATACCAATGTTATGTCATTCTCAGATACCATCAAAGTTCGGTGTACAATCGAAGCCAGTTGTCAACTGAGATATGTAATAGCCCTGCTGGGCCTCGAGTCTCTTAACAATTGGAGTGCTAACAGCGGCCGACAACATGTCACCTTCAAGAATTTACGATTTATAATGAAGAAACCACGAAGATAATATTAGAGACCAGAGGTTTCACAATCGACAATTGTTAAGAGACTCGAAGCCCTCTTTGGCCAAGCATAGGATAAGAAGATGGTCATCAATCCTATAATAGCATGAAATTGGATATGGAACTGCAGACACTACTCCACCAAGCCAACTAGGAACCTGTCAAATGTGACGTCACCCGCACAAAAAGGCGGTGGCGGTGGTGTGCGGGAGGTGTGGTGGGGTGCGGGCGGGGAAGCCGCATTCCATGCGAGTTCCTACTTGGCTTGGTGGAGTAGTACAATTGAAAAGGGCCTTCACTGAGATCCAATCAGTCGTTGGACCTTCACCATTGCCTATGAAGATAAACAAGTATGATTCACGACCGACCAATAATCACATAATAAAGTATGAAAATAATGAAAGGGTTTTGTGGTGGCGAAACTCTGAGTCATGGAGTCAGGGTCGGCGCAGACGGCGGGCGACCGTGGGGACTGAAATGTCAGTATAATTGGTGAGATATGGCAATACTGTTAAGGGATTTACAATTGAATAGGTAACTCATGTAAGTTCCTTTTTTAAATATCAAAAGCTGCGTCTACAAGAGGTGAGCGCGACGCCCGAGCAGTCAGTTTTGATTAGTGATGGGATGTTCTCGAGAACATTCTCACCCTCGGAAATTACTCGTGAGTTTTTTTTATTTTGGGTGACGTTATCCTAAATTTCAATCTTAAAAACAATTAAAACCACCATACGTGCATGTTTAATGAGGTTTATGCCAAGTTTAACATGCTTCAGAAGATAAATTCTCGAAAATTCTCACGACTAAGTTTCCGTAAGTTTCCGAGGGTGAGAATGTTCTCGAGAACTTCCCATCACTAGTTTTGATGTTTGAACGCGTATACATAATTCGGGCGCGGCGTTTCGAGACTTATGTACGCATCCAAATACGTATAGTAAGGATAGGTTGAAACATGTTGGAAGGATAAGAGGAAAGTTGCGAGGCTATAAAATCTAGGGATATTAACCACTTTTTTGTAAGATCAAAAGAGGATTACCCATTTTAAAAATACAAATCCACTTAAAATGGTTTTGCAAATTACTTTCCAAAATAAAAGCGCCATTACAAATGTAACGTAATTTGTAACGATTTTGTAAATCGATTTTCACTTTCTTATTTGGGGATATAAGTATATACTTTTAAGTGAATTTCTTAAATTAAATAGGACTTACATTCATTTATAAAATTGTCGGCAACATATAGGTATAAAATATTATGTCATGGTTTACAAACCTTGACAAGATTTATTTGAATTTCCTTTCATAAGCGCAATTGTGTTGTAAGTTTAAGGTTAAAAACTTGCGACAGGAACAAATCATAAATATACCGCTTGAGTAGCTGCTCATGTATTTCTGACAGCACGTTGACACAACAGTGTCATTGTGCTGAAAGCTTGATCATGAACTTTATGTAAATGTCAAGCCTAGAAATTGTTTAAGACTATCATTGAATTATCAGTTGATGGTACCGCACGAAATAATGGTATGGAGGTAAAAATAAAAACCGACTTCAAAAACACTGCAGCACTATAAAGCCTGAAATAATATTTCTATTAACACCTCTGCCTATCCCTTTGGGAAAATCAGGCGTGATGATGTGTTATCGATTTTTTGGAGTCAATCTATCTTTTTACTCTTAGTAGGTAGATTTGACAGATTGGCACCGACTCCAAATACTCGATAACACTATCACGCCTGATTTTCACGAAGGGTACCCAGTTTTCGAGTAGATACAGACAGACTAGATCATGTATATGACGTTTGTCTGGGGAGTTTATACTTTTAAAAATACATTTCAATACTGCAACAGGTGTAAATTGATATGTTGATGTGAAAATTATGCAGCAGTCTAGTCTAAATATGATCTCAGTAGGAGCGAAAAGCGAAAAGACAGGATGAAACTGATATAAAACGAATTCTGGAATCTTGCGTAGTTTATAGTTAGAAATAAAAACTCGAGAACCAAATTACTTAAATAATTTTGCTGTTCTCTGCCACACATATAATATTTCCAGCATAAGTTGAGGTCTCTTCATCACGAGGGTCAATAATAAAGACAGCTCAGCTTATGCTGGAAAATGTTGTATGCAGGCGATCTGTATCTGTATTTCTATCATAGCAGATATTAGTAGTCTTGCTAGAGTTACTACCTGATGCCTACCTAAACCTTAAGAATTCGTACTAGAAGATCATGGTCCAAGAACTGGGTTTAAGGACTTATAAACCGAAAATAGTGGGTTTAATTGATGAATATGTGTACATAAAAGGCTAAAGGTGATAAAGAGTAACTTACCATTTTCATGTTATTGAGATGTCCACAGTCGATAACCGAATGCTATTTAAGTTATGTACTTATCAATTTCAACCTAATTTGGGCATGACAGACGGACAGAATTTCCATACATCTCCCATTAATCACTTCTATATAGGAAGAGTAAAGGTTACCTCTTATAAGGGTATTACATAAATATTTACTTAAAGGTTTGTTCACATATAGTCGTCATGCACCCGCGTTGTGTAATAACCAGCGCACGGTCTTAACACTACTCTAAAGGACCACTTCCTGGCTATACATGAATGTCATAAAATGCGACTTAAATGATCAACACTAAAGATCACAACCTTTCATAACCTATGTCTCATAAAATACCTAAGGGTATTTACTCGCGGCCCCATTCAATCTTATATTTTATCTCTTTTTGCGTGGTGTTCTATCAACCATACTCACATTATTTAAGCGATGGGGATAGGGATTTTGTTGAAGCTAGTTCCAAATCCGTTCCACCGCTTGTAATGGCTCCTTGGATTATGAACTCTTTCCTAATGTCACTCTTTGGTTCTTAACATAATAAGCCGCACCACACGCGCAAATTCCACTACATTTTGAACGAGTCTGGTGACCGTGATTATTATTAACGTGGCCTGAAAATATTGTTTACATCGCCACGCAGATTGGCTTGATTTATGAAATGGCCTCAGAATCGTGTGTGCAGTTTCATTATGCAGTCTGTTAACCTTGTGATTGTACGATAACCGCTGGCACGGTTTATTATGATAGGTTGCGCCCTTGCTTTGTTCAACTGTAAGAAAACCGATTTAGAAAACCTTTTCTGTGCCTTTTTATAAGCAATCGCCGTTGGGTCAGATAGTGTCTTTAACGGTGATTTGTTCCTGATAATGAAAGCATCTTTCAATATCTTTTTTAGGTTCAGAGGCCCCGTCTACTAGCTCTGAGCTGGCGCGCCCGAGACACCTAAAGACGGAAAAACTATGAGTAGACTCAGGTAGCTACCTAAGTTAAGTATTATTGCTTAATTTAGAAACCTTGTACATTAGACACAATTACTCTTCGTTTCACTGTATTTCAAAGTACCGTTAGAACTAATATTTAACTGTTTGCGTACAAAAGGCTTCTTAAAGTGAAGTGAGTGGGTCAAAGGTACTGTCCCTTTGTGAGTAAATCAATAGGCAAAACTTGATTGACTGGGTATAATTACCAACTATAAGGCCCTATGCACATGACGACTTTTCACGCGCATTGAAAAAACACACACTTGCTCATAGAATAGCATTTTCAGTGCGTTTAACGCGCGACAACGGAACGTAAACAAGTTGCGTTCAGAGTTTTGCCTACATTAAATCGGCCAACTCTGCTTAAAACATATTCTATTAAAAATTAGAAAAAAAGAGCTATTGCAGAAACTAATTAAAAGAAAACAAACACAAATGCAAGGAAATAAACATTTAAAAGAAATTAAACGGCAATAAGGAAACTAATATCCCTGCTTATTGCATAATAACGTTTCGTTTCCTCTGAACTAACACCTCACCTTCACCTATAAATATAGTGTTTTATGCACTTGAACCCAATGACGTATTTACGGACCGTAACTCAATCCATTAGATAAAGCGCACACTGGATTCATATCTTGTGTTACAACGTCACAGTATTTAGTCCAGCTACGAGATATTAAGGCTAGTATTAATTAGTCAATGCCTACCAACGATTACGATTTAATACATACCTAACGAATACCGACTACTTAAACGTTTACATCTTTAACTTACACTTAAAGTTTCAGTGATACAAACTTGTCTGGCCCGGTGGCCAAAAGAGGAACTAAGTTCAATGGACAAATGACATACTTTGTCAGCGACGATTTTAGCGGGCCAGATAACTCTGTGAGACCGAAGTTGTTTGAGACAATGTTGTTAGCTGTTGTTTGTAAGGCGCGTCAAAACCAAGTAGCTCTCAAATTTGAGTTGCATTTGAGAATAGGTGGTAAGACTAAGATCGATCCCTACATCAATCTTTTGCGAGCAATAAATTCCAGGGAAATGACAAGATCATAAAGCAATCCTCCTGGTGAGTTTCTCTTTTCTATGCTGTGCGTGTTGATGTCCAATATTCTATTATTCTCACCAACTATCGCAACTATCTCGTTTATTCAAGCAAGTAGCCTAGGGCCAGCAGTGGACTGATTTATAGTATCGTAATCAGCTCACAGTACTATAGTTTCAGTCGTGAAATTATATCCTTAGCTCTCGAACATAACTGTAGGGCTATCCGGTGTGCGGCTCGCCTTAATCGGCGCGTAGGCCGAACAGACAATAAATTGCATGATAAATTTATGGAACGATAGCTTGAATTGCTTGAAATGATTTTCCATACAGTTACTGAGAGCGGTACGGCGAATAGATTTTAGATTAACATGATTTGCGCACCTATTGACGTATGAGCATACGTTATTAGATTTAACGTTTTGTTGTGAATCACTTTGAATGTAATGAACCGGCTGTATGGTTATGTAAGCGTTATATTAGTTTGTTTATTTCGTTGATATCCCTAATGTTTGCGGATTTTTTAAAAATAAATATTGAATAATTTACAAAACTTTCTGATGTAGAGTCACACAAATTAAATACATAACTCAATTGCTACAAACAAAGATAAATATTACTGCGCAACAGACTTATTGATTAAATATCCATTAGGTACCTACTGTTGTAAAAGTTAAGCAATCGATAAAACAGTAAGTACAAACAGTAACGTATCCATTGATGTATTATTTTAGCAGATATGGTACCTCCTAACATTGCAATCACTAGACTTCTGCTCAGCGCACCACTACATGCAGCGAAATTGACACGTATTTTATCGCACTCGCAATTTCTCGTAAGTTTAGGCATTTTGATGCGTGTTAGGTATTCACCCGAAGATGAGCCGTATTGGCAATACCGAGATGTTCTCAACATTATTTTCCGCGAACGACTGAGTCGTACTGTGTCCATGGACTCCATTTAGTAGGACATACTATTTTGGACATTCACATGTCTCCCTGTATCTTGGTAATATCTTTGAATACAACTTAATACCGGTATGTAATACGCAAGTAATGTTAAAGTGCGTGTACATTAAACGCTAAGTAGGCCATCGAATGTTTTCGCAATCCGAGTAGGCAGGACAAGAGACAACGCACGAACATTTTTCAGTCGACCATTGAATTTTTCATCGATCAGGCAGTTTGTAAACAGCACACCTTTGAAACAATGCTATTTGATGTATTCTGTGAAACGCGGCGAAACCGAGTATTCATTTTTGAAAACATTACCGACGAACGCCGGCGCAGGCAATCGGATTGATGGAATAACATTGTCGACGTTGCATTGAATACGTTATAGTCGCAGTTGCACTCCATTTCTTCGAAGCAATAAAACGTCAAATCGACCTGTACTTTCGAGCGTTAATATCGGCTGTTTTATGCGCCCGCGCATTCCGCGGTAAACCGCCCGCTATTGGCCACTGGTCGCTCACCCGATCTCAACGACATTGCCACGTGTAGAAAATCTGAATTTGCAATTCATAAGACTGTGGGACTTCACAAAATCAAAATGTCAAGTGCATGCGGGCAATAAATGCCGTTCTAATCTTATCAGCTAATCGGAACTCGTTTCAGAAATCTGATATAGAACTGCTACAATATGTATGTTATGTAGTTATTTATAATCTCAACGTAATATCAAAGTATAAAATTCCTGACACGTTACAATACCTTAACTCTTTTCAGAAAAAAACGAAAAGAGAGAAATAATTAGTTGTCAAAGGTTCGCAAACATTAGGGCTTTCTCTACTTTGAAGACTGCACTTTGAAAGATATATACTCTTGTTTTTATTTCGCACAAGGTCTTCAGTCACTTCATTCTGCTATCCATATCTATGCTTTGATAGACAAAATATTCTAATTTCTCAATCTGTATTATCATCTAGATCTCTGTGTGCTTGGCAGGTACATTATGATTTTCATCTTCTTTGTAAGAATTTTGAGTGAGACGTCCCAATCCGGTAATTTCTCGAGATTCCTATAGTTTCAAAGCATCGTGACCTTACAGTAGATGGTTATCTAATCACTAATCCATATATTATTTTCAGAGCATTCTCCTTGAGGATTTGTTTCCACAGACAGATCATCGGAATGCGTTGCAAGAGCAGACGGGAACCCACGCGTTCTGAGACACGTATGTATTTACACACGCAAAACTAAAATGACGTTGACTAATGTTTCACTTTTAACAAAATACTTCTGAGAGTGAAATAGAAACAAAAGATACTTACTCTAGACTAGTTTCAATAGGTAGGTCTAACTCTAGAAGCGGCGAGCGGAGCCTCCATGCAATCAGTTTTGACGTCCGACTTCGTATACATGTTGTAAAAATCCCAACATAAGCTGGAATCTCTTTACTATTAACACCGGTAATTAAGAGAGCTTAGTTTATATTGGGAATATTAACATAGACGAGGACTTTGCCCAAGATAAACTTAGAGCTATCAAATTAATGTTAGTTGATCAATCGTGCAGAGTTCAACTACCAATTCGATTGGAAGATAATCTCTTTCCCGTAGTTTAAGCTAAATTTATTGATCTACTAGACCATAAAATAATAAGTAACAGAACGCAATGTTCTTCAAGTGGTCCAACTTAACTAGATACCGCCAATGCCACGCACGCTTCCTTGAGCCAGTATAATTCAATATTGAAATTTATCAATTACGCTTCAAACCATAAAGCCAGTACGGTTGCATCCAAATAAAAACAAATTGTTTATACACCCGTCGAATGTTCGCGTTAAAACATCATTAATTGTGCAAGGTGTCTCAATGCGTTGTAAACTGGTTCGTGGCAGGTCATTAACGCATCAGTGATTTTCATTAAACTTGATTATTGCAATAATACTGCAAACGAATGTTTGTATTTTGCAATGATTATTAGTGATGCGTGGATTTACGTAGATACAATTACAAAGGTAAAGGAAGCTGATGAAAGTTTGAGAAGTATGGGCATGCAGTAATGAATGGGGGCTCTCATCAATAAAATTAATTTGACAACTGCACTGGTAGCAAAGCCGGCCGTGACAAGATAAAACTTGAGATAAATAGATTAGTCTCATTTTCTCATATGTATTTAGTAAGAGAGAGCGACTAGGTGTGACATAATGCATGACAAAAGTATTGTCTTGTCTAAGCATGTGTGCTTGGATAATGCTGCCTGCTGATTGGATAATTTTCTCCCGAACAACTGACTCAAATTAAAGACCATTTTATTTTTACAATCTCGGGAAATGTTAATGGCATACACCATATGTCGGTCGCATATGCAAAATTCAATTAGTATTAACTTTTAAAAAAATCACCTTGCGTCGCACCTGTTACGTTCTCGTGAAAAATTATTATTTAAGTATTTTAAGATTAAGGTAATGTATGCAAACAGATGGTGATGATGTAACGCTTAAGCTATAAGCCAATGTACACCTCCGCAGGATACCAGCTGGTTTCAAATTGGAAGATAAAGAGTCGTTAACGCTGCAAAATTGAGCTCAAAATTTGAAAATACGTCCCAGGTGCAGAAGGCTATTTACGTTTACGAAATTTAAGTGCACCTGCCTACATAGAAATAATCGTATGTAACATTAAAATCAATGCCTGGCTAACTGGAATAACAATAAAACGCGTAAGATTATTCTTAAGCTTCCTAGAGCCAAAAACAGAAAAAGAAATGTTGGGTGTCCAGAAACAGTAGAGGTGGATGATACAGAAAGAACGAAAGAGCAAGATTAGGAGATAGAAAGGGGTTCAGATACAAGTGGCTAAGTGACAAGATGTAAATGATGTCGCTTAAGCAGCCGTGTACAAATCGATATGAAATAATGAAGATGCTTGAGACTACAGACACCGGCTATTAGTCGATTTGCTCTGCAAAGATTTCTCGGAAGGCGAAAGTCTCGCGTTTCGCGGTTAAAACTTTCTTGGCCACGGAACATTATTTAGTGTCTGTTTGTAAGCCCTATTTCTTGCGTATAGAGAAGTACTACTAATTGTTATTAGTCATCAATTAATTTGGAAAGAATGGCAACAATATAAAGGATGTATTTACCAGAATTTCGGCAAATCGTTGCGTTAAAATGTAAAAAAAAATAAAAAAATAATAATAATGTAAAATGTAAATGTAAATGTATGAAAAATTTACATAATTTTCTTATTCCCGTTAATTTAAGAGTAAGGAGCTTTCTACACGGCATATACGACAACAATTTTTTTCCATTTCTTGACCGCATTCGGGTGCTTAGTATGTTCAAAATCTGTAACAATGTATTATGGAAATAATTGTGACTTCGTTGCACTTGGAAGTAGGCTTACGTTTTGTAGTAACGTCCTATTGTTTATAGTAGCAACTTGAGATATAGGACCCTAATCTCTAATCCTAATATGAGTTGAATCGTATTAAATGATTATAACAGTTGGAGTTAATAAGTTTACAAAATCCAAGTCTGGTCCAACATGTTTCTATTTCAATGAACGCACTCGTAAATATAAAAAATTGTTACACTCACGATTTATTTGCGGTTACACCCAAGGTGACGGAGACAATGTTCCCTGGACCATTGCCAATTGTTTTTTTTATTAAAAAAACTAATTGTTCCACTCCACGTGGTGAGCGATGGGATGGGAATGACTCCTGCCTAACCCAGTTACCCAGTTATATCTTTAGGTATCGAGTAGAGATTATTACTTTGCTTATCGATTATTAGATTGGCGTGGGACTCGCATAAATTAGTGTTGGACTTTGTTTAAGTAATTTTTTTAGCAACTTCTCTTTTCACTTGTATAAGGCATTCAGGCGTCACTTACATTTCAAAAATGGAACGAAAAAATACATCATAAAAGGCCGCGACGACAAGCCATGAGCATCCAATCCCAAGCAATCAGTAATGACGTTAAATCTTCGCGGTCAGACGTTACAATTGATTGCTCGGACGCGCCGCTCGGTGATTGTGGCCACCGCTATTAGGTGATACAAGATCCGAGCGATGCGCCTGAGAAAGTTTTGACGTCTGACCACGTAGACAGAACGTCAGAAGTATGTTTTTTCGTTCTATTTTTAAATGTAACTGACGTAAATAGCAATTAAGGTCACAATCTAGCAATTTCTGAACGTAGCAACTGCTAATTTTAACCATATTGATCCACTGAAGACAATGACCTCGATAGAACAACCTGTATTCACATCCGGTTGATAATAAACAGATAAAACGATGTAATATTTTAGTGTCGTCTAATGCTTGGCAACTTATGATTCATACGACATTTAATAATGAGTATAAATGTATTTATCATAAATATCAAGTTTTAAATCAATATGGACTAAAATTAGACCATCGTATCGTCTCAAATTAAATCTCAATGTGTGTTCAAGATTTTAAACTCGTTCAAGTCGATAGCGTAAGGCTCGGCGCAAACGGGCCACCGACCACAGCCACATGTGGCCAGCGAAAAGCAGTTAACACGCATTTTCATGCATTTTATAGACACTTATAATGGACTTACAATGGCATTACAAAACACTATTGCTTCTAGAAATGCTTTGCAAAACCAATGTTAACTCGCTAAAATCTCTCCCCCATATTCATAGAGATTTTAGCCAGTTTACAATGGTTTTGAAAAGCATTTTTAGGACCAAATGTGATTTGTAATTCCACTGCAAGTCGATCATAACTTGAACTATGAATTTGGGGGTCTACGTTTTTGGCGGTTAGTTTGTACCAACTGTTTGTTTGTGTGTTACTTTACCATTCCTTAGTAGTATTTCCGTATCGCATATCCGATATTTAAAACCAGATTTGCTGTTATTGAGAGTATAAAGTGAAAGGGGGCGAGGACAATCCATCCTGCATGACATATCACGATCGTATCGAATTGATTCTCCACGATTGAAAGTTACATATTTTAAGATTTGACCTAGCATACTTCTATTATTAGACTAGAAGGAAACTGCAATTTGACACATGAGGACAAACGCGTCAATATAAAATAATTTCATCGAAAATTATAGAAGTTATGACACTGTCACATACTGAAACGGCCGGCCGGTCAGACGAATGGACGGATGAATGGCCAGACGGACGATCGCACGGATGAAATGGACGGACTGGACGATCTTATAAGAGTTCTTCTAAGGGTTTTTTTCGTAAGAACTTTCTCCCTCTTTCTTGGTATTTAAATTTTTAGCTTACCTATTATTATCTGCGGATCTGCCCTTAATTCCTTGTTTTGATTTGAACTAGTGAGGTACCTTACCTTGGAATATTGGAAGCTTTAATTATTGAGGATACGGGAGTATTTGAATACTTCCCTAATATTCCTGGAAATGACCCTTCCCTACTACAGTAGTTTGCAGTTTCATGTGACCTGTAGCTCTAACTCTTTTGGCCTGAAAATCAGATCCTTAATGGTCTTTTACCATGATACAAGCTGAATTTCTAAGAAAGTTTTGACAACAGACAAGTCGCCTTCAAAATAAGCCAAGCACGGACAGTCTTTCTTAGAACTGATAAAACCAAATAGTCTGAAAAAGAAGAACTCATTTATATCAATAGAGAATGAATGAATTGTACTCTTAACCGAATTTTAATGTGGCGTACCTAATAGTGGTTTGGCTAGGAGCAATGCCCCGGCGCAGGTCACAAGTTCAATTTAGTTGCAGCAGAATATTTTAAAGACAAATTGTTAAACAGTTTCCTTGTATTTTTGAACATTGAATTTTAAACGGTTTTGTTGCGATTACGATGCAATCACGCCATGTTTTCTATTATTGCCTGTATTTATTCGTCTTCTTACGGAGTAAAAGTACAGTTACTTCATGTTCACTAGCACCCGTATTTTGAATCATGTCATTACTTATTCTTACGTAAATTCTGATCAAAAAACCTGTTTGCCAACTTGTTTGATCCCGTTTTGTCAGATTCTCCATGGAATAATGTCATATTGTATGGGAAATGTGTGAAAACGAGATTGCGGGACAGGTTTTTTGATTACTTGAACTTTTCTCGTTGTGGTCTATGGATTGGTTCCCGAAATTTATTTTTTAGTCTAGTGGTTACTAGGATAGTCCTTACTCCTAAAAACAACTGCTTTCAGTTTTCTTTCTTTCAGTTTACAATAATTTTACAAAGCATTTATGGGAACAAAAGTGATTTGTAAATCCATTATAACTTTCTATAAACAATTACGCCACAGTTTATACTTAACTTATTCCGGGTGTACTAATTGTCATTTTGCTTATTCTTCGTATAATATTTTATTCCGCGTTTAATTGTACCACACCGTAATTATATTTTATTTTAATACCAAATAAACTATTATATTCTCAATTCTAAAACAACACAAAAATAGTTTTTATTTAGAGGGCATTCATTACGTGAGAGAGCGGCATCGAGTAGAAGTGACGGAAATAAATATAGCCAGTTCTATACGACCATTACACTTGATGGCTGCATTGCTAATGAAAATTGGCTGCGACTGAATTAAATGGGTGTGAAACGACTTTTAATTTGTGCTGAGTCGTTTTCTGCCTTTTATTATTACGATCACAGATATTATATACCAAGAAACAGTGAGACACGTGTCCAAAATAGTATGTCCTACTAAACAGAGTCCATTGATAAAAATAAAAATATTTAGTAACTACCCACATCATTTTAATAAAATACCTAGCCATGTCAAGATGTCAGTCCTTTACTAACCCTATGCAAAAAAGTTGTTGTAACATTATTATTTTTCACAATGACGTTCAATAACATGTTAACTATACCTAAAATAAATATAACCTACATTCAAATATTTTTAAGGTTCCGTACCTCAATAGGAAAAAACGGAACCCTTATAGGATCACTATTTTATACAATCTGTATGACACATTATAATTAAAATGTCATGTCATCGAGATTAGTCTCCAAAATGTTCCTATTGTCTATGGTCCCCATACATTTGATATTTATTATTCATTCAGGATAACGGTATTCGACTGTATAGTGACGTGCGTCAACTACCTTTTTAGCAAACCAAAATTCGCGTCGAATGTTCAACACATGTTTATTTACGGTTTGTGAATAATGGAGACTTTTTGTGGTAAATAAAGCTTGTTGTCAGAATAATGCAAGGTAGACATAGGTATATTACTACTTGCAGATGTAGGTACCTACTTTTAAGAATCTACCTACGAATAGGTGGGATTTTTAAACTTTATACTTAAAGATTAATCAGGTAGGTATAACTCACTTTATAACTCGTGAAACTCGTTTCAGATGCGTTATTTTTAAAATATTATTTATTGCGTATTTTTAGTGCCTACAGTCTTTTCAAAGGTCACTTACCAAGCATATACTTATATACATATTACACCTTGGTTATAGACCTTGTAAATCCAACATAGGCAATAGGTTTCTTTTTAATTTGAGTTGGACCTTATTCATAAATTTTAATGTTAATCAGTATTATTTTTATAAGGACGAATTATTAATAATGAAGCTTAGCTATTGTACTTATAAATTAGCAAATCATTTATAGATATACAAACAAATATTGTATAACTATTTAAGTAATTATTAATAATCATCAGTATTGTCAGTTACTCGTTTATTAGTCACTCGTCACATCACTATTCAGTAATGATAATGACTCGTAATTTGAAACCTTGATTTTTTGTCGCTAAATTAGAGGTTACAACTCAAGACAAGAGCTATGCGTTAAAAAATAATAGAATCTATATTTACGATGAATTATACAGACGAAAACAATTTTGAAAATAATCTTAAGCACCTGTAATTTAATTCCAAATGTGTAAGTACTGACTCAAATTAACTTATTTACTATTCACTAGACATACTCCTAATCTATATCAGGAACACTTTAGTTTAACACTTTGTATGAGACCGACTGCCGTCTGCCGTCTGCCGCGTTGATCGAGCTCCCACCTTAACGCTTAATATAGTAATTAATTGCTCAAGTTCTTTTTGATTCTACGTATCATATTGATGTCACCCTGACTGTCAGATGATCACTCGATTAAAAAGTAGATCAAGATTAAGATGCTGATGTGAAACAATTACTTGTTAATTGCCTAATTAGTTAACAAATAAGTGTTGACAAAGATACATGAGATGCGGGGCACTGATTGAACCTGGGGGCTTACCACAAGCTCTTATTGCGATTCAATTATAGGAACGTTTTAACGACGTTTTAATGACGTTTCTTATTGTCATGACAATAAGGTACGTCATTGCACAAAAAGTCGCTGAAACTTTAATACGTTCCTGTAATTGAATCGCAATAAGAGCTTGTGGTAAGCCCCCTGTTCTCAAGGCGAGTCATTGCAGCAAACGGCTGTAGGTGCAAGCGCCATACAGACAACATTGGAACACTATCCCTATTTTTTTAAAGAATAAACATGCCAGTCTTAATACAAAACACAAAACGAAAAAACCTAGACAGTTGTTTCCTTTTTACTTTGGTTTTAACGGTCATTTAATTACGTGGTTATCATTGTATAAGTATTAAAATCGATGTATTTTATTTATTTATTTATTTACGTAAGCCGAACGGCCTCAGGCCAATTACACGGACTACTAATCAACTACTAACTAACAACTATATAATAACCAGTCATGCATCTTTCTCGCAAAACTTCAAACACACTATCAAAATTCTCGCCCATTCATCCGCAAACAAATCTATCCTTGCGTCCGAGTCCAGGAGCCCGTTAAGCGCTATGAGGGTGCGCGGTACAGGCGATGTAGCTCGAGCTACAGTATGGCAAGAGGGGACTGCGAACAACTCATGCTTCCTGACGCGGTTGTAGTTGCCAGGTGCGAAGAGTCTGAGCAGCGCACTAAGTAGATCATAGTTATAGTTCAATTATCGTAAGAGCAACGCGGTTTTCATTTAACAGTTAGTAAAATAAGCAAATGAAATTTATTTTCCACAAACCTTAGCCAAATTAGATTGACCAACAGAATTAGCGCCAATTTCAATGGCAGAGCATTAAAGTATTATCAGGTCAGTAGCAGCTAGGTCAGATTAAAAACGCTTGTGTTTTTACTCTAAAAATAATGAAGCAGAAATCAAATATTCAAGATGACTTGGCGGTCAGCCAACACACGCTGAGACTCGAAGACGCCGCGGCCAGTCGGTCGGGCCTAAACAATCTCAGAACACCTAGATCTAGGCATTCTCCTTGTTATTCTTGGATTCCAAGGTCAGGGTTTAATGATAAAATCACGTGGTTTGATTAAATAGTTTGTAACGGTTTGATAAAAAAGTACCTAATAGTTTTTAAAATAAGAATTGTGGCAATAGCCGCGTCTGTGTCATACAGTGCGCACGAGCAATTTTGACGTCCACGTAGATATAATGTCAAATTTTCAATGTACATTTTTGAGACCTGCTTTTTTGGTGGACTAAAACTGGGCCAGGGAGGTCCATGCCCAGGAGTGGGACATCGAAGGGCTATTAATTACTTAATAATAATATTTAATTTACGATGGATAAATCTTGATAATATGTTTAAGGCAAGTATTTTTAAATCAGATGCACACCAAAACGGAGTGATATTTGTAAACAGACAGGATTACTGTATCGTCACATCAATAATGTCGGTTGGGACATTGGTTGTGACATTAACGAAATTCTCTGCTGTTTGTTTATAAACATCTCTCTTCACTACGTTGCTAAATAATGCAGGAATAGTTAACGCTAGATTTCATTTTATTTTATTTTATTAACTACATTAATGGTTTTTATATGACCTAACGGAAACTTGCCATAATGAAATAAGAGACGAAAAAACAATTTTCCTGCATGCGTTACTTTAAAAAAAAAACTTCCTACGTCAATGAACAAAAAACAAAATTGTTTACAATTTTAATGGCGCGGCTCGCGTACCTATTTAAATACGTACCTTTTGGTACCAACCTTGACAAAAATGATAAATTTATAGTTGTAATTTTTTTTTAAATTCATCTCGGTATGCAATATACCTAGATATTATTTTAACCAATTATAAACATGTAATACTATGTAACTTAATGCTTTTTTTGCAACTTTAATATCATAATGACGTCAACATCCACACCATAATCATTCAGTATAAAAAAACGTACTATAAGCAAATATATTTTAAATGTTCTTCTACCATAACAATAATTCCTATAATAATTCTGTTATGTTATGTTGTCTTCCTAAATTTTAATTTGACGCATGTACTTAATATATCCCTCTTGCTCATATGTTGCGACTATGAAAAGGATGGAAATACAAAGACTCAGAATAATAGGTACCTACCTACTTAATAATGTTAACAAAAGCATACACAATAAGTTTTACAAAATAGAATTCTATTAGTATATCTTAATATGTTAGATACCTATTATATTCTTTGTCACAAATAATAACCTTTTCATTTATTTTATTACGCAATGGTTGTGTCTACATCAGGCGCATGCCTCGCCCGAGCACCCATAGTTTTGACGTCGCAACGCATAGGCATAATGAACATGAATGCTCGTGCGAGGCATGCGAGGTATCTGGCCGCATTAAATAATTTTCCTTGTGAGCAAGCATTTCAGAGAAACTAGCATGTTTACTTTAGTATTACTTACCATACCTACTACGATAACGTTGGCAGATAATAAATAGACATGACCTATGATCTACCTACCATATAGGTCACAGGAAATACCAATATTTATTTAATATACCAATCATTCTGTGATTCACTGTATCTCTTTTCATCTCATAAAAGACCTTTATGATTCTGTCTCTATCTTTTGATAGAGAGCAACTACCGATCATGACAATACTGAACAGCAATGATATTTCGTGTTTTCTGTTCATGAATTGTGTAAAAAATTGAATAGCCACAATTATTTCGACAACGGAAGTCGGTATTATGTATAAATAAATTAATTTCCTGCGTCCTGATGCCTCGCATGCCTCGCGCAGGCACTCAGTTTTGACGTCGGACCGCATCTTCATAATGTCATAACATGAGGCAGCGAGGCATGCGAGGCATCAGGACGCCAGTTGCATTATTCGTGATTTTATGCGATTTAATATTGAAGAATTATTTCCTGGAACTTTTTTAGAAAATATAATAATACATGTTTAGTAGTTATGACTAACTGTATGAGATGCGAGTTTCACGTATACACGTATAGTAATAATGTATTGATTTTTAATTAATTTTTATTTAATAAAATTAATTGAGTAATAAAAAAATATTGCGACGGACACAACACAATTCAGTTTTTATTGCTGCTCTTATTTTATTAAAATAATATTACTGATTAAAACAAATATGTATATTAAAATGAGTAATTAGCAATCATTTATACGTAACGTAATTAGCAAATGATAAGAATAATTACGTAAGATCCGATATCTAATCGTAGAAGGCCGATTTTTGTTATATCTCAATTATTCAAGGTATTTGCTACTGAATCACATCGACTCTACAGTCGCATTCGCATTATCACAATGTATGTACTGATAAATTAATTTACCTAAACTGAATTAATCACCCTAAACCGAAGAGCATGTATGAAGGGAATAATGAAAGTGGACGAAGCGAAACAAGTATGTAAGGATCGTAGCAAGTGGAAAGAAGTGGTCTCTGCCTACCCCTACGGGAAACAGGCGTGATTATATGTATGTATGTATGAATTAATCAAGTTTTAATAGTAGGTACATAATGGGTGCGTACACGAACCCCGAGCCGCGTGCGAGAAACTGCTATAACATTATGGCTACGTGGTCAGACGTCAAAACTTACTGCTCGGGCGCGCCGCTCGGTACATGTGGACATGTCCATTGTGTGCCTCTAAATATGGTGACTAGACATAATTTCATAAAATGATTGTTGGGGCCGCTCGTCACTTGTGGATGCACCCATTTCCGAACGCCAATCACGTGGAAAGGACTGGGGGTTTGAATAAAATACATTTTCACTGACTGATCAAATGACGCATTCGTCTCAATATCCGAAACTATGAAACCTATGGGCTTGAAATCTGTTCACACGTGTTCGTCTCGGCCTCTATCTCTCTATCAAATCGGTAACCTGAGGGAATGTAGAGTCTAGGTTTTCACTAAGAAAGGATATTTTGTAAGTCGACCCGCGGACATCAGCTAGTTCAACGTAGACAGTTATCACCACTCCCGTCAATGTTCCGTTCTATCACTCTACCTTGTGTGGTATCACATTAAATGAACTTGTAACCTCGCATTGATAAGCTATAAATAAGCTGCTTGTAGTAAAAATCACTGTTCTTTATTGTTAATTACATTGAGAAGTTACTGATAACTTTTAAACTGCCCGCCTGATATTGCTCGGACGATGTTTCACGGTCAAGGAACTTCGAATGGTAATATGATAACATTTTTGTAAGTAACTTTACTCAATTTTAAGTCCTGCCATGGAAAGCCTTAAATTTGAGCTATGTTTAAATAAACGTCTGTATATGTAAAAAGATTTCTGGCACTAAAACGTAGGCCACACACGTACTAAGACAAATGGGCACAGGTCGTCTAATATAATATTCTCTAACAATCCTATACATGCAAATTGGCAATGTTCAATAATTATGAATATTAATCAGACAGCCTCCGGTAGTCTAACATGCATTGAGGTTACATACTCATTATTTTTATTCCGTATTTTCAGTCCTTCCACGACCGAATAAGCAATAAGTCCAACCTACTAAAACTAATATTGATTTGATACTGAAACTGTACTGATACTGGTACTGATACTGATACAGATACAGATACAGATACTGATACTGATACTGATACTGATACTGATACTGATACTGATACTGATACTGATACCGATATTGGTCCCATATTAAGAATCTTTATCCATATCTAGTGATGACGAAGCGAGAGGAAGTAGTTATGTAAGTTCGTTTTAGTTTCCGTTTCAAGAAATACACGAGAAACGTTTTTACAAACTGCACCAAAAAAATACTTTCATTCTTTTTACTGTTTCTGCAAAAAAATTGACATAGATTCAAACAGACCGATTGACGACAAGTTATTGCAAGTGGCGCAAAAAAATATACCCAAGCGAGCACATTTTGTGGAGCAGCTTTTTTGCATGCACGAGCACAATTATAATGAAATTCGAGAGCAGCAGCTCTACTATGAGTTTCTACGTTCACTGCATTCGATAGTGACTGGCGTCTGCGTAAAATATTTGTAGATTTTGTTCCCTATGCTGCTGTAAACGTAGACATGGATACTCAGTCATAGAGACAGGGAGACATTGGAGGCGTTTGAAATGTGGAGATGAAGGAGAATGGAATAGATTTACAGAAATTGTAACAAATGAGGGTAAAAGAACAATACGTAATATAGGAGGAAATATAAAATGTTGGCTAATTCATACGACATAATCTTTATAAAAATATCTTAGAAGCAAGCGCAGAATAGGAAAACCAAGACTAGGCATGAGCCAGATTAAAGAGAAGGTCGGTGTCATGCATGGAAGAAGGTATAAGAGACCTAGATAGAGAAAGATGGAGAAAGCCTCATCAGCTACACCAACAAGACTCATAACTTAAAAGAAGAAGTGTACTATACAATTTTCTTTTTCATTCATAATTACGTATACGGTATCGAGGAGCGAGCGTGAAATTTATAGTAGAGCTGCCTTTTTTTGAGCGTTCCGGGAAGGGTATTCGACTCCAAAGTACCGTTATCTGTATTAGATAACACACAATCTGCATGACGACATCATATTTTGAATATCCTGTTAAACATAAGCGAGAAGACAGTGCCGGATTTACACGTACATTATTAATTATAGACCACAGAACCCTGTGCCGCCCCGGGCTCATTCTTAATACATTTATAAAGCTAGGGCAGCAAACAAGCGTACGGCCCACGCTTATGAACGCTTATAATACCTGAGGCCTCGCTCGCACGTTGCCTAAACCTATCCTAATCACTAACTTGTACTTAAGTATCTACTTATCTAAGCTTTTATTAGGTAACAAACAATTTTTTGTAGGTATGTTAAGTAGGTTATAGAAAATTCAAATGCCCTCTGAAATCTGCCGCCCCTAGGCCTATATGGCCTATTGACAAATCCAGCACTGGTAGGAGAACTACTGCGTATTAGAGATTACTTTTACGTCATACTTTTTTATGGTGATTACCGCTAATAGTTGTTCCCTGAGTCACGGTCGCTACGATCACGAGATGGGTAACGTGGTTGCAAAAATCTGTTAGTACCTACTGATACGTGGTTTAAGTCTTGGCATTACTTATCTTGTATCAAATGACAGCCTAATTGTTTCTGCTAACTTCAGTTTGGGGAAAACCATGCTAGACCGCGATCTGTCTGCAAGCAGTATTTCATACTAAGGGCTTGTATAGCTATTCTGTAGAGACAAAGTCATATCTCATGCATGAATTTCCTGTTAAAATGTCAAATGTTGTATTGAAATTTGACATTTCACCAGCAAATTCACGCAATTTATTATTATTATATTCTATGGAAAATCTGTCAAACGGAATTTGGACAGGTTTTTTGCTTAGAATGTACCCAAGAATAAGTATAAGGACTTGTCTATAGATACGGGGGTTATGTCGTTTACTTAGAACATAGTTTATAACAGCAATAAAATTACGTAAGTAAGTTTACCCAGACGCACTTAGCACTTTCGTAATAAAACAAACACGATACCATCTTGAAATAGGATGTGAAACGGAGGTTATCTTAGATTAAAGCAGTACTTATTAGACTATCGATAGCGTGACCACAGCCTGATGTCATATAAGGGGTCAGATTACGCTTGCAACGCGTAAAGAAACACCAATGCACGAGCTAAGTTTGCCTAATTGGAAAATGCAGACTAGCTAAATCAAATTGTTTTAAATGTAGTTTAAATAAAACAAATGCCAAAGTCAAATCATTTGAAGGCTGATGACGACGACGATGACTGAAGACTGTTGGATAAAAATTAGGTTTCACTAAAACTATTGTTATCTTGCTCATTCATTACGACCATGAGGATGATGGTGATGAAAATATGGACAGTGTTATGGTTGTGTACCATCATTTGCACCAATATCAAACACTTGAGTAAGGTAACATAACGTTAATGACAAATTCTCATCGAAATCGAAAAAGAAAAGCATTGTATTGATGAAACAAAAGCGTAACAACATTCAATTCGCCTCAATTGTTCAATTGAGGAACGATTACAAAGGCCCGGTTAATTGAAAACGTTTGCCCTATCTCCTTTAATAAATATATCGAACTGTTAGGAAAAAGCGGGCATCCTACCAACATACCAACAACTATACGATAGTTATTATTTTATTATTATCTCTCCAATAACATGCATCACATTTGCACTTCGGACTTCAGTTGACATGGTTGAAGAATTTGTTGAAATAAATAGCGGCAACGAAGTCATAATTATATGAAATAATTATAATAATTGATATCTTATAAAGCAGAGTGCACAAGCGTCTGCCGTGCTGTACCAATACCAACTACTGAACAATTTTGTTGCAGTTTTTTTTTAATATTTCTTTATTCTGTAAGATAGTATACCCGTAAAGAAGCAAGGTGGAGGTGGAAGGTACATAAAGCCCAAGTAACCACGCTAAATCAATCAGTTATGACGTTATGTCTACGTGGTCAGGCGTCAAAATTGACTGCTCGAACACACCGCTCGGCACATATGGACGACCCAGAGACATTGATATTTACAACAGACGATAAGACTAATAAAATATTAATGCCACAACTATAATAATACTTATAAGGAAAGACTTTAAGTCTATCTAGGTGCAGCAAAGGAAGATGAAAAACCGTCCCACCGTCACTCCCACACAATCGCAAACAGTGACTAGAATATTGATCATAAATTAGAATATAATTACACGCTACTGCATTCACAAAGTAATGAATCAAACGAAAATAATTACATATTGAGACGCTACTGATAGATGAAAGTAGACGGTAAATTAAAACAAGCAAGCAATTTAAATTTAAAAGATTGCAATCGATGTGGACCAGTTTGTTATTTAACATCTGTTAGTGTTTTAAAAACTGTTATAAATTAAATGGCAAGAGTAAATGCAGCACCATTTCGTGGAACAGATAGCGATCTTGAAGTTTTTGTAATGCACAAGATCCATCACGAATATGGAGGCACATTTATTTACACATCTGAACCCATTTTGACATTCACTACACTACTGACTGACACTACTAGACATTCTCATGAGCTCACCTTTACAAAAAAGACGTCATCAGTTGTGTTGAAACATCCCACGTTATGCACTTCTGAAACAAGAAAAATATAAATTGTTAGCACAGCTGTCTATTGTGGAATAATAAAAATATTTGCACGAAAAATATCAAAGATGCCGAATCAAAGAACACCATTCATAGTCGGACACAATACAAGGCAGCCCCCGACCAGCTGTTGAGGCGCCCGAGGCCAACTATTATTATAAAGTTGTACAGGTAAAATATCATACGATCTTTAATCGTCCTGGTTCTGAGAGCAACGGTCGCTTCAATTGAGTTATACGATACACGTTCCTACGTACAAAATAATTCTCGGTATCGCAATATAACTCTTTTTGTACTTTTATCATTGTACATTTTGAATTGAATAAAACGAGATCTACAACTACCAGTGTATCCTACCTTGAAGTGATATTGACCCCAACAGTAAGCAATTTAATCAGCAACCAAGAAAGTCATCTAAAGGACTTGAAGAATGCATCTGACACAGTTCACGACTCTCATAAAACTATGAGTGAATCCGACAGATGAATAATTCAATACCGTGCAATCGCAGTTTGCCATTTAGGCTTCAGTGGATCGTAGGTTATCGCAAAATACTATATTATTGTATAGTTTATACGATCCGCTTGAGGAGTAACACAAGGAGCAGGAATGGGACCTTATTTATTAAATGGGACCTTATTTATTAATTACATGTTTCATGAGAACAAAATAATAATTGCTATTGTCTCATTAAGAAACATAATGTGAACTTCCTCTTTCATAATAAGTCCTTGTTCCCAATGAGATAAGAGCGATAAACACTGCATAGTTTCGCATTGTGGATTTTTTTTTTCTTCTGATGACTTACTCATCATCTCTTTTGGTTCTGTAATTGTGACAAATTTTGTTTTCTATGCCTACTATGTGCAACTATTCGTCGTTATTCGTCGAATTAGGTTCATTATTATGCAGCCTTTTTCCTACTTAGCTTTACCGTATCCATGGCATTCATGCACACTAATGAATCATCAATTTTCTTAAGAACCATTGGATCGGACAGTTCTTGCTCAATATGAAGTTGTTTAATTTAACCAAAAACCCAATTTAGTAGGTACACGAGCTACCAAGAACCAGTTTGCATAATATCATGACGTAAATGGCCGCGTCATAAGACCGTCGTATTCAATGCGGCAAGGTAATTGATATGATAAGCAATGACTTTGATTTGACTCGATGTAATACAAAGATAATATTTATTTTTCACGTCAATTTGAAATTCTGTGGCAATGATATTCAACTCCTTTTGTATCCAGACTTGTTTTTACGGCAAAGTCGGGATTTTTTTTTGTTATGTAGCAAAGAGTTTGTAGCAGTTTATGTATGCATGTTTGTATTTAAGAAAGTTCCACCGTAACGCCTAAACTATTCCACCGTTTTGATGAATGAGATGTCAATAGATTACTAACATAGGATAATAGTTTTAAAGGTTAAAACGGAAAAGTTTCGAATAAAAGAAAACGTGTAACAAAAAAACCTGGAGCACTAAAAAGCCTGAAATAATATTTCTATTACCACCACTGCCTACCCCTTCGGGAAAATCAGGCGTGATGATGTGTTATCGAGTATTTGGGGTCGGTGCCAATCTATCTTCTTACTTTTATAGTAGGTAGACTACCAAGATTGGCACCGACTCCAAATACTCGATAACACATCATCACGCCTGATTTTCCCGAAGGGGTAGGCAGTGGTGGTAATAGAAATATTATTTCAGGCTTTTTAGTGCTCCAGGTTTTTTTGAAGTCGGTTTTTATTTTTTTATAAAAATAATTTTATTTCATGATTTTTAGTGGCGCCATACAATCTTATCACCCCAAATGACCCCTTTGGGGGGTGACTTTTCCAAGATTCCAAAACAAAAGTTTCTTAGTTTATTATATGGAGTATACATACTAAGTTTCAAGTCAATCGGACACTATAGTGCCTTAATTTAGTTTCGGCTTTATGCACTACGCGACCCTTTAGAGAAAAAAGAGAAAAAATTAAGACAGCTCCTGTCAACCCTTTTACCAACTGTCATTATTTTAGAGCAACAACATTAATAATATGGGTGAATAAGGCATAATAAGTATGGCTTATCGAGGCGGGTGGGATGTTCTTATTCTAAAATCCTTATGTACTTATACAAAACCATAAGCTTGTACAGATATACCGCCATTAACCAAATAACTTAGCAAAGTTTTCTAATAATAAATAATAATTTTTCATATAATGTTTTAACTTCATTTCGAGCTCAATTTGGACTCATAGTAATTTACGTAATAATCGTAAATGGTGATGATGGCTAATAGTAGGACTATCTCTTCCTATATGAAGTACTCAATTCGATATAAGTACATCCCACCCACCTCTATAAGCCATACTTATTATGCCTTATTTACCCATATTATTAATGTTGTTGCTCTAAAATAATGACATTTGGTAAAAGGATTGACAGGAGCTGTCATATTTTGTTTTTTTATTTTTTTTTCTCTAAAGGGTCGCGTAGTGCATAAAGCCGAGACTAGTTTCGGCTTTATGCACTACGCGACCCTTTAGAGAAAAAAGAGAAAAAATTAAGACAGCTCCTGTCAACCCTTTTACCAACTGTCATTATTTTAGAGCAACAACATTAATAATATGGGTGAATAAGGCATAATACGTATGGCTTATCGAGGCGGGTGGGATGTTCTTATATCGGATGAATTACTTCATATAATAAGGATTGAACTTCACTTAAGGTAAGTTCGTTTAATCCTGTCATTATATTCGTAATTCATCCGATATAACTATGTAGATGTTCAGAGAAGAACCCTAGTGAATCAACTTAAATCCGACAAAGGAACCCTAAACATAGCAACTGCTGCTGTCAATCATATTTTCCAAAACATAACGAAAGATACATTGTACCCCATTTATAACCCTAATTTATAAGAATAAAAACTATACGTATACTATATCCTAAAAATCTCATATTACACAAGTACCTAGTAGTTTGTACTAATTAAACCTGCTCTGGCAAGAAAAACTTAATTAGAATAATTACGTTATCGTTTCAAAGTATTCTGCAAATAACCTAGACGTCTTGTTCCCCTAGAACGCACATGAGGTACCAGCGTGATAGGTTGAATGTAGAGAGGAGCTAAATATCAATGCAAAGGTAAACCTAATATAGGCCATTAGTCTCGGCTTTATGCACTACGCGACCCTTTAGAGAAAAAAAAAAAACAAAATATGACAGCTCCTGTCAATCCTTTTACCAAATGTCATTATTTTAGAGCAACAACATTAATAATATGGGTAAATAAGGCATAATAAGTATGGCTTATAGAGGTGGGTGGGATGTACTTATATCGAATTGAGTACTTCATATAATAAGGATTGAACTTCACTTAAGGTAAGTTCGTTTAATCCTGTCATTATATTCGTACTCAATTCGATATACTCTGTAGATGTTCAGAGAAGAACAATAGTTAGTAATGCAAATTAACTTAAATCCGACAATGGAAATCAAAACATAGCAACTGCTGCTGTCAATCACATTTTCCAAAACATAACGAAACATACATTGTACCCCCTTTATAACCCTAATTAATAAGAATAAAAACTATACGTATATTATATCCTAAAAATCCCATATTACATAAGCACCTAGTAGTTTTGGCTAATTAAACCTGCTCTGACAAGGAAAACTTAATTAGAATCATTATGTTATCGTTACAAAGTATTCTGCAAATGACCTAGACGTCTTGTCCCCCTATTACGCACATGAAGTACCAGCGTGATAGGTTGGATGTAGAGAGGAGCTAAATATCAATGCAAATTTTAGGCATTACTTGTCAACTTGCGAAGAACTAACTGACGAAAAGGTGACGAAACTATCACCATCAGCTTTCGTGGTCACCCTACGTTGGTTATCAAATTCCCGGTCTTGTCCCGAAAAATTCATAGTCACCCTACTTGGTGACGGACACTGATAA
Organism: Drymonia ruficornis; assembly: GCA_947859195.1. Taxonomy (NCBI): domain Eukaryota; kingdom Metazoa; phylum Arthropoda; class Insecta; order Lepidoptera; family Notodontidae; genus Drymonia; species Drymonia ruficornis. The sequence continues at coordinate 5,096,691 of OX401906.1, forward strand.
GCTAATCTACCTACAGGAAGGAAGACAGTAATTCTTCTAGTGTTAGCTACTGGTCATAGGTTCAGACCAATAATTTATTAAGATTAACATTAAACTTACACCATCTAATGTTGAAATAGTTTTTACTTATATTCTTTAGACATCAGCACGTTATAGATCCCAGCCAGTATTATTATTAGGATTTTTGCATTAATCGTTTGTCTTGTGAAAACTTTTTTGGTGTGTATGGAGAGAACTAAATAATTAAGAGTAGGTAATAATTGCTCTTTAGACTTCCCGTGTGTAACTTTTAACAGACCACTGCGGTCACATGTCGGTCAATAATTATGTAGGTAGATTAGCTTATCAGTGTCCGTCACCAAGTAGGGTGACTATGAATTTTTCGGGACAAGACCGGGAATTTGATAACCAACGTAGGGTGACCACGAAAGCTGATGGTGATAGTTTCGTCACCTTTTCGTCAGTTAGTTCTTCGCAAGTTGACAAGTAATGCCTAAAATTTGCATTGATATTTAGCTCCTCTCTACATCCAACCTATCACGCTGGTACTTCATGTGCGTAATAGGGGGACAAGACGTCTAGGTCATTTGCAGAATACTTTGTAACGATAACATAATGTTTTGATTTCCATTGTCGGATTTAAGTTAATTTGCATTACTAACTATTGTTCTTCTCTGAACATCTACAGAGTATATCGAATTGAGTACGAATATAATGACAGGATTAAACGAACTTCCCTTAAGTGAAGTTCAATCCTTATTATATGAAGTACTCAATTCGATATAAGTACATCCCACCCACCTCTATAAGCCATACTTATTATGCCTTATTTACCCATATTATTAATGTTGTTGCTCTAAAATAATGACATTTGGTAAAAGGATTGACAGGAGCTGTCTTTATTTTGTTTTTTTTTCTCTAAAGGGTCGCGTAGTGCATAAAGCCGAGATTATAAATTAAACCTTTAGTTTCGGCTTTATGCACTACGCGACCCTTTAGAGAAAAAAGAGAAAAAATTAAGACAGCTCCTGTCAACCCTTTTACCAACTGTCATTATTTTAGAGCAACAACATTAATAATATGGGTGAATAAGGCATAATACGTATGGCTTATCGAGGCGGGTGGGATGTTCTTATATCGGATGAATTACTTCATATAATAAGGATTGAACTTCACTTAAGGTAAGTTCGTTTAATCCTGTCATTATATTCGTAATTCATCCGATATAACTATGTAGATGTTCAGAGAAGAACCCTAGTGAATCAACTTAAATCCGGATTAATTAACTTTAAGTTTGAAACAGATGATATTTAATTTTTTGAACAATTTTTGTAATTAATCTTAATGCTTAAATACACCTACATTTATGTAACCTCATATAAGTAGGTTGCCAAGATACAGGCACTCGCCTAGTTTGGCCACCGCAGAATATTATACTGTACTAGGTTTTTATGGAAATAAACATTTATTATTATTATTATTATTATTTCTTATGCTAAATATACATATTAAGTTTCAAGTCAATCGGACAAAAAAATTTTTTTTAGACGACCTTCACCCCCCAAAATTACCCCCTTAGGGGTTGATTCTAGGAATAATTTTTTTATGGGACCAACTTGGTGCTACGATCTACCGAACAGCAAAAGAATTTTTCAAATCGGTTCATAAATGCCGGAGAAATCGGTGAACATACATAAAAAAAAAAAAAAAAAAAAAAAAAAAAAAAAAACATACATACAGCCGAACATAGAACCTCCTCCTTTTTTGAAGTCGGTTAAAAAGAACTACAACCGAAAAACTGCCTAAATGTATCCATAGTCGGGTAAACTTTTCCTTTGTTAACATCATATTTTATGTATCTGAATACGTATTTTGCATACTTTTACTCATATCCATACCTAATCTACATGTAACTCTTAAAATAACCGTGTCCTCGTTAACTTTATAGCTCAGTCATTAGTTTATTACTATCTATAAAGAGCACTGACTTCATACATATCAAAGTAAATGCTAACCAGCAATTATTATTAACTTAGAAATTTATTCTACTTAAACAAAAACATGCCTTATTTCTATTGAATTTAGACAACATTTCTCAAAATATCACCTTAGGTTTACTATCAGATTATGGTAATACGCCTAATAAGTATAAGTATGAAAACAAATTGCCGGTGCAAGAATTACTATAGCATACGATTTGTTCGGTAGTTAAAATAACGGTTAAAACAAACCGCTGCGAATACCGTACGAACGTAAACCAAAAGATGCTTTAAGTAATGTTAATTCCACATCTGGACAGGTTCAAAGCGGAGATAGACAGTGAATAGGAATATGAGGAATTCTATCAAACTTTAATATGTCTGGTTCTATTGTAAATTTAAAATACAACCTTAAGGGCGTACATGCTGCTGATGACGGAGTTTAAATAACCTATGACCAAACTATAAATTCTGCAGGATCATTTTGGCATAGGTTTCACATAGTAGGTAGGTATATGTGAGCTGCTGTGGAGAGAAATTACAATTTTGGTTGATTTCATTTTATTTCGAATGATCTGAAGTTTAATGTGGTAAGTATATTTTAAATAGCTAATGGGCAAATGTATTAGACAACAATTTTGCGTAAAACCAACATAGTCATTAATTTTATTTGTAACTGCCTAGTAGAGTAATCCTCGTAACCCACAGGTCCCAGCTTTGACCCATGTCCTGGCAATTCAACTAGTACGGTCAAGGTAACATTTCCAACATAAGGTGGGCTCTCTTAGTTACGGGTGTCAATAATAAAGAGAGCTCAGCATATGTTGGAAACTTTTGCGTCGTCGTTGGACACCATTGTCGATCCTGGCTTACAGGAGTTACAGTGGTGAGAATGTGTGGCGGGCTTAGTCCCAAAAGAAAAAAAAAGTTGGAAATGTTACAGTAGACCTGCAGGCACCCAACCAATTAAATAAGTTGAAGGGGTTCAGACTAATGTGATAACCTCACTTGCTGGTAATTTAAGAAGAAATCTAATTGCAGACAACATCCTTGAAAGAAGTCTCGTGATAAGACTAAAATGACAAAAACGACATCATCCGTTTCGTGACCACGGCTATTTCCCGTTTTACGTTACCGTTATAATGCAAGTCTGTACCAAATTGGCAAACTAGACACCGTAACTACCGTAACGAAAGACGTATTAGATACGTAGGTATACATGTACACGTAAATTTATTTAGTGAAGTTATTACACGAGGCAAAATCCCGCCTCGTGACTCTGGGATTTTTAGATTGCATCAAATCTCATATTCAACTAAAATAGTCATTTGCTGAACGGTGTTGGAAAACATCGTAAGGAAACCTGCATCTTCCGAAAGACAAAATACTCATCAAGTCCAGTGTGGTAGACTTTAGCCCGAATTCCCCTCAGATTAAGGGGGAAGTATCCGATATAGTGGTAAAATGGCAAGTCCAAAATACCATCGGCGTACTAAAGAGCATCTACATCAAGGATAACGAGTTTGTTACGCAAACAAAAAGGGATTACGGAATGACCCCTCAAGATAACACTTGCTACTGACGCAAGACGATTCGCAAGAAAAATAAAATACAACCTTCATTAGGTACCGATACCGGTTCTGCTGTAGGTTTTATTCACCGCAGACAATCAAATAAGCAAAGCTAGTTCTCAGAAGTACCTACTCATGTCACTATTGAACTGTATTAGTATCGCAGATCGGTCAATGACAGACGTCCCCAAAGTGAAAGTCGTTTTTGCAAATAATAAGAACGTGGGTGGCATTTGCAAAGCAGATAATGCATGCAAGCGTCACTTTTAAACTAATGGATGTAATGCTTAAAAATGATTTGACTTCACTAAGCGTTAGAAGATGAATAATAACAGTCAGACTATATTCAGCGACGAAGAATATTATGATTTAAAGTCAGTTATTTCAATAAATTAAAGATTTGATAGCACATCACGTATTGCTGTATGTTTAATGCATTATTACAATAAAGTTACATGCAAATTGTTTTGTGACACGATCGCCAATTTTGTAACCAATGATTCAATACTATGGCAGACGACAATACGTAACAAAATAAATTAGTAATTCAATGTCATGGTCCGATATACTCCATTATAGCAATCGCAAATATACTTAATAAATAATAACCTAGAAACCATGAAAGTAGAGATGATTAATTAATTGGCGCTAATCAAAGAAGAACTAAAGACAATAAGTACGAAAGAAAGAAATACTTTAGTAGGAATAAAAACGAGACAAGAAGTACTAATTATAATCATTTTACCACAGAATTTACGGATGATACGCATCATTTAAAGTAATGCAACCAATAATTACACGGCGTTGTAAGTTCTTCGTAGAATGTGCACATAAAAAATAGGTACTAGAGCTTATTAATTAGTAGCTGTTCTCCACGATTGCGTGCACGCAGTGTATAATCCTTTCTTAGGAAATACCTAGAGGCTAAGAGGTAAAATTTATACCATATTGATGATTTCTTGATGGTTATATCGTTGGATATCTCACTTCTTTCACTTTTTTGTTTTTAAATAGGTACTAGCTGTGTACCCGATGGAACTTCCTAAGAAAACGTTATCCCCTATTTAACCACCTTATGAGATCAATTTTCAAAAATCTTTTCTTAGTGGTTACCTACGGTATCTGTGCAAAATATAGAAAATATTGCTTGTAATTTTTTTGTTCTAAGAACTCGTTATAGATCTACCGGTTTAGGCTATGCATTGCTGAGATTATTTCTTCACAATTCTCCAAGGAACGTGAGCGGTGCGAAATTGAACACATTTGCGGTTGTCTGTTCTTATGCATTAGTGCGTAAATTGCACTGGTGTAATCCCATCGGCCGGCTCATTAGCTCGCACAACCCGCTCCACTTCGTCATCGTGGGAAACTTCACCAAGTAACATCATCTGTCGATGACTTGAACCATGCTCTGAAACGGTTCATTTATAAAGTTGAACCGACCGAGTCATAATTTTTTTATTTTCTTAAGTATCACGTTAAACTGTCACGGCTGTTGATTCCTTCGAAATATTTTAAGGACTACTTATTTGCTTTTAACCTCGGTAGACCTGTTCCCCTAACAACTATTAATAGGGACTGCATTCCGTCATTATCCAGTAATTTAGTGTTTTACAACAAAAATGAAAATGTGTGTGATTTTTATCAGCATGCGTTTAGATTATTAATGCAATAAAATACGGATTATGAAGATTCTTTATCATAGTTTTATCATCACGTTTACAATGTTTTTGTACAAAATAATAAAGATTATGGCTCTTTGTTGATTTAGATCAGTTTTAAAAACATAAGTAGGTACTTTTACCAACTTTTTTTATTTTTATAAACATTTTATTTTTATTCTTACGTCACTTGAGTCACGTTTATGTAATTTATCAAAATTAAACTCAAAATTAATAGATTTTAATTTAAGTACCTACTTGAATTTAAAATTCAAATCCGTACCTCAATTCTGTACCTACAAGAAACACACAAAAAATGGCAACTGATGTATGAGAATTAAGTTTGCCCAAACAAGGTCACTAAGGATGTTATTGTCGCAGTGTCAACACAGACAGCATATTCTAAAATGTGTAATGTAAAGATTAATATTTAATTGAAATACCTCAGTCGCATGTGACCTTGCTACCGTTTTTTTTACATAAATTACTTTTATCGATAACATTCTTATCTTGTCCGATAAAATTACTTACATTCAGGATCTTGCAGATAGTTAATGAATCAAATTTAACTGGATACGATACATTATAATTGACAAAGTACTGACAATCTAACAGTAACAGCAATCTTAAAAAATAATAGTTAGAATACAATTTTCCTGCTTCAAAATGAAGCGACAAAAAAACCTGATGACAATAACCTCTGGTTAAGTCATATTCACAGAATTTTTGAGAGGTGTGCACATAGGTATTGTTGAATCATAAAATGTTAAAAGCGATTCCAGAAACAATCGCCCACTAGTTCCCATAGATTTGGCATAAAACCAAATTCTAAATTTGGTGACATTTCTGATGTTTTGACAATGAACTCGCACTTCGCTGTATTCCGACAGAATTGTGTGTAGAATTGTGACATCATTATGCAAATTGAGTTGGCATGGGTCACTTTCGATTATGTAACGAACACGTCATAAATATTCGCATATTTTTCAGTACATCCTGTCACCATTGCATATTATTAAACATGCTTCAATACTATTTCATTTACTATAATATTTGTGTGTATTTAATTGATCTATTCATGAAATCAAGAACAGACACTTGTTTGATGTGCCATAGAAATTTCAGACACCAAAATTGGTAGCAATTATGACTCGTTCCGCATGTGTTCTCTAATGAGTTGTAATCTCGCAAACTCTCAATAATTGTAGACAAACATGCGAACAAAAAAGGGTCGTAGAGCAGGATGGGCACAACGGGCCTCAGTGTCGGAGGTCTTGTAAACATAATGCCAAGGAAATGGTTTTTTGTCGGGAATTCGGAATCAGGCGTCGTCGTGTCCGACTCAGGTAGGAATTTAAGAGATTCTCTAGCGGAGTGCGCACGCTCACGGACTCCGATACTATCTCTGTTACTTACGAGTAGGTATGTACATACGTTGCTATCTCTAAGTCGTCTGTTTGCACAAATATGGACGACCTTACTTGCATACGTGACTATGTTGCGTGTTATGTAAAATACCTATTGCTTTTCTTTTATTACTTTAACTAAAAGCGCCTTCCCCGGATCATTTCTTAGAATCTGAGCTTGCCTAAACCCGGAACACGATCTCGCTATATTTGGAGTTACTTAGAAGCGAACTAGATATGCATGTATTTATCACTAAGTCACTGAATTGCTCTCATGAATTTTAAATCAGGCCATATCAAAATTTATCATCCTGTTAATGTTAGCTTGTTCTTATTTCCGATAAAGAAACTAATGTATTTTGTATGTCAAATATTTTGCCCAGTTAAGATATGTAACCAGTTCAGAAGATCAAATTGCTTTAACTTTGCGGATTGCAAGTGATATGTTGTACTAGTTGTCCTTGGTGAGTTGAACGAACAAAATAAAATGGGTTCGTTCCCTACAAAAGGAAACCCTCGTCTCGTATGATATTAATGTTATGTACCTACCATGTCTGTACGACAGACCTTGAATACGTTCAACTAAATTCACACACAAACACCTTTTTAATATTAATAGTGTTGAACCAAGCTGTTTTTATGTAAGTTTTTTGAATTTCGAACGTAGTGGTCCGCTCTTGTAAATCTGTTGTTCTTACTTTTTTTTCGGAATAAAATTGTTTCATTTTCAGACATTTCTGTTTCACGAATCAAATGAGACGTACTCCTAAGCTTAGAAAATTACAATCGTTTTATAATGGCATTACAACATACTGTGCTTTCCGCGCTGTAGATTAAAATTTACTTAAATTCGGGGATTGTGTTCTATTCTAGTGTTTGTAAACTTAAGTGCAAAGAGACTTAGGCCCGTATTAATAAATGCATCTCAAAGTTGAGATCGATCTTAAGATGCAGTTTCGACGTTTAATGTATGGAACATCTGTCAAACACAGCATCTCAAGTTCGATCTCAATCTTGAGATCGATTTATTAATACGGGCCTTGGAGGCACTTTTTGAAATTCGAATCAGATACACTCTGCTTGACTCTATGACAATTTTGACAGTTTGATGTCACAAAAATTGTCTTTGGCTGCGTCTACTTCACGTTGCCGCACCCAAGCACTGAATTTTGTCATCGAACGCATAGACATAATGTCGTAACATGAGTGCTCGGGCGAGGCGTGCGAGGCATGTGGACGCTCCATTTGGCTAAGTATTAGTAGGCGTGGTCGTGCGCAAGTCTTGAACTAAAGATCAATGTATGACAGTGTGTGGTCGCTATTGTTCTCATGTTACACTTTCGTTTTTGTCACGTGTTAATACGTTTAGCGTCTGTATGTGAAGGAAACAACACATTCTAATGACAGGGTATTTCACTTGTCAAAATTATTAGGGCTCTTACTAACTAAAAGTTTAATTGGTTACATTTTTGGAGAGAAATTATAGTATTTTTTCTGTAATAAAACTACTTCTTAGGGTTCCGTACCCAAAGGGTGCCAACGGGACCCTATCACTAAGCCTAAGCTGTCCGTCTGGCCGTCTGTCTATCTATCAGTCTGTCTATCTGTCAGCGGGCTGTACTCACGAACCGAGAGAGACTAATAGGTAGAGACTTGACATTTTCACAGAATGTGTATTTATTTCTGTTGCTGCTACAACAACAAATACTAAAAATAAAGGGAGTCCCTATACAAGAAACTTGATATTTTTTTACGTTTTTATTCTACCGTGGTACGGAACCCTTTATGTGCGAGTCCGGCACGCACTCGGCCGGTTTTGTTGTAGTTTAGACTAATTCAGTGCCAAATGTATATTGAAACGGTTAGATTTTAATAACAATTCGTTTTTTATAGTTACATTTGTGTCTTAAAATAAATCGTTATTGTACCATTCAATCTGCCTATAACCGTATTAATAGCATACCGAACCGATATCATCTCATTCACTTTCCTTTTAAGCATGCAAATCGATCCTTCCGCGATACAAAAAATAATCGATGTAACCTTAAATCGATTAATCATTGGCAGTATCGATCTATGTCCGCACATAACAATTAGATGAAGCCATGTATATTGGAACAATTGAATGCGTATTGTACAATTATGCCAATCACGCATCGATTCGCCGATGCATCGATATGCAACAATACCACTATCAGATGTTACTCGCATTTGAATAATTTGGATTGCGTTGGAATACTTTGAAGCAAGTGCGTTCTTTTTTTATAAGATTATAATATCAACGTGTGATATCACACTAAGCTAAATGGGAACTAGGAATCAGCTTACGGGGCATCGAATCCGGAACTTGTTATGATGGCTTTACTAGGCACTTTTGTTCTAGAAAATGATTCGTACAGCCACTGTAAATTAAATTATTTTTAAAAGCAGCGGTAGCCGATTCACGACGATTTAAGCACGAGTCTTGCGGGCTTAAGGTCCTGGGTTCAAGCCCTGGCTCACACCTCTGGATTTTTCGAAATCTATGTGTGAATCATAACTTTAATATGATTATCACTTGCTTGCGGTGAAGGAAAAGAAAACATCGTGAGGAAACCTGCATGTCTTTAGACATGTGAAATCCACCAACCCGCACTGGGCCAGCGTGGTGGATTATGGCCTGAATCCCCCTCGCATTGAGGGGAGGCCCGTGCCCAGCAGTGGGATGTTAAAAAGGCTAAATAATAATTATTAGTTATTATATTTTTAAGGGGGCCTTTATTTCGGCTCTGTATTAATGTTATGTTGGGCTTCCGGCTTGCTCACTCTCTCACTCACTTCTTTACGCCGATCTTCTGTGAGAGGGTGGTACTATCCTGGTCGAGCTAGCCCGTATATGAGCTGCAGTCGATTGGCTACAATTTGGCTCTACTAGCCTGCAAGGAGGCATAGCTAAGATCGACAAAAGATCGATCAACCAAGACCAAGAACGATCTAAGGCAACACTAGTTCGTTCAGAATGATCATGTGCGAAGACATGTTATTGTATAGACGGATGTACAGTCATGATCTCCAAAAATGTGAGATCGTTATTAGGCGTGAGTGGTGACTGTGTCTGTACCCTGCCAAATGACACACCTGTTTAACATGTTAAGGACTTGCCCTACTGACACAAATTGGAGGACATGCGATAATCATTATCTGTTTAGGTGTTGGAAATTTAACGTAACGTCATGTCATGATGAACATTTCATTTTATTTTCTTAATAAATTATTTTATGTAAGGAGGGTGCTAGAGGTATATTTTTGGCTTATTCTCAGATTTAGTGAAATATGTATGAGAATAATTAGAATATTATAATTTATCTACAATAACCTACCTATATCTAAATGATGCTATTACTGTAGGTACCTATGCAGCTAAACACATACATCTATAAGCTACACATGAGATTAAAGTACCTAGTTATATGGAGAATCTGAATTTTTTAAAATTTGTTTCATAATTAATAAAAAACATGGCTATTTATTATTCTCCTGCGCCTGTATGAAATTCTAAAATCGCATGTGTCTGTTATTCTGTTTCCATGACCAATAGAACAAGTTTAGCGCACATTTGTTCACGGGTCTTTGAACCGATGCGCAGTCGCAGCGGCGCGGTATGACAGTACACACATAGGTAATACAGATTATCGCCTGCTAATATCTATGAACAGTCCTTATCGGCAAAATTACAAGTGATTATAAACAACTTTATGTCAACAACTTTTACTTAGTCAGTGTTTCCTGGTTCCGTTTGTACCAGACATTATTTTCTTCTTTGTTGTCATAAATAAAATATAAAAAAATGATTATAATTTGAATTCTGCCTTGCATTGAGGGTAGGATAACTAAAATTAATTTGATTTATTATTATAATAATGACGTTGTTTAAAAAGCAATTATTAAAAATTAAACCGACAAACCCTTTTATAGCCGTATTTTTTTATTTAATAATTTGCTGGAAGATAAACTACCCTTAAAATATGTATTGGCATCCGAATACACCAGAGATAATTATTTACAACGGTGTCAACAAACGATTGCCCAACCATAGCGTCCTCTGATGTAGGGCAAACAGGAATGGCAATTTTATGGGCCCAGTCACCACAACAAGGGAGACTAATGAGTGTCATGGCCCATAATGGCCAAACTCGGTATGTCGCGGTCCTTTCATCTGCCTAATTAGTTGAACTAAGAGCATTTATCTTTTTTTTGTTCAGTAGTTTTTACGTTCCTTGCTCAGGATACACGGTGACACTCAACACTCAGTGTATCTCAGTGTAGCGACACCGCCACTACCTATCACAAGGTGTCGCGGTGGTGTACACGCGCAGTCACTCGATGTATACACTGAGTGTATTAGTGTCAAGTGTACCCCGAGCTTAATTATGCTAAGGATACATGACGACTTTAGACACTAAAACACTCAGTGTATACATCAAGTGTCTACGTGTGTCTACCACCGCGTCATCTTGTTACAGTTGTAGTGTCGGTGTCGGTACACTGAGATACACTGAGTGTCTAGTGTCTGGTGTCGTAACTTTTAAATTTAGAATCACCGCCGTCAATAGATGTTGATTTGTGGCATTTAATCAAAAGGTTAATCTGATAATCACTTTAGATTAGTATAACAGATTCGATAAGCCAATATTAATCCGATATCCTTTTATTAAAACACATTATTGTAGGTTTATTAAAGTGTGCGTCGTCGAGACACGTGATTAATTAGCATACCTACCTAATTTAATTGTATGCTCAGTTGTAATACGAGTAGGTAATGTAAATTATAGGTATTACGAAATTAATACTTACCAAAGATATTACTAAGAATGATGGAGACATGTGATTGTCCTGAATACATATTATATTATGTCCTATTAAACGGAGTTCATGGATAAAATACAACTAAAATAATGTTAAAAACATGTCGGTATTGCCAATACGGTTCATCTTCTGGTAAAAAATTCGGATTATTAAACCTTTAAGTTGATTGTTGAATTGCGGGTGTGATAATGAGTGAATTTCGCTGTATGTATAGAGGTGCGCTGCGCGCATTTCTTGTGATTGCAATGTTAGGACGTACCATATCTGCTTAAATAATACATCAATGACACCTACTATAGAATTACACAGTCGCAATGTATTTAGCATAATTATACATACTTAATTATATAGATAGTGTTTCAGAAGTACGAAATAATAATTTCGGTAGGTACGTAGGTATGTAGCTGATATGTAGATGCTTAGAAAGACGGACGTAACTATCATAGGTAGTTTCAGAGTTATGGGCCTTTAAGTATTTGTGACAACTTTAGTGCTGCGGCCTTAGAACATATCAAATGGTGTGGAAAACAGTGTTAACTGCATTTAGGAGTTGCAGCTACTTAAATTCAAAAAATAGTTTGTAAAAAACCATAGATTTTGAGATATTACAACATATAAAAATTGCCGGAAAAAATATATTTTAAAAGAGTGTTGGAATTTCAAATACCATTTAATTTCATTCCCGATATTCATCCAAACCCCAAAGTATTACTCCGCACTTTTGAAACTCCTTGTATAGAGAATCGGTTAGCACTTCCATTTCCGTTAAAATTAACCATTCAACCATCACTAGCATCATAAAATTGACACGATTCCACACTTAAGCCGTCTTCTCGATAACCAAACGTCAAACTCCACGCACTAAACGTCTCGAAATCTAATCGAATGACCGCGGTGTAATCGATTCTCGGTTTATTGCAGTTTCCAATTCGATTCCTGTACAGAAATCGAGAGAGTTGACGTGGGCGAGACCTGTATTGTCGTGCAAGTAGGTACTAGGGCTTAAGACCTCAAAGGTGGTGGTCAATGACTCGGGGTACATTGTACTGATTGTGTAAGTACCTAGTTTGTGTAGACTTTCCATGGAATAAAAATATGCATGCATTGCTCATCTACATGGGAATAAAATTGCATATAGTCAGCATATTTAGGGATTAGGGCCAGGTACATCTTAAAAATATTTTTGTATCGCTCATTATATTACAACATCCAAAGTTTAGCTACCGTATAATGTATCTAAATACGATTTCGGACCTTTAAAACATCATGTATAATAAATGCTCATGAATATCAAAAACTCAAGGCGTCAATTTATGCAAATATCGGTGCGTCCAGATACCTCGCATGCCTCGCCCGAGCACTTATGTTGACATTATATCTATGCCGTTCGAAGTCAAAACCGAGTGCTCGCGCGCGGCATGCGCTTCATGTAGAGGCAGCCATTGGCGATAAAATAACTTATCTATACAGAAACAATATTGTAAGGACTCTGTTTTATTTTACAACCCATTTTGTTCACCCCACGCAATGTGTGGGCATAGCCAAGGGCCCAAGGTAACACTTGAAATAGTCTCATAACGTACTTTATGTATTCATTTTAGTACCTTACCATCTAACAAGGTAAAATCCACTTTTATCTTTTAAATTATCGCGTTAATCATTTACCTTCATAATTTTTATTGCGTTTCATGTGTTAGATACTGTGACGTGGGCTGGTGTCACTTTGTTATCATTACTAGTAAGTAATTAAGGTAAATCTAAGTACATTATAATCTGTGTGATATTGCGAAAATTAACTCGCTTGTAAGGCTGTTTTTGATGAAATACGCCGATTTATAAAACGTTTCAATGGTATTACAAATGAGTATCGACTGAAACTAATCTTTGTAAAGTTAAATTTGGGGGTAAGATGTAACTCGATTATGATCGTGGAAATTAGCCTATGTCTTATTCCAGAGCCTACACTATCTACGTTTCAAATTTCATTAATATCGGATTAGTTATGGAGATACGTCGTAACAAACATTCACACACGCACACACACTTTTGTATTTATAATATTAGTAGGATGAAAAATCTTCATATGCGAACCTTGGCCTCACCAGTTAATTTAATTCAATTTATTTATTTCAAGTAACACAGACTCTATCACATTAATCATTAATTAAATTATAATCATAGGTATAAAGAAATAATAAATTAATAAAAAAGTGTATGTTTTATTACCGAAAATACACTCAACTGCGTCAGCGCACGCCGATGGTCAAACAAGATTACCTTCACCGGTATCACGAATTCAAGATCAAGATCTACTGGAGTTTAATATAAATTGAATAATAAACAAACTGAAATAGCCGCTCGCGATACATTCTTTAACTAAAACAGATACGAGGGCTCCATTGCTGATAATTTAAAATGTTAATGCTCTGGCTGATTAGACGTGTCTACAAGATACACATGCCGCGCGAGGCTGCTCACCCACATGCGTCGCGAAGCACGACGTTTACCTCAGTCGCAAGCCGCGCGAGGCAAATGGCGAGGCAACTGACACTAGACAGAGAAAGGTATAGCCGAGTAATCAGTTTGACACGTTTGACATCGTTCAGTCTGATGACTATGCCAAACTAGGCGAGGCAAATGACAGCGCTCAGGTGAGGCAGGACGCGCATTTGCCTCGCGCGAGGCAAGTCAAACTTCGTGAGGCAATTTGCCTCGCGCGGCATGTGACACATCTGGACGTAGCTATTGAAATAGAGTGTATTATTGTATAGCTGGGTATGGCTAGGCTGATTAATATGCTAGTAGCTTAGACAACAGTTTGATAATATTGAGTTACTGTATTTTGTTATTCACAATGTGTTAATGCCTGCCTGCTCACTTAGCGTTGCTGTTTGAAAATGTATACAATTATTATTTTTCTATTGAAAAGAGTAACCATTGAGTTTCTTGCCGGCTCTTCTCAATGGAAGCAACATAACGAACCGGTGGTAACGCTAAAATATTGTATTTTTTGAAAGATTTGTAATCGCTACGTCATGCTTACATGAATATATATTTTTTAACTTTGACTTTGAACATTAGTTAGAGATTTTAAATTGCTATCCGTGGTGCTTTATAACTCGTCTTCCATCAGTTGTAACAGTTTTGTTTCTGTGGTCGTACACTAGCCACGAGCCACCGCCACACCAAGCCATACTAGCCAAAATTGATTGCCGCGCCGCTTGCCGCTCGCCTCTTGTGGACCCATCAAAACGTTATTGGGTACACATGACCCGAGCTACCGCGCCCGAGCCATTATTTATAGTATTATTTCTATGCGTTCAGATGTCAAAACTGATTGTTCGGGCATGCCGCTCGTCTTTTTAGACGCATCACTTATTGGTTACAACGCTTCTCGTCGCTTTTAGACGCATCACTTATTGGTTACAACGCTTCTCTTTGCGCAGCGACTCTACCGCGATCACCTCGCTATATGCTAAGGAATTTATAAGAATTTATAAAAAATTATAAAAATAAACGCTTTTACGCCAAAAGCCCTTCTTTCATCGTATCTTGCGCACGTTCAATTGTTTATACATGTGGCGAATATTTAACAGAATAGGTATATAAATAAACGTTAACATAATCAACTATTACTAGGAAGGGATGTGAGTGGTATTACTGTAGTACTATTCGTAATATTTACTCGCAACGGAAAGCGAGTAAATAATAAGCGCACGCGCACAGCTCTGTAAACTATCCTTGGTATCGCGTAGTTTACCTTTTATTACAATTTATACATGCTGTGGTAATAATGTTGGTACCATTGGCGAAGTTTCGTTAATAATACTACACAAACTATTAAGTGTATCGGTCCTTCTCATAGCCGCAATATATGAGCAAAATAACATTATTTCTAGTTGTGTCTTTATTTCAGTAATAATTAAAGAAGACGTAATTTATTGATTGAAGTTGACTATTTGTGAACTTGGAACAGTTTAGTTCTAAAACAATTTTTGAACTGATAATCCTATGTGATGGGTAGATTGCAATAAGGATACACTCTCAGAAACTACTACAACACTCTTTTTTAATTAATTTTTTGGCTATACACTATACGCCCTAAGTTCACCCCTTTGACTACCGAATGAGATTAACAGATAGTGGATAATCCATAAAATGTATTTCTCCATGAAATTGACAACTTTAGACATACACATTTTATGACCACCAATATGCCACTTGCCTGTATTAGTAAACCCTTTTGTCAGAAAGAGGAAGACCAATAAATATAAGCACACACAACAGAACACAATCAATATTTATTTCATTTTACGACCAAACATGTGACACAAATAAAACATGATAATAAATTTAATGTTCGAATACCCTTCGGGAACAACCCTTCTGGGAATTTTAATGTGGCGGTAAAAGATGCACCCGCACCTCGTGACACGATTGCCTTGTTAACTGTTGCCTGTGCCGAAATTGCAATGGATTATACCCGCATTTAGAAACAGCTTTATTAAAGTTTTGAACCCTCTTCATATACTTTAGAATGGAAACACACAACACACTTCGGGTTTATAGATCAACGAGAAAGTGATAACCACTTTGTAAGTCCGGATGAAGATTCCATCGAATTCGGGCAGGGTTGCCTATAAGTTCGGGTTGGGGTGGCAAAATAAAAGGTGTTGTTCGCTCAACCTATGGTTATTATTTAACAGTGTAGTAACTGTAACAACTTAGTATAACAGTATCATCGAATAGTATGACAAACGTTTAAATAAATAATTATTGAAGTCCCCATTAACTGTTGTAGGCGTCCGTTAATAAGCTGCACTCAAATTAAATTGTATTTGAGGATTTGACAGTTAATCACGCAGTGACAAAATCCACCCCTGCATACTTAATATCAATCAGAGAACACTTTAAAAGTCCCTACAATGTCAGGGGCAAGAAAGCAGACAAACAAGGGTCAATACATCGGCATGTTCGTTTTATTAATCCCATCGTAAACGACTGATGGACCGTCAATGTTTTGCGGCTAACGAGCCGATCAATTACTGGACGTCCAACATTCTATGGACACCATGGAAACTAGTGTTTTGCGAGGACCAAGACGAGTTTCCAAGAATGTGCATCTTTGTATGTAGAGGAAGAACGAGTAAGTTGTCATAAATCTGTCTCATTTACAACAAACACTAATAGGCTGAACGATTTAGAAAATGTGGGAATTTCGCCAATTTGCACTGGATGGCCCAAATCCTCCTCGAATTGAAGGACAATGTGCTCAGTATTATGGCAATATACTCGGGTTTAATACCATTGGCACTAAAATGAAAGCCTGCCCCATCAGATGATACAGGCGTGATGGTGTATAAGGACATTATATTGTTACTAACTCAGAATAATCTGCAAGGTTGCTATTTAAATAATTTGAGGGTAGAGTACTTTTATAACTACCAAAACAAAAAGAAAAAAGCAAGAAGAAATAACAGTAGGACCTACCATCCTAACATTACATAATGGAAATTAAAAGCGATCCTACCCTAGCCAGCCTAGCAATTGTATCAAAATGGCCTGCAGCATTTCGACTTGCTTGCATTTTTCAGAATATTACCAGCGGGGCGATTGCGTAACTTTTTCGTCAATGTTTCAATTGGTTTCGTTCATCCTGTGTTGTTTTATCAATTGAAATTTATTGAAATCGAGAAGAGTGAACTCCAGACTCATCTGGATTTCTATTTTCAACTGAAAATGCAATACGGGATGAACGAAACCAATTGAAACATTGACGAAAAAGTTACGTAATCGCCCCGCAGCTCGACAGTCTCCCGAGACTATATCATCATTGTTTTAATTGCCCTCTGGTTGAAATAGAACGTGGATGCAGCATAAGAAAAGACGCTGAATTCCCCAAAGGGAAACTTTTCAAATCTCTAAAGGTTTCGGCATTCCTTCTTTGTTCTTCGATCTCTGCTGTAGCAACAATATTACTTCAAGATATTATAATTACATTATAACTAAAGAAAGATATTCAATTTCACGGTGTCTGTTGGCGTATGTGCTCAGCTGGTAATTTGCGATCGCAATGCACACGTGTCATGTTCGGTGTCGAACAAACGATTCAGCACGGTCTTTTGTTCGACAGCGAACATGACACGTGGATTGATTTTATTTGACGCTGTCGGAACCCGATCTCCTTCATTCTTAATCAACTGTTACGCACGGTTTTGCCTGCAATTTCTTCGAAAATAAAGAAATAGTCCATGTTCTTTTACAGTGTCTGCACCCATTTATGGTAACAACGTATACCTGTCCACATCTCGACTTGCCTAAGATGTGCACAGACCTGTGCGCCATAGATTAATGATAATAGATACATCCTGTTATTTCTGATAAATAATACTGGTTCCTAGTAACTACTCGTAAGTCTTATAAACCGAAATGTCAAAAGTCAGTTAGTAAGTAGTAGTAGTTGTCAGTTGGTAATTCTAAAGTCATAATTATCATCATTACTTGCTATTACAGTCCACTGCTGGACTAGGGCCTTCCCAATGCACGCTACTGAGCTCGGTCTTCAGCTCTTTGCATCCAGTTTTTGCCAGCCAGTTTCCGCAGGGCACCCTACATTACTTTTGTCTTCTCGTGGTCTCCACTCGCTAACTCGTCTACTCCAACGGCTGTCCGTTCCTCGGTAAACGTGACCAGCCCACTGCCACTTGGGCTTGCTAATCCATACAGCAATATCGACTACCTACAGCTCTGGTTCTCATAAGTAATCCCTACTAACAATACATATGAAAGTGTATATGTATGTTTGACTGCGAATTATGCAAGAACAGCTGAACAGATTTAATTTTAGCACAAAGGCATCGGGTGGGACCGCAAATAAATGCTAGTTTAGAGTAAATTCTATTCGGTACTGGTTCTCTGCTCGCCTCCAGCGACGCGGAAGGGGTTTCTCCCTTACAAGGTAGTACATCTATGTATCAAACAGGTCTCTAGGAATGATAATAGTGGTCGTAATACGTTGAAACGGTCTTGCGTGTCGTGGAGCCGATGTAGGGGTCCGCACTTAACTAGTCAATATGAGCATCCTGTGGATTTGAATTTGGAATAGATTCTTCTATGGATGCGTTTGAGAAGATATGGGAATAGGCAGAAGATTGAGAAGGAGAAACGTGGAGAATTCTAAGGCCGGGGCGGCACTGGTTAGGCGACCGCGACGACAGCGACGCGACTGCGATATTTTTTTTATAGAAATCGCCGTCGCCTGCTAAAACATGTTTCCTTGCACGCATACTAAAGAAATGCTTGCAGACAATAACCCTCTTATGGCTAATGCCCATCTTATCCGAATGCAGACTGATTTGTCTGAAGGATAGTTATTATAAAGATATAATAATAATTACTACTAATAATCATTGAACATCCTATAAATAAACACACAAGTCATCGTTAAAATAATCTAACTATCATTAATGCGACCTATAACCTCTCTCGTAAACCAGGAAGTTTAAAACGATTTAACGATTAAATAAGTCATAAAATGCGCAGGAGCTCTGCCACAACTTTATGTTTGCTAGATTCGCTAGTCGAGCGTTGCAGTTGCAGTTTGCCATCACTAAGTACATAGGTACCTTAATCTACATAATACCTATAACTACCGAAATTATTAATTCTGACTTTTGAGTCAGCCAGTTTAATATTATATATATCACGAATCTACGCAAAAGTATCTAGTATCTATCAGAGGTCACGTATGACGCGAAATGTCATTAACATCTAATTCTAAACTTAATTAATGGCGGCGTCTTCACCAGGCGCATGCCTCGCGCGAGCACTCACTTTTGACGTCGGAACGCATAGACGTAATGTCATAATATGAGTGCTCGGGTGAGGCATGCGCGCCATATGGACACATCTAATTGTTAATGAATAGCTACGTCCAGATGTGTCACATGCCGCGCGAGGCAAATTGCCTCACGAAGTTTGATTTGCCTCGCGCGAGGCAAATGCGCGTCCTGCCACAGCGCTCAGCTGTCATTTGCCTCGCCTAATTTGGCATAGTCGTCAGACAGAACGATGTCAAACGTGTCAAACTGATTGCTCGGCTATACCTTTCTCTGTCTAGAGTGTCAGTTGCCTCGCCATTTGCCTCGCACGGCATGCGAATGAGGCGAACGTCGTGCTTCGCGAGGCATGTGGGTGAGCAGCCTCGCGCGGCATGTGTATGTTTTAGACGCGTCTATTGAATCAAAAAAACCTCGGCGCTTAACCACGTACCTATATGATATGCAGCAAAAACACGTCCGTGTCGGATAGACTTTGACTTTGCACTTAGATTAAGTTGAAAAACAACTGTGGTCTTAAGGAAATGTTTGCAAATATAGTATAATCACCCAATTAATAAATATAATTATTGAACAAGAGAGAAACGTAGTGATCGATTGCAATTTAATAGCCAATAACTTCAAAGCTTAAGAGCTTATATTAGCACTATACAACGTTACTGCACGGACAATTAAAATTGATAGTTCATAGAATAGATAAGAGAAACTTATCAGAAGGGCTAGCCAAGTGGCAGGAACGCTAATCGAATAGAATAGAATAAACTTCACAATGTATGGAAATGTCAAACGTCGCTATGTAAATCAACAACAAGTCGCTATGAAGATCACGCTTGAGATCACGTGACTTATGTCATTTCCATAGATGAAGCGTAGCGATTTGAATGAACGCTTGTAGACGTTAGCCACTTGTCTAGCCCTTCTGACCCGCTGAGAGTGTCGTTAATGTCAAAATGTCAATAGACAATTTTAGTTCGTGCTTTGACCACCACGCCCGATAAGTTTATGGCGAGGATTTTTTGGCGGGAAGTGGAAAAATGATGTATATATTTTACTTGACACTGGCTGTATGCAAAAAAGCGAAGCCATAACGAAATAAGTTTAAAAACTAAAACCCGACTACTGAAAAATCGCGCTCTAAAAAGTATGAAACAAGAAAATATTCTCATCTAGAGGATAGCCGTGGTCCGTGTAGGTCCTTTAGGGCCAAATGGCATATGAACACGGACCACGGCTATCCTCTAGATGAGAATATTTTCTTGTTTCATACTTTTTAGAGCGCGATTTTTCAGTAGTCGGGTTTTAGTTTTTAAACTTACTTTTTATTTAATTATTTTGGAGTTATAGGTAACAATATATATATTTTTGAAATGTGCTTATCAAGCTCTTTCATTTGATACCCCACACGGTTTCATTAAAAAATGTTTGTTTTTTAGTTCATGACATTATGACCTCTAGAGGGCGCCATGTGCAATTTTATGTGACGTCACATAGCCTATAACCAGCGCGCCATTAAGCCGCTTCTAACGATACCTCATTTGTCAAATTACGACAAGTAGTTTGGAAGTTAGGTGGGAACAGACGCACATACATACATACATACATACATACATACATACATACATACATACATACATACATACATACATACATACATACATACATACATACATACCGGTCAAAATCATAACCCTCCGCCGTAGTCGGGTAATAAAAATAGTTTGTGGCGCTTGCGCTATACTCTACTTTTGACTTATTGGTTTCGAAAGCGTTCGGAGGCGTCTGGCGTTGACTTGATCGCCTTTGTCTGAGATTTTTTGTGAGTGCAGTGAACCTCGTTGAAACGTCAAAGAGCACATTGTTAGTACCCCTGGGAAAGTTTATTAAATAGATAAGAAATTGTAACAGAACCGATTGAAAATATTAACAGACCACTCGAGTCGTAGAGATGCCATATCGAGATCTGGGGGCTTACCACAAGCTCTTATTGCGATTCAATTATAGGAACGTTTTAACGACGTTTTAATGACGTTTCTTATTGTCATGACAATAAGGTACATCATTGCACAAAAAGTCGCTGAAACGTTAATACGTTCCTGTAATTGAATCGCAATAAGAGCTTGTGGTAAGCCCCTTGTTCTCTAAACTTTAATGTTTATCGAAACGATAAACGAGCTACCTTAACGTATCGTCTGCGCAGACAGCAATCTCTTGTTTATGCGAAAATATGGCTGAAATATTGCATAATGTTAGTAAAAAGATAAAATCAGTGATAAGAATAATCTGAGTGAAATGATTTAAAATTTCGACGCTTGAAAGTCAAAAGGTAACAAGCGCCATAATAGCAACTTTACAGGAGAGCCGTTTAAAGTTTTAAAATTCGGAAAAAAAATCATAACTTTTTACTCGATAGACCTTTTTAGATAAAACCAAAAGCAGAAAACCTACAAAAACATGCTTTATCTACTCAAACAAATATTTAATAAATAGGCCCTTTAGTTTCCGAGATAGTGGCTCATAAGCTCTAAAAACATGACAAGGCGGCAGGTAGAAAAGGAGCAAGCGACAGGACAATTTTTTTTTAATCGAAACAAAAAGACATAAACTACAATAAAAAAATAAACACGATTAGACAAAAAAGGTTAAGTAACTTTTTTTCTCAAAACAAATGCAAGTAGAAATGTTGCTAACGACCCACTGAGATTTTCTAATAAAAGACAAAACACCTTAAGTAAAAGTTTATCATTGTCAATTTCCGAGCAGAAATGTCTTAAACGAGACAAAAAGTAAAGTAATGTATTGCAAAACGTTATAAGCGGCGCTTTTTTATTCATTATAGCGAGGCAAAACCGTAAACATGACAACACTAACGGATATGCCGCTTATAATTTCAATACACATGGCCTTAAATTTTAAAATAATGGTAAAAGAACATGATGAAATTGATTATAAAATTAGTGTGTCTTCTACACTTTAAGGTAAGTTTCTATTTTATTTATTATAAGTACACCTTGAATGTGTTTATTGAAATTTCCTACTGCTCTTTTAACGCGAACGACAACTTAATGTCAATAATAACTACCGCAATCGCTGAGGGGCGTAGTCGGCAGTTGTGTGAAAGAGCTCTTTGTAGAGAAACAGTATTTAAAATAACAAGAAATATAATCAACTTATAAAATCTGCCGTGTGGTGCCGGCTTAGAATAGCACCAACCCATCTCATTCCTTGGGTGCCGTAAGAGGCGACTAAGGGATTCACCGGAGGATGGGCAGCAGCGTCCTCCGAGTACGTATTTTACCTACTGCGATCGCCAACCCATCTGCCAAGCGTGGCGATTATGGCAAAACCCCCCAATGAAACGGACAAACAGGAACCAACCCCCAGTCCCCGGCAGCCTCGCTAGCTAGTCATGGCCATGGTAGCGGCTATGGTAACGGCGGGAGAGGGGGTGTTAAGAATTTCCGGCAGGACGGCTACCACATAAACCGACGATTGGACCTGGCAACATTTAACATGCGCACACTGCGGACCGACGAGAAGATCACTGAGCTCGAGGAAAAATTGAGTAGGGTACGGTGGGACGTCATCGGATTATCTGAAGTCCGAAGAGGGGGGAGGACTCGATAATTCTGAAATCTGGAAACCTGCTCTATTTCCGAGAGGGCGACCAGCAGTCCTAGGGGGTGTCGGGTTTATCGTCGTCGTAGAGTGTGTCAACGACGTCAAACGAAGTGGAAACTATGTATGAGGATATCTCTAGAGCTATGCATAGTTCCAAAACTTACTTTACCATTGTCATGGGTGACTTCAACGCGAAACTGGAAAAATGAGACGGTGATGAGCTGCGAGTAGGGCAATTTGGAATTGGACGGCGTAACCACCGGGTCCACCAGCTGGCGGGCTTCATGGAGAAGGAGGGACTCTTTATGATGAACTCCTTCTTCAGGAAGTGTGAGCACAGGAGGTGGATCTGGATGAGCCCCGACGGTGCAACATAAAGCGAGATAGACTCCATCATGTCGACGAAGAAGCAAGTATTCAATGATGTATCTGTGATCAACGCGGTCAAAACCGGTAGTGATCACCGACTGGTAAGATGCACATTGAATCTCAATATAAAATTTGAAAGATCTTGACTGATGAAGTCTACGCACCGGCCAGCACCAACCCAGATCCAAAACCCCGAGAGCTTTCAGCTGGAATTTCAAAACCGATACGATGTCCTAGGGAGTAGCGTGGACGATTATTATAACGACGGGTTCGTGGATGCAAGGCCCGTGGTACAACATCTCTGAGGAAGGAGAGGAGTGAAATGATACTGCAGTCTTCAGATGACGCGTCTAAATACCGGCAGCTCAATAGACAGATCTCGAAGACCTTGACACGTGACTTCCGCCAATTTAATACCAAAGGTACCTATTAAAGAGGCTATCGAGCGGAACAAAAGCTCCAAAGTGTACGCTAGAAATCTGTCTATTGGGCAAAGTAAGCTAATGAAACTGAAGATCGATGACGGCAGAATTGTTTCATCCAAACGACAGCTTTTGATGGAGGTCAAAGAACACACACACACATACACAGTTCTATAAACAGTTATACACGTCAATACGGGCACCCGTTACAAACCTGACGAACGACCCAAGAGCTAGACCAACCCGACACTATACCAAAGACATGACAAGGCACCGGGTGATGATGGAATAACAGCTGAGCTCCTGAAAGCGGGTGTAAAACCGGTGCTAAAGGCCCTTCAGAAGCTGTTCGGTTCCGTCATACTCGAGGGAAAAACGTCGCGGACATGGAGCGAAGGTGTGGTGGTTCTTTCAAAAGGGCGATAACGCTCTGCTAAAGAATTATAGACCCATCTCACTTCTGAGCCATGTCTACAAGCTGTTTTCGAGGGTCATAACGAGCCGTCTCGCACGCAAGTTCGACGACCTCCAGCCTCCCGAACAAGCCGATTTCCAAAAAGGCTTTAGTACCGTAGACCACATACTTACATACGCCGTAACAGGATATTATAGAAGACCGAGGAGTATAACCTGCCCCTTTGCTTAGTGTTTGGGGACAACGAGAAACCCTTCGATTCGGTCGAGATGAGCTGTATTGCAGTCTCTCCAGCGATGCCAAGTCGATTACCGGTACATCGAAGTTTTGAAATGTTTGTATGATAGTGCCGCTATGTGAATCCGATTACAGGACCAGAACTCGAAACTTATCCGGTTGCAGCGATGTGTGATACAGGGAGACGTTATCTCTCCGAAACTGTTCACCGCTGCACTGAAAAACGTTTTTAAGGTTATGGACTTGGACGGGCTGGGCATCAACATAAACGGCGAGTACTCACCTTCGGTTTGCCGACAACATATAGTGGTCATGGCTGAGACTATGGAAGACCTCAATACCATGCTCGATGGCCTCAGTAGAGCCTCCGAACGAGTTGGTCTTAAAATGAACATGGACAAGACGAATTGATCTTCGTCAAATATCGATTTGCCGTGTTTTACCCACTCCCGTGAAGATCGGAGACTACGCTTAAAGTTGTCTGGGACAAACTATCCAGTTAGGTAGGTCCAACTTCGAGAAAAAGGTCAATCTACGAATCCGACTCGGTTGGGCAGCGTTCGGGAAGCTATGCAATATCTTCCCGTCCGAAATACCGCAGTGTGTCAAGACGAAAGTCTTCGACCAGTGTGTGTTGCTAGTGATGACCTATGGATCTGAGACATGGCCGCTCACAATGAGATAATGCTAAAGCTAATGATAATGCTCAAATAGAGAGGGCTATGCTCGGAGTTTCCTTGCGAGATCAACTCAGGAATGAGGAGATACGCAGAAGCAGAAGGATCAAGGTAGCCGACATAGCCCGCAGGATTGC
Source organism: Drymonia ruficornis (assembly GCA_947859195.1). Lineage (NCBI taxonomy): Eukaryota > Metazoa > Arthropoda > Insecta > Lepidoptera > Notodontidae > Drymonia > Drymonia ruficornis. Next base: position 5,121,866 of record OX401906.1, read on the forward strand.
CAAACTTAAGCGGCAGTGGGCAGGGCACATTACTCGTAGAACGGATGGCCAATGGGGCCGAAAAGTTCTCGAGTGGCAGCCGCGCACCGGAAAGCGTAGGGTGGGTCCCGCAACGTGGACCGACGATCTGGTGAAGGTGGCAGTAATACGCTGGATGCGGGCAGCGCAAGACAGGTGTGGCGAAACTTAGCGAAGGCCTATGTCCAGCTGTTGACGTCTTTCGGCTGAGATGATGATGATGAAAAATCTCTATTCATTAACTTCATAAACTTTTCATTAATTTCAATTCATTTGTCATTCACAAAAATGGCACTGACATTTAGACTAATATTAGACATCAACGCGATAATCACTATCATTGCACGCAGTTATTTAAAATAGGATAAACGACATTCAACTTGGATTTTTTGACTAAATTCTCATTTCTCGTATTCGGTAGAAACAGCACAAGCGACATCAATTTTATTTCAAGAACGAGGCAAAAAGGGATAAACGCCAAAATATATTTTTTTGTTTCCAGGCAAAAACGGATCAAGCAACATTGCATTAGTTTTTAAGTAAAAGCAAAACAGCCTAACCTCCTTTTTTGATTTTATTCCGAAAAGGCAAAACGCAATAAGTGGTGAAATGGTATTCTGGTTTAACAGGTAGAAAAGAAGTAAACGCAGTTTGTGGTATGAAGACCTTCAGGCAAAACTACTTAAAGACCATGCATATGAAAATATTGAAAAGCAGAATGCACTAAACGCCAAAGTGCATTGCTTTGTTGTTTTTTTGTGTAGGTGTAAACAACAATTCCCTGATGTGAGAAAATTATGTGTCACTTGATACCTTTTGATACCTCTTTTTGCTAAAATCACATCAGGCATAAGTGACATCAAAATGCTCCTATCGGAATGAAACCCGGTTCATTCGACGCAGAAAAAAAAACTGAGTATGACCTCATACTTAACTCATTTTCGACCAAAGTGGCGCTTGTGACCTTTTGCCTTTCAAGCGTCGATTTACATATTATGCAATGTCTGCCTGCATGTGAGGTATTCTAAATTTTAAACTACTTATGTGTTTAGAGAATATAATTCTTGCTTTGTTTATGTTCTAACCCCCAAAATAGAAAATTATGATGGACTTACACTTGGCATTACAAATCACCTAAGTTCCTAGAAATGCATTGGTTATTGCAACCTTGCAATACGAAGAGGATTTTGGGGCACCCACAAGCGCCGGCCGGCGTATCCAAGCCACAGAGTAAAGACTAAAGAAAGAGGTGCCCTTATTAGATATATGTATGAAAAATAAACGTGGTCATTGTTTTTTCATTTTCATTGTTCTATCTACCGGTAAATAGTTGAACTACTCGCTTCGTTTTATGTCGATGTTAGTACTAGGCCGACCACTCGGCCGAGTTGCTTAGGGCCAGTCCCCTTAGTAATTGGTCCATGATCCAAGCGATGTATTGACGTCTGAGCACGTACACATAACTAGTCATAACTAGTAAAATCTTAGAGGCTGATCGGCTGATCGACTTGTGGACGCACTCATATATATTTTTTTAAAGTAGGTTCTAAACTGCAACACTTTTGTGTTGCTTTGCACTTAGTATATCAGTATCCCAACAATTTTATTTACACTTCAAACGTTGATGATAAAACGTGTTATCTGTGAACTGTCAACACCGCCGTTATCAGTTAGCGTTCGTTTAGTTTATCTTTAAACTAATTAGTTTGATGTTCTCATGAATATAATTAGATGCAGCATTCGTTTAATCAATTAGCACAGTAGCGGCGGTGGTAGCGGCTTAAGATAAAAGCATTTTAAACTTTGTCGGTTAGAAATCTACTTAAGAAGTACTTATCAACTTCAGATTTTGAAACGGCTTGATATTAAAAACTTTCGTTCAAAATCTTTCTTTAACCAAATTACAATTAGTATACAGGCGTTTGCCTAGTGTGGGACTCATTAGATTCTAGGTTTAGAACAGCTGTAACCTATTGGCAATCCTGAACAACTCAAGTTTTTTTGTATATTATTTTTTGTATTTGGCAAATAAATATATTATTTTTATAATCCAAATTATACGAACTTGAATTTTATAAATAGTTAGATTAAATTAGATTCAGTTTCATAGAGGAAAATGAGATTTAATTCTGTCTTCGAGTAAAAAACTGACGTTACAGATTTCGTTGAACAGATAATAAGAACATTCGAACGACGATCGGTAAGTTATTGCCTATAGTTCTTAGAATAACGGGGTTTCTAACGAACTGACTGCAACAGATACCTATGCAGCAAAAAATGATCCATCAGCAGCTATGTAGGCAACGAATCTCACGACAATATCCTGTCTGAAAGTTTGTTCGTAAACTGAGTTCCACTGAAACACTGAACATATGATTGTATAGATATTTTTCAGTGATTCAGATTCAGCGCTTGCTATTTGTGGTGCTCCATGTATAATAATCTGGTTTCACAATAATCTAGATCAAATAAAGAAAAAAAAACACTAATAACTACAAGAAAATTACATAAAATAACAACTTTTTATCGTATGGTTTGTGGCAAGAGGCAGAGTTGTTCAAGCCGCAATGCTTCTGACATGGCTCAACGACTGCTGTATATGACAACAACCGGGACCAACTTTTTACGTGCCTCCCGAAGCACGGAGACGCTCAGTTAAAATATCACGAAATTGTAAATTAAATGTGCCTAATTGATTGTCTTTAGAGTACTTAGAGTATTTTTGTTTGTTACTTTTAAGTTTTTATTATTTTTGCATGCATACCATTTTCCTCTTTTTCTACTTTTTACTCTAACTGATGTCCGTCCAGTACTTTATTTTTTTAGTATTTTAAGCGAAACCTGTTATTAGCCTTACCATTATTATTAATTTTGTTAACTTTATTTTTACCTACGCTGTTGGTTTTCTAAATAAATAAATAAGTAAACCATCTCTGACTGACCTCACCAAGCGTTGCTTAACCCCCGATCGTTTACCGATCAGTGATTGCAACTGGCTGTGAGCGCCTCTGATAAACGCATTTAGTAAAAGTAATAATGACTAACCATCCATAATCACCCACTTCTGAACCTAATTAACAAACAATGCACCATCTTTTGTTCCTAGTACATTGGTAAAGTTCACTGACGCATTTGACTCTACCATTTAATTTAACAAAGAAACAGAAATTTTAAAATATGAGGAAAGGTTCTTTCAAGGAAAATGCAAAATAATCCGGAAAAGCCGGAGTTCACCAATAACACTAACGGACCGTTAAGGCAGTAAACGTTGGTTTCAAGTACCTACATCAAACAATCGGTTACTGCACTCATGGCCCTTATAATTTATTTAATATCGAGTACTTATGATGTTTTATGCTTCCGTACACAAATTGTCGAAACGGAACCCTATTGTAGAACTGTTGTCATTAAAAACAAAACAGAATAAAAACCACAGTTGCATAATTAACCCCCAAAATAAAAAGTGATGATGGACTTACATTGGCATTACAAATCACTGTTGTTGCTATAAATGCTTTGTAAAACCATTGTAAACAGACCAATAATCTGTAAGCGGTTAGGGCCTCCGCAGACTAGCTACTTTTAGCATCGGCGACCGGCGATTTTGTGACGTATCAATGTTGCGTCGCATTTCTTCGAGCGCGAACGAACGAGACGCAGCATCAAAATCGCCGATCGCCGATGCTAAAAGTAGCTAGTCTGCGGAGGCCCTTAGTGGTTATTTCTATCACCATCATAATATTAATAACTTGTTCTCTAGGTATTCTAATTTGAATAATTTTCGCTTCCAAATTCAAAACTAATTTATCATGATGGTAATAAACTCTCAGAACAATAGGCTGGCAACAATTACAATAGCTCCTGCGACGCCCAATCGTAATGGCCTACGTCACATTAACATGGCCACACCTATGCTAGAGATGTCCTATTTACGCACCTACATGAATAAACCCATTCAAACTCAGTCACGCGTTACATACAACCCACTAATTCAACTGTCAGATAGCAGTGAGACCATACATCGCTTGTTATGTATGAGACTAGAGACGAGAATGAAATTGAACCCAGCGATGTATCTGTCTGTAACAAATTGAATATGTCGATCGTTTGGGCCATTTCAAAATTGGATAATTATTTAAAACTGTGCAGCGGTTAAAGTAATTTTTAAATGATGGTTGGAGCATTCATTTGTTTATTTTTTTGTCTCCCGAGCAGCGAGCACGCCCGTTCTATCAGATATTATGTTATGTCTACATGTTTAGACGTCATACCTGATTGCTCGAGCGCATTGATAGCGCTCGGCTCTTGTAGACGCACCTGACGTCTTAAATGGATAATGCTGCTTATTCTTTTGGAACACAAAGTAAGTGAAAACCATATTATTCATTGCGATTTTTGTAGCCAGGTGTATCATTATGCACATACATTTATTTCGGCAACGTGAATTGGCAAAAACAAAACGATGGCGTGATACCTACTTATATCCCAACAAAAAAAGTTTTATTTTTTCATAAAGTTAAGCTAGAATTGCCATGAAAAAGAACCTATCTGCAAACAATTTAATAAGATTCAATATCATGAACAAACTTTCTGATATCTTTGTCTCGATGTCAATCCCGTGCTATGGTCCAAAAAAAACAATAGACCGTCTTTTGTTATAGGTACCCGTGCCGTGACCCACGATCGACCTAGCAGCGCTAGCACACGCACCAAGACAAGAATTTTGTCACGCATTATGTCACACTGAATTGCTCTCTCTTCCTTAGATGTATAGGAGAGAATCAGACAAAATCGATTTATCTCGAGTTTTGTCTTGTCACGGCCGGCTGTGCTATCAGTGCAGGAATCCTTCAGTTGACATATTTTTTATCCCACTAATTCCATTTTTAATTCCAATTTTTAAAATATGCACCTACTTATTCACTTAGTAAGCATCAACTTCAGTCACATCAATATACTTGGAAAACAATACGCAATGTACAACTGTGTGCCTAAACTGATGTCATCAGACTGATCTTACGAACCTGAAGACAATGGACATTGAGAAAGTACCAACTCTTTATCTTGCGTACTAGATGTGCGGGACGTGAGGCACACACAAAATGTGTTTCAGCATTTCAAAATGGTCTATCAGCATCAAAATGTAGGATTTCAGGTTTTCTTATCCAGGAGTCGTATTAAGTCGCACTGAAATACTGACTTTAATCAGCGAAGATCAAATGATCATAGAGATATCTTACTGATAGAAATCTGTAATAGACATTGTTTTGTATTTAGTGTGGGGTGGATGAACGGAGCGAGCTCTGAATATTGCCTGCAAGCGAAAAGTTTTTGCAACTGATCAGGCCATAACTTTGTTCACTGTACGTGTTTTATTGAATACACTATAAGAAACACACAGATATATAAAAACAGAGATGTGGCTAAAACCATAGCTAAGATAAGTTAGTACCATAAAACGAACTGAAAAGTGGAATTAGTGAATACTAAACAGACTCTCCATTATTGATTCATGTCGTTCATATAGCAGAGATTCAAGCACCAATACTAATCTTCAAACAAAACATATTATTAAATTAAAAGAGATATTAGCAAGAATACTCTAAATAAACAGATACCTACACTATCTCAATATACACGTGTACTTATAACTGGACCGTATTCTCGATAAGTTAAGTAGGCCACGATCCGAACGAAGCTACGTCCACCATCTATTCTACGTCCAATGTACAACAGATTGCAATCTGCATTACCTGACGTTATTCATCTCATGAAGACCTAATGACACCATTTTTTTGCACGGCGCAAGCGCAACTGTTGATACAATTCGCGAACCAAATTATATCGAGCGGAGGGGGTGAAAGTCTCGGCTTTCACTCTACGAAGATAAAATATAATTTTTGTGTCGTGACATTATGTCTCAAGATTGCAAAATATCAGTTTAGTGGTTAACATTTAGTTGTCACAACTGTCTGGGCTGCATGTTTAATCATTATAATTACCGGTTAACTCGTAGATAGGAAGTTTTTGTCCGACGTAATCGTAGCAATCAAAACATCCATACAAATACAAATAAATAAAATTGAAGTGTCTGATTGTAATGTCAAAATAACAGATTTTTACTAAACGCATATTATGAAAGTGTAAACGATATTTATAAACAAAAAAAAATACAAATATTTAATAGGAAGTAACATAAGCTGCTTTTATTTTAGCAAACAATTTTTTTTGTTAAATTCTATGCGTAGTACGAAGTTGCGGGCACAGCTAGTGAACTTATTATGATCCAACACGATAATTTGTCATAAACATGCATGGTGGTCAAAGATACGCTTTCAATCTTAAATACGATTATTAAAATGTATAAAATTAAATTCTAAACAGTAACCAAACAGTGGATAGCAACATCCTTCTTAAATCACACAGAACGTGACGTTGGGCACAATAAATCACTAGTCACGTCGTCCTAAATCCGACGTCATTGTATTTACACGAAATCATGTGTAAATAACATAACAAATTCAAAACGACCTTCACGGATAGTTACATAATATGTAAATTGAATCTTAAAATATTTGCTGCAAGTCAGAAATTCGAAACAGTTGAAATTTATGTTCCAAATGCACATAGAATCACGAATTTAAATACTCAGACCGTACCAAAAGTTAATGAAAACAAATGAAAGGAAAACTAAATCTCAGGTCGAAAATAAACTAACGCTCACCTTTATACAAGAAAGTGCATTAGAAGGACTAAAAGTAGATATATAACTACAGAGTTTAGTAGTTTATGCATCACAGCAAATTTTCCATAATATAATTAGATTAACCGTGACTGCGTTCGGTTTACAGACATACATAGCAACAATTCACCATCCGGCTATTATCATGGCAGTATCGGCGGCAAATGGAAAGCAAGTACTTACAACGCCGCGACAGCGAGATATTTTGCCTTCGTGCACTACCATATACGGCTAATTCGAAATTGTTGCTTGATAAAAGATCTAACGGCCACTGAAATCAATATAAAATAACGCTTTTGCTTTGAACTCTGGGGAGCTAACAGCGGCATATAGCAAATCTGCAAACGCAATTTATTTTTCAGATTTTCTAGCAGAATCCTTAGATATTTCGCTAAAGTTCTGTAACATTGTCACACATTTTACGCCATTAAATGTGTGACCATTTCACGGAAATTTTGCGGAGCTGTTAAGGTTTCTGCTAGAAAATCATAAAAATGTATTGCATTTGCAGAATTAATATGTGGTGCTGTTAGCCCCTGATGCCTTCAATGATGACGACGTTGTGTCAAGTAAAAAATATCGCCTTCGGTCCAACTCATTTATTATTTCCAATCCCATTGCATTAGCTTTTCCCCGGGACTCGCCGAGGGTCAAACCTTTGGCGTCATCGTTGGTTACCATTGTCGATCCTGGCTTACAGGAGTAACAGTGGTGGGAATGTGTGGCAGGCTTAGTCCCAATTTAAAAAAAAAAAAATGATTCCCTCATGTATTCAAAAACTGTCATCAATTTAAATGCCTTTTGTTTCTGGTATTTACGTTTTCGTTATTCTAAAACCGTTTTGCCATTTTTTCTACCATTTACGCATTTGTTACGTAATCTTTAACTGTAACCATTTAAATAAGTACTTTGAACTCACGATCATCTATAGTTGGTAGTATAAAAAACTTCGGCAAACATAATAATAGCCAAAGATGATCATTCAGTCCGCAATCATGGTCATTCAAAACTTTATTACCAGCAATTTGACTCTGTTCTGTAACAGCGCTTGAGAATTTAATCATTCCTAGATTAGATAGCTAGTGAGGCTAATCTCACGAGATTATTCTGTCTAATGGGAAATGTGAACTACAATTTAGAGTGCAATATAAAATCCACAAACACCTATAAACTATAACGTTACCATAGGGATAAAGTGCGAAATAATATTGACTTCAAACTCGAACAATAGATTAAAGACCCCAGGCCCCTCAGAGTAGTAGATCGGGAACAATATAAAACTAGTATTAGTAATATAGTTACTTCCCCTGACTAACTTTGGCTTCCTCCACTTTTCTAAAGCAAGCTGACTAGAAATTGTGACTTAAGCATATGAAAATATAGACTACCAACAGCTTACGAGTCAAAGCCAACATTTGCAAGCGACATGTTTATCATATCTCCACGTAAAATTCGGTGTCTTCTGCCATCATTCTACCACACGAAGTTGGTTAGCATGACTCAAGTTGTTTACAGACCAAAGGCCTTGATTTTGGATAGACTGGGCACACGGAAATGTTGGTACTGTGATTATTTTGTCACTGTTGTGTCGCTGAGGTCATACTGTATAATAAAGAAAATACTTCTCATAGATTGATAAATTTGTAAGTCAGATGCACGTCAGATGTGGGATCTATGTTTGTTGTTTGAAAATTCTAGTAACTGCCAAGGGTTAAAGGAGTATGCCGGTCTTTCTTCAATCGTTTTTGAAGTGACCTGGTTCCACAAGCTACCGCTGTGTGACAATACTGGCACAAGACATCTGAATTCTGGCTTAAAGCTGCTCAGTGGAACTGGTAACTTAAGTTATTAAATAGTTACCATAATTTTTTCAGGCTTCTTAATTTCCTGAATGAATTGGAAATCAGCTTGACATTTCTCAAGAAAATTTGGTTATTAATATTCTAGCCACCTATTAATTAGTATTATGGACATGATAATACGCGCAAAATGTGGCCGGTGAAGTTGCTCCTACAACAATATAGTCCATCAAAAAAGCAAAAAATACCCCTAGTTACGCCTTTGTAGAATACATTCGCGATGGTACTGCATATTGCCTCAATATAAGAGGAAATGAAACGAGTGAACCAGAACCGGTGGTCGCGAGGTTAATGAAAACCGTCCGCTAATCACGCCACTATTACGAGATTGCGACCTGCGCTTGCGCATACGATCTGCAGTTAGCGACCATAACCAACGGTTTATGCTAATAAGATAATTATCCCATTTAACATAAGGACTATTGTTGCAAGGTGTTTTATAAATTAAAATTGCAATATTCTATCGATATTGTTCAGCAATGTTCCCATCAAAAGATATAATAATATGTGGTTCTCATAATATACTATCTGTTTTCTTTTTTATATCGATCCATGTGTGTTTGTTTTACTACATCTTAGAACTTAATAACTACCGTCGTAATAATTAAATAATAATCTATAATGGTAATCATTAATTAGTCTGGGTGTATCGTTAATCAAATAGGAGCGTAGTAACTCAATTGCTTTTATATTGCAATGATATTTAAAACAGATAAATTAATTGGTTGGATTTTTTATATCTTTAACAAGGTGTGACAATTACAAGTCGCATGTGATTGAATTGACTAAAATTGAAGTTTGAAGTAACGAAAACAAGTGTAACGGATTAACGGAAGTATTATTTAAATTGGTTTTCATTACATAATAACCTGAAAAACAGCTGTAAGTATTCAGCAAGGTATTTACAAAAACGTACCTAGTATCTAGGTATTCTATTTACTGCAGCGCCGCGATTCTTATCGGTAAGATAAATATTAGTGGGTAATGTTGAAACTAGTATAACATTTTATTAGACACTTGCAATTGTGACGTCACTTAAATATTTCATTTTAAAAAACCTAGAGGGGCCCAAGCTGATATAATTGGAAAAAAATAGGCAAAGAAAGTACAGCTCTAAAATATTGTGATATCAAAATAATCTACCTCCATATTATTGAGATATACCTTCTACGTCAGTAAAGTTGGTAGCGATCTACGCAAATAAGAAAAAAAAAACTCGCAACTCTTTAACGCACGAAACTTGTTCTAAGATTCACGCAAGAGTTGTAAAAAAGTGGAAAATGTAGGCAACACAGACGAAGCCGGTAAACCTTGAGATCTGGTTTTGTCTACCATCATTACCGACACTACACGAAATTGGGTAAATTACGCTATTCAATGTACTCTTTAATTACACGTTTACGCAAACTGCAATAAAAATGTTACAGCAGCGCAATTTTAAATTAAATGAGGGTACCCAAAAATATTTAGCGAGTATAATAACGAGAACTCACCAATGATATCGTGCAAATTGATTGGAAACTCGTATCGTAATCGATTCGGCGTCGTTACGTTGCAATCGAGTCCTTAGCACGTTCGTTCCTAGTTCTGGATCACTCAACTCCGCTCACTGTCGCACTGTCACTTTTATTTGAAGCACGGCCGGCTTTTTTTTTGTAAAGTTGCCCACTGTGTGGTGTGCACGATGCGTGGCGTCGGTTCGGTGGATCGGAGCAGACTGGCTCGCGGGCGCAGTCGGCAGGGGCTCGCCGGCCGACAACCCAACTTCGCTTGCACGACTAGAACACAGCACGAACACGCTCTGTAGCGATCCAGGTGCTATGCGATTATCATAAGATTTTTTCACAAATTATTTATTTTAGGGTCATATTCCCTTGCCTAGTTTATCTATAAAAAGATTAGAAGTAGGTCAAATTGAACACGTTGATTAAGAAAAAAAAAACAATGTGTTAAATGGTATTTGATTTTTTAAATAAGAACACGCACGAATTAAATTTTGATAGAGGCTATACCTAATTTTAAATGCTAAGATATTTTTTTTTTAAATGTTATCACAGGTTTTTACTCTCTCAATAGGTAGATTAGATATAGGCAGAGCGCTTATAGCGTATCATCATCATAAATTCGATACCTAAAATCAATAATCAAAGCGTTACGTGAATATAATTGTAAATTAAATTCTCATTATTGGTATCTTTTGTGCATAAATTGACGGTGTCTATGGTGATAAGGCAAACAGCCACACGTCAGAGAAATCGACACAGTGTTACGCAGTTGGAAAATAAAGCATCGTATGAGCATCGCGCCACCTATTCGAATTTCGAATAACTCGCGGCACCTATTCGAATTTCGAATAACTCGCGGCCTTTACTACTGTTTTTTCTGTAGTGAATGTGTTTGTTATTTCCTGTCTATGGTTATTTCATAAACATAATCATTACATTCGTTTGTATCATTCCGTTGTGATTTATAAATCGATTAATCAGTCAAGATGAGTAAATGATGTCATTGTTTGAACAATAAATGTAATAACTAACTGGGTTGACAATAATACATCTGATTTAAGTATTATTAGGTATGTAATACAATTGATATTATTACGTTGGTAGCTAGAAGGTACGTTCGAATTTAAAAAAATTACAATCCTTAATGAATATGTTAAAAATTTAAATTATTTTTCACGCAAATGCAAAGAAAATTCTCAAAAATATTCACATAAAAGTTAACAATGCAAAAAATTATAGGTACACTTGACAATATAGCAATTGAACTTTTTGTTAAAAGCATAAAATAGGTAGACAGACTGTTATATAAGTACCTAGCGGCCTACTTGTTTCTGGGAATAAAATATGTCAATATTTTAATGATAAATTGTAGTTATTGTTTAATCTCAGCACTTGTTTATAAATTGACATATTATCATAATAATAACGATTGGAGTAGACATATTATCCATGCCAGGCAATGTAGAGATGATAAACTATATAAAAACAATACATTTTTGTAACAACAATTTAATTCCAATTTCGTCCACCTGAACAGATAAGTTCGTTGTATAATCTCGGGTTGATGTTAATTAAATTAAACAACTTTAAAACTAAGATAATTAATATAAAATTTAACCTCAGAGTGAAGGTTAAAAGTCGATAAAATCAATTGCAACCAAAAATTTAATTTCATTTAAACTATATGTACCTAATGTACCTACGCCTGATTTTGTTCTATGACTTTTTACAAAACAATAATAAATTTAACAAAAAAATTGTTGTAAAATGTACCTATTATGTTTTGTAAAAGTCATAGAACAAAAGTTGTTGTTTATGATGTCAGTAATACAGTCCTGTAAGGTTGTTAGTGATTTCCCAATAACCCTGTATAAATTTGCCAGAGTCTTTCAGTATTTTGCAGTGCTCATGTGGAAGAAAATTTTAAGGGATTTTGCAGACGAAGTTGTAGACAAAAACTAGTACAATCAAGAAACAAGTGTCAAGCAACGCAATACTTCTGAACCAGTTATTTCATATCACTCAGCAATTAATTAATTGCTCAGCAAAAACCTATTATCGTCTGATTGGCTAGAATTGTGGCGTGGTCTTTCGATTATACAACCGTGGATTAAGTTTGCTAATTATTTTATTGATGATTTTGCTTTCGCACAGTCAGCGTTTATAAATACAGTAACAAACTTAAGAGCGTATTGCTGTGAATATACAGCACATTATTGTTTGAGTATTGTTTGCTAGAGTTATGAACGCGACCGTTCATGTAAGTGCATAGCAAAGTGAAACACTATTGCTTAATGGACAAACATTATGCACTAATAAGCCATTCTACAAAGATGGTATATTTTCATTATTGGTAGAAATCGTGAATATATAATATATAATAAACCAAGATTGGTTTTTGGTCGTTAAGTGATAGCCGATTGGTTAAGCACGCGTATTAAGGTCCAGGCTGGTGGCTCGGGCGCCAACCAGTTATGACTTTATGTCGTCGTAGTCAGACGTTAGGCTGACCCCAGATTGGGCGCGCGCGTGCCTCCAGCGTGTGTACGACGCCAACGCCGCGTGCAAGCCGCGATAACGCGCCGTGAGCGTCGCGTTTTACCAGCGTGCGGCGTTCGCGTCGTTCACACGCTCGAGGAACGCGCAGGCCCAATATGGGGTCAGCCTTAAAACTGATTGAATGCGTTTTTAACTTTTAACACCTATCCCATATGTTAACCACATTAAAACATAAAATTGCATTTTGCCATGGGTAGTCACAATGGAAGATAATAGACCGATGGAAGTATCGTCCTTGCTAAACGAGAACTCCTTATTCTTCGTGTCAACGTACGATAACGTGGGTATTGTCGCGTTAGCTAGATAAAACAAGTGGTTGGAAGCGGATAATCTGCCCCACGGTGCCGTACTACGGACGACTGGCCTACTTCAAGTGGATGTGGCAAATTGGCGCAATGCTCATAGGAAAGTCTGCAATGGACCCATCCAAAATAGGCGAGCGGTGCGCCTGAGCATCATTTAAACGCGGCTAATGCAAATGTTAGATGGCATCATCTTCATCATACATCTTTGCTAAAACCATAGACTTATTACCAAGACTAATGCTGGCAGCCAATATAGTGATGGGACACGCGATCGGTATTCAATAAGTGGGAATCTATCTATGTATACTACCATAGTATCAGTAGAAAGTGCATATTTTGTAATAAAGTCCTTTCAAGAAACTGAGGAAATTGCCAGCGCAGAGGAAACCTTACGGTCCAATGCGCATTTTGACTTGGTTTATTTAGAATGTATAAGTAAACATTTACCTTCCTTATAAACATTTTTTTATTAAAAAAAATAATAATAAGGAAGGAAAATGTTTTACTACTTATAAACATGCAATCATTTATTTATATTCAATCAGTATGAATAGTTTCAACAATGCAGATTGAATTCTACAGGTAGGTACAGTGAATACTTCATCGAAATTGATCCTGCAGTTCAAGCGTAAAAGTAGGACAGACAAACATACAATATATTTTAGAATTTTAATAGGCTCGTAGGGCTGCATATCTTATTGAAGAACAATGAATAATTATTCAAAGGTCGCCCCACGAATGTTCGTTTGATTTGTAACTACAATACGTTCGTGTATGTAATACTAGGAACGCATACATACTGTTACTGTTACTTTGGAACCATTAAATACGGCACATTTAGATACGAGTTGTGCACCACAGAATATTAATTTTCTATCAAACATATTGTTACATTATGCAGTCACTCAAACACAACCCAGATGAAGAGTTACTTCATCTGGGTTGTGTTTGAGTACACATGTGGACCTGAAGAGCGATGTACAGTTTATTCATTTTTTTCTGATGGTACTTAAGGACTGTCTATAATTATAAAGGGTGGTGAGCCATTGCGACAATAAATTTAAACACGATCCCTTCTAGTCAATCACAATACTTTAAAATTGTCAAATTAGGTTTATATCAAAATTGTAAAATATATATTGACACACTAATTAAATGCGGAATTAATCTAAACGTAACACTACATCCTTTATAATCGTCTACTGACCTCATCGACTGACCTGTAGGTATAAGGGTGGCAAAGTCGCTCCGGTGTCGGTGTATTTGGCGGTGCATTTGTAGGAGTAAAGTTAAAATGGAAATAAAAAAACCATCCCGTGGCCTATACCTATGAATATATTTTGATATTTTTTTATGTACGAACTACTCACGTGATGCCCAGTATGTGGTTTCAGTTATTGTCGTTATGTCGTCACGACTCTGTATACCTATAGTGAACGGGCCTTTTGCCATTATATCTTCCCGTTAAGAATCTATACACCTACGTATTAAATACTATTTTTCCCAACTGCGTGCATGCATGCACAGTAAAATCCTTCCCTAGAGGCCTTCCTTCAGAGACCTTCCTTTGGTCCAGAATTTACTCTGAGTTCTCTAGAGTCTAGAGTACAATAACTATAGAGTTCTCGTAATTTTGAATATATTGAGAGGAGTAGGTCAGTTTTTCGCTTTTAAATAAATATCACCAGACTAACATACCAACTGTATGGTCCCAAACTTTACCTTACGATGAACTAACCAGGGGGGTTACTCCGAAATACGTCGCTGACGGATCGTCCGAAGTACGGATTCGATTTACGATCAAAACAATGTCAAATCGTAGAGAAAAACGGAAGAAGAAATGTCAAATCACGACAATCCGTCAGCCGAAACGTTAGGTTCGTATTTCGGAGTAGCCCAGCAGGACTGACGAGAATAGAACAGGGCAAATTACGAAAATACCGTTTTCGATATTATTATTGAGAAAATATAGGTACTAATTTAATAATATAAATATAAATACAAACTAGCAATCGCTCAGAATGTATTCATCAAACAATGTAAAATGAATTCGATATCTTTTGCCATTTGCCCTTTAATAACATAATCAAATAGTTAACTGTCAGCCTGACACACTTGACATGAGTCCGCTACAGTCCAATACTAGATACAATTCGTCGTACTCGTAAGAGATAAAATAGGCAAATGAGAACGACGCGGGCGCAGTCGCATGAAAACCGCAGACTGAGAGACGCGTAGAATGCAACTAATTAAGGCCGCTCAGACGAGCTGACAGCGAAATCGTGCGACTAGGTTACCAAACTGAAACCCCCAGCACATATTGTGGCCGTCTGTTAAAATATAGGGCTTCCGGCTCTTTCACTCATCGTACGAAACGCAGCTGTAGGTATTGCTTCTTTACGACGATTTTCTGTGTGAGGGTGGTACTACCCCGGTCGAGCCAGGCCGTATGTAAGCTGCAGTCAATTGGCTACAGCTTGGCTCTACAACCAATTTGCAACAACTTGTTTGTAAAAATCAGTTCTATTCAGTGCAGTAGACAGGTATCTTATAATCTTAGATTAATCTTAAATTACCTACGTCTGCTGTGTCCCGCAGTGTTAATTGCAAAATCTCGTTCGTGACAACATTCCCTGCAGTTAATTGGTCTTAAATTGTTTACATTTAATTGTCCCTCTCACATTTTCGTCTTATAAACATTAATATCAACTACAGTATTTCTACTATTACTCAACATTTGTAGAAGTTTCGTTTGCTTTAGGTAAGGACAAAATAAGAGGTAAACTGTTTTACCCTTGATAATATACGAAGAAATACTCACGTTAGTCTGTTACTCTTGCATCATTAACTTATTATAATAATATTAAGGAAATTACTCACAAGATATACCGATCTATTTTAAAGAAAAACTTAATCAAAACATGTATGATTTTATTTTTCAGTAAACATTGCTTTTAACTTTCTGAATCTTGTAAGGTTCCGAAAACATTACCAAAAAAAAATATACGGTCGAATTGAGAAACCTCCTCCTTTTTTGAAGTCGGTTTAAAAAGAGGAAGATATGTGACCGTCAAAAATAGTATGTCCTACTAAACGAAGTCCATGGACACAGTACGACTCGGTCGTTCGCTTAAAATAACATTGAAAACATTGTCAACAGCTCATCTTCTGGTAGATAACATGCATAAGATTTCTGTATCAATTCTCAGAAGAGAAATCAATTACCGCAACGTAAATATAGCTCAAAATACATCGCAACTAAATATTGCATAAAATAACCACATTGACTTGTCAAAGGGGGCCTAAAAAAAAACACGCATAAGTTTGTCGAATTGTGTGTGTGTGTGTGATAACAAATTAGTGAATTTCGCTGCATGTGTGCTCAGCTCAAATCTAGTGATTGCAATGTAAGGATGTACCATATCTGCCAAAATAACATCAATGTAAGATTCTAATTTTTGGGTGTGTGACGTCGCGTATAAATAAAGACGAAATAAAAATCTGACGAACTTTGTCACAAATGACGGGCCTGTTAGCGTGGTTGGCGCGGAGGCGCCTTTCGCGCTGCAGGTCGTAGGTTCGATTCCTACCCGGGACATGCATTTGTGTGCATGAACATGTCTGTATGTCCCGAGTCTGGGGGTATATGTATATTAAGTATGTATTTACAAATAAAAAAGTATTATATGTAGTAAGTAATATCATTTATATGGTTTCCATAGTACAAACTCTGCTTAGTTTGGGATCAGTTAACCGTGTGTACAAAAATGTCCCAGGATATTATTATTATAATTAAATACGGATATCGTTGTATTAGATACGGTGATTGATTACCACCATACAAATAATGTTATCCGGTGCACTACACAGAACACATCGCAATAATAATGTAATAGAAAGCGAATAAAATTGAGATAGTAAAATGTTTTACAAATTGCTCGTAAACATACCATTCCATATTGGCACAGTCAATAAAATATTAAATTACAAATCGCTAAGAGTAAACTATTTAAATGATAAATACGTTTTATAGGAGAAAGGAAACATCATAAATAAACAGTCCTCAGAAAATAATAAGGCTTACCTAATAATTCAGTTCCGAAATTAAACAGAATTCATTATGAAAGAACGAGACCTATGATAGTATATATTTTATGACTAGCTTTACCCGCGACTTCGTACCTACGCGTGGAATTTAACAAAAAAAATAATATTAATGTAGAAATTTTAAATAGTTTTTTAGTTATAAGAACCGTTTAAAAGTACATACTTTCATATATGCATATAGTAAAAGCTGTTATTTTGACATTACAAACAGACACTTCAACTTTATTTCTTTGTATCTTATGCCGTGTGTCCACTGGCAAGTAACTTCCGCAATTTCTTGCAGACGTCACTTGCCGACGTGTTTCCACTGACTGCAATTTTACACAACCGTGTACATGTGGGACTTGCAACAAGTTCGGCAAGACCCAGAAATCCACTTGTGTGAGTGTTTACACATTGGAAGTCGCTTGCGCAAGTAAACTTGTGCTAATTTTCTTGCCACTGGACACACGGCATTAGACCTTTGGAGCTTTGTATAGATAGACTATACTTTGGTTTTAAGGTCAACGCTCATCTAACGCCTCCGCACCCGACCAGTACCACCTCGCCGCTCAGCGTCCACTAACTGAACCGGAAATAAGTGGACCACGCGCTGACCGCGCGGCGTTCACTCGTTGACCCCGCGCGGTCCACTGGGCGAACACGTGACGTTTATATGGTATAAAAGCAGCGTCCGCCCGCGGACCACCAGGCGACAACGAGTGGACGCCGAGCGGCGAGGCGGTGCTGGTCGGATGCGGAGGCGTTAGGTGAGCGTTGACCTTTAATCACATTGCTCGCTTTAAAAAAATGTTAGGTAGCTAACTACACTTTGTCATGATTTTAGAACGTATAAGAGGGAAATAATGACAACAAGTTTATTTTACGTAACTAACACTAATAATCAAACTAGATAGTATCATAGAAGCCAATGACATTAACTTTGGTAGCGTGAACCACATGAGACCCCCATAATATACATCAAAGTCCCGGCTCCCCTTACATCCAATAACTCTCCCTTAAATGTACAATTTTCAAATTAGGGAAACTGAGTATAGGCAGAGAGTTAGCACGCACGGTATTAAGTATCCCTACTAAGTATTTGAAATTATTCATGATCACTATAGGTGCTATAGTAAAGATTTTTTATATCGTATTCGCTTCAACTTCATGTGCTCATTACTATTTACATAATAGGTACATTTATCTTATTTGTAATATTTTTTGTAAATACTACCAATTACAAAAACGATTACATTCCCACAGTCTGGCCCGCTGCTGAGAGCGTCTGGCTAGTGTTATAACAGTTAACACTAGCGAAGCACAAACTCAAAATATGACTCCATTTCAGTTCACATTTTAAGAATTGTGGCTTCCATCGGAATAGTCGATGATTTTACCAATAGCTAAGTTTGATGAGACCATAGACAGTAGGATTTTTTGCTGCGGCTGAGACCCTCAATTGACTTTGTATGAGACGCTTGGTCAGTAGGTGAGAGACTGTCAAAATATGACAATTCTCTAATTAAAATTGGTTACGGTTCTCTTTAAAATCAGTTCCTCTTTTGGCCACTGGGTCTGCTAAGTTTGTGGTACCGTACAGTAAAATAATGCTGGCTGTTAGACTATGAACGCCGCTAATAGAATCACCAATTTCTTCAACTAAACCCCATCAGACGTGAAAATGTTAATAAAATAATTGAAACTCGATACACATTTGTACCTACTCTGAATTAGATTTTAGTAAAGATAATAAGTAGGTAATTACGTTTAATTTAGTATACAATATACTACTTAATTACGTTTAAAAGACAAGCTTTACAACCCGTTTTTAAGCAAGTTTTTAAATACTGACTAATTAACACCCAAGACGTAATTAAAATACACATAAACATCCATTCTGGATCCTTTGTAAATGTTAACAATAATGTTACAGAACCAGTTTGTAATGTCCTGTGGAGAGAACACACAAATTAAATCAACCGTGGACATTTTATAAGTATTCCTCTTATAAGTACACGCTGCTATATATCTGTAAAAGGCCCTCACATCGCTATACGACTGTCCTCACACAAGTACACTAGTATTCCCATATTTCCCACCTAATGAAGTGAAAGTACAGTGTATTCGTTTCACGTTAGTACTTTACGATTAACCGATTTACTAATAAAATTCAGCGTAATAGGACGCGGGCCGTTTGGTGAAAGTTACTATAATAATTGCTACAACCGCCTATCTCGTTAATTGTTATTACCGATGATGTACGTACTTGTTAACTTTAAGTGTATTATAAACATAAAGTTAATTATGTGATTTAAAGTTACAACGTTGTTGGTAACAGAGGTGGATAGATCAGAATTTAAATGAGTTGACGAACTTAAAGTCTTTGTGCTTTTAATAGCACAGTCGTAGTAGTCTTTTTTAACCCACATCGTCCCACTGCTGGGCAAATGTCTCCCCCACAACTCTCCACTCCTCTCTGTCATTGGCCATTTCTGGCCAATTGTTGCAAAATGCATCCAGATCGTCACGCCAACGTTTCCTGGGCCTGCCTCGGCGACGACGCCCATTTTCAGACTCCCATAGCGTGACGCTTCTAGACTAGTATGGACAAGTTAGTCGTATTGCTCAACGAAAATAAAAGCATTTAGATCTAATTAAATATAATCATAGCAATATTGACGATATCGCGAGAATAATCTTTGGATTGCGACACGGATTGATAAATGCCTTCAATTCTAGCTCAGTGGCTCCCAACAGTGGCGGTCCCACCCCCAGTGGGTGCTGAAGCCTTCAACAGGGGTTGCGAGCGCTAGTACAGACAGTTGAATCACCATCTACATTGAATAATTTCGCGACGGAAAAGATGGCGATGGAATTGTACCTTGTAAAGGGCCCGATGGCCAGAAAAGATTGGGAAACTCTACTCTATCTCAAGTAGTTAATAAATAGACTCATTCATAAGTTTCCCTTGCTCATTAAGAAGAAAAAGCACCAAGGTTTACCAAACTGGGATTAATAAACGATCTACGCGGATGTTGGGAAATCAATACATCCTACAGTGGACAGTTTATTTCCTATACTAATTCACTTGAGTAATTTTATGAGTAACCGTGATAGATTTTGCTAATTAAGTAATTACCTACCGATAGGCAGTATCGTGTTTTGATTTAGTCAGCGCGAATAGATTTAATTATACGTATCGTAACTTTTTGGAAAATCTAAATATTTATCGGTTGTTAGTCAGTCATCATCATCATCTCAGCCGAAAGACGTCAACTGCTGGACATAAACCTTCCGCAAGGTTCGCCACAATGACCGGTCTTGCACTGCCCGCATCCAGCGTATTCCCGCGACCTTCACCAGGTCGTCGGTCCATCTTGTGGGTGTGGGTAGGCCCACGCTACACTTACTGGTGAGCGGCCGCCACTCAAGAACTCTTCGACCCCATCGGCCATCCGTTCTACGAGCAATATGCCCTGCCCACTGCCACTTAAGTTTGGCAATCCTAAGGGCTATGTCGGTTACTTTGGTCAATGGGTGCGTCTAAAAGAGGCTACGCGCCCGAGCAATTAGTTTTGATGTCTGACCACGTAGACATAATGTCATAGTGATTTTGTATGCCAGTGTAAGTCCTTGATAACTTTTTATATAATTATTTATGTAAAACTTGAAATATAGGTACCTACAGTAGGTAGGTAGTCTTTATCAGTGAAAATAGCCACTCTTTTTTTGTTTAACAAGTCGTTGACCGACTCTCACGCAGCTGATTGAGCTCATATTGTTAACGAAATTGTCCATTGTGCCCCGAAAGTGCCGTTGTTTCAAAAATGTTGTATCTTATCGGGAAGGCAATAGTGCAACTGCAGGGGATAACAGTTGAAAGCTCTTATCTGTGACGCAGAGTGGAACCGAGGTACTTATTAAAACATGGATAGATAGTACAGTACTACCTACCTATCTAATATGCTAAGTACTGTCTGTGTGTGTAATACGCATGGACCAATTACTAAGGGGACTGGCCCTAAGCAACTCGGCCGAGTGGTCGGCCTAGTACTAACATCGACATAAAACGAAGCGAGTAGTTCAACTATTTACCGGTAGATAGAACAATGAAAATGAAAAAACAATGACCACGTTTTTTTTTCATACATATATCTAATAAGGGCACCTCTTTCTTTAGTCATTACTCTGTGGTAATACGTCAATAATTTGAGGTCTAAGAGCCATAACACACCGGGACGCCAAGCGACGTCGCCAGCCACCGTAGCCAACTTATTTTTTTAAAATTACTCTACGTTGTTGGCCTAAGTGGTCTTTACAACTTTACCGATCAAGAGGCGAGCGCAAAGTGCGCTCCAACCGTAAAACCGTAGGCAACTAATTTGTATTGAAATGTATGACAGGTATCAGTCGGTCACCAGGTGTTTTACCTCTCATACATTTCAATACGAATTAGTTGGATGCGTGGCTGGCGACGTCGCCATGCCATGGCTACCCGGTGTGTTATGGCCCTTAGAGTGAAGCCAAATAAAGCCAAAATGTTGAATTCATCTTACATCCAAATTACACACCTCATTAAACACATCGTTAATCATGCTCATTTTATATTAAACTGACCTCGCGTAATCGCGTTATTAATGAAACTTCAAAAGCTATTTATAAACACACTAAAATAGCAGAATGCTTAAGAAAACTATAGTAGACCCCTAGAATATGACCGGAGTCCCACAGACAGCCTGTCAACAAACAAATTGCAATCGGACCGGCTAGGCGGCTGCCGTGGGCGGAATAACGCGCGGTGTAGGATGTGTCCTCACAATTAACTCGATCCTGTGGAATTTTGAATGTGCGAATGTCCTTGATTGAGCTCATTCGGTGTATCTATACATCCGTTACGACAAGGTCGTATGTTGAAAGCTCATAGTTTTCGGTCCATGCCTCGCATGCCTCGCCCGAGCACTCAGGTTATGAAATTATGTCTATGCGTTCCGACGTCAGCGTCGACAAGCGTTTTTACAAATCGCTTCGCTTTATGTATGGAAATGACATAAGTCACGTGATTTACTTTTCAACTTGTAATATCATTTTTAGACATTTATGGCCGGCGCACATAGAGCACGGTATGGCATGGCATATAAATTTTTATCAATCGAATTTAATACTTATCCAATCGAAATAAGGTGCTCCAGCGGGTGCACCGAGAAAATACTCCGCGATGCTCCGAGGTCGATCACCGAGCATTGAAATATATACCTTATTTCTATTGGATAAGTATTAAATTCGATTGATAAAAAATAAAATGCCATGCCATGCCGTGCTCTATGTGCGCCGGCCATTATGCGTAGCGATTTGTAGAAACGCTTGTAAACGAAGCCACTTGGCTAGGGGGGCTGAGGGCTCGGGTGGGGCATGCGCATGCAGCAGGCATGCGTGATAAAGACGCAGCCGAGAGCTTAGCTTATATTGGAAATGTTACCATCGATGTGCATGTAGTGTGGTGAATTAAAAATGAAGCAATCTGGCGAATTACTAGCTTCTTATGCGAAAGTTCATTGACCCGAACTACCGTTTTATTTCATTGCATTTCCTTTCACTCAAAAGAGAAGATCGGTATTAATATATCGTGATCATACCTAATTGCCTGTTAAATATTCAAAAACATAGTAAAAGTCAATTTGCAGATTTCTACCCTCACGATTCCTTACGAGCAATAAATCAGAAAGTCATTAATACATCTGCAAATAAAATGAAACTTCAAATAACATCCTTTAAAAAGTATTGATTAGATCTAGCGATCGTCACAGTAGCATTTTTTTTTACCGAATTAAAAAATGAGGAGATTGAATTGAGAGATTTGGTCCGTACGCATTGATGTTATATTTAACCAGATATGGTGCCTTCTAACATAGCAATCACTAAACTTGTACTCAGCGCGCGTAATTCATGATGACTAGTAAATGGTTGCGTCTACATCAAGCGCATGCCGCGCCCGAGCACTCAGTTTTGACGTCGGAACGCATAGACATAATTAGGGACACGAAAAAGTACTCGATGCCAACGGAAAAGTACTCGATACCTTGTGGTATCGAGTACTTTTTCGTGTCCCTAGACATAATATCATAACGTCGGCGAGACACGCGAGTTGACGCCAGGCATCTGGCTAGACCATGAAGGACATATGGAAAGGAGACGGACGGACGGACGGACTAAGCACCCGGGTCCTATGACGCCACTAGGCCTATGACGCCATCACAGTAGGCGTGGCTTAAGTCAGTGTGCTGTCGGCGTTCGTCCTGTGCACACGTCTTGCCAACGTTCGCATCCCAAATATAATTCTACGCGACACTAGATGGCGCAACTTTGTACGTCTCTTTACCATCCTACATTTAGTGACATCTAGTGTGAAAAAGTTAAGCTACGTACTAACATCGACATAGAACGAAGCGAGTAGTTTTGCTTTTGACCGCTAGATAGAATAGAAAGGTAAAGTCAAGGGTTGTTTCATAGGGAAATCTAATAAGAACACCTCCACTATCTATCCTCCATGGTTGATCCATTTTATCAATGTCATAAGAGTCACCCACGTCATCACGAAATGAACCATAACCATGAATATAACCTCAAGATTTCTGGTGTCGCAGTATTTTTTTTAAGTCAATTTTATCAGTTCCTTGTACATAATTTCATGTCAGTAGGACAAGCGGAAGTAATAGCAAAATTAAATGTACTTGAAAAAGGCTTCAACATAATAAACATTGATAAAAACTTAAAATAACACAATACCAAATAAGTAGTTTTTTTACACGACTGCCCAAAAAAGGAGTGTATATGTGTTTAGGGTTCATGTATGTATGTATGTTTGTATGTGAGATTCTTTATTCCACCATAACTTATAAATGCCTGAACCGAATTGGATGTATGGGGTATCGTTAGAATCCTTACATCATTCCGGGTAACACTGGGTATATTATTTTAGAAAAAAATCAATATGGCGGTATTATGGCTCAAAATTCAAAAGTGAAAACAATTTTTTTTTCTTCCTTTATTACAATATGGGTATCAAATTAAAGGCCTTGATGTGCACATTTCAAAAATATATAATTTATTGGCATAATTTAACATAGGTAGGGTGTACATGTAAAACAAACATTTCATTTTTGGCTGCTGTCACTAAAATGCATAAAATAGAAATAAATAATTTAAAAAAAATTCTAAACACGACTGCCCTGCCAAAAATGAACTAAAAAGTATAAAACAAGTGCAGTGTCATTGCAGTCGGGGGACCTCTTAAATTAAAAACTGTTCCACGGAACGATCCCCCGACTGCAATGACACTGCACTTGTTTTATACTTTTTAGTTCATTTTTGGCAGGGCAGTCGTGTTTTGAATTTTTTTAAATTATTTATTTTTAACGTCTCACTCTCATCAGGCCATAATCCACCACGGTGGCCCGTACAGGTCGGTGAATTTCATGTATTTCTAAAATTTGTTTAGATTTTCTTAGATATGCAGGTTTTCTCACATAATTTTAATATGATAAAGGAAGATACGGTAAAGGTAAACTTACCGTATCTTCCTTTATCATATTAAAATTATGATTCGCACATAGATTCCGAAAAATCGAGAAGTGCGAGAAGGGGTTTGAACTCTCGATCTTTAGCGCACTGCTAATACACAGAAGTAGTTTTTATCATTACTGTCACCACGAGCAAATAGCGATTTGACTTTGACAGTGAAGAAGATCGTTCAACTTTTAAACAAACTATCTGTATCAGCTTATGGATGTGTATGTAAAGTGTGCATATCTTTACATGTGTGTGTGAATGCCTATTCAAAAGGAAAGTCGTCATAAACAACAATAAGTGTCCCGCGCAAACTGCTGTTTCCTCGACGTGTGGCAGAATAAGGACGTCCTGGAGTTGTCCAGTCGTCCAGTCGTCCAGTGGCATTGCACCGTCACCTCAGACAGGACGATTTGTTGTGCAGACAAAATAATCCCAGGGTGGCCGCAATCAATCTTCATACGAGTGGCCAAATTAAAGCGGGCTCGTTTGCGGTGCAGCGACAGCAGAAAAAACTTATTTCAACAGTGTATAAACTATATTAGCCAGTCTAAAGTCTAGCCAACTGGCGGCCGAATACTGGGCCTCAAGTCGCTTAACAATCGTCCGTTGCGAAACCAATGGTCTCTTATATTATCTTCGTGAATTTTTCATTGTAACTCGCGCGTTCGGCATGTAAAGGCCAGAGGATTAACAGATGACCGACCACATATCGACCGCCAAGAACCAGTGGTTTCGCAATGGACAATTGTTAAGAGACGAGGCCCTGGAGTGCTGCTACTTTAATGTACCACTCAGCTTTAGAGACGTTTAAGTATTTGATGGTGACTCAAGAGTCGCGCTAAGCACGCCAGCAGGCTTGTACACAAGAATGCACAACGCGCGAGCGTATTTTATTATGTGGCCAATGCAGGAGTGAAGGTTTTGACTTTGGCAAAATAATATCGCGCGTATTTTACGCACCAGTCGGTTTGAGTCTTTATGTGGAGCACAACTGATGTTTATCATTACCAGATCGTGTAGATGCTATCAACATTAATAATGAAAGCGGTGGTCCTTGTTAGGTGCTGAGTACTTCAGCCTAATTAAGACTTTAATACTAAAACATGTACATTAATTTGCTCTACTTTTTAAAATGGGGTCGTGGTAGTACATCTACGATAAATTAATTTATCTTCGTAATTATATCGAGTGTACACAAGACCTTGTTATATTATAATATTAGTAAGTCCATTCGTACCTCCACCTCATCTACCTTTCTGTTTTCATATACGTCGTGTATTTGTACGAGAATTTATTCTCTTTTTTATAGAAAAAACTCTTCAAATATTACAGTTCATAATTTTAGTCATATTTACATGTGTAAGTATTATAATTTTAATTTTACTTGAATCCCCCTCGCATTGAAGGGAGGTCCGAGCCCAGGGGCCCTACCACCACCTCTTATAGCAATAATATTTTAACCTTACAGCGACTTTTTGTAATGTCAACTGTTTGACACTTGAACTTTTTTTTGTGTTTTTTGTAATAAGGGACGTCAAATTACAAAAAATCGCTGTAAGGTTAAAATAATACTGCTATAAGAGATGGTGGTATATTTACAGTAGTGGGAAGTTAGAAGGGCATTTTTTGTTTTTGTTTTAAAGACTGAAGTATTTATAAAAATAATAATGTTTTTAATGCTTTCTCTGCTGTCGTTACGGGTAGGCACACCCGCATTTCAACAGCAATCTTCGTATTGATACAGTTAGCGGGCGTACTGCGACCTTGTGGTCAGGACACAATTAGCGGCGGTCCTGTCGGCAGGAACACGAGCCACGTGCCCACCTGATGACGGCATCCTTGATAGCATCCTTATCAGTGACATGACCGTGAATTCGTATTGCATTTGTTTTTTTCTGATTTCAAGCCATTAGACGTGTCTACAACATGCACATGCCGCGCGAGGCTGCTCACCCACATGCCTCGCGAAGCACAACGTTTGCCTCAGTCGCATGCCGCGCGAGGCAAATGGCGAGGCAACTGACACTCTAGACAGGGAAAGGTATACCCGATCAATCAGTTTGACACGTTTGACATCGTTCTGTCTCACGACTGCCAAACTAGGCGAGGCAAATGTGAGTGCTCAGGTGAGGCAGGGCGCGCATTTGCCTCACATGAGGCAAGTCAAACTTGGCGAGGAAAATTTTCCTCGCGCGGCATGTGACACTTCTGGACGTAGCTATTGATGTATTATTTTGGTAGATATGGTACCTGTTAACATCGCAATCACTAAACATGTGGCGCACCACTTGTAAACATCTATAGGCTACGGTAACTGCTTAACATCAGGCGGGCCGCACGCTTGTTTTCCACTTTAGACTCATAAAAAAAACGTAGTAAACATTTTATTGCTCAAGTCATATCCAGCATACTTAAAATCGTGTTCATCAAGTTTCGCGTCAATAAAACGCCCTGAATAGCCTGGAGAGTAAAGAGGAAATTGCTTTTATATCGTAAATAATAATTACAGTTATGAAGTAAACGCCAACCGCCCGATTTCTAAAGCATATCCTAAGTACAATTTACACTTAACAGTACCAAATTTGTGTGCGCTGAATCTTGAAAAGTCAATGTACTCGGAAGTGTATCAAAACCAAAGACATTACCAATAAAGAGGGAGAAACGTGACCGTCAAAAATAGATTGTCCTACTAAACCGAGTCCACGGACACAGTACGACTCAGCCGCTCGCGGAAAATAATGTTCCGGTGAATTCCTTCTGATGTATTTAATAAGTTATTTGTGTAAATAAGTGCGATAACAGTGTGTGAATTTCGCTGCATGTGTGGTACGCTGAGTACAAGTTTAGTGATTGCGATGTTGGAATGTTCCATATCTGCTAAATAATAAATCAATGGATAATTTGAGGCCTCATAGCCAACTGCAATCACTTATCGGTAAACGATCGGAGGTTAAGCAACGCTCAACAAGGTCAGAGATGACATTTAGTGGCATTTGAACTGAGCGTCTCCTTGCTTCGGCGGGTACGTAAAAGTCGCTCCCGGTTGTTGTCGTTGGCTTAAACAACTCTGACAGCAGATTCGCCACTATCCCACTAATATTATACATGTGAAAGTTTGGATGGATGGATGGATGTTTGTTACTCTTTCACGCAAAAACTACTAAACGGATTTGGATTAAATTTGGAACACAGATATTTTATAACCTGGATTAACACATAGGATACTTTTTATCCCAGAAAAATGTTAACGTGGACGAAGTCGCGGTCAGAAGCTAGTCTATACGAAAAGATGAACGAGAATGGATAATGGCCGTATTTTAGTACCCGTATACCGTAAAATGAAAACATGTTGTCTTAGTAATGTGAACGACCACTCAGTTATCAGTGCTCAATGGGAAAGAGGTCAACAACTGATGATATCGAAAGCAATGTAGGCGTTTAGCTTGAAGTGGCAATCGGTCGATCGTTGTATCCACCAGTTGCTGCATACGTCATGGCCTGATTCGTAACAAATTAAATACAGACTAGCTCCTAATTTATAGATAGTTATGAGCAATTTACAATGGGTTTACAAAGCATTTTCAGCACAAAAGTGTTTTGTAAACTACGGATAGGTACGTGGACGACGTCGCGGTGCATGCTAGTATTTTTTTATGACTATGTTGTTGGCCTAAGTGGCCTCTACAACTTCACCCGGCAGAGGCCGAGCGCAAAGAGCGCTCCAGTCGTATGTAGAGGTGAGTCGTATTTACTAGAACGGGTGCGAACACTAAGGTATTCCACGAGACTAGGTGGCACCTATTCCAATTTTGACAGTACATACTTAGTCCACCTAGTATTACCGCTCAAGTACCAAGTAACAAGTACCGTACCGTACTGCGAGAGCGTGACGACGCTATCAATATATTATGGAATAATTTAAATCTAAACTAGTTTGTTTACATAATTACTATGGAGAATGACATAAAGGCAGTTTTTCCCCATTTGATCTCACGTATCGAGTCCTATTATGGATCTAAGGACTAAGTACGCGAACCATAGCCGATAACTACTTGAGACTAGGTGGAATAGGTGGAACAGGTGTTTTGGATCACGTATTTTTAAATACTAGGAGTAGGTGCACCTAGTCCCAAATTTACCTAGTACAACCCATCTCTAGCCTTATGCATGCTAGTGCGAACCCGTGGCGGCGTTTCCAAAAGCGGAAGATGGTACACCGTTAGTGCAGTATACCAGCACTCAGCTGCGATTTCCTACATATACCTCCCGCCTCCCTCGAGGCGGAAGGGGACCTATAAAGCATTTTCCAATGTTAAAAAAAGTTATGTACGTGGACGAAGGCTTACCAACTCACTTTTATGTTCACGAATTTGAAAAGTGAACAATGAAGCCAGTTCACGTTGTCATAAGTATGCATAGCTTATACCTATGGCGTATTTGCAAGCTATTCTGACCTTATACAAGCCTCTAAGAAAAAAAAATAACATTGCTAAAAGTATTACTTTCTTGCTAGATTTAATAAAAACATTCTTTACAACCATGTGAACTGAAGCGAAAGTAATATCGAAGAATTTATCAAAGGGGCAGAGAAAAACAACATTACATAAAACGTGTTTGCGCCTTTCAGCCTGAACAAGCTTTTGTTGGAGATAAAGAAAAACTTTGGAGCATTTTTTGTGAAATAATATTTTTTCTTCACTTTCTATTTGGGAAAATGGGGATCTGTAAAAGAAGCCTCAATATTTTAGAGTTTTTAGCCAGCTGACAATGATTTATTTAGAACAAAGTGTTTTGTAATGCCAGTGTAAGTCCATAATAACTTTCTATAAATTTGGGGGTAACAGATAAGAACTCTTTCTGTATCTATAAACTGATAACGTTATGTATCTCTGAACTTATCTATTTCCTATCCGTAGCACCACTGCATTCCTATAAGTCGACCAATAATTATAATATCTGGTCATTCTATTATTACAGTGTAAGCTGAGCTATCTTTATCACGGGTGTCAATTATAACAAGAGCTCAGCTTATACTGGAAATTTTCCTGGCGACTGTACCTACTTATACAAATTAAACTAGTTTTGTCAAAGTTAGTTCAGTCCTAATATTAAAACAAAATAATAATGACATTCGAAATTTATTTAATCAGTTTCAGCAATGGTCCGTCAGTAGTTATATATTTTTTGACAGATGACAGACAGTGAATTATGGCCACTAAACAAGTAGCTACCAACTGTCAAAATCTCAATATTTTCATAAATAATACATTATAACCAGATACCATTCATGATAATATGAATCACTTGAATACATTTTCCACCAAAACTGAACACCGCACTATTTACAGTTCGTGAAACAAAAGCGAATAATCCAGATATTGGCCAAACCAAATAACGAAAGGAGGTTACGATTTATTGCATGTAAACGAAACTTTACATAACCCCATTGTATCAGACCCACAGACCACACGTGAATCAAATCGAGAGCATAATCTTACTTCTTTTACGAATATAATTAACCCACAGTACGAATGGTGTTAGTAATTGTAGTGTCCGTTCAATGTAATAACAATCCCACTGTCCAGTTATTTTAACGGCCCCGAATAAAAAAAATACTCGTCTTAGTTTGAGAAAGTAGGCCTGTCATTGACTTGAACCGACTAGACTGCTGGTAGACGCTTTTGCGACACCAAAAACTTAATACGTAACGACTCTTACAATTATTTCGAGGTACATTGCTCTCTTTCTATGCTGCTGTAGCGAATGTCAATCTCTATTGACACGTAATGTATAAGGTATAAAGCGTGATAGTAAATTTGCGAAGAAACTGCTCTGATTTGTTAAAGGTGCTTTTTATGCGGCCGCAAAAAGCGGTATCTAAGACGATCGGAACATTACAGTGGATTATTATAATTACAATCTACATAGCAAAGATAAGACCATTGTAATATAACTTCAGATTATAGTGTATGTTCAATTATGTTCCAGGAAAAACATTAAATATTTGTAGGCATGAGTCACGATGAGTGTATGTAGAAAGATCAATCTTAAATGGGAATGTTTTATACGATAGATAATTAGGTGTGTTGTTTTTTGGTGGTAGAGCCGAGCTGTAGCCAATGGACTACAGCTCATATACGGGCAGGTTCAACCAAGGTAGTATCATGCGAGGCATGGACGCTGCAAATGAGTGAACTTTTCGATAACGATAAGGTCTCCGAGAGCAGAATTGGTGCGTCCAGATACATGCCTCACGCGAGTACTCATGTTATGATAATTATGACTGTCATAGCGTTCAGACATCAAAACTGAGTGCTCGGGCGAGGCATGTGTGCATATAGACGCAGCCAATGATTTAAATCCAGAGCTAACAAGTTATATACAACCACCCCCCCTCCCCCTCCCTCCATCCCACTCCCCTTCAGGTCGGCAATGTGCGAGCAATGCCTTTGGTATTGTAAGCATCTATAGGCTACGGTAACTGCTTAACATCAGGCGGGCCGTACGCTTTCTTGCCACCGCAGTCCTATATAAAAAAAAGCAATTGTTATAAAATAGACCATAATTATTATCTCTCTCCTAACCTTTCAATAGTAAAGTGAAATAATAATATACAGTATGGATTTCTGTAGTCAAACCAATTGTCTGATATAAATTTATAGGAGTAGAGTATGACGGTAATTCGTGCGTGGTGCATTTATCACGTTAGCGCGGCGCTCGTGTGAAATGGGGCAGTTTGCTTACTCAACTAGTGCTGTCCTACAGTAGAGAGCGGCGCTATAGATATTTTTTTTGCTAGAATTCTAAATTCAAACATCCTGTGCTAAAGAATCGAGGCAATGTTACATTATTCTTCATAGCTACAGGATATTCTCATCGTATGAATTGAGTAATAATTGAGCAAGCTAGGTACAGTCGCCTATCACCATTATTCATCTTTAATTTTGAAATACCCCTAATACAGCTCAAGTTATGCTGAAATATTCAACCTTTTCATGTTTCTACAGTATTTAGTAATTACTAATTGTGGTTACATTAAATTTTAGTACGTGTGAAAACTCACAGGTTTCATGCAACATACTTTCAATCACAAAGTAACAGAATAATGAATCGCGAGAGTAAATCAAATTATTCAGAATTTTTAGTTTATACTAGAGAGTTTTTAGATACATCTATGGTTTATATTGTATGTTTCAATTATTCAGTAAAAACTACTTCAACTGGCCGCGAAAACATGCTACTGACAAAAACATGCCACGGAGAAGGTAGTCAGAAACGTACTCGAACTTTATAAAATAGCATTAACATCGCCCAGTCCACGTAAGACCGCACCCTTATTGATCAAGTATCTGTTCGTTGCGTCATATAGGAAAAGCGAATGCTCTCGAACCGATCGGGTTATGCCTCTAATTGATCTTATAAATATAACAACGAAATCACTTGCCGGTATAACGTGCTTGTAGCGCAAATTAAAATTAATTAGAGTATTGCGGCCAGGTGGAGAGACGACCTGCGGAAGGTAGCTACTAAAAACAGAGATGCAGAGCTGAATACCGAGCTCATTGTGGGAGGCGTATGTCCAGCAGTGGACAGCAATAGGCTGATGATGATGTTGATGAAAATTAATTAGATGTAGGTATATCCCAGGGGCAGGGACTAGTGATAATAATGGACGTTCTTACCGCTAAAAAAACGATGAAGAAAAATATATAAAGTTTGGATGTAGCCTTTCGAAGCACTTTCATAGTCCATGACTACGAGACTTGCGTCCACCAGAAGACCAGTATGGCCGGCTGTAATCAAATGACAGCAACATCAATTTTGACTCATTCTTCCCTTTGTATTATGAAAAAGAGAGAGCGACTCCATGCAACATAATCCTTGACAAAATTCTTGCAAGTCTTGGTCCGCAAGCTAGCTGGTTCCTTTATGTAAATCATTTCGATATTTTGCTCTTCCACTTTTCAATGGAGGGAAGTAGATGATCTTCTACCAACTCCTCCTATTTTTCGAATCCTTCTTTTGATTACATTCGTTCGGTTTCCAAGACAATTCAGCTTTTCCCCAGGGCTCGTCGAGTCAAACTTCGGCGTTAATCGTCGGGCATCATGTTCAATCCTGGCTTACATGAGTTAATAATGTTGGGAATATAGCTGGCCTAAACTTAATAATACTATACCATGCAACTAGCCAATCTATCACTTTCTCTGCAATATTAAGAGCAAAACAGATTGATGATGCACATGCTAAATTACTGTGATTAATGATTGCAATTAATTATAATCATATAAACGTCGGTTAAACGATGGTGCTTTGAAAAGAAGTGGTTGCTCATACTGTAACCGATTTGTCAATCGTTTTCACGCTCATTTAACTGAGTGTCGGTCCAGTGGTAAACGGGTGGTGCACGGGCAATTAATTCGTTTCCCGGTAAGATTTCAATTTGTCTAATCACAGATTTTTAATTAGGTGACACAATTTCGTTTCGATGGTTTAAAATAGTCGCTGCAATATTGAACAGAGGTAAGGTTTTACCATGATTATCAGTGACGCATCGCTTGAGCGTTGCGCGGTAATTTGCGACTGCTATTGATTGATTATTCGGAGGTAAGGATTTCCGAATTTTGCTGATTGATTGCATCGCGGTCTGTGACACGAGACTTGGCTTATTTGACTTGGATTAGCAACGGCTTGTATTCTATACTTTTCTTTTTTCATCAAGTATCTAAGTACATTTACCCTGTCAATGTGTATATTATCAACTACCTGCTCAATGATAAATTACGTGAAATTAGATATCAACAATATGTGAATCAAATCAGACACAATTTGATCTCCACAATTTCGCCCAATAGACAATTGTTTGTTATGATCAGTAAACACAATTAAAAATGCAGTTGCCAAACTAAAAGATCTTGAAAAATAGGTTTAATATCGTTTGAAATAAAGGCAAGTTCGAGGTGTATCGACGGTAAATAGATAGTATCGGTTTTGTTGTGACAAATGGCTGTTCGCCCACCACGCGGGTGGTCTGCATGATCGTATGACGGTGCCATTTATTATACAAATTTCACTTTATGTAGAATCTGCATCATTTTTATTTTAAACTGTATGTTGCTATTCAATGCTAAAACAATTAAGTTTGTTCTAGGTTATCAACGAATTTAATTCTAAATGTCATAATTCATGCACGAATTAAATGTAACATAAAGAAAGAACTTTCATGTTTGCATAATTCTTCATGATTTTAATTAGTAAAAGCAAGTAGAACTAAAAATAAAAGTCATGATTAACATTTTCTGACATAGGTATTTAGTGGAGATTTAGCGGAATCGCTAAGGATTCTGCTAGAAAAAGCAGAAAAATGAATTGCGTTTGCAGAATTATTATGTAACGTTTTAAGCCCCCCTAAATTATAACGAACGAATTCGTTTGAGATGAAAACATGTCGGGTTATTAATCAGTCACTTCCTATTACCACTTTAATTATAGCGGATCAATAAAGTGCGGGAACTAATCCGCAGTAAGTAGGTGAATAAGGATCATATTTCTATCAATCCAGTTGCGGTTAGTGAAGAAACAAATTTTGCGGTTACAAGTCTATTCTTCAGCGGTAACAATAATATGTGGTAAAACGGTATTGCAATGTGTAAGTAGGTGAAATTATTTGAGAGTAAAATAAAGTGGGTATTACACCACCCGATATTTAGTTTTCCTTTCCCTAAATCAGGGAGGTGTAATAAGATTTACGGACTCTTTTTACTGGTGATAGAGCCAAGCTGTAGCCAATCGACTACAGCTCATATATGGGCTGGCTCGATCGGGGTAGTACTACCCTCACAGAAGATCGGCATAATGTAGCTATTACAGCATTTCGTACGATGAGTGAGAGAGCCGGAAAATCGAATAAACCTAGATATATGATTAGTCGAGCGCGTGCGCCTAATAAACATAACTTTCATTCCACGTTCAAATTTTGAACTATTTATATTCGATCATTAGTTTGAAGAAAAGTCCTTTCTTTGCAATAATATAGCTTTTATTTTCTTACCGTTAGGTACGCCCAGACATTCAGTCAAATCATCTAAATCTTAAGAATTTTCATTGTCATCCATTAACCACTTAGATCTAGGCAAAACAGTTGTCGGCACGACGCCAAGATCTACATTGACAGATTTATTAAAACTATTACCAATTAGTTAATCACCCTTATGGTCGATAAAATAAGAGTGCGAATGGTATGTCGAGTATTTTTGAAAGTGTCAATTTAATTTGGTTGCTGTAACCCGATGACAGTGCGATCGGCAACCGTATCGGGTGTCGTTCCGGTCCGGCGCCCGCCTTCGTCTCGACCTGACTACGCAGTGGGAACGGAACCTATGTCCTGGTCACGCACTAGATAGGATAAACGTCGCGTTTTAAATGCGATAAATTTAAAAGTGAATATAATTTTGATTGCGCTTTATGTATTTTTCCCCCCAAGTTATTAAATAACGATAAATATGTATGGACATATCTGGATAAGATTATCTCGGGATATAGATGGTATAGGCAGTATAGTTGTGAATTAAAGGGGTCATCCAACAGTGTGTAGCTACAGTGGATGATGAAAACAGAAATTATGTGAAACACTTAAGATTTGTTACTTGAAATAAAGATATACATATACTTATCTGTTATGTTATGTCTGACCGATGGAATATTCTCTGTTATGGCCAGGACCTGTGTCCATAAGTTATAACAGAGAATGGATCCAGGGATCCACACCAAATTACCTACTTTCAAAATGATTGTACTAATGGACACTGCTAAGACAAATTTGTATCAAATATGACATACGACAAAATATGACAAAAACCCGTTCGAAAAACGTAGCGTTTGAAATAGTCAGTGCGTAATCACTGCTTCTATTTCCAAGGTTTTTCTATTAGCCAGTGTTGTCGTACGGTGTCATTTTATTATTACGGGCTACGTAATCATTTATACTGCTATCGCGGTACGCTGCCATTGTCAAGGACTTCTATTTGGAGATGTATGAACGACCTGACGATTAGAACTTCCTGTGACTATTTGAAAATGTCGTCTTTATTGGATCGTTTAAACAGGTTCAGCGTTTGGCGCCGAAATTATGAAATTACGCCGAAAATACTGGAATAGTGTAAACGGGTGAAGTCAGTAAGTCAGTAGGTCAGTGAGCTGCCCATTTTTTAAACTGACGGCCGAAGTGAACAAACTAGTACCGACTGTCCGATTGCGTCTACACGATGCTAAATTTCGGCGCCACTCACAAGCCAGTAAGTCAATAAATCAGTTTGATATCTATTTGTGTGAGCGTCAAAGTGGCGGGCTTCAGACCTCAGAATAAAAAAAACAACTCACCGAGTATTTAGTGCTAAATATGTACTGATTGTACCCTAAACTTGAAATTTTTGCCTCCGAAGGCCAAAGCAGTACCTGCGATTTAAAAAAATCCACTAGGCCAAGAAGTGCTGCTCGCAGATGGATAATTCGGACTTGGGAATTTAGTACTATATTTGTACTAATCTGTACCAAATTTGATTCCCACAGGACAGGCTCAGCCTAGTATAGGAATAACATGTTTTCTGTACCTAATATTCTTTTATTTTTAAATAAATATTTTTCCTTCTTTCTTTTTTCTTAACTTAATACATAGCATCAACCGAATTAAAATAATATGATGTTGCAACCAGTCCCGCTATCTTGACGATTCGGTTAAGTAAGTAACAAATGAAACGTGATGAACGTGAACGTGACGATATTTCCTTAAAGCTCCTAGATTTAGTACGCGCTATGTACATAAAGATATATTATTTTCAGTTTGGAAATGAGGCAAGAAAAAGTTATCCACTATTATTTTCCTCAATAAGGTCTGGTTCTGCCATCTTGACGCTCACATTTTGGTCAAGATGGCGGCAATAGGCAATGTCAAAAATAGTTTTATCCAAAGAATTATGTCTATGTTGTCATGGACGTATTAAGTTAATAAGGATTGTGCGATCTCAAGTGATTTTTCTTCTTTCTTTCTCTAGCCCCATGCTCAGTTCGTGCGATCTCAAGATATGGTTTGCGGAAATAAACTCTCACATTGCAGAAAAACTTATATTTCTTTGAAGTAAATGAGTAGAGAAAACATGCCTAGTGAGTGCCACAAACTAGATGACGTGTGTGTCTTGCTCGCACAGTTGCCATTACGAATTTAATTAACGGTAAGGTAGGATACATTCTGAGGTGTAAAATCTGCCGAAATTAATACAGGCAACTAATGGTGAAAATTCAGAATGTTAGTATATGTCGGAGAAAAAAGGCTGGGCCGTCTCTTTTTTCGTATTGTGGGTGTTTAATGGGACTTAGCCTGGTCCCAAAGTGATCCAACGCCTACAAATGGCGATGTCGTCCCATTTCGATCTGTTAGGGCGGCGGCTCGTGGGGTATTTTAACTAAAGCACTAAAGTGCTACAAATACATTTATTTCACTGCACACCCTACATACAATGATGGATTGATGGTAACGGCGTAAATATTGAAGTTCACTCCTCAAGATTAATTACGCCATCAGTAGTAATAATGCCGTCTAACGACAATATGCTGAAGTTATTTACAATTACTATTAAACTGAAATCAAATCTTGACATCCTGTAATAATTAACCATTTCATTTAACAATTTTATTTATGTATATTTTAATTACGATTATTTATTTTAAAAGTATTTAAACCTTCTTTGCTCCCAAATGCACAATCCTGTCTGAACTTATTGCATCCATGGTCTATTGTCATGGAAACGTTTGACATTCGAAAATATGGCGGACACCGTACAACAAATTGTCGGTTAGGTTCTAACAGTGCGTAAGTAATTTTTTTATGGTTTTGATATTTCATTGTTATTGCTTAGTGTAGGCTATCCCGGACCATTTCAATGAATCAGACAACAGAAAACAGACCAATAATGATTCGTTATTTGAGAATTTGTAACACTATGTAAGGCATGGGTAACAATAACTTCATTTAGTTTTTTGCTATTATGTAAAGTAGCTATTTTTGAGTTACGCACTTACTTACAGGGTTCCAAAATAGAACGGGTGGCTAGTCTGACTGGACTGACTTGAGATTGAAGTCAGCACTGGACTGGGTTGGAATTAGTGTTTACACGCGCGGATCGCTGGACTGGGTTGCTGGACTGTCCTGTCACTGGCCCCGTGTAAACATCACTGCCCGTATGCAGACAGGTGGCTAGTCTGACTGGACTGACTTGCGATTGAAGTCAGCGCTGGACTGGGTTGAAAATAGCGTTTACACGGTGCCAGTTACAGGTCAGCGCTGGACTGGGTCGCTGGACTGGCTTGTTACTGCCATAATATAAACGCGCCATATCTATTAAAATTCGAGTAAATTTTGCTGAACGGAAATATTTTTCTGTGAGTTGTACTGCAACTCCACCTACATAAATTTTGGTATTTGGAAATAACTATTTAGGTGAGTACCAGGTTATACAGAGGGCGAAAAGCCTCGGGTCTAATACACCGGATGAAAAGCGTCGGGTCGAAATGCACCCGACGCTCGCTAAGACCTACCTAGGAGTACCTAAAGGTAATAAAATACTTCAAATATCGATTGAAATTTCTTTTCCATCCTTAATCAAACGTCCGTTTAAAATTGTACTGACTAAGATTAATATAATAAGCACTTAATAAGTACTTACCCATATAATTACGTTATTTTTCTCTCAAGGAGTAGGTATTATCACTGACGAGTTACTAGGTTGGCACAACTGGCAGAGGTCAAAAGTAATTGAAGTGAGCTCGCCGGGAGGCGTAAACAGTAATCCAGGTCAATAGCATTACTCTTTGTCAATAAACATATGTACTTAGCATACTAAACTTTTAGGTGCTTTTAGTACGAACTATTTCTTTGACTGGTCAATTACCATATCGATGAAATGTTGGGTACTTAAGGTACTTAAGGCTGACGCATCATTTTAACCGTATTCGGGTACTTCGGATGTAAATACATGTCAAATATAAGTATGCAAAAATTTAATGTAGGTACCCTGATACTACAACCAACAAGTGCTCTGTTTTCTTGCAAACATTTTTATCAGTTTCATTTTAACCAACTCAGGTTGTATGAGTGGATAAATAAGAACATGCAGTTTTAACTATTATCAAAATCAACAAATCTAACCAACACATCCTCAAATCCAATAAACCGATGCAAAACGGTGCTAAATACTACAAAAACAATAAACGTTTCGTAACAAAAGCTAAACAAAAGCGCATCTAAAACAAACAATTGAAGCGCACGTCATCACGCACATGCGAGACACGTGCGTCAGACATCTGTAATAATACTAAAACGATGCAAGAACATTGGAATTAAAGATCTAGATAAAGAGACAGAATCGATGGGATAGTGGACACCTCGCATGGAGTGCAATGCAAGAGACTGGCAAAGGAGTTGAAGAAGCCTTTTTAACCTGGTAGGAATATACGCCAGACCTGTTGTTAGAAAGAGATGAATATACATTGTAGTGTTATAAACTACATAATAATAGGCAAGAGCGCGCGTGCAGCCGTGCAGCCGCGACGCTGGGTGGTGCGTGACTAAGTGAATGTCAGGCAGTTACCTTGCATTGCTTTGTTTAATACATCTTTGGAATCGTCCAATAAATCCCTCAAACTTAATTTCTCTCATTACTTGGGTATAGTTGCTTCACATCTATTCCGTTCTACAGAAAGTACATCATATCCACAAAATTATTATTACTTAGGTACTTAATCACTTTACGACTCTTGTCCACTCTCGCGCACCGTAATTGAATAATAAATCGCTTTTATAGCTTTCTCTGGTGGCAGAAAATACTGATGACACTGTCTAGCGTACTTCGCATCGATCAATCGCTATGAAAAAGCAGTCAGCGTAACAAATCGACTTTCGCGTTCAATTCCCTATTACGCCAACATCAGAGTGTAAATGAAAAAATAATAGCTCTTTTCATAAATATAATTATGTAACGAAAGAGGTGGCGAGGCGCTCTTTAGTTTGCCGACATCATTTTTTTGATAGCCAAGG
Organism: Drymonia ruficornis; assembly: GCA_947859195.1. Classification (NCBI taxonomy): domain Eukaryota; kingdom Metazoa; phylum Arthropoda; class Insecta; order Lepidoptera; family Notodontidae; genus Drymonia; species Drymonia ruficornis. The sequence goes on from OX401906.1 coordinate 5,161,597, forward strand.
ATGCCACACTGGCAGGCAGTCCACCTGATGGTAAGTGGAAGCCACCGCCCAGGACATCTGCAACTTAAGGGGAGCAGACGCGGCGCCGACCTTTTAGTGACCTGTAAACATGCCCTCTGAAGAACCCCATGTTGTAATGCAAATAAAATACTTCAGGAGGGAGATAATTACACCATCCAATCTTCCAACTTACACGTACGCGGTAGGAATGCAATATGATAGAAGCATATGATATCATAAAACCCGACTACTGAAAAATCGCGCTCTAAAAAGTATGAAACAAGAAAATATTCTCATCTAGAGGATAGCCGTGGTCCGTGTAGGTCCTTTAGGGCCAAATGGCATATGAACACGGACCACGGCTATCCTCTAGATGAGAATATTTTCTTGTTTCATACTTTTTAGAGCGCGATTTTTCAGTAGTCGGGTTTTAGTTTTTAAACTTACTTTTTATTTAATTATTTTGGAGTTATAGGTAACAAATATATATTTTTGAAATGTGCTCATCAAGCTCTTTCATTTGATACCCCACACGGTTTTATTAAAAAATGTTTTTTTTTTGTTCATGACATTATGTCCTCTAGAGGGCGCCATATGCAATTTTATGTGACGTCACATAGCCTATAACCAGCGCGCCATTAAGCCGCTTCTAACGATACCTCATTTGTCCAATTACGACAAGTAGTTTGGAAGTTAGGTGGGAACAGACGCACATACATACATACATACATACATACATACAAACATACATACATACATACATACATACATACATACCGGTCAAAATCATAACCCTCCGCCGTAGTCGGGTAAAAAGATAGGCAACATACTGAGACAATAATATACTATACAGCAAATAATTTGGTTTGTTTCGTTAAATCATGTCATGTGTCTATTTACTGGACTGATTCCAGATAAATAGAATCAGCCTATAATATATAGTCTCGCCAGCTGTAACTAATCATCATAGGAACAGCTACACAGTACAGTAATGCCTCTAGGCAGCTTTCCTAGCGGCCCCACCCATAGCCACAACATTTTTTATCCAAACGAAAGTCCGCCTATCAATCTCATCATAATTGTATAAGTATGGCAATAAATATCAGTTCCACTTTAGATCGGAGATGAATGAGCGGAGTCAATAATTTAGGGTTTTTTGTTATGCTGATTGACATGATTCTACTGTTAAATGTAATAAATTGTTACGAATTAAGTTTGGTACCTACTTATTGAAATCGAGGTCGGATGATAGGGATTTAGAGATAGTTACTGACGCTTAAATATGCTTAAAGACGCTTAAGTATATATTAAATTAACTTATTATACTGAGGGCCTGTTTCAGTATCATCCGATACCATCAGATAAATATGGCGTTTTCACAGATACTCTATGGGAAACCTGTCAAAACACCATATAAACGGATAAAAGTTTTCAGAAAATTCTGTAACAAGCCGATACTGTTAAGTACACTTACAAATGATTGTACAACACTAATTAATCCAACGTTCTATTTAAATAGTGGTTTAAATCAGCAATCGTCTCCGTCATCAAGCAACCCTAAAATTTGCCAGATGGTAGAAGAAACCTGCATTTCTTTTTTAAATTCCGTGTGAAGTTCACCAACCTGCAGTAGACCAGAGTGGTTCGGTGAATCGAATCACCACGCATTGAGGGGGAGTGTGTCTGATAATGGCAATAGACAACCGTGCCAATAGTGTCGCACCATCATGCCACAAAAATACTATAGGGAAATGCTTAGACCACGTTCGAGGTGAAATGAGAGTGCAAATTGTAAACAGTAAAAAGATTACAAAGACAATATTCTATTTACAGTTCAAGTCGAAGCACTATTGAAGAACGAAGTAAATATTAAAGAATGACACAGAGAAAGGCACCTTCAGTTTGTAGTGAACGATTTTTCTTAACGGAAACTGAACATAATATTTCGCGGATAGAATTTAAACTTAAAAGAATTGAATTAAAAATAACACTTACTTTTTTTATAATTCCAATAAAAGTGTAATTGCCATAATTTCACACGTTTATTGAATGAAATCATCTGCGCCTGCGCCGCTTTAATATCACTGAAACAAGTTCAACAGGTCTCGTTATTCAGACTTTCCTTTTTCATTCAATTAATAACAACCTTTAAAAAATCTTTTAACAGGTTTATAAAATGTTGCGATAATTTACTTTTCCAGATACATGATAAAGTAAAATGTACCTCTACCTTTGTTTTGGAACGCATAGACATACTACTCTACCAAGCCAACTAGGCGCTCGGGCGGAATGCGGCTTCCCCGCCCGCACATCCGCCCGCATACCCGCCACCGCCTGCGGCTTCCCGCCCGCACACCGACACCGGCTGTTAGTGCTGATGACGTCACATTTGACAGGCGCCTAGTTGGCTTGGTGGAGTAATGTCATGATGGCTCGGGCAAGGCATCAGAGGCATGAAGGCGCACACACTGAAGCGCCCTTGAGCCAGCTGTCCCCCTGCCTCTTGCTGAATCGCACTTTGCGTTCGCCTCTGTCCGTTGAAGTTGCCAAGGCCACTTCGGCCAACAACGTATAGACCATAAAAAACGCACTTACTGGGTTGTGCAAGACTGGTTCGATAGATACTTGGTTCACTGATGATCCTGTTTTCAACAATGAGTGGCGTCTTGAAGAGTTGTACAGATACAGCTAACAAATGCTGACAGATATTATCTTTACAGTTTACAAATACATTAACGGACCAGATCAGGAGACAGTAAGCTATTGTTTGATATACCTACCTACTGGTAAAAATCGTTTACTGCTCAAACGGTCGCTTAGTGTGTTGGTGAACTCGGCCCTTATTTAGAATTAGTTTCGGTGGTTACTATATGTTACTTAATTAATTGTATTACCATCCTTGTCATAGTCGTGATGTATGAGCGAGACATAAATACTTTTAGTCGTGTCAAATTTAGTTGAGTCTTGATTTCACAATAATAGAATTGGCATCATTGTCTTATTCGAATTTTAAAATTGAACCAAAAACGTCACATTACCTACTCCACGTCATAATGAAGCAACGCTATTGGTTGAATTTCAACTCGGCCTTCGCTTGATCTGTACAATACATAACGCAGGTTTTCACCTGCTGCGTCTGCGCAGGGATCTTTGACCGGAGAGGCGTGGACGTGGGATTGATCAATTGATTCATTTTGTCCTGTTATTGTTTCAATACGATACAAATGTTTAATATAGTACCTACTTAAGATTATTGAGATCAGTTTTATAGGTACTAAAAATGATTGTTACTATTATGTATACAGGTTATAACGGAAAGGGTGTGTCTATCTAAAACTGGTGAAGTGTACATGCTTGCATAGAGTATACATTATGTATAATTTCAGTCAATTCAGATTTATAAT